>CM028348.1:12404567-13097450 GCA_016618105.1 Dendrobium huoshanense
CAATCATTGAAGTCCGCCGCCCCTCCTCTGCGGAGATCTCCACCATTGCAGTGCTCTCTTAACGTCCTCATTTCCTTCTTCCAAGTATCCCCTCATCATAAGTTTTTTCATCTCACCCTTAGATCCACCTCAAAGAGACACTGCTGATACTCAACTAAAATCCTTCCCAGCTCAACCATCCCATCCTCTATCATTTTGCAGACCATCTGCTTTTCTCCAGCAACCCTCTGCCAAGAAAGTTCTGCTTCCTGTAATAAAACTGATTCACTTGTAATATCTGCCTCACCTTTTTCAATATTAGAGTCAAGAGATTCAGATATCGAGCGCAATTTTGCCATTTCTTTATTGGCGGACACCAGCTTCTCCCTGAGTTTCTTTATCTCAAAAGCAATTTTAGTTCTCTCCTCCTCAGACTTGAGCAAGTCGGTTGCTTTGCCAATGTTTTAGGGTCCTTGATTCAGAATGGTTGCTTCTGTTCAAATTATCAATTGAAAGCAATACTCTTTCACTCTCCTTTCTTTGAGCATCTGCAACTTTGAGTTGCATCTTCAAATGATCAATGTTGCTCCTAAGCTCAACTTCAGATTGCTTAACCTTCGTACAAGAAGTATCCATTTCATGCTTGAGGGTAAAAAGACGTCTTAGCTCTTCCTTCTTCTGTTCCAAAGATGCCAAGCATGATTCATATCTGACCTTACCGTTAATACCTCTTTCTTCCCAGTAATCAAACTTGGATGAAGAGCTCTGCAAATCTGCTTGCAGAGCCAAAAGTTTGTTTCCCATGACCGTTTGCCTCTCCTCTAGCTTGGGTAGAGATAAACCAAGGGCTGTAATCTCCTGCTGCTTAAGCACAACATTTTGATTCAGGTCATTAAATCTACTATAAACTGCCAGTACTTCTTTCGCTATTTTCTCAAGCAAACAAGAAAAGTTAATCACTTTCCCGAAGGTGCAAGGTTAACCTCTGTTTGGTCCAGCTTTATTCTTACCAGGCTCAGCATTTCTTCTGAAAATTCATGCCCTGCATGCTCCCCGATGAATTCCCCTCCATTTTGTTTTAGATCAGTTCTTACTTCATCTACTTCAACAAGTTTTTCAGGGCAATTAATTTCATCTCTCACTTCAATTCTAGCTATTTTATAAGAAGCCAACATCCTTTTGAAATTATCCCTCTCCTGCATGGCTTTCTCATATAAGCCCATCAATTTCTCATTCTCTTCAAGTATCTCGTTAAGTTGGTGCTCAAGATTATCAACCTTCTTATCTTCTAGTTGATCTTCATGAAAGTCTACGCAATTCTGTAATAGGCCCCCATGAAAATCTACCAAGTTATTCTGCATTTCCCTTGTATTTCCAACAGGATAACCATCACCTATCTCAGTAGTAGCAGCTTTGACAGAAGCACTCTCATACAGCTCAATCAACTTATTGTTATCTTCAATCATTGCTTTAAGCTTCATGTGTAATTCATCATTCTCTCTAGCCAATGTGATGGCTGTTTCATGAGCTTCAGCTTCACGCTGACTTGCGGCTGCAATTGCATCTACCATTGTTTTAAGTTCCATTTGATCATTACATACCACACCACTTTCTTTATTTGAATTTTTAACATTCTTTTGCGCTTCAAGCTGTGATATTAATTCGTCTACACGCCTGCAAATTTTTCAATGAGACATCCATGGTGAGTAAAAATGGTTATTTATGAAAACATATTCAAATTAATGCAGTGACATCTCAAGTATGATATATATTCTAGTCCTACCACAAGCTTTTCATTATACACAAGTCAAAAAGATGTCATTTTCACATTCATTATAGATGATTATTTTTATATGATCCATTAGTATTAGATGGCCAAATCATGTGGAAATGTAGCGCAGGATTATCACATTTTAAAGCACGCTATTTCTACAAACGTTTTCAATAAACAATGCTATTCTGAAAAAAAAAAAAATCATATAACAAACGGATCAAAACTTAAAACATTTTAATTTCTAAATTCAGTAACATAATAGGATCAACAATAGAAATCAAGAAACAAGTTAAGATCAGAAAGAACATTCTTGCTAAAAAAATTCTCGATATCCTTCTAAGAGAAACAATATCCATGCATGTTGATCTCTATAGAAAATAGATTGTTCAGGAACAGCACTTCTATACCTCTCAAGGTTTTCTTTGGCTTCGAGACAAACTGTCAGATTCTTACGAAGTGATTCTGCTTCCCTCTGGTTTTGGATAGCCTGATCACATAATTGTGTAGAATCTTTAAGAAATAATCTAGGAAGATAAAATTTTAAAACTCATGAACACTTCCCCTAAGAAGTTATAATATATATGAAATTTAGAAGAATGTCCAATTATGATTGTGTAAAAGCACTACCAACCTCTAAATGGAGGAATTCATTTTCCTCGTTTACAGAAGAATCCCAGGAGAACAAGGGCTGATCCTGTCAGGAAAATATAGAAGTCATTAGATGTTCAAGAACTTCAAGAATAGAAATTCATTTCACTAATTCATCAACTAAGCTCCAAAGGATTAACTTGATAATAATATCATATATGTGACGCTAGAAGGATCTTCTTTGAAAAGATAAAACAGATGTAAGAATAACTGTAATTAGTATTATAAAATTAAATTTCGTTCTCAAAAACAGGACACAATGGAGAAAAATGATTCATGTAGCCGACCCCACATAGTGGGATAAAGGCTTGTTGTTGTGTTCTAAAAAACAAATTAATTATAAAAAAACTCGTAAGACACCTCTGAATTCTTCTCATGCATGAGCTTCCAATCCAAAGCTTCCAATAACTGCAGATAACATGGATATTAAATGAGAAGTAAAGTAGATTGAATAAAAAAGGTAAATTCTACTCGGATGCACTCACCTTATCTTGTAAAACAGTGATCTGTTCATTCATCATTTCTCGTTCACCATCTTCAACAAATGACTTCAATCTGAATGGATGTGTAGGAGCAACATAGCATCCAGATAATAAAATAACATAATTGTTTATAAATAATGGTACTCTAAAGTTCCAACACTCCCCCAACCTCCCCAAGAAAAGAAGAGAAAATATATAGATACGCAGACTTGAAATATATAATAGAACAAGAATACCTTCTCAATTCTTCACGTAGCTGCATATTCTCCATTGCAAATCTAGTCACTTCTGAATTACGATCAACCTGATTGCGGAGGACTTCTAATTCTTTCAGAAGTGCTTCCTTTTCTTGCGAAATGTGTGTATCAGGCGACAATTTTGCAGAAGCAAGCGCCTCCAACCTTCTTATTGCATCTTCTCGGAACCGAAGTCTTAATTTTAGGTTTCTGACCTCTTCTGTTCTGTGAATAATCTGTCATGTAATACAAAAAGTTTCTCACCTCTTTATATGATATCAATAAATTGAGCATGAAATAACCATGACGATATATTAATCCATAAATCTATACAAATAAACCAGACGGTTATTTGAGAAACAGTAACATACCATATGAAAGTAAAATTTTTTCAGGAAAACTTGAGATGGCTTATCAATAGGATACCATCTAGGGTTCTTTAATATGATTATATGAATATAAGTTACTCTTACGCTATTTCACTCATTTATTTCTTTGCATCTGAAGGATAAATTTGATGTAAGAAAAGAGAGAAAATCATGTCTTGACATAACTTTTGAAGGTTGCTATGAAAAAAATGGAGCTCTTCATGCTTTTCATGAAATTTTGCAAATCTGAAGGTTGCCACTAATGGAAGCAAATCTTCACAATTGTCATGCGAGGAAACCGATTGCGTGAAAGAGTGGAACCCGTGGACGAATGTATCAGTTCATTCCAAAGGTTAGATAACTCAGACAAGAGAGGGAGTTTGTTTTTAATTTAAGATCAAAATTTATATGCCTCACTCGAATAGGCTTCTTAACATACATGATTGCTTTATGCTTTACTTCTAAATCTCACAGTTCAAATTTTGATTTCTTGAATGAATGTTTGAAGCCGTGGTAAACCAGCAGAAGTTCATAGAGCAATTAAATACTGCTAATTGCCTTCTATAACAATACTTCTATAACAATAAAGTGAAACAATATGCAGCTCATGCAACATTATTTGCTTTGCTAAGTAGTAGTAGCTATTATGGTTTCGTTTTGCTGCTTCTTAAAGCAGCTTTTTAGTTAAAAAAGGAAAATTTTTGTACTAAAAAGTTGCTTTGAGAAGCAATAAGAAAGCCGTCCCAAACCAAGCCTATATCTACTGACACACAACCCCTTTGCCTCATCCCCAAATTACTAATACAAAGCATGCCTTCAATAAGATCATTAAAAGTTTGAACATGTGGCATACCTTTAGGTTAAGCCAACTATGGATTAAAAGGAGATTTCTATAAATCAAGAAAGTCCAGTCTAGGAATACTTCAAGCAAATTAAATTGGGAAGAGCATGAAATTTGTAACAAATCGTAGAATGTGAAAATAAAAGTGAATATAACAGAATATTTTGTAACCAACACACATGACTTGAAACTAGTAACTTAATTCTTACCAACCGATCTGCAGCCTCTCTCTCAGCCGCCAGTGCTTTCAGTTCTTCTTCTTTGTCATGTATTCTCCTAAGAGTTGCAATTAGGACAGCTTCATGCTCTTTTCTCTGTAATTTTTGTTAGATAATTATAAAGTTATCAATCTAAATAATAAATTCAACACAGTCATCACTTAATAAGCTTAACAAAGAGGCATACTGGTGATAATCTTTTATCAAATGTTAGTGGGCTGAATGATGCTTGATCTCCATTCAATTTTAAAAGTCCGGGAGAATCTTGAGAAGATGCAGTAGTACCATCACTTCCTAATTTATCAGGTCCTCCACTAATCAATCCCCTCAAGTGATTCACTTCTTTCTGTGAAGAATGACAGAAATCATTATCAATAAGAGGATATAATTGAAATGCGGTTAGGCAGTAAAGACTAAAGAATCATTTAAAAAAATGCTTCTAAATGCAAGCTACTTTGAAATCTTCATTCTCAGATGATGAAAAACATGTAACTCATACGTGGCAAAGTTATCACAGTACCTTAAGCCGCTGTATTTGTAATCGTAAAGTAAGTACATCTCCTGAAGCTTCCTCATTTACAACTGCCTATAAATGTAAGCAAATTTTTAATTAAGTTTCTAAACATATAAGTAAAAGGATGACAATAGAATCTCAAAGTACTCACGTTATTCCTTATAAACTTGGCACGTTGAGCAAATTTCAATGTGCTAAGTGTTTCCAGAGCACAACTGCAAAAGTTATATTAGCGTAGTTAGCCATGAATCTTACCGCGTGCTCAATCGATAAAGGAAATTGAATAGATAAGCATCTCTCACCAATTGGAAGGGCTAATGTTTGCAATTATCATAGTCTTAGAGTTCCCACCAAGAGAATCCTATATTGAAATAAAAAGCAATTTATAATAAAGTTCATTTAACCATAGCTTCTGTTTTGGCACTGCTAGCCTTGTAAAATGTGAAAATGGTCCTAAGAAAAGAAAATGATTAGCACATGAGTGGAAGAGAGGTCGGGTGGGGTTTTTTCCGTGACTTAGAATCAATTGTCAATTCGAATTTCTTCAAATTCAAAATTTATAGGCATATAACTTAACTGAAATAATATACTCCATTCACGGTTCTTACTACCACAAGATGCCATCAAATAAATCTCTAGCACACAGTGGCATATTTACTTAATCGAAAAATTCAATCCCAAAAATGATGTGAAACAACATGGGGTGAAACATGAATTGCACGTTAGAGATTAATGAGAGTTAAACTTTGCAATGTTAACGATAAAATCTAGCTTACTCAAGTTGGATTCAAGAAAATTCGTGATAGTGATACATTTAAAAATTACAAGAGTCTTGCAAAAGACAACCAAAAGAAAATAGATAATGCAAATAGCTACTACTAAAGTCACACGTTTAAAATTTAGATCATTCACCTTGAGGTCCGTCACTCGTTTTGAAAGTGGTGGCTAGCGGAGGAGAATTGTAAGTAGACTTAGCGACGCCACTAATAGGCAAGTGATCTTGAGAGGACTTGTCGCCAGGAAAGAAGCCGAGTTCGGAGGAGCGGGTGGACGGCCGTCAATGATCCACTCGGAGTCTGGACGCTGTTTGTCGATGACGTGTATGAGAGTCGATAGGATTCGATCCAAGTAGGCTCCAACAGTATCTTCGTCGGATTCAAATCCCGCGTCGAAGAACGGCGATCGATGGATGTCAAGGTTGCCGTGAGCGTCAAACACCAGTCCCCATTCTAGCTCCGGATCCGCCATTCATGATAGGGTTGCGAAGAGGGAGCACAAGAGGGGAGTGGGGAAGTGGGCCGGAAATTGGGGGAGAGAGGTGATCACGGTTTGGTGGTCTAGAGGGGTTCGGCCAAGGTGGGGAGGCCAAAGAGGGAGTGCAGAAATTCTAAGTAATTTTAGAATTTTGGGTGGTTTAATGGGGGTGATTTATTTTGGAATTCAATTAAATCACAAAGGTGGAAGGGGCGGCTAAAAGAGGAGGATTGGGGGATGATTTTGTGGAGTTAATAGGGTGATTAGGAGAGAGAGAGAGAGAGAGGCCCAATGAAGGGGCCGGCCAAAGAGAGAGAAGAGGGAGGGGTTTCATTTAAGCAAGTGGGGACCACAAAAATTAATTTCAGAATTTAAACAAAATCTGAAATTAAAATTTTAGTTTTAATAGTAAAAGGAGGTTCCTAAATTAAAACAATCAATTTGATTGGATTTGAATTTCAAATTCAATTTATGTTGATTGCAAGAATTAAGGGGACCATTTAGGAAACCTTTAATGCCTAGAGAAACTCATAGATTTCAGAATTTTGAAATTTGAAAGAGGGGGAGAGGGAGGCGGCGGCAAGGTGGGAGGGACCCGGCGGCTGCTGGCTGGCTGGCGGTTGCTGGACGGAGGGGGGGGGCCGGCAGGAGGAATTTGACAGGCCGGCGGGTTGAGCTGGGTAAGCCGGCGGCCTGGCCGGATCCAAAGGAGTCGACGGCTCGAGGTGGGGGAGGAAGAACAAAGAAATCTGAGAACTTTTGTCTTGGATTTCCCTCACCTCGAATCTCCACGACAACGAATTGATCAAGAGAAATAAAGGAAAATAGTAGAACAAGAAAGAACCTAGAACTCACAAAGAGATTGTTGACCTGCCGCCGTATAAAACAAAAAAAAAAAGAAATTTTTTTTAAATCCACGTACCTGTCCGGCGCCGAACTCCGCACGTCGTAGCCACGACCGATGTCGCTTCTCCACACATCAATGTCTCCTCACGCACGATCGGTCTCGACGTTAAAATGAAACCGAGCTCGTCATTTGCGCTAGTTATTCCTCTCACTCACTCTCCCGATTCTCCCTCTCTCTGTTCGACTCCGCTCCATCAACGACATTTCGATCGGAGGCAAGACCGGAGCTCGTTTACGGTGAAGATAACATTCTACCTTTCGTGCGCTTCTTCTCCACCTCCCGACGCCGTCCCCTTTCCGTTTGGATCGGAAGTTAGACATTTTGATCGGGAGCAACACCGGAGCTCGCTCGCTCGCTGCAGTAACTTTCTCCCGATCCCGCCGCTACTTCGCCTCCTCCATTACTGTTCAACTTCGCTGCTTTCGACGACTTGCTCTTCCCATTGGATCGGAAATTACGACATTTTGATCGGAAGTAGCTACGGGAGCCCGCTTGCCGTGAGGGTAACCTTCTCCCATTCGCGTTCTTCTTCGTCCAAATCCCGTAAATGTAAACAGAGAGGGAGAAAGGGTTTAGTGATTTGATTAACTTTAATTAGTATTAATTGAGGGTTAATTTCAATTAGTTATAATTAGTTATAATTATAATTATTTTAGTTAGTTATATTTATTATAATTAAATAATAATTAATTTTAATTAAATAATTATAATTAATAACAATTAATTATAATTAGTTTAATTAAAGTTAATTTTAATTTAATTATAATTAATACTCTTTTAATTATAGTCAATTATTATTTATTAATTATAATTATTTAAGGTTAATCGATATTAATTAATTATAATTAATTAAAAGTTAATTATAATTAAATATATCAATTAATTATAATAATTACAGTTAATAATTTCAATTAATTATATTAACTAAGAGTAAATATAGTTAATTAAATATAATTATAATTAATTAATATTAATTATTGAATTAACTCGTGGTAATGCTTGCTTCCTATTACCTTGATCTACGAGCCGACAGTCGCCGACAATCGCCAGCCTTAAAGGTATAAATTTCTAACTTAAACCCCGTTCTCGACGCTTGCAGCGGACCGGGGAACCACCTATACGCGCTCTTGTAGCACGGTAGGAGGGAGCCCGGTGCGAAGCATACGACGAGGCGGTAAGCCCTATACACGCTCTTGTAGCATGGTGGGGACGGTCCTCGACCTCGACCTCGACCTCGACCTCGACTTCGTCGACGTAAGGTATAATTTCTAACTCCAATCCCATTCTCGACGTTTGCAGCGGACCGGAGAACCACCTATACGCGCTCTTGTAGCACGGTAGGAGGGAGCCCGGTGCGAAGCATACGACGAGGTGGGAGAGCCCTATACACGCTCTTGTAGCGTGGTGGGAGAGTCACTGCTGTTCTGGTACGTCACTGCTGTTCTGGTACGGATACTGCTGAAGGCCCCATACACGCTCTTGTAGCGTGGTGGGATGAAATTTTGTACGGCCGCGGTGTCCAAGGACACCTACCATACACGCTCTAGTAGCGTGGTGGGATGGCCCAGCTCCCCAATTTTCCCCCAAAAGGGGGATATGCCGGGGTGCTGCCGAAATTTTCACTGAATGCACAAGAACTTGAACAACATAAAGACCTTCTTGAGCAACAATGTAGAAGACATGTACTTGAACAGAAATGTACGGAACTTGAACCAAATGAGCAGAGGACTTGTTGATTTGAACTAGAATCAAATTCAAATGATTTCTAAAGACCAAATTTAAATGAAATGAAATCAAATTGGGACCAAAATGAATAATTTGAACATTCAACTGAACTCAAAGGACAGCAGGGACTTGAACAAGACTAGAACATCAAACAAAGACTTTGATTTGGACTGGATCCGAATTCGAATAAAGCAGTTGAACTCGCACTTGAACTCAGGCTATACGACATCAAGTGGGGACTTGTAAACTTGATGAATTCAAGTCTGAATGAAACTGAATTTAGATCAAAACACATGCAAAGATCAAAGTTTGGATCACACACGGGAAACTCAAACTACAAGACCTTGAATACAACGAACTCCTACAATAGTTTCCTACGAGGTCAAATGCACCACACTTTCAAGGACAACGAGGGAGATTCAAGCATGAGTTGAACTTTGAACTCGGGTCCGATGGAATACATAGAATTGGGACTTTGGGTGAATGAACCAATCAGAGTCTAAATGCATAATTCTCTAAATTAACAACAAGTTACAAGCGGGGGATGAAATCCCGGTGCACACGAAAGATGTGTTAATTCCTACAACAATCCCTACAAGTGCCTGTTGATTGAGAAGGCAATATGGGAGATCAATAATGGAAGGAACGTCCCCTACAAGCAAGTGCAATCATCAAATCACCTGAGATTGGTGAAAGGTGGTTCCAATACAAAAGCAAAGGCTCTCCTACAAATACCTTCAGGAAGTCGTAGTGAGTACAACGGTCCCCTACAAATGAGCACAAATCACTTGTGGATAACAACAGTGGGTATGTCGTAGGTACAACGAACCACTGTGGGCACAAGTATAGATATCACCTATGACAACGGTGATCAAGATCTTCAAGTATGTCGAGTACAAAGGCAGCCCGATGTACGAAAAGGACACCTACTGGCAGAAAGGAGGGAAATGCTTGAACAAATTAGAATCCAACTTCCTGGTGTTCCAAAGTCTCTTCCTAGTTATATACTCGAGAAGAAAACAGTTCTGATGTCTACAAATACCGAAAATAACGGTCTACTACACCAAAGATCCTGAAGGGAGTTCTCCCCAAATCAACAGTCTTTGACTCCCAAATTCAGAAAATCCTCCCCCGGTGATTGAGAAAGGGGAGTCAACATCAAAATCAAACGCCACCGGATCTGCAACCTCTGATACAAGCAGACAGAAGGCGTCTATAATTATTTCAAAGTACCCCTGCACGTGCACCTTAGTTTGTATACACATAGGTACATAAGGGGTAAATACAATCTCAACCCGCATGGGCCCCGACGAGCGTGTTATTGGTACACACGTGACGCTTAGGGATGCTGCGCGGGTTGACAAGTGAATTCAAGTTCGAATCCGATCCTTCTATACGGATCAATAGAAGTCGACAAGATTCGAATTACCTAACAAAATACACGGTTATAGCGACCGGTGTATTTGTCTAAATACATTCTTTTTAGGCCTTCAAAGCCTAAAATCAAGAGAATTCACTAAACAAAAGGCACAAAGCCTACGAAAAACCCGATCCCCTATCGATAAGTTGATAGGGTCGACAAGGTTCAATCAAATGGAAATGACCCCTAAACACCCCGATGATGGCCGCGTTGATTGAAGATCTCAACCGGAGGGGTTCTCAAATATTTCAAATGTCTCCCAAAAGTCCATTCAAAATCCAAGCTCTACCCAAAAATCCAAATTCTACAAATCCCAAAATCCAAGTATTTAAATCTGAAATCAATCCATCAATCACTCAAAGCAAAATCCATCCACCCTCCGCAACAGTCTGCCGGGGTGGACAAATTCAAATAAACTCTAGCTCACAAAGAGCCAAATGCCTAGTCGAAAATATCACTAGGATCCATTCTCAAAACAATCTCCTGCTAGTAAGGACGTGGTACGTGTCCTCTAACCGGCGGTTAGCTGCCAAATGGCACCGCAGGATAAACGGTTATGACCCGGGGCCCTCTGAACCGCGTGGTTTCGCCGCCAAATGGCACCACGATATCTCGGTTATGGCCAGAGCCAATACGTTCCTTACTGACATCAAATCCTTGAGATATGAATCAATAGGATATGATCGATAGGGCACAAAGCCCTCTGTCAGCTAAGGTGGATTCAAATTTGTCCCCTTAGACAAACATTCAACCTCGGTCTACAAGGTCCCCTTGGACGAAGCAACCCATGGCTGCCGACAAGGATCCTTCTGTCAGGTTGGGTCGACTACCTCCTCTGACTAAGTAGACCAGGGACCACGATGGCCCGGGACGACGGAACCATGGGATCTTGATCGGGTCTATCATCCATTCCCCCACCATCCGCTTTAAGTGCAAGATGGTGCCATTTCTGTTTTAAATATCAACTATATCCAAATATCCAATCTTTCCAAATTCTCAAATCCAAATCCAATTCCAAATCCAAATCCATTGCTGCTACTATATGCCAGATACACGTATTTCTATACGAATCTGATTGATGACTAGCCTTAATCGAAAGTTCTCTCTCGTGATCGAGAGGGGTAATTAACTATAGGGGCTTGCGCCTATAGGAAACCAGAACTCAGATCATAAAGTCCTCACAAAATGAGGGCGAAATCTCTGGGTAGTGTCTTATCTACAAACCCATCTGCCTTCCAAAATTTACCCCGGAACTTAGTTCGTTAAAACTCCCTCGCCGAATAAGAAAAGCGATGCGGAGGCCGGGGCCGAATTTTCGGAGCCCACAGATTTCTGGCGACTCCGCTGGGGATTGGTTTCTCTTTCCATATCTGGCTAGTCACTTATACGCTATAGTAGCAGCTAATCTATGCTGAGTTCTATATGGTGAACATCAGGATGTGACATTTGGTTCTTATATCCAAAGATCCATCACTGAAAGGTCCCGAAATGAATCTTTTGAATAAGATCAATGGAAATTTGTTTAGCAGGGTTTTAAATTCCATGCTAATTTTTCTGCTATCATTCGTTCTGCTTATTCCTGTTTTATGAAAGTGTGGGGTGATGTATTTATTCTGATCACTAATTCCCGCCTTTCATTTGTGTAGAATGGAAATGCAGGACACACCAATGACCGTCCAACTGGGACGAGGAGCTAGGATCCAGCTGGCAAATGCTGTGATTGAAACTGGAAATACTGGAGCCACCATCCACTTTGGTGGGCTCGAATTCTCAGCAGCTTCTGCAAGGGCTGCAGCCGTTCCTGTGTACGGCGTAAACTCTGAAGAACTTTCTGGAAGATCCTATTCTGCAAGGACTGCTGCCAGAGGTACTGCTCAAGGAAGAACTTCTGTCTTTGAAAGACTATCCCAACCTGAGACCCTTACTGCAAAGAGGGTTGTCACTGGAAGAAAGATCTCTGTGGTGACTGCAAACACCACCGCCCTGCCCAGAGAGACTGTTGCACCTGGGAGGTATGATAATGAAGCTTCTTCATCTGGAGGAAGGCTTACTAGAAGGCAGAGGAGAAAGAGAAATGCAGAATTGCGAGCTCAGCAATTACCTGTACCAGTCCATCCCTCGAATCTGCCAGCACAAGAATCAGAAGTCAATATTCCCACTCAGAACAGGTTTTCTAACCTAAAGTGGATTAAAAGAAATAGCTCTTCTGGTGAGCTCAAGAAATCCTTCTGGGAGCGTCGACCTGAAGTTCCAGCCCCTCAGAAGATAAGAGAGCCTGAACGTCTGTCTGCCCGGGTACACCGTGTACTGAAGACAGTCAAGGAGAAGGGCTTAATGAAAAAGAAGTTCCAGAGGCCACTGATTATTGAGGCCCGAAGAACTCCTCCAAGAGAGAGGCTATCGTCTGTTGTGATAGCCAAACAAAGAAATTACCAACGCCAAGTTCCGCGGGAAGCACATCGGGGCGTGACACTTGGACCACATGTCCAAGAATCCGTCGCAGAAAGGGCCCAGCGGAAAGGCAAACAAGTTTGGAGGCCGAAGCCTCGAAAGGAAAAGATTTTTGAAGAAAAAGATAGACCAGGCGTGACATCCGGAGCTGTCTACCGGAGATCCGCCCCTACTAATAGAACTCGTCAGAAATGGGTCCAAAAGAAGACCCATAATGACGACAATTATATGGACGGTCGACATCCTGGAGAGTCTTCCAGGAGATCCCGTCATTCTCCTACTTCATCCAAAGAGGAAGTTCATTTCGATCGTAGTCCGCAGATCGAAGAAGTAATCATTCCAAGTCAAGAGCCTGAAATTCAGTGGCGACGCCGCTCAGAAATTCAGGTACGAGAAGATGAAAAAGAATATGACGATAATGATACTATGGAGATCGAAATGGTTCGTATGGTCAGCCACATTGATGTTGAAGATGATGATGGTGATGAAGAAGACCAACAATCACAGCCGCGAGCACGTGTTTATCGACGTCGCCACAGGGCTAGATCTATTGCCAGCCGAAGTGCTCGCTCCTCAGAAGAAGGAGATGAGGAAGAAGAAGAGGTCGGAGAAAATCCCTTCGGAGGTGAAGACATCACACTCGCTGAAATGAGAAATCAGATGAGGCGACAGATGCGAAGGAAAGACAGAGAAATCTCTCAGTTAAATGATAAAATGACTGAGATGATGACTCAGATGACGTCTATGATGGAAATGATGCAGAAGACCACTTCTGTGGGCCCTGCACCGGCTCAACCCGTCAACCAAGCTGCTAATTCTCAAAACCCTCAAGCGCCTCAAGCCTCAGGAGTGAAAGGTGTACTTGAAGGTGGCAAAGAAACTAATGATCCAACCCGCCAGCGTACTCCACAAAATATGGCGAGTGCCTCTGAGTCTGTAACTGCAGCACAGCTTGATGGCTTAATTAGCGAAAAGATTAAGGCCATTATAGCGGCTGAACAGACAGAGAAGTTGGTAGGAAAAGGTCGCCCGTACCCAGCAGAGTACGATCAGGTGCCATATCCAAAGGGATATTCTGTACCGAAGTTCAATATCTTCGATGGAAATAAAAATCCCAGACAACACCTAGCACAATTCAAAGCAACCTGTGGAAATACAGGAGGTAATGATGCTCTGCTATTCAGGCAATTCGTGAGCAGCTTGAGTGGAACTGCTTTTGAATGGTACGCCGAGTTGCCAAATGATTCTCTAAAAACCTTTGCGGAGCTGGAGGCCTTGTTCGTGAAAAGGTTTGCCAGTGCAACAGAGAAGACTACCATTGCTGATCTTGCCCTTGATAAAAGGAGGAAGGAAGAGTCAGTAACAAAATACATAACACGCTGGCGCAATCTCAACATGAAGTGCGAGCAGCAATTAGAAGAAGAACATGCAGTTCAACTGTTGATGGGGAACATTGATGATAAAATGCAACCCTTCTTATGCATGGCTTCAATCACCACCTTCCAAGATCTGTTGGATAGGGTGGCTAAGTTTGAAAAGTTGAACCTGTCAAAGTCAGAAAGCCTTCCTGACAAACCTAAAAAGGCTAAGGCGTCTGATGCTAGGAGAAATGATGTCTACTCTGCATTCTCTCACAGACCTGATAAAGGTAAACGGGTAGTGTATAATGTAGACAAAGGAAAACAGCCTATGCAATATGAAGAAAAGCCAAAGCAGTCTTACAATTCAAATCCTCAGCCAAAACTGGTACTTGGAGGAAACGACAAACCTCGAGTCTTTCCTGGTGGAGGAGAGCGCCAGAGGCAGACTGCAGGAACTGGTGATAGAACGTTCCCCTCCCTCAAGGAGAAAATGAATAAAGAATATTCATTTAAAAGGGAGAGTGTCGCTAAACTGTTGCGACAAGCACTTAAGAACGGTCTGGAGTTGCCATAATGCAAAAGACCTGAAGAGTCCAAACACAGTGGCGACCCAAACTACTGCCCATATCATCGGGTAGTTAGCCATCCAATTGAAGATTGTTATGTCTTCAAAGATTGGTTAGAAAAGATGTACAAGAGGGGAGAACTGACATTATCAGATAATGTGTTGGTTCGTCCCAAAAAAGAATCCACCCGGGTAGTCACGTCCTCTTCCGTACTCCTGCTTAAAGAAAAAATGAAAGAACCTATTCAAGTTGAACAATGGGAGACTGTGGTCTCCAAGAAGACATCAAAAATGCTGAAACAGTTAGAAGGAGTTCCTGGTGTCAAGTGGAAGTCCCCTACTGAGCCAGTACTGAATTTAAAATGGTTGCCTATGTCACAAGCATCCACTTCTAAACAGCAACCTGGCCAAGCTAGCTCATCCAAATCTGATAAAGCAAAGCCAAAGTCTTCTAGGAAGAAAGCCAAGTTGAAGAAGCCTGTGGTAAAGAAGACTGCAACTCAAAAGGCTATTGATAGTTTGGGTGAATATTACCAGACTGTCAGGAGGCCTATTAAGCTCGGTGATTTTATGAAAGAGCTTAAAATAGATGAAAAGGAAGAAGAAGCTGATGATGAATCTCTTCCTACGGAGATATGCCGAGTCATCTCAACAACTTTAAAAATATCAGAAAGGGAGAAATACGCTAAAGAAGCGGCCCCTGAATTTTGTCTAATGGTATCATCAATGGAATTCAGTTCAGAAGATCTATGTTTTCCAGATGATGAAGATTCAGACCCAAGTATAGAATCACAAATGAAACAAGTGAAGTTGGGAGACGATTCCGAGTCTACAGATGAATCCCCAGACACAACAATGGCTGACTCTGAAGAGAATGCTTCATCAAACAAGTCTGAATCAGATGAGGTGGCCCAGGTGCAGTTGAGGAGTGGCAAAGTACTGCCGCCTCCATCAAAGAAGGGGATTCCTAACAAAGATAAAGGAAAAGAGATAATTGTCAATGAAGATATTATCCTAAATGACTCCAAGAAGAAAGAGACTTCATCTAAGGGGATAGATTACAATATCTTATCCCACTTGAGAAAGATCCCAGCACAACTCAGCATATATGATGCCCTCGTGATGTCTAAAGACCTTCGAGAAACTTTGATCCAAGCTCTTAAGGACCCCGAAAGATATGAGGCATATTTTGCTGAGCGCAACTTGACTGAAGTCTTGCAAGCTCAAAATGAGCCCCTCATCACTTTTGCTAATGATGATATGATGCTTGGAACGGCGGATCACAATCGCCCTCTGTATGTTACGGCAGAGAGCGACGGTATGATGATCAGTCGAATTTTGATTGATCCCGGATCTTCCGTAAATCTTATGAGCCTTAAGGCACTGAGATCCCTCTGCCTCGATGTAGAACATCTTGGCCAAGATAAACTGATGGTGCACGGCTTCAACGAGAAAGGGCAGAAAACTCTTGGTTCGTTTATGCTTCCTCTTGTATTTGGGGAACTCCATACGGAAGCCAAATTCCATGTAATTGATGCGGACACTTCGTTCAAGGCGTTATTGGGTCGCCCATGGCTGCATGAATACGGCGTTGTCCCTTCAACATTACACCAGTGCATGAAGTATCTCAGAGAAGGAGAAGAATTCAGGATCTCTGGCGATATTCAGCCCTTTGCAGTACATGAAGTAACAGTTTATGAAGATGCTAAGTACTTCATGCCAAAGAAGCAAAAGTCGTCAAGTTCTCTTGAGGCTAGAGCATCAAATTTTAAGGCTGCAAAGAAATCCAAGCAAGAAGACGAGAAGAAGCGTGTAGGAAGAAAGAAAGCGACGCCAACTCTTCCTAAAGCATCAATCATTCCTAAAGAAAAGAAACATGTACCTCACCTTGGGAGTGACACGGATGAAGATGATGTTACTCCTACCAAATCTCGAAAAATATGCCAGTCCACGGATGAATGGAGTAGGCAGATTGAATTTTCAAATGATGATTATGACTACGACTCAATCTACATGAACTCAGTGCAGAGTGTGTTCTCCAGAAGAATAGACAGTCTGTTGATTTCAGACAGCGTACTCGTAGTCACACGTGTTCCCTTGCAACATTTCAAGGAAATCATTTCGCGCGAGGTTCATAAAATTGAAGAACTCTCCACTCTTTATCTGCCTCCCCGTAAAAATGGGACTGTGCCAAAGAATATGCTATATTCCACGGGAGTTCATGAAGAGGAGAATCATGACTGGGATTGCATGCTCATCGACTCCGAGGAATTATTTCCTACGAGGCTACCCAAATTCAATACCAAGAATATTCAAAGAATGCTACGAAAGCAAATTAATATTCCTACTACCAAACGACAGCTCCGTACAAGCTTAGGTCTCTGGTATGGGAGGAGTCCGCGTCCGTTACGGCAGAAGGATACAGACGCATATAAAGGTATTGGATTCATCAAAAGAAAATTCCTTCGGAAGGAGATTTGTCGGGCGATCACATGTGGAGAAATCAAATCCGATGATGATGGTGCTGAAGAAACATACGAAACCAATGCTTATGATGATCAACCCGTAGAAGCTGAGCCTGCACCAGAAGAACTGGAAGATGGTGGACAAGCTGCTACGATGGACGAGCTCAAAGAAGTCAACTTGGGAATTGAGGAGGACCCTCGCCCAACCTTCATTAGCTCTCTTCTGCCAGAAGATCAAATAGAAGAAATAAAAGAACTCCTATGTGAATTCAGGGACTGCTTTGCCTGGACATATGCTGAGATGCCTGGCTTATCCCCTGATGTGGCAGTTCACAAATTGGCCATCAAGCCTGATGCGACACCTGTCAAGCAAGCTCCAAGGAGAATGAGATTGGAGATTGAAGAGCAGGTGATTGCAGAAACGAAGAAGCTCATAGAAGCAGGCTTCATTCGAGAAGAAAAATATGCCGACTGGATTGCCAATATCGTTCCTGTAAAAAAGAAGAATGGCCAGATTCGTATCTGCATCGACTTCAGGGACCTCAATAAGGCATGCCCGAAAGATGACTTTCCGCTCCCAGTATCAGAGCTTCTAGTTGACAATACATCCAATTACGATATGTTCTCCTTTATGGACGGATCGTCAGGCTACAATCAGATTAAAATGGCGCATGAAGACGAAAGACATACATCATTCAGAACGCCTATAGGCATATTCTGCTATACAGTCATGCCCTTCGGCCTGAAGAACGCTGGTGCCACCTACCAGCGGGCGATGACTCGTATATTTGATGATTTGATTCATCAGAAGGTCGAATGCTATGTAGATGACTTGGTCATTAAAAGCATAGGCCGAAAAGACCACATTGATGATTTGAGAATTGTGTTCGAAAGGATCAGAAAGTACGATCTGAAGATGAACCCTCTCAAGTGTGCATTTGGGGTATCCTCAGGAAAATTTCTGGGATATGTTGTTCGACATCGAGGAATTGAAGTCGACCCCAACAAGATCAAGGCGATCGTGGAGATGCCACCTCCAAAGAACCTTCGGCAACTTCGCTCCTTACAAGGGCAGTTGGCTTTCATTCGGCGATTTATATCGAATCTGTCAGGTAGGTGCCAACCATTTTCAAAACTAATGAAGAAAGATGTCCGTTTCAAATGGGACGCAGAGTGCCAAGAAGCATTTGACAGCATCAAAAGATATCTGTTGAATCCTCCTATTCTCGCGGCGCCAATCTCGGGGAAGCCTCTTATACTATATACGGCAGCACTAGAAGAGTCCCTCGGAGCACTATTGGCCCAGCATAATGAAGAAGGCAAGGAGAATGCACTCTACTACATCAGTCGGAGGTTGATAGGAGCAGAAATTCGCTACTCTCCAATCGAGAAGCATTGCTTGGCCCTGATCTTCGCAGTTCAGAAGCTCCGCCATTATATGTTGTCTCACAAAATCACCTTGATATCAAAGATCGATCCGTTGAAGTTCTTGATGACAAGACCAGCGTTGACAGGTCGTTTGGCAAGGTGGGCAGTGATACTCCTGCAGTTTGATATCACATATGTCCCTCAAAAGGCAGTGAAAGGGCAGGTGTTAGCAGACTTTCTTGCAGCACATCCTATCTCTGCAGATTCACCGCTCAACGATGATCTACCTGACGAGCAGATCATGAACGTTGAAGAAGATGAGATGCTACGAGTATGGGAAATGTACTTTGACGGTGCATCGTCAATCAAGCGTGCTCGGCCTCCAAATCTCAAAAAGGCTCAAGCCGGAATTGGAATCATTTTCGTAGCACCCGAGGGAGGCATAATGAGATTCTCATTTAGTCTGACTGAATCTCGGACAAATAATGAAGCCGAATATGAAGCCCTAATAGCTGGATTGGAGATTGCAATCGATGTCCGAATTCAAAATCTCCAAATTTTCGGTGATTCTCAACTGGTTGTGAATCAAGTATTAGGAATTTACAAAATCACCAAATTTGAGTTGGCCTGTTATCATCGGCGAGTTCTTGAGCTTATGAAGCAAATTCCAGTTGTCAAATTAACTCAAGTTCCCCGAGGTCAAAATGCCAAAGCCGATTCTCTTGCCAAATTGGCTAAAGAAATGGCGAATATGGACGACGAATGGCCTATAATAATTATGGTGCACAATCGACGGATCTTAGAGCCAGCATTACTACAATTCCCGCAGGTAGAGGGAATACCCGATTCAAGTCAGCAGGATACAACTCTGGTTGATCCTCAACCTCCCCAACCAGTTGATGTTGAAGATCAGTCTGAAGAACAGCAAGCTCCTAAGAAAAGGCGCAAGGCCAGTCAAGCTTCAGAATCGTGGTGGCATTGTCTAGATGTCGAGGAAGAAGATGACTGGAGACTGCCTTTCATTGATTACTTTAAAGAAAATAAATTGCCAACAGACAAATCACTAGCTGCTCAAATCAAGAAGAGAGCGCTACGATATGCATTTGTCAATAACACATTGTATCGGCGTGCTTTCGATCAAATGTGGCTAAGATGCTTAGGGACTCGAGAAGCTGATAAGGTGGTAGCAGAAGTTCACGAAGGACTTTGTGGAGCACACCAATCAGGTCCCAAGATGGCAATCAAAATTAAAAGAATGGACTACTATTGGCCGACCATGGTCAGAGATTGTATCAATCATGCTAAGAGGTGCCATGAGTGCCAGATCCACGGTGATGTTATACATCAACCGCCAAATCCGCTGCACCCTACAATAGCATCCTGGCCATTTGAATGTTGGGGTACTGATATTATTGGGCCGATAGATCCGCCGTCATCAGCAGGACACCGCTTCATCTTGGCAGCAACCGACTACTTCTCAAAGTGGGCAGAAGCAGTCCCATTCAAAGAAGTTACATCTGAGCACGTGATCAACTTCTTTACCCACAATATCGTCTACATATTCGGAGTGCCGCGTCGCATAATCTCAGACAATGGAACTGCTTTCAAGAGTACAAAAATCTATAAGTTCGTTGATCGGCATAAAATTGATTGGCGGTACTCTTCCATTTACTATCCAAGAGCAAATGGCTTAGCTGAAGCCTTCAACAAAACACTGGTGAAATTGCTAAAAAAGATTCTCTCCAAGAATAAAAGAGAGTGGCATACAAAGATGGCAGAAGCGCTATGGGCGTATCGTACAACTTACAAAACGCCAACCAAAGCCACTCCTTACTCTCTGGTGTTCGGAGTTGAAGCAGTACTGCCACTAGAAGTTGAACTTCCATCTCTTCGAGTTGCTGTCCAGAATGAGCTAACCCAAGAACAAAATGCTCGTCTAAGAATGGAGGAGCTCGATGCACTCGATGAAATCAGGTTACAAGCTCAGCAGAACCTGGAGATCTACCGAGCAAGAATGACAAAGTCCTTTGATCGAATGGTGCGTCCTCGATCATTTCAAGAAGGAGAATTGGTCCTGGTGCAGAGAAGACCAATCATCCCACACAGAAAAATTGGTGGCAAATTTGTATCCAACTGGGAAGGACCTTTCGTCATCGAAAAGGTATTTCAAGGAGGAGCTTATCAACTCATTGATCTGAATGGTCAGAGACCCATGCCGCCAATCAATGGCCGTTACCTGAAGAAATACTACGCATGAAATGATGTGCTTAATATGTTATGTTTTCATGCATTATTGTTAACATATACATTTCTATATTTTTGAAATTCTCTTATGTCATGAGAACACATTTCAAAATTCCTCTGTTATACTTGGGGCATTTTAAATATTTATTCGGGTCGACATCGCGCTGCGTGCCGAGATCCTCGAATAAATATTTAAAATTTCAAGATTCCAATTCTATTTCATTCTAAATTGTCCCTGTGAGACAGGGGGCATTTTAAATATTTATTCGGGTCGACATCGCGCTGCATGCCAAGATCCTCGAATAAATATTTAAAATTATCAATTCAAATGCTACTTTGTGCTAAAGAATACAAAGACTTCTTTTTTAAAGCCTATGCAGGTGATCTCTTAAAGAACGAGATAACATCTTCTCCAACAAAACCAAGACTCAAAAGTCAAGAAAGAGACTTTTGTGGCTACACACTCCTACAAATTGAGCCGGAAAAGCTTGAAGTCTTTCAACAGCCTGAAGCTTAAGGTTCGAAAGGGTGTAAAAGGTCGGATCCAACACGCCCAAATATGGCCGGATCGCTGGCAGCTCCGTCTACTCAACAAGCCATAAGAACGGCCGTACTAGCGGAACCCCCACTTCGTCAACCCGTCAGTAGAGACTGTAGGAAGAACGAAGGCCAATTTGACTCGACAAGCCCAAGTGATCGTAGTCTGCAAAGTTCTCCAAAATGATCGGAGAATCAAAGTTCTAAAGGAAGATGAGTCTCGAGCAGCTACTGAATGTTCGTAGGCTCCAAAATCTAAAATCGCGAAGGATGACTCCAAATCTGTCAACTTCAGCAAAATCAGCATTGGAAAGCGCAATTCTCATAGCTCAAGTCTGAAGCTTGAATGGGTGTAAAAGGTCGGATCCAACAAGCCCAAATATGGTCGGATCGCTGGCAGATCCATCTACTCAACAAGCCATAAGAAAGGCCGCAGTAGAGGAACCCCCATCTCAGCAACCAGAGGACGAAGAGCTGTCAAATCCCAGCTCTCCCGATCTGATGAACTCAAGTGATTCAGATTAGAGTCTTCTCAAGTGGTTAAGGATCAAAATATTACCTACATTCGGTACTATCAACTGAATCTAAAACCTGCAAATCCTTCAACAAATCCGTCAAGCACAAAGCAAGGATAGAAGGAATTTTTCTTCAACAAGTCCGTCAAAGCACAAAGCAAAGGACAGAAGAAAACTATCCTAAAGTTCACACAAAGCCTTAGGCTGAACTAAGTGGATTCGTCATCAACAAGTCCGCTATGCACAAAGCTCTGGACCGATGACTTTTCGCCATCGACCTAATACAAGCCTAAGGGTTTAGGTCCCCGGCATCTGCTCCTTCATCAAGCCCGCTAAAGCTAGAAGCAAAGGGCAGAAGGAGAACAAATCTTCTGACAAGTTAGTAAAGACAAATCAGACAACCCTTCGCCAAGTCCGCAGCACAAAAGCACAGGACAGAAGGATCAAAATCTCAGGGCTCTAGCTAAAGTTGCAGAATGAGTTCCCTGAATGATATCTACAAATGTCTCGAAATACTGGGGGCATTTTAAATATTTATTTGGGTCGACATTGCGTTACATGCCGAAATCCCCAAATAAATATTTAAAATTCTATCAAGATACAACCAAATGATAGAAAAATCTTGAGCATATGCTATCCACTAACGTCAATCTACAAAGATAAGATATCAACCATCTATGGATACATCTAGAAGCGCTATGGAGAAAGAAGAGTAGTGTGACATCCAAATAAATTTTGGAGATCCACTAAATGAAAATTTTAGTGTGACATCCAAACAAGATTTTGGAGATCCACTAAAAGAAAGTTAGTGTGACATCCAAATAAATTTTGGAGATCCACTAAATGAAAATTTTAGTGTGACATCCAAACAAGATTTTGGAGATCCACTAATAAGAAAGTTAGTGTGACATCCAAACAATTTTTGAAGATCCACTAAATGAAAATCCTTGTGTGACATCTAGAATAGATATCTAGAGATCCACAGGGTCAATTAGCATGCAACAAACGTGGCCCGCTCCAGACGCCTACCACATTTGTTGGGGGGCATTTGTTGACCTGCCGCCGTATAAAACAAAAAAAAAAGAAATTTTTTTTAAATCCACGTACCTGTCCGGCGCCGAACTCCGCACGTCGTAGCCACGACCGATGTCGCTTCTCCACACATCAATGTCTCCTCACGCACGATCGGTCTCGACGTTAAAATGAAACCGAGCTCGTCATTTGCGCTAGTTATTCCTCTCACTCACTCTCCCGATTCTCCCTCTCTCTGTTCGACTCCGCTCCATCAACGACATTTCGATCGGAGGCAAGACCGGAGCTCGTTTACGGTGAAGATAACATTCTACCTTTCGTGCGCTTCTTCTCCACCTCCCGACGCCGTCCCCTTTCCGTTTGGATCGGAAGTTAGACATTTTGATCGGGAGCAACACCGGAGCTCGCTCGCTCGCTGCAGTAACTTTCTCCCGATCCCGCCGCTACTTCGCCTCCTCCATTACTGTTCAACTTCGCTGCTTTCGACGACTTGCTCTTCCCATTGGATCGGAAATTACGACATTTTGATCGGAAGTAGCTACGGGAGCCCGCTTGCCGTGAGGGTAACCTTCTCCCATTCGCGTTCTTCTTCGTCCAAATCCCGTAAATGTAAACAGAGAGGGAGAAAGGGTTTAGTGATTTGATTAACTTTAATTAGTATTAATTGAGGGTTAATTTCAATTAGTTATAATTAGTTGTAATTATAATTATTTTAGTTAGTTATATTTATTATAATTAAATAATAATTAATTTTAATTAAATAATTATAATTAATAACAATTAATTATAATTAGTTTAATTAAAGTTAATTTTAATTTAATTATAATTAATACTCTTTTAATTATAGTCAATTATTATTTATTAATTATAATTATTTAAGGTTAATCGATATTAATTAATTATAATTAATTAAAAGTTAATTATAATTAAATATATCAATTAATTATAATAATTACAGTTAATAATTTCAATTAATTATAATTAACTAAGAGTAAATATAGTTAATTAAATATAATTATAATTAATTAATATTAATTATTGAATTAACTCGTGGTAATGCTTGCTTCCTATTACCTTGATCTACGAGCCGACAATCGCCAGCCTTAAAGGTATAAATTTCTAACTTAAACCCCGTTCTCGACGCTTGCAGCGGACCGGGGAACCACCTATACGCGCTCTTGTAGCACGGTAGGAGGGAGCCCGGTGCGAAGCATACGACGAGGTGGGAGAGCCCTATACACGCTCTTGTAGCGTGGTGGGGAGAGTCACTGCTGTTCTGGTACGTCACTGCTGTTCTGGTACGGATACTGCTGAAGGCCCCATACACGCTCTTGTAGCGTGGTGGGATGAAATTTTGTACGGCCGCGGTGTCCAAGGACACCTACCATACACGCTCTAGTAGCGTGGTGGGATGGCCCAGCTCCCCAATTTTCCCCCAAAAGGGGGATATGCCGGGGTGCTGCCGAAATTTTCACTGAATGCACAAAGAACTTGAACAACATAAAGACCTTCTTGAGCAACAATGTAGAAGACATGTACTTGAACAGAAATGTACGGAACTTGAACCAAATGAGCAGAGGACTTGTTGATTTGAACTAGAATCAAAATTCAAATGATTTCTAAAGACCAAATTTAAATGAAATGAAATCAAATTGGGACCAAAATTGAATAATTTGAACATTCAACTGAACTCAAAGGACAGCAGGGGACTTGAACAAGACTAGAACATCAAACAAAGACTTTGATTTGGACTGGATCCGAATTCGAATAAAGCAGTTGAACTCGCACTTGAACTCAGGCTATACGACATCAAGTGGGGACTTGTAAACTTGATGAATTCAAGTCTGAATGAAACTGAATTTAGATCAAAACACATGCAAAGATCAAAGTTTGGATCACACACGGGAAACTCAAACTACAAGACCTTGAATACAACGAACTCCTACAATAGTTCCTACGAGGTCAAATGCACCACACTTTCAAGGACAACGAGGGAGATTCAAGCATGAGTTGAACTTTGAACTCGGGTCCGATGGAATACATAGAATTGGGACTTTGGGTGAATGAACCAATCAGAGTCTAAATGCATAATTCTCTAAATTAACAACAAGTTACAAGCGGGGGATGAAATCCCGGTGCACACGAAAGATGTGTTAATTCCTACAACAATCCCTACAAGTGCCTGTTGATTGAGAAGGCAATATGGGAGATCAATAATGGAAGGAACGTCCCCTACAAGCAAGTGCAATCATCAAATCACCTGAGATTGGTGAAAGGTGGTTCCAATACAAAAGCAAAGGCTCTCCTACAAATACCTTCAGGAAGTCGTAGTGAGTACAACGGTCCCCTACAAATGAGCACAAATCACTTGTGGATAACAACAGTGGGTATGTCGTAGGTACAACGAACCACTGTGGGCACAAGTATAGATATCACCTATGACAACGGTGATCAAGATCTTCAAGTATGTCGAGTACAAAGGCAGCCCGATGTACGAAAAGGACACCTACTGGCAGAAAGGAGGGAAATGCTTGAACAAATTAGAATCCAACTTCCTGGTGTTCCAAAGTCTCTTCCTAGTTATATACTCGAGAAGAAAACAGTTCTGATGTCTACAAATACCGAAAATAACGGTCTACTACACCAAAGATCCTGAAGGGAGTTCTCCCCAAATCAACAGTCTTTGACTCCCAAATTCAGAAAATCCTCCCCCGGTGATTGAGAAAGGGGGAGTCAACATCAAAATCAAACGCCACCGGATCTGCAACCTCTGATACAAGCAGACAGAAGGCGTCTATAATTATTTCAAAGTACCCCTGCACGTGCACCTTAGTTTGTATACACATAGGTACATAAGGGGTAAATACAATCTCAACCCGCATGGGCCCCGACGAGCGTGTTATTGGTACACACGTGACGCTTAGGGATGCTGCGCGGGTTGACAAGTGAATTCAAGTTCGAATCCGATCCTTCTATACGGATCAATAGAAGTCGACAAGATTCGAATTACCTAACAAAATACACGGTTATAGCGACCGGTGTATTTGTCTAAATACATTCTTTTTAGGCCTTCAAAGCCTAAAATCAAGAGAATTCACTAAACAAAAGGCACAAAGCCTACGAAAAACCCGATCCCCTATCGATAAGTTGATAGGGTCGACAAGGTTCAATCAAATGGAAATGACCCCTAAACACCCCGATGATGGCCGCGTTGATTGAAGATCTCAACCGGAGGGGTTCTCAAATATTTCAAATGTCTCCCAAAAGTCCATTCAAAATCCAAGCTCTACCCAAAAATCCAAAATTCTACAAATCCCAAAATCCAAGTATTTAAATCTGAAATCAATCCATCAATCACTCAAAGCAAAATCCATCCACCCTCCGCAACAGTCTGCCGGGGTGGACAAATTCAAATAAACTCTAGCTCACAAAGAGCCAAATGCCTAGTCGAAAATATCACTAGGATCCATTCTCAAAACAATCTCCTGCTAGTAAGGACGTGGTACGTGTCCTCTAACCGGCGGTTAGCTGCCAAATGGCACCGCAGGATAAACGGTTATGACCCGGGGCCCTCTGAACCGCGTGGTTTCGCCGCCAAATGGCACCACGATATCTCGGTTATGGCCAGAGCCAATACGTTCCTTACTGACATCAAATCCTTGAGATATGAATCAATAGGATATGATCGATAGGGCACAAAGCCCTCTGTCAGCTAAGGTGGATTCAAATTTGTCCCCTTAGACAAACATTCAACCTCGGTCTACAAGGTCCCCTTGGACGAAGCAACCCATGGCTGCTGACAAGGATCCTTCTGTCAGGTTGGGTCGACTACCTCCTCTGACTAAGTAGACCAGGGACCACGATGGCCCGGGACGACGGAACCATGGGATCTTGATCGGGTCTATCATCCATTCCCCCACCATCCGCTTTAAGTGCAAGATGGTGCCATTTCTGTTTTAAATATCAACTATATCCAAATATCCAATCTTTCCAAATTCTCAAATCCAAATCCATTGCTGCTACTATATGCCAGATACACGTATTTCTATACGAATCTGATTGATGACTAGCCTTAATCGAAAGTTCTCTCTCGTGATCGAGAGGGGTAATTAACTATAGGGGCTTGCGCCTATAGGAAACCAGAACTCAGATCATAAAGTCCTCACAAAATGAGGGCGAAATCTCTGGGTAGTGTCTTATCTACAAACCCATCTGCCTTCCAAAATTTACCCCGGAACTTAGTTCGTTAAAACTCCCTCGCCGAATAAGAAAAGCGATGCGGAGGCCGGGGCCGAATTTTCGGAGCCCACAGAGATCTAGCATCTCCTACGAACTCACTAAGAGATCGTGGAGGTTTGCACTCACAAAGAGAACATGAAGTGGCAAAATTTCATTTCATCAAAAACTAACTATTACATAAGAAAAAGGGCCATATAAATAGGCCTCAAAATGACAAGAAAGCAAAAGACTAAAATGCCCCTCAGGCTACAATAACGACCAAATACCCATAAGGGCAAAAACGGAAAACATAAAAATCAAATAAACTACTACATAAAATGATGAAAATAAAGATCATGATCGTGGTCGTCGATCTCCGGCATCTCCTGATGGTACATGTGTCGCAATCTCTGACGATGTCCTCATCAAAAAACAACAACACCAAGCCTTTATTCCACTACGTGGGACCGGCTAAATGAATCCTATTTATTCATTGTGTCCTGTTAAGAGTCAAATTCTCATTTAAATCTAAAAAAAGTCATTTCTAATATTTTCTAACCAAGTCTTTTTTGGTCTACATCTACCTTTCTTAACATAAGACAAATCTAATATATCTACTTTCCTAACCAGGTCATTGGAAAGCCGCCGTTTTATGTGACAAAATCATCTAAGACGACTCTCTCTAATCTTATCTTCCACTAGAGCTAATCCAACCTTTTCACGTATATGCTCATTCATATCATGTCTCTAAGAGTAAAGACACTCATCCACTTAAGCATCCACATCTCTGCAACACTTAATATTATGCTTCTCTTTTAATGCCCAACATTCTACACCATAAAACATTGCAGTTCTCACCACCATCTTATATAATTTTTCCTTCAATTTGAGGGAGACTTTTCTATCCCACAACAAGCCTAATGCATTCCTCAACTTCAACCATCTAACTTGAATTCTACTAAATAATATCCATATCTATTTCACCATCACTCTGAACAATAGGCCCAAGATATCTAAAACATGTACTCTTATTAATGACTTTATCGCCCAAATTCACAAACCCTCCACTATATCTATTACTGCTAAAATTATAATCTATATATTCAGTTTTAGATCTACTCAAACTAAAACCTTTACACTCTAAGGTTGATCTCCATAATTCAAGTTTATCTTCAACTCCATCTCTAGTCTTATCAGCAAGAAGAATATCATCTGTAAAAAGCCAAAAAGCATACACTAGGGTACAACCTCTTGCAAATGTTTAGTGAGAACATCCATGACTAAAGCAAAAAGATGCTTAAGGCTGATTCTTGATGTAATCCAACATAAATAGGAAAATACTTGGTCAAACCACCTTGTGTTTGAACACAAGTAACAACATCTGCATACATATCCCTAATGACTTGAATAAGCATTATTAACTCATTTCTTTTCTAGAACATTCCATACCACTTCACTTGGAACTTTATCATATGTTTTCTCAAATCAATAAATATCATATGAATATCCTCGTTATTCTCTCTATGCTTCTCCGTCAAACCTCTCAATAAATGAAAAGCTTCCATAGTAGACCTACCCAACATCAATTCAAATTGATTTTGAGAAATATTAGTATCACATCATAACCACTACTCCATAACTCTCTCACAAAGTTTTAAAGTATGATAAATTAACTTAAGTCCTCTATAATTCGCACAATTTTGTGCATCACATTTATTCTTAAAAATATGAATCAACACACTCATTCTCCACTCATCTGGCATATTTTTAGTCTTTAAAATAAAATTTAAAAGTTTGGAAAATACCAAAAAAGCCATTAAAATTCCGCATGCCATTAAAATGTGATTGATCGAACATTTTAGTAATTTTCCATTTAGTAATTTCAAATACAGGTCCATTTGAAAGTTTGGAAAATACCAGAAAAATCAAATATGTTGTTTTAATAATGAAGCTTTTTTTTACTGAATTTTGGGAAGCCCCTTTTTCATTAAAGTGAACAAAACATGGAGTTACAATATTACAGGCTTACAGAAAGAAAAATAAAGTAAATAACGACGACATCAAAGTAGCTAAAGAATCAACTGTAGAAAAGCACTAAAATATAGCTTACATATGCTTGCAAATCTTTATGCAATTCTAACTTTGTTTATTATAGCACATAAGAAAACGAGTAATTGTAATGAATAATAAAAAAATAAATCTACAGGCAAAAAAAAGGTATCCAGCATTCATTCAACAAAGAATAAATATGAATGCCGCCTCTAGGTGAAATAAAACTTGGTCTTCTCTACAATCATTTATAAATGGCTATTTAAAACAAAGCCCATTTCAATGCTATCATCATTGTGCATCATCACATCTGCAAGCATGCCCAAATTGGCTGAAATCTCTTAATAGTTTTCAGTTTAGAGTTTTTATAACTGTCAACAACAAACAAAAAGATCATAAGGCATATTTCCACTCTAACAACAACAACATCAAGCCTTTATCTCACTACGTGGGATCAGCTACATGAATCATTTTTTTTCCATTTGTCTACTCCAAATAACTCTAAATATTAAGATACCTATAACAGCTCAAACTCTCAACCATTGAGATATTGTCTGTTTTGGCCTAATGGTCTCATAGTTTTGGCCCCTTGGTATAACTTCCCAAGAGATCACCAAGCATAAGACTGCTCTTGTACAAGCATGCTTAACTTTGGAGTTTCTACTGAAATTTCAACTGTTACATTAAAAGGCGCCTCATTGTTTATAAGTTTAACTTTATGCTCATAAGGGTTTCACAAACTCCCCCACTTAGATAACTGACATCTTCGTCAATTTTCTTAACTTAGAATCATCCACCATGCATATAGGACTCTAAAGGCAGAGTAATTCCCATCTTCCGACTAGTGTATTGTTTCGATATCATTAACCGAGAATCATCCATCCCACTCTTAACCATCGAGATACTATTCGTTTTGTCCTAATAGCCTCACAATTTTGTTCCCTTTATGTAACTTCCTAGGAGGTCACCCATCCTAGGATTGTTTTAGTATGAGCACTCTTAACTTTGGAGTTCTTATTAAAATTCCAACCGTTCCACCAAATGACACCTCAATGTTTAAAAGTTTAGATTTATTTTAATAAGGTTTCACAGTACCTATTTAGGTGAAACTAGATATGCCTTTCTTATGCATTAACAAAAATCACCATGCTCTAATAGATATGACAACCCTCATCATCATGCTTATGTTATTCATGATTACTTTAGAGTAGGAAATTATTACAAAGCTCACTGGGATAAATATGCTTTATTTTTACCTGTAGAAGAAATGTAAGCTTCGAGTCTCGGTATGGAATATGTGGTTGTCTCTTACCTGAGCTACTAACGAGGTTCATAATCACAAGCCTGATTCATAATAAACAAAATGAATTTTTATTATGGTCAAAGTGAAGCAAAAAAGAAAAAGTATAGAAAATTGTCATTAAGATCGTAGTTATATTATATTGAAAGAGAAAATGTTGTACAAACCCTAATGTTGAAAGTGACTTGTTGATGTTTGTAGCTTCTTTAAGCCGATCACCCTCAGCACCTGAACTTTTTTGTCTGTTATTAAAGCAATACATAATTAGGAAATATCAGTTATCACAAAGATAATGCTTATCCAAATCTACTCCCCCATTCTTATATGAAAATTAAATGAAATAAAAGTTTAATTTAAGGAAAAGAATCAAAATGGTCTCTCAATTTTTTGTGAGGAATTAAAATAGTCCTCAACTCTTTAAAATGAAATCTTTTTAATCCTGATATTCAATGTTAGAGTTAATGGTGTTAAATGTAAGGATATATTGGTCAATTTTTAATTAAGTATTTATTAAATATAATTTTCAAATAATTACAATTTTTCTAAAAAATTTTATAAAATGTTTCTTTAATAAAAAATTAATAATAATTTAAAATTTTATTAAATGTAATTTTAAATCTAAAATTGTTATGAAATTTATTTTATTAAAGAAACTTTTAATAAAAATTTTTAGAAAAATTATAATTATTTGAAAATTATATTTAATAAATGCTTAATTAACAAATGACCAAAATACCTTATATTTAACACCATTAATTCTAACATTAGATGTTAGGACAAAAAAGGTATCATTTTAAAGAGTTGAGGAACCAAATTAATTCCTCAAAAGAGTTGGGGACTATTTTGGTCCCTCACAAAGAGTAATAGGACCATTTTGATCTTTTTCTTTTAATATAAGTAATTTAAGATATTGAATCGAAAAGAATGTCATGAAATAAAGAAGTCCAATAAAGAGAGATTAAGCATAAAATATTGGCATGTTGACTTAAGTTCTCTCAAAAAACAAACCTCTCAGATCCTGCAAGATCTACCAGATTTAGCCTAGCAAATCTGTGACGCGAAACTCCTTGAGATTCCCACTGCATCAGTCAAATTTCTAATAAAAACATGTGCTTACTACTCGATGCCCTAGTTACATATCCATACTTAATGCTCTATGTGCATAAAAGTATACCGTATGCTTTAAATTAGTTGAACAAAATATAAAAATATTAATTGTTTGTGCAAAATGTTCAAACCTTTCTTTCAATGATACAAGTAAAAACACTATGAGAACGGCTACTAGCATGATTCATATTTGTAGCAGCCACCTTCCTATTAGCTGCCCCCTGCATTGATTTGGTTATCAATCATCAAAGGTTTCATAACAAAAATCATGAGATCACCAAACTTGAGCAAATCTAAAGGCAGTAGATAATCAGACAATCAGTTGAAACGTAACTATGCTCGTAAACAAACTTCAATGAGTTTGTCATACCTGAATAAGCTGTTGAATAACATCTCTAGGACTTGAAACTTCATATTCCTTGAGATTTTCTACATAAACACCTCTTCTTGCATCTTCCCTTATCTGAATGAAATCTAAACAGTCATAGTCTTGGTTTCAAGTTTATAAACATGCAAGAAGCTTTGGTTCCTTCATGAAAAAAGAATGAGCAAATGCAAAAAGAAATTGAGACAACTTATGCAAATTTGTGCTACTTTTTCTTAATTTTTCTGCCAAGTGGCAATAAGATATAAAACTAAGTACAAATGTTGAGGACTTGATAATAGAAACTGAACAATTGGGAGAGAATTTCATGCATTATATAATAGTACTAAATATTAGGCTCAATATTGATTTCATCGGCATGTTTTTACCCTGTATGTTGAAATATTACATCCACTCTCAGCATTTAAGGTTGCCCAGCAATACAATATTTAAGAAAAAAGAATAAACAAAATTATTTTTAGGGTTTGTAAAACATGGAAAACACATGCATCTAAACAATTTATTTGTATCAAAAAAATTATAATTATCGAAGCCAACAACTTTATTGGATAGGCAAACAAAAAGAGCTGAAAATAAAGACCTCATGAAATTAGCAGTCATACCTGTAAATTTATGGAGGAAGGATCCAACAAATCTAAAATTTGTTCATTGTATATTTCAAGAAATGAGCATTTGCATGTAAAATGGAGCTTTTGATTACTTTGGGTTTCCTTTTCCTGTAAAAGTTAGATGTAAATTAAACAGAAACAACACAGTGAACAAAGGAAGTCACAACAAGACAAATTTAATCTACTTGCCTTCTGTATCCTTGAAAATAGATATTCGAAGACCCGAGGCGTCATTCCACAGTTAGCACTACTTCTTTGAATTCCTCCTTCTATATCTCCCAACATAGTGTGAGTTTTTCCACTTCCGGTCTGGAAAAGCATTATATAGATCAAAGTAATCTAATTGAAATTTAGAGCAGGAATAAAATCTAGAGTTCCTGTTATAAACCAGTACTACTTGAAAAATGCAAACCAAATTTGTTAAACCCTAAGAAGTAGGAATATATGGGAATATAATTTAAAAAAACCAACAATTCAACCAGGAATCTTTTCGACAAAGTGACTGAAATGAATTAAACATTCAAATTTCAATATAACTTACTTGACCATATGCAAACATGCAGCTATTGTAGCCTGCCATACAGTTTTCGACCATAGGCACTCCAGCCACTTTAAATAATCTTTCCTGGAGTTACATCAAAATGAATTAACCATGCTAATAAGCTAAAAACACAAATACGTAATAACTAGTTACCTGGCTGACATATTCATCAGCAATAAGATCAAAAGTAAAACGAGACTCTGGATGTCCAATCCATGAAAGAGTTTGACAACTATCTTGTAAAACACATCTATTTTGTCCTTGAAGGGATATCTCTGAACTATTGAGAGGTCGAAGACGAATAATAACCTACGTTAATTGAGCAAAAGTGAGCATAATATGAAACAAAATCATACGGAAATGAATCATCAAATATATGCCCCGCAATGCATTTCCGGCAAATAGCACCTCCTCTTAATTTAAATGAAAGAGAAGCAATATGAACAAAAATATCCTTACTTCGCCTGCTCAAAAGTAACAAAATTGAAAATCTAATCATTTCTTCTAATATTACGATGAGAATATTCGGATTGTATGAAGTGAACAATACTTTTCTAAGGCTCAGTTTGAGAAAAATAAGTGAGGAAAACTTCAGAATCCAGAGAGCTTAATCCAGCTACCCAAGACCTTAATCTAAACAGAACACTCTCACTGATCAAAATTAAAAAAAAAAAAATTTTGATAAATGGATTAGGAACCCTACTTAGAGGGAAATAGAAAAAATTTCCTCTCAGTACAACATCTGAACTGAAATCCTTTAATACCTGGACGTTGTGATCTTTCCAAAAGTCTGGATCCACTCGCAGCTCGAAACCCTGGGCACAACCAACCTCAGCTTTACTTCCCTCGCGAACACCACTCGAATCTACCTCTAACGACTCGTTGAAGTATTCTTGGGATTTCAACGTCCGCCGGGCGACTGTGCCAGCTTCAGTGATCGCCGACATGTCGACCAACTGACGATCTGAAGTGAACTTTGTACACCGGTGAAGGAGAGGAAGAGTCTAGGGTTTTACAACAGAGAGAAAGAACGGAGCGAATAGAGATAAAAGCGATGAAAATAACGGATTCAAACCCTCTCTGTCTCCGTCAGTGCGGATCGGATGGCTGTAACGAGGGCTCATTTTGATCGACGGTGGAAGACCTCGAATTCAAATTTTGCCCGTTATTCGGATTCAAATTTACGGAACCTTCATTGGAGCATCTGCCCACTCTTATGATTAATGTTATGTTTGGGATGCATAAAATTATGTCATTGTGTACCGATTTAAATTATATTAGAATGAGTTTCAAATTTTTTAAACTTATTTTGAGATTAGTTTAAAATAATATGTTCAATCTGCGACATTAATTTCAAAATAACTCTATTAATTTTTAACTCCATCTTGATAAGATTTGAATTTTTTCATTTATGACTGTTGACAATTTTAAAACTTACTCATAAATTGTTATAGAAAAAGTAAAAATTGTATTAAAGTTATTATGAAGTTGGTTTATTGTATATTTTAAAAAAATATTTACTATGCATCTCTCTTTGATTTGTTGGTTGAGAGTTTGGCTCCCAACTAAGAGGTATTGGATTTGAGTCTCGTATTATTTTTTTTTTTCTATGATGCAGTAGCGACGTTTGTGACAAGCATCTGGTGGAGGCCTGATGGGGCTCTAATATTTACTTGAATGAGTTGAAATATTTCTTTTATTGGTGGATTAACAAATGCACCAAGAGTTTCCCCTTTGTTTCGATTGATGACATTGCTTCTACCATTAGCTTTGATGATTTAGCAATGAATTGCAAGAAGTTTTATGCACTGAATGATATGATGATCTTTGGCCCAAAAAGGTCTAACCAGACATGTGCTCTTCAAATGGGATTCATTTTATGAGATGACGTTGATAAAAACATTGCAATTTTGTTCAGCTCCTTATATCAATATTTTAGATGAAGAATATTTTATGCTTGAATCTGATATAGAATTTTATTATATTAATATCATGTAAATCTAATAATATTATATATAGTTTTCTAAGAGATTGATGTTTATTTGAAGTAGTGAGTACTCCATTTTTATGTAATAATAATATCGATTTACGAACTTGACCCCAAAATAAACAAAGTTTTTTTATGCATTTTTTGAGATATGCTTTAATGTATTGCCCCCTAGTTAGAGCAACAGATTGTAAAATTTTATTCCTTATACAGCTTTTAGCCTTCTGAAGTTTTTAAAGAATCAAAGAATATATACCTTCTAAGTCTTTTACCATTCTTAGATTTTTATGTATCTGTACATTTTGAGGCTTTTAGCCTTTTAAAGTTTTGGTGTACCTATATCTTTTAAGGTTTTTAGCCTTTTAAGATTTTTGGTGTACATGTGGCTTTTGAGGTGTATGACTTCAGAGATTTTTTGACAATCTTGGGACAATCTTGAATCTTTTAAGACTTTTACCTTCTAAGGTTTTTGAATGAGTGGTGAACCTATCAACCACTTGCTATCATAAAATCTTTCTAGTGAGGATTGAGGATCTTGTCTACTACTAACTTCCCTTTGATGCTGCCATATAAATTAACCATCCTGAGGGTTATGAGTGGAGAACTTGTTTGTCACATGCCCTCATGGTGTCTTTCTAGCGAGGACCTTGTCCATTATTAACTTCCCTTTGATGCTACCTCATGGGCAAGCCTTCCTGGGTTGTTATTATATGCAATAATATTTATATAAAGTTTATTAATATTTAATAATAAAACTTGCTTGAAAGATATATTATTAAAAAATTCTAAAGTATTTGGATTTTTTGAGTAATTTCAAACATGAGGGACTCTCAGTCAATAATGCTATTGTCACAATTCTTATGATCTCCTATATTATGAGGCTGGTAATCTTTAAGTTACTTTTATAAATAATGACTCAAATGTCCTTGGTCAATCAGACATTCAATCTCATCCTTCAATTGAAAGCATTTTTCAGCTGAATGCCCCTTTGACTAATGAAAGTTTATAATATTGAGTCTAGTCAATACATTACTAGATTTCTTAGCGGTTTTGCCACTTGAGATGTTCAAAATTTTGAATCTCCATCAAAATGTTAGACCTTCATGTATTTAAAAGAGTGTAGTTAAGTAATCTTGGATGAATTTAATGGTAATCATTTTTTTACTTATCATGCCTTCTCCATTGTATAGTCTGATTAATTTCTTGTTTTTTATTTTTATTTTTTTTAAGGAGGATTGCTTAAATTGCTTTTGATGATCATTGATAGTCATATCTATAGTTATTTTAGCTTCCACTCGATGAATCAAATCAGCATATGAGTGAACAGTCTCTTACATCAATGATGAGAAGTCTAGGTTGAAAACACCTCTTAATAATTAAAGAACTACTCCTAAAATTTGATGTGCTTCCAAAGAAAAGTGTTTCTCCCTCATTTTGATGAATCTTAAAAAGATGATAGGTGTCTTTGATATTTCTTCGGTTTGTGATAAATTATTCAACAAAAAGCCAGGCAAGGTGGGTGATGTTGTGGATAGAATTTCTTAAGAATGAGTAAAACCATGTGTAAGCTTAACCCTTGAGAGTACTAGGGGAGACCTGGTAATAAAGTGTATCAATAGCTTGCAAGATATGCATGATGATTTTAAAATGATCAATATATTCATAGGTAACAAAAGATCCATCATATGAATCAATAGTATGTAGCTTGAATACCAATGGAATGGGATGTTAAAGAATTTCATTTGTTAAGTGTGAGGACTCTTAGAAATTGTGCGGATGAGTAAATTGGTTCCATTCCCTCAAAGGAAATTCTACTTGAATAATTCTTCGTAGTTTATCTCTTATATCATCCTAAGGGGCATTAATAATATGATGTTGATTTAAATCCTCTATAATAACTGAAGGATTATGAGTTGGCGGAGCAATGTGGAGAGAATGTGTTAAACTAATTACATCAAAGAATTTTTGATAAGCTTGTGAACATGGCAATGCTTCATGATTGATGTTGTCTCTAAAATGTTGTTGGAATTGTGGATGGAGAACTCTATCAAATTGTGATAGTACCCTCTACTGTCTAGCCTCCTCCAATAATTGAAGGATTTGACTTTGAAGTCCTCCATCCTACGCATATGGTATTCTAAAGTGAGGCCTTGGGGACTTGATAACCCATATTTTATTGTTCATGATTGAGGGATTGATTATTGCTCATTGAAAAAATATTTTGAGAATGTTACCACAGACTGCGTCAAATTATTGTAGAGCGAAAGGGCTTTACATCTTCGAGGTGCACGAAAATTTAGCACACAAATATATAATTGAAATGATATAGAAACACAAAAAAATTTACGTGAAAAACCCTAAATATATATATATCATGAGGCCTTAATTGAAATGATCCCATTAGTGTTTGAACATGTTATAAAGGCTAACTCATCTCTCAACTCAAGAATAGTGAGAATACAATATATTGGAGAATTGACCAAATTTCAAATGAATACTCCTAATCTTAATTACATGACAAATATTTGAAATCTGGTGGTAATAATAGAGAAAACGTTACAAAGATTTAACTATGGTTTGAAATAAGTTTAGTTACGTTTTTTTTTTTTTTTTTGAAGAAGAAGAAGAAGAAGAAGATGAAGATGAAGATAAATTTATATACATCACATACGCAAGATTCAAACCTAAAACTTCTTAATTTATAGTTAAAACTCCCAACCAACGAACCAAAATGAGTTGCTTTAGTTATGATGTAATAACATTAAAAAAGAACTTAAGTGTTAAGTAAGCTGGTATTATAAATAAAGCTATAGTCCACCAGTCCATATTACAATTGCCACCTCACTTTATCAGAACATCAAAGTTTGAATTAAAGCAAATACACAAGGAAATGAATATTGAAGTGAAATAGAAATTAGATTAGAGAAGTATTCTTCCTACTTGGAAAGCTTAGCGGGTATTCCATCACTCCTTTGCTAGGTGACTTGAAACAACCCCTCTTTGGTAAAAGATTATTTATCTTCATTCTTTTTACATTTTATTCCAATTTTCTTTTGTCATCTTCCAATGCACATTCCAGATCTTTTGTACAAACTTCATGTCCTCGTTCGCCCATCCGATTCAATTTTGTCATGATTAAAAAAAGATACATTATTAATGTAAATATAAAAGTTGTATAAATTCTATTTAAATCTTTAAACTTTTAACATTTTCTTCTAATATAATAATCAGACCGGTTACATAATACTGGACCAAACTCAACCACATGAACTTCGTTCAACTCTACACATTAAAACATTCACATAACAATCGAACAATCATGATGATATGAATCCCTAAAGAAAATGGATTGCCATAGTCGAACAAATGTACTAAGATAAAATCTTGATGTTATTGTTATTGTTGATGACCATATACAATAAAAATAATAAATTATCTAAAAGAAATGAAAAAAAATGTCAAAAGATTAAGAAGAATGAGCAGAACAATAATGACATAGTGCATATTAGCTCCAGCTACAAGAGTGAGCACAACGATCGGGATTCATCTTCTTCGATAAATCTCATATCTTCTAGGAGTGCAATGGGTCTCATGTATCATTATATGATGCAAACATCAGAGAATAGAACTCCTACTGCACATAGGATATCCTGATATTCAATCAGTTGGAGCATATGGGAGAGAGGGTTCAAACCTCCAATCATTCATGCTTTGAGAGCATGGATTTAAAAGTTGCACAAATTCTATTTAAATCTTTAAATACTGGACCAAACTCAACCACATGAACTTCGTCCAACTCTACATATCAAAATGCTTACATAACTATCGAACAATCATGATGTGAATCCCTAAAAAGGATTCACGTAGTCAAACCAATGTATTGAGATAAAAGCTCGATGTTGTTGTTATTGTTGATGATCAAATACAATAAAAAATAACATTCTCCAAAAGAAATGAATAGAATGCCAAAAGATTAAGAAGAATTAGTAGAACAATATTGATATAGAAAAAATTGTATTATTGCCCCATGAAAAAGAAAATTAGAGCAAAAAACAAAGCAAATACTTGTTCTGCTACACAAGCAGCCAACTTGAATAAAACAACGAAGACAGCCAGCATGAGGCAATGCAAATATTATTGTACAATACAACAGATTGGTTACAACAAAAGCTTACAATTCCACATGATGAGATCAAAGTAGAAAAAAAATATATCAATTTTGATTTAAGATATCAATCAAATTTGGATGGCGATGAGACAACTCGAGCAGTATTATTTCTGGGCTTATATGAAAATTCACTGAAATCAACAGCAGCTTTGTTCGTCCTTACGAAAATGAAAGGAAATATAATTGTAAATAGTTTATAGGAAAAATGAATTACATTTAAAGTTTAAGCTTTCACATACCTCATGGAGCATGTATTTCTCACATCCTTCAGAGGAGCACGAAGACCACTGGCCCGTGAACCTGAAGAACTGTACCTAAAAGAATTCATGAGCGAAACAAACTTCTCCATAGATTTCTCTGCTATGCCACAGTAGTCGTTTACATGGGAAATGTCACGCCCGAAGCTCTTGCTGTTCTCATCTTTGTTGCCTGCAGTGAAATATAATATTAGCCAAGTTCTCTATGATACAAGAAATGGAATAAACATGATCTACTGAACAGTAGTTAGTACATCAACATTTTCATTGTTGTGATTGGTAAGTAAATAAAAGGAGTTTTACTAAGGAAGATTGGGACAATTTTGTAACAATTTTGGTCGATATCATTCGCACGTCAGTATTATCAGTTCAATGCAATGGGATGTGTTATCACTTATCAATCAAAATGTTATGTAATTCAATGAAATAGAATTGAAATCTCATTAACAAATTTTGTTATGCTTAGTAAATACATAACATCAACCTTTACAGTAAAGTGAGCCTGAATATATATTGTTATTTATAATATTGTTATTTGAATTGCAAACAAACGAGCTAAGTCTACAAAATTTGTTCTCATTTTTAACATCATTATAGAATATCATGTTATAAATGTATTATACGCATCAATAACTCCTATTAAAAAGTAACTTATTAGACCAAATCAACCATGATTGACCCATAAGACCTATATGTGTTCTACCATGGAATTAACCTTCATGCATTCAAATCATTAGACCTAAACCCTGTCATTAGGAGCCTAGTCTCCTACACTAGCTCTCTTAGCCAACCCAATCTATCCCAAATGGTTTAAATCCCAATTAAAACTACCTTAGCCCAATCCAAACCAGCTCAATAAGTATAAACCCTGCCATCATCACTCCTAAACCGAACCCAGCACAAGGGGAGAGTTGGGTGGCCAAAAAACAGACAAAATCCAAGCCACTGAAATATGAATTGGCTAATTTCAACCACCCAGATCACCTCAGCTCTTTCATTCACTCAAACAGCCTGGTAGCAGCCTATTCGACCTCCCTGAACTAGCCTAACAGTCTTGTATGCTCAACAATGGTCGGAATTTTATCTACATTCCAATTCCAAGGTTTTATAAATACTCTTGTTTCATAGGAGTTCTAATCCAACATTTGAATCCTTGAGCTTCCACAGTGATAGAGCGTTCAATCCCTCACCTTCCCCAGCCATCTAGAACCCTTCAAACTAGGGTGCCAATATTTGACAAGACCTGAAAATCCGAACCAAACCCAACCCAAAAATTATGGATTCGGGTCAACCCTTTAGAAAACATGTCAGATTTGGATTTCAAATTTTGACCCGATTGTAAATTTGGGTCGGGTTCAGGCCAGCTTCAAAACCCTAAAGAAACCGGCGCTCATCCTCTGTCATGCTCCCCCGCTCGCCCGAAAGCGCTCGTTCGGTCATTGGCCCTCAACCTCCCATGCTCGGTCACCCCCGCTAGCCAACCGCGTCAGCAGGTTGAATCAAATTGGGTTAGAAGTGGGTCAGGTTTGATTTTAGAATTGTGACCAGTTTAGCTAATTGAGGTTCGGGTCAGGTCAATTGAAGGCAATTTAGTTTCAAGTTGGACTTGAACCCGACCCGAAAACTCATTTTGACACGCCTACTTCAAACCCAAGTTCAAGAGAGCTTGGGCGAGGCCTCTTTGATTGAAAACCGTCTATATATCCAATGCTTCCCAACTGTTTCCACCTAAAAGAAAACCACTCCCCAGGTCCCCACAAACCAGCTGCAATTGATTCTAGCTCCTGTGCACCATTGCATAAAGGTACCCTTCAAACCATATTTAAATATTTATGGGTCTAAGACATTGTAAAGAGAACTTTCAATCCATGGCAATCCAGCCATTGAATTGGAAATTCTCCTCACATACATCCTACTGGATCAATTAGGAAGTAATCCCTCCAGTAGATCACAATAATTAAACCCAAAATAATTTAAGGCTCCAGAGAGAGTTCTTTGATCTCGCACTAACGAAAGAAAATACGTAGTCCAAGACAATTTTTCTAAGGGGTAAACCTAAAAAGATGCAAGATTTATAATCTCTATAGGTACAAGAAGTGTCTATAGAAAAAAGTGAATAAGATAGCTTAGTTAAAAGCAATTAAAGTTGGATTTACAATACTATTTGGATCAGGTCTGTCACTTATTAATATGTTAAAGACGCATCGGACATAATTAAAATTATCTCATCAGAGAGTTATCCTAAGGGAATGATATGACTGTAAAGTTTAAAATCATCTTTTTCAACTTTTTTGCACTATATGATGAGGAGACACGTAGAAAACATTTTGATTTAGTGATTTGATGTCTCGCACACTTTAAATGAGTTGTGCAACATGTGACACTCAATAGTCTAAAACCCTTAATTTTCATTGGCAAAATATTCAACTGAAAGACAAGGGAGTAATTTGCATGCCAATCCTATCCAGCCCAAAAGCACTCAGTGTATTATTATAGGTATCAATGATAAGAATAATAATAGTGGTAAGGAGAATAGATTATGCCATACCTTGACCAGCAATGGCAGGAGTTGATTTTACATTTCGCAGTGGAAGAGTTTCCAACTAAATATATAATTTCCAATACATTAGTTCTATAAAAGTAAAACTAAATAAAATGATAATAGAAAGGAAAATTGCAGAAAATATCACATTTACATCAAAAGGATGAGCAGTCTTTCTTTTCTTGATTGAAGTTTCCAGGAAGCTAATCCGCTTTGGGTCATCCAAAGAAACTGGATGATCATTCAAAACAACAGTGCCATCTTCTTTATTCTTGCACGAAACTATATTTTGATCCACGGTAGCAACTTCGTTTAATGAGTTATCACTGAAAAAGGGGCTCGTACTGACAATTCGTTTCACTGATTTATTTTCTAGACTTGTGCATTTTAGCTCGGTTCCATGTTCATGTGACTTTGGGTTGACAGCATTTTGAAATGATTCCTGCAATGGACTGGGGCATCTTTTACCAACAGAACTTCCTGCAACAGAATTGAAAAACAAAAGTCTGCAGTTCTTTCTACTATCATTAACTTAAGCTGAATAATAGTATGAAAAAAACTTACCATGCAAGGGAACCCCCAAAAACTTATTGCATCTATTGGTCGGTCTATCTTCCATCTAAAACAAAACAAAATTGGGAAGCATTCTAATTGATGCAAATAAATTCATGTCAAACAGGATGGGTAACTAGCATCTAAATTACTAACAGAAGGTGTTACCGGTAGTTTATCATTTGAATGCCCTGAATTAAGCAGGAAGTCTTGTGATCGGTCTGTCGTAGAAGAAAGAGGCATTTTATCTGAACCGGTTGAATCAGAATCAGGATTACTAGAGCACGGAGAAGAAGATTTCATTAAGACCTTAGGCGTAAATTTCGGGGCCCTGAATTTCCGCTTAGCTTGAATAGAAGCTAAGCCTTCGTAGTGTTAAGGAAATCTGAAAATTGAGTAATAAAAATGTTACATGAAGATGAAGGATTGACGTACTTGAATGCACTTTAACGATAATCAAAATGGCAGCACATAAAAAGATACATTGAAATGCATACTTAGATGAGATATGACATTAAAAAGAACATTGTATGATCACAACATAAGGAAGAGAAAACAAGAGAAAAATAACTGAAAAGAGAGACATGTGACCCTGAAAAACAAACTCTAACACACTTAACCATAATTAGTGAATTAATCTTGTGTCTGTGTGTGTGTGTGATGGGGGAACATGAGACCTCTGATTAAATTGTTAATATTAAATTAATTTGTATTTTTAATATTAAATATAGGCAAGCACCTTCTCTAAAACTGAGAGATTACTTGAAAAGTAATAAAGAGGATACAGAAGTAATTAGTCAAAACATTTTTCTGTACAGGTAACTCTAGCATTTTTCTTCTGCCTCTAGTCTCAGAATTTTCCATTGCAAATGCCTTATCAACAACCAACACTGAGCTTGATGTTTCCACCTGTTAAAATCAGAAAGAAGTGGTTAAATTGTGAAAGATCATAATTGCTCAACTGGTCATCAAATAAAGTCCATCACGAAATAACAAAATGGTAAGATATCCAGAAAGATTCAATTGTAAAACACGTGATGCAAAAAAAACATAATGAAGGCTAAGAATTGCAAGTCCCCTCAGTTAGCTGTCCACAATTGTAAAAACCCCTTGCCTGGTCACTTGCAACTCTCTGCGTTTGTCATTTCAATACTGAAAGACTCAATAGGCAAAGATTTTCAAAAGCTTTATTTATGCGAAATAGGGGTGTCAATTCGGGTCAACTAGTCGGGTTCGAGTCGAACCCGGAATTGACCCGACAGTATTCGGGTCAACCCGAATCCGACCCGTTTTTAAAAACGGGTCAAGTTTCTGGACCCAAACCCGACCCGACACGAATGACCCGGGGTTGACCCAAAATTGCTAGTTTTTGGGTCAAAAATCGGGTCAATCTCGGATTTTCGGGTCAAAAACGGGTCAATCTCGGGTTTTCGGGTCAAAATGAGTTTTCATGTCACTTTCGGGTCAATTTCGGGTTGCTGGGTCAACCCGAACCCGACCCGATTTTTAAAACGGGTTGATTTGCTGAACCCGAACCCGACTTGTTTTGGGTTCGGGTTGACCCGAACCCGGATTTTTCCGGGTCGTGTCAAAAATTGACACCCCTAATACGAAAGAAACATATTCAAACCTTAATGATTTTTAATCTGGCAAAAGACTTCCAACTATCAGTAGTAGCTTGTGCTCCAACAAGCTCTATTCTTTTCTATTAATGTTTCTCTTGAGGATCAGAAGGAGAATAATATTCTACCCAAAAATTACAGGGAAAGAGAATTTCCAGACAAGTAAAGAAGCAATAATAGACAGAAGGGAACATAGTATAAAGAGGATAATCATCAAATAAAAAGATGACCAGTTCCATCCACTATTGCTTATCATCGAATATAGAAAACCCAGTCTGCTAATTATTTGTTCAAGGAGGAAGGGAACATAGTATAACGTCCAATAATCAGGAGTACTAATTGCATGAAAGAAGCAACCTAGAAAAAAATAATAGAAAAATGAGGCGCTTCCCAATTATGCGAACGAGTCATTATAGAAACTGAAAAAATGAAATGTGGAAACACAAAATTATGTAATGACATAAACTGCATGATGAAAAAGGCTAGATTCTCAACTTCAACTGTTGTATTATTAAGCTTGTTATGTCTTTTATGTTCTGAAAGTTCTAATAGTTCAAAATTCTGGTGAAAATCAGTATACATGATAAATATTTTTTTCAACTTTTTTCCCTTCATGAGAGCAATATTGAACGTAATCAATAGTTTCTTAACCGTATCAAGTTAACAAAATCATTCGTCCCCCAAGCCAGTGGAGGTAGCATATGCATAATAAGCACATCCTCTTTGTTGATAAATGATAAAGCTCATTGAACATGGGCAATCCCAAAGCATTTACTCAATCCTCTTATACTAATGTGAAAATATCATTACTAATGCATGATTATAGTTGACTACATGAACATAATCTCTATGAGAATCTTGTATAAAACCTCCGTTTTTACAAATTGGAAAGATAACAACTAATACCTTATAAGAAAAGGACCAAAATAGTCCCTCAACTCTTTGTGATGGACCAAAATGTTCCCCAACTATTTTGAGGGATCAATTTAGTCCCTCAACTCCTTAAAAAAGGGCATTTTTAGTCCTAACATTAAATTTTTAGATTAATGGTGTTAAATCAAGAAGTATTTTAGTCATTTTTAATTAAATTATTTATTAAATGTAATTTTCAAGTAATAGTGGTTTTAAAAAAATATATTAAACATTTCTTTAATAAAATTTTTTTTAATAATTCTAGTTTTAATTTCAAAATTATTAATAATTCTAGTTTTAACTTAAGATCATTATAGACTAAATTATTAATAAAACTTTAAAAAATTATATTTAATAAATAATTTAATTAAAAAATAACCAAAATATCCTTTGATTTAATACCATTAACCATAAAATTTGATGTTAGGATAAAAAAGGACCATTATTAAGAAGTCGAGGAATCAAATCGTCCCTCAAAAGAGTTGGTGACCATTTTGGCCCCTCACAAAGAGTTGAGGGACTATTTTGATCCCGTTTCAATAACTTATATAAAACTTCCGTGAGAGGGACAAGACAACTAATGGAAAATGATACATAGATATATTTCCATTTTGTAAAAGCTATTACTAACCTGGAATGGTCCTTTTGTCAATGGATCAAGATCTCCTTTGGCTATGCCTTTCACAACATCTGGAGGCAACCAAGTGCGATTAGTTAAGAAACGAGATTTGGAAAAGAAAAAAAAAAAGCAAAAAAAAAAAAAACAATTAGTTTATCAAGGATATGGCCCCAAAAAGTCCAGGTCTTCTCCTATGTCCTGAGGAACATCTAATAGATGTACTATGCATTCCTTCTCTGGATCATATACTCTCTGATGCTGAAATGCCCAAACTGCTTTCTTAAAGGATTCTTCATAAACAGGTGGTATAGAGACACCACTGTACCTCAAGTGTTTGGTCACCTAAAAAGTTGAACTATATACTCAAAACCTAACTAATAGATCAAACTCATTCAGTCATAAAATTAACCATGTACTTCTTGACATTACAGACAGATAAGTTCCTTCAAGTAGACATAATAAAGATCATTCAAGACATATTCCAAACATATAGATAACTTAAATTTTCAATTTTGTAAGTCAACAGGAACCATGTTCAATATCAGCGCAATGCCATGCATTTTTTCATAACTTTTTGTGCACAATTAGAGTTTCATAATAAATAACACAAAACTTCAATATATAAAGTTTGAAACATACATAAGCACTACTTTTCCAAACAACTTGCTCATTAATCTTAAAAAAAAATACAGTGGCTTACTATCTCATATAAGGCACACTAGCTTATAGATATGCATTGTGTTGTGAAGAACATATGTAAATCACACTTGAGAAGCAGCAAAGCATTCATGTATTGGACAGCTAACTTGTAGATATATTCACTTTGACGAAATTTCAATTTCAAGTTATGTTGATAAAAAAACAAACATAAGATGGATCAAAATATTATGTTGGCCTTAGGAACCTGATGATTTATTATATTGATTTTGATAATAAAAAATGTATGCCTCGATATTCTAATATGTATGCTAATTATTTCAGATGTATTGGATCCATAGATGTGCAAGATGAATACCTATATGGGATGTACATTTCACAATCCAAATTCAATCAAAATTTGAGCATAGAAGACACAAGATGGATAAAAATAGATAGCAGGGAGCTTTAAATATAATATTTCAGATTTTATTCATTTAGAAGTAACTTAAAGGTCTATAGAATTCTAATTGAATGATTTGATTTGCTCACATATTCATGTATTTATTGATGTGATTTACCTATTATCAAATTAAGAATAAAGATTAATTAGATATCAATAAGATTCCTTACAACAACAACAACATCAAGCCTTTGTCCCACTACGTGGGGTCGGCTACATAAATCCTTTTTTCTCCACTGTGTCCTGTTAAAAGTCAAATTCTCGTTTAAATCTAATAAAGAAATATCATTTAAATCAATAAGATTCCTTAATTAATTAAATTTTATGGTAATTTATATAATTTTAAATGCATCATATATAGTATAAAATTTATCAAAATCAAATACTTAATTAGGATAATTACAAATAAAAAATCTAATTACTTGAAATTTTTTTAGTTTATTTAATGTATCCATTTTAAACTAAAATTCTGATAAAATTTTGCTAATATATTTGTGATTTTATTTAAAATATTTCATATTTTTGTATGAAAATTTAATATGTTTTAAAATAAATCTACATATATAAAAATTTATATTTTAATAAATATTATTTTATATTCATTGAATTTTGGTTCGATTTCTATTCCATTGGATTCCTAGATTTTGTAGATACAAATTCATAGGCTAAATGACCCCCTTGTGATTCAAATCGGATTATAATGATTATCCAAACATTACTTGATTTTAATATTGCAAGTATGTTAATTTTTTTATATTCTTTTAGATATATTTTGTGACTTTTTGACTTACACATGTGAGTACCATTTGAATTTAATATTTCTTTAATATATATATATATATATATATATATATATATATATATATATATATATATATATATATATATATATATATATATATATATATATATATATATATATATATATATATATATATATATATATATATATCATATCATATTATTATTTGATAAAATAAAAAGATACTTAATTAGGATAATTAGAAATAACAAATCTAATTACTTGACATTTTTTTAGTATATTTAATGTATCCATTTTAAATTAAAATTCTTATAAAAATTTGCTAATATATAAGTGATTTTATTTAAAATATTTAATATTTTTGTATAAAAATTTAATATGATTTAAAATAAATCTAATATATAAACATTTTTATTTTAATAAATATTATTTTATAGTCATTGAATTTCAGTTTGATTTTTATTCCATTCGATTCACTACATTTTGTAGTTGCAAATTCATAGATTAAATGACCCACTTGTGATTCAAATTGGATTATAAAATTTTTTCAAATATTATTTGATTTTAATATTGCAAGTTTGTTAACTATTTTATATTCTGTTAGATACATTTGGTGACTTTTTACTTACACATGTGACTAGCCGTCTGAATTTAATATTTCTTTAATATATATCAATTCTTTATATAATATCATATCATTATTTGATAAAAAAATATTAGATAATAAATTTCTTTAAAATTAAGTTAAATAATCTTTTACTTATAATTAGCCCTCATTCTCTTCATGGGAGAGTTGCTCTTAACTTGAAAATTCCAACACATGCTCTCTTCTTGATGAATCTTGAGAGGTGAACATCAGATTTTCATTCAAGTGTTTTACAACTTTGCAAGATTAAATCATTGATTCAGAAGCTTCAACGTACTCTATCGAAGATTTTTTTTAAGTTCTTGAGTTTGTTGTCTTTTTTTTTTTTTTGCTATTCTTTTCTTTTGTCACCTTATATTTTTTTATATTTAGTTTTGGTTGAAATACTAATTGAGGACCTTAGAATAATTGTTTTACATTTTAAAATACCTTCATCCATTAAATTAACAAGCAAACCTGCTTTAATGTGGCATAGATTTACTTTCTAAATTTAGCATATATTTGAAATACTTTATATGCATATTTTAATTTAGAATATATATTTAATATGATTTAAATTTCATCAATACACAAAATATCATTAAGTAAATTATTACTCATATAAATCAAATTATAAACATATGCTATAGTAAGAAAATTTTATAGTCCATTTATAAGTAGTAAGGTGATTATCAACATAATATAAAATCATCTCAAATATTTTAATCATTTTATTATGAAATAATTTGAGTTTTATTGTCGATAACAAATTGTATTTTTTTTCTTAATCTAAGACATTTGACTCAGAGAAAGCTCATATTATATGAAGATTGGGTTGTACTCATTCGTGCAAAAGAGTACTTTATTTATAAGTAACTTTTTTTTATTTAACGAAGTAAGCTTTATAAGAAAACCCTAGGATTTTGTGGATTTCTAGCCCGATAGTTGGCCAGTGTAAACGTAGGCTAGATTGTGTTTTAACCGAAGCACGTAAAAATATTATGCCTAGTATTTTATTTTACTTGTACTTGTTTTATTTTAACATTTATTTACAAAATTTTAAATTTTAATTTATTTATTCTCTTACCAATTAACATCAAAATTGTATAAATTATTTTATTTAAAAATTTTTTAAACCCCGACTCTCTCAATCTTCAAATAATTGGTATCAGAGACTTAGCTCTTTCTTTAAGCTTAACATCCAAAAACACATCCACTTATAAACTATGGCACAATGTTATCCTAAGAGTTCACTTCCTGAAGGACAATTTACTCATGGACGAGTTTTGTTAAATAATATTCCATTTTATTATAGGAAAAATAAAATTAGTACATTCTTAATAAAACAAGACTCATGCATATTCACATGCTTACACATCAATATCATATACCCATTAAAAAAAATAAATAGAATAAAAATTGAAAGCCTTTTGATGAATAAATTGCATCAAAGAGAGAGGCAGATGAGCTACATGTTGGGACAAGCAATACTTTATATTGTGCACTTCTTCCAGATGATTATGTAATAATTTTCATGTTAAATTCAACAAAAAAAATTTGGATAAATAAATTATAACTTATAAAGAAACTAATAAGATTAATATGCTCATATAAATAGACTTGTTTATGAATATGAATTATTTTGTATGTCTCCTCCTGAATCCATTTTTGATATATATATATATATATATATATATATATATATATATGAGCATCTAGAAGAAGTGCATTCATGTATAATTTGATTTATATGAAAATAATTAACATATTATATTCTCTTTAAACATATAAGAATGTAAACTTAGTTTATAAAGCTCTTAGAAGCCTTCCTAAAGAAGAGGATGCTAAAGTAACAGCAATTAGTGATGCTAAAAATTTATCTATGTATCCACTTCATCAGCTTTTAAATTCTTTAACATATAAATAGATTATATCTCAAAGGGATAAGTTAGATAGCCCTGCCAAGAAGGAGAAGAATAAAGCAAAATCATTACCTTATAGGTTGATGATAACGATGAGCTTAGTAACTCAAGCTCTGATGTAGATAGTGATGAGATGGTAATGCTTTCAAGAAAACTTGGAAGCTTGCTAAGGAAAAAAAAATCAAAGGCATAAAAAATCTAAAAAATTATAAATTTCAAACTAAATATTTCTTGCAGTTGAACATTGCTCAAAATGGTTGCAAGCAAAAAGCTTTAAAAAGTTATATATGGGTTAAAAAAATATTTGTGCCTAATTTTATAAGCTTTGTAAGGTGCTTTGCTAATTTTGATCTTAAAATATGTAGTGATTAATAAATTATAAAGAAAACTCATAAAGCTAATCCAAATTGTTGGCCAAGGCTAACGACTATGATCAATTGAGAAATATGCAAAAATATCGCTACTAACCTTAAGTTTATATGTGAAAGATTGAGAATTGATGTTAAGTTGACAGTAAAATGCATGTGTCCCATGAAAGATGAATGTTTAGATCCAATAAGTTCTTTTTTTTAATAACATGATTTTGTAAGTATTGTTACACGTGGAAATTGCAAGGAAAAAACATAATTATGAGTGGGGGGCAGTAGATTAAAAATTAAAATAAACTAATGGCATAATGAATCATTGCATGATAGCATGCCAATCATAAATGAGTACCTTTACCTTCTCAAGGCTTTTATATTTTCGGATGAGTGCATGTGCCCTTTTCAGTCCCATACCTGGCAGCGATGGTAGATAATCACAACCACTAAAAATGCACATTTCAAGTATCATCTGTTTAGTGAAACCAGTAAAATCAAGGGCTTTATTTTGCTCTAACAATGAGCTCCGAAATTCAACGCCTTGACCAAACTTATCCATTTTAAAGATAATCTGAAAGACATTAACAATTTATCACATTATTAAATGCTTTATTACACAAAAAGAAAATACTAAACTAGCACATTGACAGCACTAAAACTAAAGAAAGCTATAAGGCTAGTAACAAACACAGAAATTGGAAAGTTTAAGAAGCGGTAAAGAAACTACACACTCTGGAGCAACCAAATGGTATCAGGTCGGAGTCCTCAGTAATGACTGCATCAACATGCTTGTACATGGATAAAAACGTCATTTGAGCATCAGCTTCATAAGGCGCTACAACATAATCAACCTTTTCCTGTTTTAGCACCTTAAGTGCATTTTCATGTAATTTACAAATTAGGCTTCTGTATGAAAGAGAAAGCTAAATGTGATATTTAGTCAAAAACTAATTCTGCAGCACACGTAATATAACTCTAAAATAGACCAATCCTCTATACACCAAAACGCAAATTTGCCCTACCTTAATCAGCTCAAAAGCTATAGAAGGTGATATATCCACTGCTTTTTGGTAACAATCAAAAGCAGCAACAGAGTTACCAGCTGCTTCATGTTCCATAGCACGTTCAAGGTTTTCTTTCCTCTTCCTATGTTCAAAAATAAGCATTCAGCATGGATTTAGAGTTTTCAATAATCATACATACTCAAGGGCCATGATAAAACCAAATAAATCCAAACATTTTCTAATTTAAGTAAACACATATAAGCTCCTTATATAAAATTACGAAATTTATTAGCCAGTTTCAAATTATAAGTGCAGGTTTAATGTTTTAAAAAAAATGAAAATGCATGATGTATACATCCATATGTTAAAAAATGAAATTGAATGAGCTAAGGGAAGGTAATGTATAGGGATAGGTTGGCGCGCATGCACGCACACACACATGATAACATGTACAAGTATGGTAACAAACATAGGCCTTATGAAAGCAAAAGGGTCCTTGATACATAGCTTTCAAGTTTGTTATAACCAATAGACATACTCCCACCTACATACATGATATATTTAAGATGAAAGAAAATATTTTTTATTAACAAGGGAAATTATAAAAAGATTGGTTTAGTATGATGAGATCTATACACAAGATTAATGTCGTGTTGAAAGTGTTTTCAACAATAACATTTTGTTAAATTTTCATTTTCTATTAGATGTTTCACTTACTATTAAATTAATTATTATTCAAGTAATTTCATTTTAAAGATCACATATAAGTTATAAGACTAATTCATGAGAATAATTCCATTTCTATGATATTTCTATTTAGTATTATAATTGTTTATCTTATTGAACTTCTAAACTCATCATGTTGCATGTTATTTCAAATAAGGAATGGGCAAAGTAGAACTTAAATAACGATCATAGTTTGATTGATTATTTAATTTTTAGTGGAGTTTTGTTGTAAGATAAAAACATAATCAGATAAATTTTCTGATATTAAATAAATAAATATTGATATTTATTAGAAACTCAGTATTTAAATAAACGAGAAATTTTGAAAATGCTTCTGATTAATTGAGTTGTGTTAATATTTAAATTTTACCAAGTTAAAAATTACTGCATATGAGAATTAAATCTCATGTCTCTGAATGCCTCATGTTCGACCGAGAGGGGCCTTGCGACATGGCATAGAGCATCTCTCCGAATGTAGATTCAACTATCAAAATATTACAAAATGATAATATTCTCATCATAAAAATCTCTCTCTAAATCTAAGAAAATTACAGCTGGGCTCATTTCTCAATAATGTGGGCATAGTCATGTTAACCATAGTAAGAGAAAACTGGACTCAAATTTACCCTGAAAAATATATATATATACACCACTATTATAAAAAGGGCTTGTGATTTTTTCCATATGGAATTATATCCATTCAATTGATTATATTTCAATCTAGATACTTTATTCACACACACACACATATATTTGCATTAAAATTTTAAATATTCAACTTCTCAACATTAAAATTTAAAACTCATGATTTTCTAAATCCTTGCACTTCCATCATAAAATTAACAACCCTTCGATTTCTCAATAATAAAACGTTAACCATTTAACTTCTTAGTATTAAAATTTATAACTCACCGCTTAAACTCCTAGAATTCTGCCATTTAAATTTCTTAATTGCATGAAACTATTGTTCAACTTCTCATAATTAAATTTTAAATTAATCATTAGTGTGTGTGTGTGTGTGTGTGTGTGTGTGTGTGTGTATATATATATATATATATATAGTTTTTGCTTGATTTGAAATGACATTTCAAATGCAAAGATTTTGTTAATTTTACATCATTGTCTCTAGGGTGTATAATTATTCATCCATAAAAAAATTACTTAACATTTCCTGGAGAAGAAAATGTTTTTTTTTTTTTTTTCATGTAGAACAAAACAATTCAGATAAAAGTATTTTTATCAACAATCATGTTGACTGTTGATTCTCTGAGTGCTTTCACAACCACAAAACTCTCGTCCAACCCTTTCCTCTTCTCCTAGGTTCTCTTCTTCACAAGCTTCGGTGACTTTATCCTTATTTTAATTTGTTGTGTTCCAGAGGAAGACCTCCTTATACTGCCATGCTAGAAAGAACTCTATTTTCTTCCAATGATCAACCAAGGCTTTCACCAATATAGGAGGATGAGAAGGTTATGCTTAACAATTATAATATTTAAAACTAAGATATTAGCAAAGATGTCCTCGAAGCAACATGTAGGAATTCCACGATAGCATTGCTTCTTCTTAGTGTCTTCCTTGATTTTAATGCTTCTTCTTAGTATGTTTCATAGCTAATTTTATTCCTGCTCTTGTTTAATGCATATCATTTTAACCTCAAGATCAACAGATTCAAACATTTAATTATTGTCTTAAATGATATTACAAATTATTTCATTTATTTATTAATGTTGTACTGCTATTTTTTTATCTGATGTCATTTCATTATTAATTGTAAAGTAGATCTTAACATGATATAATATTAATTTGTGAGGAAATCATACAATGTAAAACACTTAATCTCTATGTTTTTATGGTTTCACAAGAATAGGTAACAAATTGACATACATATGTGCACAAGACACAAGTGATAAATTGCTCAAATATACAAGTGAAATATTCACATGGTTCAACTTCAAATTCATTCTTTCTTAGACATACGTGGTAATCAAATTGACTTCATTAAATCACTAACTGAAATTTCAGTAAACTTAAGTTGCAAACCTAACGACAAAAATGTGAAGCAAGGTGGATAACATTGCTTATAGTCGAATTGATAGAATTGAAATATCACTAAAATTTAAATGCTCAATACAAGAAATTTAATACCGGTCATCTATTCAAATCACTCCCAAAAAATAACATTGAAATATATGAATCACATATCAAAGTATTCCTAGCATAACATCTAGTGAATGATTTCAACTTACCAAATATCATTGGTCCTATGTCTTAGTTCCCTACTCATCCACATTCAATTCCTAAAAAAAGCTGACATAATTGACAATAACTCAGAAATCATCAGCACTGTCATCAATGAGGGGTCTTTATTTGAGTTATCATCATAACAAATTGATCTCTCCCCCGTCTCATCCTTCGGAGTTCAATGCCTTTCAATCTATTTATTCTTCATTTATTTCAATCATCTTTTTATTTCATAAATATTTGTCATCAACATAAAGATGAGAATAATACTCCAAAATTTTTAGAGGACGTGATGGTGGTGTGTGGCTTTCAAGTGATTCCTGACAGTGGCTACAACGAAGCTGGTGGTTGAGGCTGTGGGGTGCATCAAGGCTTGATTTGTTAGGGGATTTAGTTTAGGGTTTAGGTAGGTTATATATATATATATATATATATATATATATATATATATATATATATATATATATATATATATATATATATATATATCGGTTGAGGCGTACACGTCACACTAGTAAGGCAAAGCAGGCCTCAGTCAAGCTGAGGTGTAAGCCTAAAAATAAAAAGCTCGAGGCATTTTTCACTGGAATTGTGCTGAGGCCCATATTGCACAATTTCAAACCATGGGTACTGCTCTTTCTACATTCACTTAGAGACAATTATGAGTCCTGAAATGAAATAACATATCAAATTAAATTTATAATATGACTTCAAATCAACTTTCTTAAATTTAATAATTCAACCTAGTGGCTCTTTTAGCATGATTCATATGATATTTGGGCTCTGATACCACTTTTCTCAAGACCATATTTGAAAGCTCAAGTTAATGAGACAGGAATAGAAAGTTTGACAAATAGCATAGTTCTTTCAATATCAATAATTACTCAATAGACTAATATCCAAATAAAATTGAAGAGCCACTAAAACAATTTTTCAATATGAACATTTGATAAGACAATTCTTACTAATTTTCATTTGATCCTCTTGTTCCCCATACGAACTCTTATCTATCAGTCATTGAATCCACAGGAAATTTTCCTGAAATTTTTAACTTTAAAAATTGAGTTTTCTATAACAAACTTAGTGTCAATTATAAGCTACAGTATAACAATTGAACATGCATATAAGTACTCATTTAGTCATGCTCATTTATCAGACAAATGAATATTTAATATAGATGTAGATCAAATTTTCTATTATTTTTAAACTTAGTTCTTTTAACAGTTCATTTATTACATGAGCACTATCTAAATTTTTGTACTAATGAAGTTATAATCAATTTCATTTTCATTTTCGTTTATATTTAGCATGCAGGATATGTTGCATCCCCAACTAGTACCATAAATGGGTGAACTCCTACATTTGTATGCATATACATTTTCATTTTCAATATTTTTTATTTACATCTTATGATTCATTTTATTCATTTATTTTCGTTTACATATACATATCAATTTGTATAAGTTGCTCCAGTATTTGTATTTACCATATTTTAATATTAATTACTTTTTTTTTTTTCAATTCAATGCATAATAAATACTTTAAAATATAACCAACACATAGGCACGATACAATATCAAACAATTCTATTGAAACAAAATAGAAAGATATTATTATAAAATAAATGTAATCACCCACTTCACTATTTCTCGCGAGCTAAAAATTCTTCCAAATTCCTTCAGTTCTTAAATAAACCTTATAAATTTATCAGCTAAAATTAATAATATATTTATGTAAATCCATATAACTGATTAACATCATATTCTAATTGCTTCAAATTAAATAAGCATTAACAAATTTAACTCTTACCAAATTTTCTCTAATAACCTTAGCTTGATTCTAGTGCTTTATCATAGTTCAACAGTCAAATTCATCCCCTGCCCAAAATATTATTAATATTAATCCTAAGACACTGAATGTTATCAAAGTAACATCGTATGCATCAGACATCTTCAAAGATAACGTCGACTATATAGAATATTGCTAAAACACCGTCAAAGTTCTTCAAATAATTAAGTCATTTTTAATTTTATTTTATTTTACTTTTTTCTATTTACATACTTTATTATATCCTACAAAATGATTAAATGAGATTTAGAAAATTAATATTACTTACCTCAGATTTTCTTCTTCCTTGTCGAATTGAGACTATCACAAACTATATTTCTTCCTATTAAACAATCATAAATTATTGTTACAGTTAAAAGAATAAAAAATATATATTTTTCATTTTTAAATTTGAACAAAAAATAAGAAAATTAAATTACTTACACTTATATTGCCATCGAAAATGGATACTCACAAAAAGATCTTCATGAAACTCTTAAATGAAGTGTTCTTAAGCTCAAAAGGTCAACCCTGAAAGTTCTTATTTAGTTTTATGTTTGTCTATTTTTAATGTAATGAAAAGTTTAAATAGAAAAGTTTTTATTTATATTTGAGGGGTGATGTATGTTTGTTTGAATGTACTCTAGAAAAGTGTACTCATTCCCCTATTAAGAAAAAAAAACTAAAGCAAATGACAAACAATTTTTTATTCTTGCGTTCCTTCACTCTTTCTGCTCACTCAGCATAATTGCATTACTTCGAAGTTTAAACCTTGGCAAGCCTTTGTATCCATAGATTTTTTTTTTTTCCATTGAAAAATTTTTTAACGTTTTGATACATATTGCTGAGCTAGCCTGCCCAGCATTGGTCTCCTTGTATTCCTCTTGTGAAGATTCATTTGAAATATCCATGTAGTTAACTTTGTGAAAGTTAACCTTTATCCCGTCAAAAAGACCAAGGATCTTCTCCTTGTGTGGAAAAAGGAGTAAGTTTGAATGTTTCACCCATGAAGAGGGCATCATAGTGGATTTTCCAAGGAGTTCCCTGGAAGTAGATGCATGCATGATTAGAATTCAACCCATTTTAAACTTGATGTTCTTATTCTTGTGTGAATCATATTTGTTGCATTCTCTACTCATTCTCAAGTAAACTCTCATTATTATTTTCAAAAAAATTCTGTTATGTATTTAACAAAGTTATAATAATCATTTTTTTACTTGAACATTCAAATCACCTTGCCCCAATGTGTACGGGTATACCGCCAACAATAATAAAATGAAAATTTACAGGCTACATGTTGATGGGTATGCCAACTCAAGTGTAAAAATCATAAAAAGATCTATCATGCAAGTCCATGCCTGTAATTGCATTGTTTGCTTTGATATTTGAACCAAGAGAATATATGCATTCTGATTTACAGGGTTATTTCATTTCTGATTTGAATTTTTTGACTTCATAAAAAATGAAAGATAAACATTGTGTCCTCATTTTGGTGTACTTTTCTTGACCCGTTAGTGAACAAGTGTCATGTTTATTCTCTTTTTTTTTTCCTCGCACCCCATTAGAGGAGTTGAAGAGGATGACTGATGGTGAAATACAAAAAAAGGAGCAAAGGAAAGATGAGGGATGCAAACTGTAAGATTAGGTTCTCTCAAAACGTAGAAAAAAAAATGGTGGGAACGTACGTGATGTTTCTTGAAACAGGACCAGTTATCCAGTTCGGTGGTTGAACCGACAGGGCAAGCGGTTTTCAGCAGTTGATGTGTTAAACAGATTTTTTATTTTGTACCAGATCAGCCAAAAGACATTTTGACAATGGAAAAAGCCTGAAGGTTATTCAAATTTTAGTTATTTAAATGTTGGTTATAATAGTGAAGATGAAAATATTAAGATAAATGAGTGGTAATTAGGAAAGATCTATTAAAAATTAATTGTATTAGAGCAATATGAAAATGGTGCCCCTTATTAATTCTAAGTTAGTAGATAAAGACTTAAGTGATTTGGGCATGTAAAATGAGTCTTACAAATAAAATTAATATTCAAAAGTAACCAAAGAAAAATATAGACAAAAAAATGGTTTAGTAGAGATAGTGCAAAGAGATTTGCATTAACATAAAGTTGGCACTTAAGAAACTATCAATCCATATGAATGGAGAATGAAAACCCAACTCTAGGAAGTTGGGATAAAGCTGTTTAGGATGATGATAATTATAATCTCTCGATAAGTAGGAGGTAGAAGGATGGCATCACCTGCCTATGATGTGTTACAAAATAGATTGAGATGTAACGTGCAGAGAAGAAAACTTCAAAAAGCAAGGGCTGAAATAATATGAAAGGCATAGATAGCGAAGGTGTGGCTGCGACTGATATCATTAGAAGTTAATGGGGAAAAATTAAAATGGAGAAAGGGAGCTTCAATGAAAAATTGAAGAGAAATATATATAGAGAGACACACACACACACACAATCAGACTTGTCATTCATCCATACGTGTCAAAATCAAATAGAGATCTAAGTAAACTGCAATCACATGAATAAAAATAAAATATCACCAAACAAATAAACGCAAGGAACTGAATACAAGCATCATTAAAGAAATTTTAACAGTACCTTGCACGCTTGGTCTCTTGGTCTATCTTCATTGGTAAGAACCCTCCATCAAACACAAGAATAGGTTTGACACCATGATGTTGCAACAATTTGACCCTATGCATGCAATAATTAATATGCCTGCCAGTTCACAAAAAAGAGTAATACGAAGTTAAAAATGTACTAGATTGCTTTAGCAAGCCACGATAATTCTTTCAAGTGGAAGAGAAGCTCTAGCATCAATAAGAGAGTAGCATAAAATTCAAATTTTGGAAAAAATTTTCTAATTTTTTTACTCGCTGATCGAAGCATATATTTCTTCCCCATTCCACCTTAAGCATATATTTCCTCTAATACATATTGGATCAATAATATGATTAAAGTTTATTAAAGTTAATATTCTGTCTATATGCATAATACTGTTAAGGTCCTTCCCCACTGTACCATTTAGTAAATCTAAAAATATTTCAAGCGATATTTCCATTTCAAAGAGAAATAATGATGTGAAACAAACAAGAATTGCACGTGAAATTTATAAATAATCACAAAGTGTGCCAATTTTAAGATTAAGGTATCGTGAGGTGAGGTTCAAGAGTTTTCAATTGTCAAAATTATTATGATAAGCAATTACAAACTTGATGTTTGGGCACAATTGGCGATAGATCTTGAAATTCTCACAATAAGACAAATACGGAGTAAAATATAATCCCACGGCTAATGTTTAGAAAATTCACAATGAGTTACCTTGCTCACTCACACTCAAGTAGAGCTTAGCGGAAGAAGGTCTTTAGCATACCCAACGATGTCGCGAGGACGGTAGCAACCCCAACGGCCTTGAGCCACGGAAAGGTTGACGGTGGCGAGGATGGCGGGAACGGTTGACTGTCGAGGCTCCAATCGTAGTTGGAAGTTGGCGGTCGATGACGCTCGCAAGAGTAGGTACAACTCGATCCAAATAATCTCCAACGGTGGCGTCGTCTTCGAATCCCACGTCGAAGAATGGAGATCGTAGGATGTTGAGATTTCCGTCGGCGTCGAACACAAGTCCCCACTCAAGTTCGGGATCCGTCATTTAACATTGAAGTGGAGGTTAAAGGGCGTCGTCTTCTTCTCTTGGCTTCAAGTGTATGAGCATCCGAATTCACCAAGGGAGGGAAAGGGGAGGGGTTGGCCAAGGTGGGGAGAGAGGGGGCGGGTGATTTGGGAGAGGAGATTTAGGTTAGATGAGGGAAGGAAGAGATTTACTCAAATCTGAAACTAATTTCAGATTTTAAGTAAATTTGGAGGGAAGCGATTTGAAATAAATTCAAATTTCAAAGAGAATTTAGGAGGATTAATGGGCATTTAATGGAGCCCATGAAGAGGGGGGCCGGCGGGTTCATTAGAGGAGGGAGAAGGGTTTTAATTCAAAACCTGAAATTAATTTCAGGATTTTGAATGAAAAGGGGGGGAATTTATTTTAAATTGGATTTCAAATTAAGGGGGTCATTAATGAATTAATTGGGGAATTAAAGGAGGGGGCCCATGCTTGACCGGCGGGTTCAAGAGGGAGGAGGGAGGTGAGGGAGAAATTCATGAGCTTTCCAAATTAGCACATAAGCATTAGAAAAATTTATCATGAAATCAAATTGATTTTGAAATTCAAAATTGATCGGAATTGAAATACTTTTCTAATATGGCTTTTGACACATTTGGAAAGTTTGAGGTTCAACCAATTTGAATTTCAAAAAAATTGAAACATGCGGAAAAAAAGGGACGAGGCCGGTGGTGGAGGGGATCAGCCGGCGGCTAAAGAGGAGCTGGCGGGTTGGATCCCAAGGTGGCCGGTAGGGAATTCGAGGCTTGAATTGAGGGCAATTGGGATGAAGGCTTAGGCTAAGTGGATGAGGTAAAACACAAACGAGAAGATAGAATAAACTTAACCACGAGCCGCGGACTCATCCAACGACGTCTGGTGGGCCTTGCGATTTGCTCCCCTTGAGCTCTCTCCCTTCTCTAACGCTCACGCAAGAAGTAGAAACAAAACATAATTTTCATTCAAATATTCATTACCCTTTTACAAAGCATAAGACCGCTATATATAGGTCTCAAACACAAAGAAAAGAAAAGTACTCAAATGCCCTCTGGGCTACAATAAGAAAACACTCCCCATAGGGGTAAACTAGGAAACGAAAATGCAAACTAAATAAAAGATAAAATACATCAAAAGTAAAGACTCTGGATCGTAGCCGTCGATCTGCGCTGCCTCCGGCGATACACATGCTTGAACCTCTTATCGATGTCCTCATCAACCAAACCTCTAAGGCTTCAAGACGAAGGAAATGGTCCATCCCATTGGACTGATGATAGCAAGTATGAAAATGTCATGTAGAAGTATCTCTATTATTCCTTGATTTGATCCGCTGAAATAGCACCATATTCATTGTATAATTATTTCACTTAACTCTGTACAATATATTTATGTTTTATGTTAAGGCCAACATATTGGGAACGATTTGTCTTGGAATTAAAGAATATAATTTTATAATGAGGATCCCCCAAAAAATTATTGACAATCATGCATATCATGGGGAGTAGGGTCCCACATCTTAATCTTTCGTATACAGTATATCACTAAATGTGGTAATCATTGCGTTAGAGAATAAATATTGGATGTTTGAGTTAACTGATGACTAAAGTATTATATTTTGGGAGAGAAGTAAACAAATTTATGATATAGTAAGAGAATTTGGTGGTTGTAGATGAAAATTAGCGTGTCTCAAGTAGAAACAATGCATTCCAAATGAAATGGAGAATTTATGAATTAAGGCTAATTAGCCTACCAAGTATATAATTTGTCTAACATATGTTGGGCACCTATGTGATCGAGAAAGTTTAATTTTGATTTAGATTTCAAATGGTATTATACCTCATATGATGCAAATGGGACATGTGATGAGGACATCATCAGCATTTTTGACACATGTATAATCAGGGGACGCCGGAGATCGACGGCTACGATCATGAGTTTTATTTTGAGTCATTTCATGTAGTAGTTTATGTTATTTTCAGTTTTTCCGCTTTTGCCCTTATGGGTATTTGGTCGCTATTGTAGCCCAAGGGGCATTTTAGTCTTTTATTTTCTTTGTCATTTGGAGACCTATATATGGCCCTTTTCTTATGTAATAGTTAGTTTTTGATGAATGAAAATTTGCCACTTATGATCTCTTTGTGAGTTCCCCTCCTCGATCTCTTAGTGAGTTCGTAGGAGAAGCTAGATCTCTTTGTGAGTTCTAGATTTTTCGCCAAACTATTTTGTCTTCGAGAGTTCTAAATTTTCTCCAAGTTATTTTCGTGGAGATCCGGATTGAAGAAAATTGAGGTGAGTGGAGTGGATTTTAGCAAATCAAATCCCTTGAAATTCCCCTCCTCCCATCCCCTCACCCCTTGCCGCCGCCTCCCCTTGAGCCGCCCAGGCCGCCGGCCTACAAACCCCCACCCGCCGGCCAACAGCCCGCCGGCCACCCTTTGGACCCCCTTGCCGCCGGCACCCTCTAGCTCCCCCCTTTGAATTTTGAATTCCCCTCTCTTAATGACTTTCCTAATTAAGCCATATTAATTTGGAAAATTAATTAAGAGGAGTTACACATATTTGAAATTCAAATTCAAATTCCCTCTTACTTTCATTTGAATTTGGGAGTTACTTATGATAATTAATTAAGAGGAGTTACACATGTTTGAAATTCAAATTCAAATTCCCTCTTATTTTCATTTGAATTTGGGAGTTACTTATGATATAATTAATTCTGAAATTAAATGTCAGATTTTATTATGCTTAATTAACTCCTTGTGGTCCCCACTCATTTAAATTCTCAAGCCTCCTCTCTCCTCTACATGTGGCCGGCCCCTTAATGGGCTTTTCTCTCTCCCAATTTAAATTCAAAGCCCCACCAAATCAGCCCATAATTATCTCCTCAATTAACACCTCTAGTCATTAATGGATTAATTTGAAATTTCAAATTAATCTCCCTCCAAAACCCCTGGAAGCTGAATTTAATTCAGTTTTCTAATTTTTCCCCTCTTCCCCTTGCTCACGGCCAAGCCCCTCCCCTCACTAAACCGCCACCTTTCCCCCCCTCAAGGGCTCAAGAAGAGAGCTCGCCACATCCATGGAAGGCCGACCCCGACATCAACCACAGCTTCGTCTTTGATGATCAAGGAAGAAAGGATAAGACGTTGGATGCTCTCTATTCATCCCATAGACTACCCGCCACCGGCTACCACTCCAACGGACTACACTTTGTGCGCCATTGGTCTCCTAGTGGCATCGCTCGGTTGATCTCAATCTTCCTCCATTAAAGAGCCACCAACAAGAGAGTGAGTGAGAGACCCAAGGTGAAAAGTTCTATTTGTTAATTGTGGATTATTGTTTCTCTCCATAACATTACTATCTAATTCTATGTTGTCAATTTGATATTGTCCCATTAATCTAGTTGTAACCACATGCCTTACTTAATTTCGACTTGATAATTCTGAGAACTTAATTCGGGTAAGCATTAATTCTATAACTAGCAAGGCTTTAACAATCTTATATTAAAATCCCCAAGCAGTTCTTGTTTTCATGCATTACGTTTCACATCAACATGCCTCAATTAACATGTGTAACTAAATTAGGATTCTTCATATACTAAATAGATATTCTATTTTATCTAACACGTGTAAGGCTTTGATGTGATCACTAACGTTGAATTTTTATTTAGATTTCAATTGTTATGATCCCTTATTAAATGCAAATTAGGGCATACCTCAATTAATACATATAACTAAATAAGAATTCTAAAAATGGTATTTGTTTTAGCCTCAAATCATGCGTAGACCATGCAAGCTTTCACGGGTCAGGTCATTTTTTAAAGTTCATTCACTCTTCACCCTGTAAGATAGCATAATAAGAAAAGTTATTTTTAGAATAAGATTTTTCAAGCTAATCTTCGGAAGCTTCCACAACATACCATCTGAGCAAAATGTTTTATATGGTATTAAAGTAGCGGAAGATATCCTCTCTGCTAGAGTTTCTTAGAGTCGGAACTTTCAATTTTGGATTCTCTCCTGATGGCAACTACAAGATTTCAACATTCACAAGCAAGACCAACTAGGGTTCGTCAACATCCTCTTATAGATTAGGTGTTGTTTGTATTCAAGTAGGTTTAGTAAATCCTATAAATCTAGATTTCTTAAATCTTGAGCATATTAAATCTTAAAAATTGCTTCGCAAGGAATATGTTAAATTCTGATAAATCTTATGAGAGTGTTTAGCAATACAACTCAAGATTTAAGGTGGTTAATTCACTAAAACTACAATTTTAATTTGTATTATTAATTATAATATGTTGAATAGGATTATAATTAAATCTTATCAAAATTTTGATTAATCTTGATTATATTTGTAATAGTTTATGAGTAAATTATTAATCTAATTTTAATTATCATTAATAACTAACGATTATAAATAATATAATTAGAATATAATTTAATTATCGATTAATCTAACTAATTATTTATTTATTAATTACATTATATTCCTAATTCAACTAACTAATTAATTTCTATAGTGAACTTCTCTGTCAGTGCATGCCTATTTTAGTAATTTCTCTACTCTTTGTCTTCCCACAACAATAAGTCAATCTAGGGTTTGCTTTTCATCTTCTCCATTTCTTTGTTTATGTTCAACTTTGCCTGCTTTATGTGAGATCGAGATTTAAAAGGGTAGCTAAATCTTGAAATAAAGGAAGTTTCTTAGCCTCATTTAACGATGTTATTCCTATCAGATCGGAAGTAACGAAGAAAGCTCACCATGAAGGTCATGATATTTCATTCATTTCATGCTCTCTTTTTCGGCTAATTCCCTAAATCCACCGAACAATGGGACTTACTAAATCTAGTATTTAGGGGGAAAAGGTGGAAAAGGATGTTAACTCGGGATTTAACTTATCATGAGATTTGAAGAGGCCTTTTTGGTGCTTGGCTAGATGTAACTCAAATCTAGCTTAAACCATTTATCCAAACAGCCCCTAGATCTTAGTGATAAATAATCATAATGTATTTAACATTTTATATTAGTCTTTTTATTTGTTGTGTGTGGGCCTTGTTGGGATTTAGGAAGAGCTGATGAGTATTACTTCTTTGCATACACTATATTGTGGCTTATTTGTTGAAGGATCGGTCTCTCTCATTTCCCAATAACATAGGCTATATTAAAACAAAACCACAGAAATCTGAGCTTCTTTTTCTTTGTGTGTGTTTTCTCTTCAATGTATACTTTGCAACACAACATACTCGTGATTCCATATTGAATTTAATGCTCTCATTATAGCATTACAGTATGCGCTTGACTATGGTTAGATTGTTTCCATTCTGACAAGTTTGAATCAGTAAAATTGAATCACTACAATGCAATGTATGACTGTAAAGCAACCCCTCTTCAAACCCTGCAAAGGTGCAATAGTATTCCCTTGGCGTCCCCATAGTTTCCGAGTAATAGTTTGCATTTAAAAACTGTGAGGAATAGATTTACCTGTTCGAAGCAGAGGCCAAGTAAGGCTAAAATGAAGTTGTCAATAATGACAATCCTAATAGCAAGGAAGTGATGAAACTTGAATATGCCAAAATTCAGTAAAACACAATAACTTCAAAAAAAAGAACATTTAAAAAAACAAAAAGCTAAAAGAATAATATATCAAAAGAGCAATCCATGAACGGATACAAAGGGTTTTAAAACAATTAAAAAACTATACTCAATAAGTTCCCCATGAATGGCCCTTCATCTAGTCAAGAGATGGCCTGTTTTGAAGTTTATCCTTCACATGTTAGCTGTGAATCAAGAATTCAAACGTACTGAATATTAGGAAATATGCAAAAGATAGACTTGTCCATTATTTAACAACAAAATTTAAAGGAAAAGGAGAAAAAAGAAACCCCAAGAATCTAACAGACAATATCCAAAGCCTTCCCACGCCCTTACATTTCAGGAGAAACCACTTAACTTCCAAAGTAAATCATTTCAGCAACTTCAAGTCATGTCTTTCTAAATGGGTTTCATTCAGATAATGACACAACCCTTCAAAAAAAATAAAAAACACGCAGAAAACTAAAGAACCCTAATTCATCACAAAACCGCGTAAAAAGAAGAATGCAGATAATTACTTAGTGGTAAGTATGCCCTTGCAAAGCTGGAGACTGCAATAGATGGCGCCCTTGTGAAGCCAGGAGTAAGTATCCACCGCCACGGTCTGCCCGCGAAGATCCTGCACATGGATAGGCTGCATGATTGATCGCAGCTGCGGCAGCAAACCCTGGATCCCCATCACTTCCCGGGCCCTTTCTCCTCTCCAAACCCAGGAACGCTTTCTAACATTCCCAAATCAATGAGCCGGATGAAGATACGTAAACCCTGACACTGTCGTCGAGGAGGCGCCGCAATGGCGGGAAGCGTAAAATAACGGGAAATTTTTTTGTAAACAAAATTAAAAAAAAATTTAATTTTGACCTAAATTCGGACTAGTCTACGTCTTGAGAAAATATTTGGAGGAGATATTTGAGGAGACAAGTGGATTTTTCTTATGTATATTATTTTTTCTTTGTATCTTGTCGGTCCGATCGATCCTAAACACTTTTAACGTTTAAATGAGAGGGTTTATGATTCGTGCTTAAAAAAACCAACGAGAGCTCCCAAATCTAAATATTTAAGACTTCTGATGCATGTTCAGAAAGAAAAAGCAAAAGAACTTTGCAATATTCACGGAGATGGAATGTTCGCAGGACACGAATGCTGAAAAAAGGTATAGAAACTTTCAACAATCGGAAGTTAAATTGGTTGAAACTGTTGCAGGTTTAAAATTATCGATAATTTTTTTACCTTAAATTAAGTTGTTTTAAGGGTTTCAACAGTTATGTAGAAATAAATACTTAAACAATGAGTATCGAAGAACTTAGCAATATGCTATTGTGCTTTTTCTGTGAACATCAAGAACGGATGAATGTTCATAGTCCTCAAAGTGTTCTCAACATCTTTGTAAATTATTTTGAGAAATGAGTCGCAAATATTTCTGAATGATGAAACTTAATAACGATAAGTAACTGGACTAGAATAAGGAGCCCTTTGCAAAACATTAAAAAAACTCAGTGAATAAGATGTAAAATGCATATTAGGTAGACGAGCAAAAGCGCCAAAAAATTACAGCTAAAGCGCGGTAAAGGCGCAGCAAAAGAGCATAAAATGCACAGCTAAAACTCAGCGATGACAAATTAAAAATGCTCCAAAAGCGTAGTGAAAGTACTATCTCTGCTATTTTCTGCGATTCTGTTGAACTTTGTCTGCGCTTTCGATGCATTTTTTTTTCGCACATTCAACTCTTGATAGCACAGCAAATGTGCAGATAAAGCACAGTGACAGTGCAACAAAAACACAAAATATCTGAAAGAAGAAAGTGCAGTGAAAAGAACTATTTACATAATAGTTATAAGAAAATATACCATTAAAGCAAAAAAATATTGTGAAAGCGCATATAAAACGTAGTAAAAGCGCAACAAAGACGCAACATGCTTCACCTGTTTTTAAATGCTGAGTAAGTAGACGAACTTCTGATACCCCCGCCTGGTCCTGGAGAATGGAAATACCAAAGGTTGGAAGAAAAACTTATGGAGAACCAAATGAGAGGAGAGAGAGTGAAAAGTTAAAAATGGCAGGTGAAAATTAAAAAAATTCTCATTTCGCGTCTAGTTGCTCAATGCTCACTTACTGTTATATTTTTTTAAACGTGATTCCCCCCAAAAACAATAAGGAATATATTCATACTAAAGATTGGATGAATGGATCAATTTGAAAATTTTTAAGTGTGAATTTATTTTTTTACTCATACATTTTCACTCATATAAAGTTAAAAGAAAAAAAAAATTACATAGATAATGAATAACTCGTGAATGTGGGGGAAAATAAAAGATGAGGACTTGGTGATTCATCCTTAAATAGCTAGAGGGTCATTGGTATATATAGTGCTTCTTAGGCAATTCAAGGATGGGAGCATGACATCAGACGCACATATGTTAATTCATATACACATTACACAGCAATAATAAGCATTACTTGTAATGATAAGGTTGTGAGCTTTCTTAAATAGCATTACTAAGCGTTAATACAGTATTAGCAAAAGTCTTAGATAATGTTTGATCTTCAAATAGAGATAGGCAGCATGATTATAGTTAGTTTATGATGTTCTTCTTGCATTGATGCTATAATGAGATGATGGTTGTCCTTGGGAACAGTTTGGTGAATCTTTAATGGATTTCATGAACCTATCAAATTCGTTCCATGCTTCTTTTGGGGATCAAGTACTTACTCTAATATTAGTACTTTTAAGTAAATATCTCTAAAAAATGGTTTATTATTTGAGGAAAAATAGCTTCAAGAAGCATAAATCTTCTTAACATATTACATAATGAGTGAACATCACTCTGATGAACACTATTGGCATGTTGCATAGTAGAACTTAAATGTGTTAGATCATTGTGCTTATAACTCCATCTATATTTAGCTAGAGGGTAACCAATTAGGTCAGAGTATATTGAATTAAGAGAACTTGGGCCACTGATGCGCCATATTAGGTGATGCAAGGGTTTATAAGCTCAAGATGTTGCATCATATCTTATTTGTAGATTGTCATTATGAGCAAAGGGTAATATCCCATAATTAACCATCCTCCTTTCAAATCGAGCAAGTACAATTAGATATGTGATGCTCTAATATCTAAAAGAAGGATTGGGTCATTTAAACCTATCATTAATTTTCTCAACCATCAATAAAAAAGATATTATGTGGAGAGAGTCGCCACGTGAACTTATAGGAGCCACCTATAGAATCCTATATATCTTGTAGATAATTCTTGGATAAAGATACTGATAAGGAAGTCAGCTACTTAAGTGGGAAAAAATTGTGAAACTCTTAAGAAAAAAAAAAGCAAAATTTTTAAACATTGAGAGATGTTTTGTTGGAATAGTTAGAATTTTATTAAAAAAAAGTAAAGTTAAGTGTGCTTTTCCCAGATAAATTTTGAGATGGGTGACCTCATGCGAATTTACTGCAATGGATAAAATCATGAGGCCTTCATGCCAAAACGGATAATATCTTAATAATTAAAAGGTTGTAACTTCCGATCTGATTGAAAGGGAACATCGTCCAAGGAGAGAAGTCAAACAGTAACGAAGGAGTGGGGAGACCGCCAGCGAGCAAACTCCTGTAGTTGATTCCGATCAAAAGGTTGTAACTTCTGATCTGATCGGAAGGAAACATCATCCAAGGAGCGAAGTCGAACAACAATGAAGGAGCAGAGAGTCGGCCAATGAGCGAACTCTGGTCATTGCTTCTAATCAAAAGGTTGTAACTTCCTATCCAACTAGAAGCCTGGAAAGGAATGTCATCCAAGGAGTGAAGTTAAACGTCGTCACAAGTCAGGTACGATTTGATCCGAATAGTTTCAGGTTCGACCCGAACCCGACGTGTGACTCGAAATGGACACCCCTAACGAGAACATAGTTACTCAAGTGGGGGAGATTGTGAAAATCTTAAGTAAAAAAAATTCTTAAACATCAAGACGCCTTTTGGTGTAATTGCTGAAATTTTATTAAAGAAACTCCACATTTAAGCATGCTTATCCTAGAAAAATAATGTGATGGGTAACCTACTGGGAAGTTACACCAACATGACAAAACTATGTGGATTTAGGCCAAAACAGACAATATCTCAATAAATTAAGAGTTTGGGCTGTTACACAAATAATATCAAAATCTTGCATGTTGGTGATCAAATAAAATGGCTCAATGAAGCAAATTAAATGAGCCTAAGATCATTTAATTCTATGGTTGTTAGCGTGTTTAGATGTTGAATATAACTGCCAATCGTTAAAGGATTCAATATGGGCAATTTGATAGTGTTGTTGAATTTTGGCCAAATTATCAAAATGCAACCTACATTAAAGAAGACTTAGACTTTGAGATTAGAAAGAGCATGGAGGTCTAAAAAACTCTACAACTCTGCCCAATGTTTGATGCTAATGATCATGCTAACCACTACTATCTTTCGAGTATCATCATTCGATCAATGTTGCATAGTCATTATCATTTTAACATAATCGCTCGATTGTCCATGATTAGAAGCACAAACTAATGATAATGAGGTCATAAGCATCTATAAAAATAAATTTGAATAATTCTTTAGTAAATAAAAGAATTTACAAAAAAAAAAATTGATCGAGCCTCTTGATGAAAACAATAAAAAAAAAAGTCAAAAGATTAGAGGCACCCTTCTCATTAAATTCAATTTGAGCACTAGAATATTTCATCACTAAAGCAACCAAAAGATGTGCATCTCATCTCATTATAAATTTTAAAATAATTTATACGATCACTTTTGTTTGAGAAAAAGATTTATCTTTCAAGTAAATTCTTATTTAAATTGTTAATAAAATGTTTTATTATATAAATAATATTACATATTATAAAACCTCATAAAAGTTCTGCCCAAGAGATAGCCTTCATGGCAAGCTAGTTGTGGACATAATCACCTAAAAGGAATGCCTATTAGATTGCCTTAATAATGGGAAGCTGAAGTAAATGGGGTTATCACTAGAAAAATACAAGTTTCTTTAATCAATTAAAAGTATTAGAAAGCTAACAATCTCAATATGCCTAAGTTTCTTTGCTTCTTTGAAAATCAAAGAAGGCATAAAATTAAGAAGGAATAAATTCTCCAAAAATCTCATAAGGTTAAAAGCCTAAAAAATTTCCAAGTTTCTTTGGTTTTAAAAAAACTTAGCATGATAAAAGCCACATAATATATATATATATATATATATATATATATTCAAAAATCGTAAAAGACTAAAAATCTCATAAGGTACATATTCTTAGATTCTCTAAAAAACTAATAAGGTAAAAAAGCCATAGAAGGTACAAGTTTCTTTGATTCTTTAAAAATCTCATATGACTAAAACCTTAGAATATGTATGTTTGTTAAATGTATGTTTGTTAAGTGAAAATTTAGTAATATTTATTGTTATTAAATTTCAATGAAAACATGTTACTTTAGTTATGTTTGTGTAGAAAATCTCAAGAAAAGATAAAATTTCTCAAGTGATAGTTTAGCCTAGCGCCACAGTGGATCAAACAATATTTAAGCATCGAGGTGCTAGTTTATTTAGCAACACTGTAGCACTACCATGTTGAATACCGTGGCACTTGAGGCCATTTTTACACTTACTTTAAATATTTTTTTGTTCTCTTATTCAGGAGTTCTGTCACTTTCAGTAGAGTTATGTACTTTTGAGTTTATTTGTTTAGTGCTCTATTGGAGTAAAGTTCGAGTGAGGCTAGAAAAGTGCAATATATATTCATTTGGAGATCTTAGCCTATATTGTGTAAAACACACCTACTATAGGAGGAAGGAGTGTGGAGAAGATCTATTGTACCTTCCGGGTTTTATATTTTCTATCTCTATTGTATCTTTTCTTTTGGATTGAAATGAAGATGTGTTTGCTTTTTCTGTTATCTTTTCATGACTAATCTCTAAGTTTTGGGCTAATGATGTAAATAAATTGCAAGTAGTAATATAGACTCTTGTGCATGCCTTTAATAAATTAATGGGTGTTTTCAATATATCATGTTCTTAATTTAATACATATATTGGTCATGTGTATAGTTAAAATCTAGTGTGATATATTACCCGACGGAGGAATATTAGAATAAATAAGAGTATTAAAATGGAATATCAGTATGCCTAGACATATGATGTTTAAAATATTTAGGTTCTATAGAGATAATAGCACTATATGAAGGCTATTAACCTTCTTTTACACCTCCACAAGCTTGACAAAGATCTCGGGATGCACATGCTCTAATCCACATCTAAATTTAAAAGTCTCATTGAAAAAACTTTATTATTTTGTATACATTAGTCCAAAAATATTTTATTTATATTGGAATATCTTTTTCTTGTGAATTCTTTGTCAATGGCAAAAACTTAAAAACCCCCAATTCTCATTCTGTAGAATAAATCTTGCATCGGTAGTAAATAAAACTAGTTTGATTGCATATAAGAAGAACACTACCTCATGGGATCGACACTCTCTCGATCACTTTGTTACTTGATCAACATATATACTTGCACATCTAGTTGGCTTTTATATCAAAGAAAATATAAACATATTTTCATTGCGCATTATTGTAATCTTAACTCGTGTACAAAATCCTAGCACAGCCCGCGCGTCAATATCCTCCAAAAAATCTCAAAAGGCATAAGCCTCATAAGATATATTATCAATACCCATATCAAAATATATTCTAATTCTTTTTACAAAAAATTCTACTTCTCAAAAACCTTAGAAGGCATAAGTATCAAAAGATACTTGATTTCTACTCAATTATAAACTGAGAATTTGGCGTCATTATCTTCCAACTAGGGTGCAGTATTTTGTTGCTCTTTGAAATATTCAACTAGAGCATATTTCTATCAAGACTTAACGATTTCAAATATATCTCAAAAATCAATATAAGACTTGGTCATTTTTAGGGGGCATGTTTCCTCTAATTTGAATTACTCTTACATGAAGATGGAAAGTTTTTTAATTCCAAGAAACTGATTATCATCACTTGCACAAACTCCATCAAGCCTTGACAATATATACCTTCCTATTGGCGAGAAAATTGAAGCTTAAAAATGTAGCAGAAAATTCTCTCATTTTCAATCCTAATCACTCTAAATGAAGATAGTTAACCCTAGTTCAAGATGAAGACCAAAGCTTCATTGTAGGAATTATAATTTTTACTGAAACTCATAGCTCTATATATATGAAGGACGGTTTTGTACTCTTAGAGGGGATGCACTAGAGTCTGCAAGAGGATTTATCATTTTGTGCAGAGTCCGGAGACTATCTGAAGACCAATAAAAATGCGCCAAGTCACTCCATTGTTGGGTACCCAGATCGGTACCCCTCGGTATCGTTGGGTACCCAGCGCTTAACCGGACGGTTCTCCTGTCCAGTGCCCGTACATAATAATAGCTCGTGCAAGAGAACATGTAATCTAACTACAAAAGACAATTTTTGAGATGAAGCTAGAGCTAACAAATGAGCTATAAAGAGAGGTGAATTTTCTTCATAAATTTATGTTTGAAAAACAGTTTGATACTCTTTGTAGAAACACATTAAGGCCTTACAGGGATTGTAATTCACCTATGAAGGCCCAACATAACCTATTTTAATAGAATAAACTAAAGCCTATAAAGAAGACATGAAGAGATGTGGATTTTCTTAACTATTTTGCCTATGAAGATAAATTTATTACTTTTGATATATACACAATTGAGCCTATCTACAAGATGAATGCAATCGGTCTACATAAAACAATGTTTAATCTTTTTTAACATAAGGAACTATAGCTCTCAAATGAGAAGATTTGGGAGTTATGAGATTTCCGCTACTCATATGAAGTATCTATACATGAAAAGGAAGAAAAAGAAGAAAAAGAGTTATAAAAATTTTCACAAATTTTAAAACTAATTTATGAATTTTATTAAATTTTTGTTATTTTTTCTTTTCAAAGTCATATATGTAATGATAATATATATATATATATATATATATATATATATATATATATATATATATATATATATATATATATATATATATATATATATATATATATATATATATATATATATATGTGTGTGTGTGTGGGGGGGGGGGGGGGGGGGGGGGGTTATTATTGTAGTAGCAAGCACACATGGCTATGTACATACCATGTAATTTTTTATATTATAATTTTACGTTGCAAACTTTTTTGAAAAACTCAATATATAGTTTTGGACACTCACTTCAGGGTCCAAAAATAAGAGGAAGAAGGATACATCATATAAAATTTGCTTGATATGCATGAAAGTAGATGTATTATCTTATATTGAAAACTTTTAAAATTAGATTCAAGACCATCTAAACTCTAATTTTTACAAACTTATAGTTTGATTGAATGTCCAAATAAGATGAAACTAGCGACCTTAGAGGTGATCCCATCCAAATTGAAATGAGGCCAAATCAAGCACATTAAGTATAGTGATATTAATTGAAGGGTCAAATAGTTATCTAAATCTTACATGTTTAAAATTAAAATCAGCAGCTCGATAAGTAAATCAAATAAGCTCAAGATCATTGAATTTAAAATTCATTAAGAGACTTAAAAGCTAAATAAATGAACCATAATCAAAATATTCAACACAGACCTTCAATGTAGTATTATTAAATTTTAGTCAACATTTTCAAAAATATTCTCAAAATACTATAAATACACCTTTGTTCTCTACATGAAAAGAGGTCTATAATTGAGATTTGAGAGAGTCTAGAGATTTGAAAACTCTTGAGTTCTACTCAATGTTTGACATCTACAATCATCACTGGCCATGGTCATCGTCTGACAACCATAATCTAATTGTTGTTGCCTAATCAACACAATATGATCACTATCATTCGACTGTCATTATCCATTATTTATCATCTTACTACAATTTTCTGACTATTATCATCTAATCATCATCATCCGACCACCATTGCTAGACTATCATCATCAATTTGCCTTCATCATCCCTCCATTATTTCTCCCAAAATATCTACTAAAACTACAACAAACCAAGCAGGTGCTCTCAACTTTGTAACCACATCTTCTCTACTTATAGAGGAGAACAAACTTTTGTAGCTTTAACTACATAATTGAATATGCAAATAGGGATAGGCCTCATGTTCTTTTTCCTACTTGATATTTTCACATAAAAATTTTATTATCTTTTGCGTTTTCTCTTTTGTTAATGATACATCACAAAAAATCACTTAGATCATGCTTGAATCTCGATACAAATATGAATTAGAAACATCCAAAATTAAATTCATGACTATATGAATTCCGATTTCAATAAGCTTATAGTCGAATTGAACATCTTTAGGAGACAAACCCGATGACGTCAAATTCGATCCAATCCAAACCCAGATGGGTCCAAATCAAAAAAGCAATGCCTATTTGGAAGGTTTAAAATATAAATTGAATGACCAAATGATATATATATATATATATATATATATATATATATATATATATATATATATATATATATATATATATATATATATATATATATATATATATATATATATATATATATATATATATATATATATATATATATATATATATATAACATGCTTACAGTCGAATCGAGAGGCTCGAGCTCAAGATTGCCAAATTTTAACATCATTAAGGATTGAGGGAGTTGATATCAGTCATTTATTTGAATACTCCTAACTTGTCCTTGATATTCTTTATATTTACTAGTCATGACACTTTCAAATAAATTGAAATAGTCCCCTCATTCTTCAATGAGAGGGGAGAAGTTGTGAGGGGGGGGGGGGGGGGGGGGGGGGGGGGGGGGGAGAAGGGGAAGAAGCAAAGAGTTATGGATCTTGAAGGCTCATGTTGTTTTATCCTAGCACTACCGTCGATGAATCTGTGCCACGAGGCTTCCACTGATGAACCTCTGGCCAACAATGACCATCTAACCTCCAAATGGAAGCCAACAACCAGCCTTCCTTCAACATTTGCAGCCCGTCGACTATAGTCCACTCGATCTGACCACTGTCACCTAACAACTACGGTCCCTATAGCCTTTGTCACACATAGACTATTGTCCACTCTGACCATATACTCATGCCTACTATAGTCCATTTGACCTCTGTTGCCCATTGAGTACGTCGCCCGCTGACTATGGTCCCTCCAACCATCGTCACCTGATTACGATCCTTCTGACCACCGTCGCCTGCTGACTACGGTCCTTTCGACCACCGCTGCCTACCGACTACAATCCTCCTCCTTACTCTTGTGTTTCTCTTAACCCTTTAATCCTACTACTTGGTTAGAATTGGTTATTTTTATATAAATTATGATGTGTGATGTTGCTATCCATTGAACAGCTGCCGTGGCATAGAAGGCACGGGAGCCACTTGTGATTGAGGAGGTGGAGGTGGCGCCTCCTAAGGCAATGGAGGTTCGCATCAAAATCCGTTTCACTTCCCTTTGCGATACTGATGTTTACTTCTGGAAAGTTAAGGTAATTTTTTAGATAAAATTTCAATCATATTTCATAAAGTTTCATTTAGCCTTCAAGATTTCATATTTCCCATTTTCCACTATTCATAAGCTGTGTCTTGTGAAGCTTTAATGAGATGTGTAAAGTGTAATATATGCGGTTGGTTATGAAAACTGCAGGGCCATACGCAAATCTTTCCGACGATCTTTGGTCATGAACTACACAAATTAAGATCAAATAATTTCAAGCAAATTTTAATAGAGATATATGAATATATTATATTTTATATAATATTAAAGATAATGATAGTATTTTTTATGAAAATTATTGTTATGATAAAGACTTTAAATTTTCTGAATTGAAATAGAAAGTACATTCATATTTGGCCTGAAGACCCCTCTTTGCAACAAAAAGGTAAAATTCTCCTGTCTATTTTTTTTTTTTTTTTGCCCGAATGTTTTAATATGCAGCCTGAAGAAACCCAGAGAGGGTTCAAGAAACGAGCATAACAGAGAAAATGTAAATTGTATTATTAATCATGTCCTCGTTACAGAGAAATAGAATGGATTAAATAGCTACAGGAAGAATGGAAACTAACGGCTAGTACACGTGTCGACTTCCTATAGGATTAATTATAAGTTGATTTATTACATTCTTCTAACATTCCCCCACAAACTGATGATCTAGAAGAGATAGTCAGTTTGGATCTTAAATCTTTGAAGCGAGCCGTCGAAAGAGGCTTGGTGAGGATGTCGGCAATTTGATCTGTCGTGCTGATAGGTAGTAGCCGAATGGTATTGTTTTGAATGTGATCGCGGATAAATCGTTGATCGATTTCAATGTGCTTGGTGCGCGCGTGGAAGACAGGATTGTTAGCCAATGCTATTGTGGACGTATTGTCGCAGAAGACATCTACAGGCTGATGGTGGTGAATGCGGAATTCTTTGAGCAGTCTTTTTAACCAAATAGTGTCTGCGGTGGCTGAAGCAAGTGCCCGGTATTCAGATTCAGTGGACGATCGTGATACCGTTTGCTGCTTCTTAACGGTCCAAGAAATTAAGGTCTTGCCGAGAAAAGTGCAAAAGCCAGATGTGGATTTTCGGGACACCGGATCTGAAGCCCAGTCAGCGTCGGAGAATGTCCGAAGCGTGAGGTCAGAGCTGTAGATCGGAAGTCCGAAATCTGGGGTTCCTTTGATGTACCTTAATAGCTTCTTTAACATAAGCATGTGCTGATTGCTGGGGTCGTGCATATGCTGAGATAACGCATTAACGGCGTAGGATATGTCTGGTCTCGTAAGAGTTAAGTATTGTAGAGAACCAATTATTTGACGATATCGTTGAGCGTCCAGCCAAGCGTGATCGTCCAAAGCTGGTACCGGAAGTTTAGTAAAGGAGGGATTAGAGACCGAATTACAGTTATGCAATTCGGCCATTTGTACAATAGAATTTGCATAAGAACTTTGTGATAGGAAAAACTTATCAGTAGTCGAGTCGATCTGGATGCCGAGGAATTGATGTGCCAATCCCAGGTCCTTCATAGTGAATTTGAGCTTCATCTGTTCGATTATAGCTTGCATAGCTTGGATGTCGTTGCCGGTAATAAGAATATCGTCGACATATACAAGAAGGTATATTTGCAGGTGTCCTTTATGCATAAGGAGCAAAGAGGGATCGGCTTGACTGTGTGTAAACCCGATCCGTAGAAGGTAGTCGGTGAAGGTTGTGTACCATTGTCGAGGAGCTTGGCGGAGTCCGTAGATAGCCTTTTGGTTGACGCATGTAGACCGTTTCTTTGATGTCGCCGTGTAAGAAGGCGTTAGAGACATCCAGTTGATGTACATTCCATTGGTGAAAAATGGCAATGGCTAGTAAGATACGAACGGTAGGCAATTTGGCGACCGGGCTGAATGTGTCCAAATAGTCTAGGCCATATTGTTGCTGATTACCTTGAGCTACAAGACGCGCCTTGAATCTTGCGATCGATCCATCCGATTTTTGTTTTATTCGGTATGTCCATTTTGAGCCTAAAATGGAGCTGTTAGGTGGCGGTGAGACTAATTCCCAAGTGCCCTGTTTTTGCAGTGCATAGAATTCTTCGGCCATGGCATTCCTCCATTCAGAAAATTTGCTTGCTTCTCGATAATTGGTAGGTTCGCAAGGGGATTGTTGATGATGAATCAAGTTGAGCCTTTGAACGGGTTTGAGTGATCCTGTTTTCGCTCTTGTAGTCATCATATGTCTCGATTCATTTTGATGAGAAGGAATGGGATTAAGTTGATCTGTGTTAGGATGATCAACCGAGGCTGCCGTGGTGGGATGCTGAGATGGTATGGACGTAGTATAGCTGACAGGAGTTTGTTTGAGTTGAGCGGAGTTGCGAATTGTGGATACCGGAATGAGCAGGTTCGGGGGAGTGTTGCTTGACACAGTTGGAATGCTTTGGTTCCTGTTTTTATATGGAAAGACAACTTCATTAAATTGCACATTTCTAGATATAAGAACCTTATTTGTTACCAGGTTTAAGCACTTGTAGCCCTTCATTGTGTCTGAGTAGCCAATGAAAATACAAGCATCAGAGGTCGGCGAGAGTTTGGTGCGATTTATGGGTGTAGACAGAGGGTAGCATTCGCAACCGAACACTCGAAGGTGTTCGTATGAGGGTAAAATGTTGAACATTCGTTGAATAGGAGACATGTTTTTGGTAGTGAGAGAAGGAGTACGGTTAATAAGATATGTAGCCGTGAGAGCTGCTTCCATCCAAAAAGACATAGGTAGACCGGCTGTATGAAGCAAAGTTCTAGTCATGGTAATTATGTGACGATGCTTCCTTTCGGCCAATCCATTCTGTTCGGGCGTGTAGGGACATGAAGTTTGGTGCAAGATACCGGCCGTTCTCGTGAAATGTTGAAATTTGTGATTAACGAACTTGCCGCCTCCGTCTGTGCGAATTATTTTGAGTTTTCTATTTGTTTGACGTTCAATAAAATGCGTAAAGTTAATAAAAATGTTGGTAACTTCATGTTTAGATCGAAGCGGAAATAACCAAACAAATCTTGAGAAGTCATCAACAAAGATTACATAGTAGTTGTAACCCAAATGTGAGGAAACCGGAGACGGTCCCCATACGTCCGAATGGACAATTTCAAGTGGAAAATTAGTAGTACTAGAAGAACGTTCAAATGGAAGCTTGTGTCCCTTACAAGACAAACAAGAAATACAAGTAGAAACATTTGGCGATAGGTGTATAGACGGGTGATGACGCGAAATTTGCTGAAGAATACGCCTATGTGGGTGACCCAGCCGTTTGTGCCAGTCGACCGAGCGCGTTGTAGCCGAGAGAGCAGCTGGAATGACCAGCGATTTTGCAGAGTTAATCTTGTACAGTCCTTTGTGACATGGACCGCTGAGAATTATTTGATCGGTCTTCGGATCCTTAAAAACAAACCCATTAGCATCAAAAGTAATGGAGATATTATTGTCTTTGACAAGATTAGATATAGAGAGAAGATTATAGGAAAGGGAAGGAATGTGCAGTAAGTGGGATAACAGAAGCTTACTGGCCGGGGTTGGAAGGATACCCGATCCCGTATGGGCAATTGGTACCAACCTTCCGTCCCCAATAGTTACCATGTCATTACCATAGTACGGATTGTAGGTTGTAAGGTGATCGGTTGAGTTCGTCATATGCGATGAAGCGCCGGAATCAATATACCAGTCGACGCCAGATGATACGTCGGTGTTTGCAATGAGAGCATTTGTAGATTTTGACTGTTGCTGATTTGGAACATAATTGGCATTAAGTCTATGCCAACAGGTGTCCGCCTCATGACCCTTCTTCTTGCAAATTTGACATTGAACGCTCATTGATTGAGGAGCTTTGTTACTCGTGTTCACATTGTTGTTCGATCTGGTCCTTCCTCGTCGACCTCGACCCCGAGATGAGAACAAGGCAGATTGTGTTTCTTGAGCCAACGGAAATTTCTGGGCCGCGGATTTGATATGGATTTCTTCGCTCATGAGAAGCGAATACAAGTTATCAAGAGTCATGGAGCTTTGCAGAGTACGGATTGTGGTGGTGAATGATTGGTATGCCGGTGGCAACCCATTTAGAATGTAGATTATAACGTCCTCCGGATCAACGGAAGATCCCGCTGACGAAATTTGATCCACAATCTTTTTCACTTCGGTGAGATATTGGGTCATGGTGCGAGACTGCATAGATATGTTATGTAGCTCGTTTTTCAGTTGAATTACCTTGGAGCGGTTTGAAGATTGGAACCGAGTGTGCAGCGTCTTCCAGATTTCATTTGTTGATTCCAAATGAATCACATACGGAAAAACCTCAGGGGAAATTGTTGAGCACATAGCGGTTGCCAAATTTTGGTCGATGACCATCCAAGATGAAAGATCTTGATTTGGATCTTGATTTTCCGCGCCAAGAGTTGGATCGAGAAACGTCCCGAAGCCATTTGCCTTGAATAATTTTGCAATTTGGGTGCTCCAAATTGGAAAATTGTTTGGGGTAAGAGAGTGAGGGACAAGGAATTTTAAGTTTGAAATAACAAACTTGAGAGAATGAGAGATGGCCGGAGTTGATGATCGTGCAGCATTTGTGTCCGCCGTAGATGAGGAAGACGTCGGAGCAGAATTCGCCATGCGAAAGGCCCTGGATCAGCTTTGCTCTGATACCATGAAGAAACCCAGAGAGGGTTCAAGAAACGAGCATAACAGAGAAAATGTAAATTGTATTATTAATCATGTCCTCATTACAGAGAAATAGAATGGATTAAATAGCTACAGGAAGAATGGAAACTAACGGCTAGTACACGTGTCGACTTCCTATAGGATTAATTATAAGTTGATTTATTACATTCTTCTAACACAGCCATCAAGCCATCTCATTTTTTATTATATTTACAGTGAGGTAATAGATAAAAGTGTAGCTAAGGTGGATTTTTAAAGGAGAGAATTATACAAATTTGGAAACTCTCATTCCAACTTGCAAGTAAAAGAGCCATCAATTAGATTAAAATCTCTATTCTCACTAGAGATTTTACAACAGTGAAAATATTACATGATTTATTTTGTAAATATTGATTTTAAAAAGAAAAGAATTATCCACAAATCACCTGACTTATACTCCTCTCATTATTTTTGTTATTTTAGCGTACATTATCTGTAAAAAAAATTAAAACAGTAGCGACATACACCAACAGAATTGGAACTCACTTCTCAATTTTAGAAGTTACTGTTTGAACAGGGTTCCAAACAACTTTCAAGCAATTAATTTCAAATAAACTAGTTTTATGTGTATTGGAATCCTTAACCATTTTATTGATGTTGTTCATCTCTTAATTTGAGGCCTGGGTGCTGCACTGAATGTTGCAAAACCACCAGAGGGTTCTACCGTTGCTATTTTTGGCCTGGGAGATGTCGGCCTTGCTGTGAGTCTCCATCTTTCTAAAAGAGAACTTGCTTGGATTGGACATTGATTAGTTATATATCATCAAAAAAATATCTTGATCGGGCATGAATCTCGAGGCAAAATCAAGCTGGAAACTTTCAAAAATTAAATATGGCTTACAGTCAAACTGAGCGTCTAGGAAATATGAACCCAACGACACCAAATTCAACTCGATCTGAGCCGAATCAAAGACCTGAAGCGTTGTTGGAAGGTTCAAACCACAATTTAGATTATCAAACGGTTTCCAAACATGACATGCTTATAGTCGAATCGAGCGGCTTGACGAGATGAATCCAACGAGCCCAAGATCGCTCAGTTCCGATATCGTTAAGACCTTCAAATGTCTGACAAACGGTCCACGATCAAGGGATTCAATATCGGCCGTCCATCCGAACCACTCCACCTTTGCCCTTGATCCTCCTCCTATTTGACCCTCAAAAAATGATAAATAGCTCCTCATTTCTCTTGAGAGGGTACCCAAGCAATAGCTCCTCATTTCTCTTGAGAGGGTACCCAAGCAAGAAGAAGAAGAAAAGTTGATCGAAGCATTGATTGCACCGGGAATACTTGTGTGATGATCTATGCATTTGAATGCTTGCATGATGTATTTGTTCTAAATCTCTTCTCATCACAGGCTTTATAATGAAATCTAATCGCCTATCAACATTCTAAACTTCAAAGTTTTGCAGGGAAGGGCAGTTCTAATTAATGTGCCTGACAAAGATGTTGTCTTCCAGACCACTCCTTTAATCTCCTCGAAAAAGGAATTCCTGAAAGAAAATTCTTTGGAAACATGATGCCTCGCTATGATCTCTATTCGATTGTTGATATGTGCCAATTTGAACGGTAAATTTTTTGCAGTAATTAAGCACATGATTGTTGATTCTGGTTTTCTACTTAGGACTAAATTTTAAAGGGAATATGTTAGGGATAAAAATGAAATAGAAAAAAATTTTGAAGGCTATTCAAAATCCATTGCAAAAATTTTTATTTGTTTTCTTTGTTCATGAATGCATATTTGCTTTCGTGGTTTCTCAAATAAATTACAGACCTCAAATTTGAAAAATTCTTTTTCTTTATCTCCACTTTGTTCCCTCTTACTTGGTGAAGATGTCGACTTTCTATATTTATTTTTCCTTCATGGTGAAAATCCTCCTGTAATTTTATAATGGACGTAGTCTATTATAAAAAAACACTTAAATATATAGGCTTTTCTCAAATTATGTGCATGTAATTGCCTGTTAGAATTACTCACATCCTAATTGTCCTATTTATTTTCGGCAGCTTTGATTGAGTCATTCAACACTGAAAGGATATATATATATATAAAGTATCTAATTAATAGACTATTAATCAATCACATGTCCACATTTGTTTCTAACGCATTATAATAAATAAAGCATAATTGAGCTTAATTAAAAAATTATCAAAATACTTTGCTAGTAGGTAACAAAAAGTCCTATTGATTAAAAAATCATATTTTTAGAAATTAACCAAATTGACAAAGATCGTATATAACATGATGAAGCTTTAACTGAACAAAGGCACTATTTTTAGATGTCAAATAAATTTCTAAATTGGTAAAAATTACTATTTTTTTCAAAATTACCTGATAAAAAATCTCAAATAAATACACAAAACGTTCATAATATCAATATCTCTAACATATAAAAAGCTGTGTAGTAAAACTTTTACCAATATAAAATTATTCTCTTTTTAAGTAATGGAAATACAAAATACCAAATTACTAATTAAATCTAAAATAGGATAATGATTTTTTACAATAAGACTGAGCAAATCTCTCAATAAGGTCAAAGGATGAAAATTGCTCTACAACTTTCAAATCATGAGTTTCTTTTTCTCTGTAATTCCTTTAATTGGCTTTATATTAGCCAAAATTAGAAGAGAAAAGGGATTATAATGGCTTTAGTGGTTTAAGATATTAATTTTTATAATAAAATAATTATATAATTTAATCAAATTTTAATATAAAATTTATAGAAATTTTTAGTGCTTTAAAAATAATAGAAAAATATTCATAAAACAAGTCATTTTATTTAAAAATTTTGGTGAAATTAATTTGCAAAATAAACATCTAGCGTTCTCAAAACTAGCACTTGTGTTCAGTTGTGTCAATTTCTTAAGAATTTGTACTAATGCTCAAAAATTACAAAAAAGAAATTAGTGTAGTTAAAACACTATAATATATGTGTTATGATGAAGATGACTTGTGATTTGTACTTGTAATGATTCCTAAAAAAAAATATTTGACTAAATTAAAATATGAATTATTATACTCCATCATTGACCTTTTAAGTTCAAGATCCATTACAAGTGCGTCGAAGGTCGTAGGGTGGTCTAGGATCACTCCATCCCATGCATGTCATGCTTACCATGATAAAACGTTCTGATAATTTCCAATATAAATTTTGATTGGATTTTCTTCCAGCTTGATGTTTTTGAACTGTTTTAGTATGTGAGGCAGTTTTTTCCTTATGTGTTTTTTCCTTGTGCTTCTTGTGAAGGATGAGAACGAAGAATTTGGTCTCGAGTATGAGTGTTATGGAGTTGTTGTGGTGGTGATTGAAAATTGACTTTTCTTTCTTTTGGCATATCAATTTCCACATGAATTCAATACCTTGGAAGAAGTCCACAATTGCCTCCCCTTGCTCCATGGCTATGTTTAGACCCTTTTGAGTCATCCTTCTTTGAAACTTGAAGGCAATGCATATGGGGACTGATTTTGGAGCTAAGGTATGTCTTAATTAGCAGCCTTGTACATCTCATTTGGAAAGATGCCATGGAATTCTCGTATGTTGATGGTGAGCTTACACTAATAAAAATGATATTTTTTGCAACATTTATTAGCGGCATTTTAAAATCGTTGCTTTAGAGAAATACATATGATTCTTGCCAAATGAGATGTACAATGCTGTTGACATGGGCGGATGCAGTATGGGGGCCCTGGGGGCACGGGCCCCCACTGAAAATTTAATTAATATTTAATAAAATATTTACGGCTCTTTAATGCAGGCAATTGAAAATTTAATTAATGCTTAAAAAAGTATTTACAACACTTTCTTAATTAACCCTTGCCTTCTTTCATGCATGGAGCCTCTCCCGATTCCCGATTCCCGATTCGGCTATTCCAGCTCTTGCCTTCTTTCAGGCAAGCACAAAGCATGGTCTGCGCAAAAATCCTGTGAAAGCAGAGCGTCGGGAGCGAGTTCCCGCCTTGCATAAGAGATCAACATTGGACGCTTATTACTGCTTAATTATCTCCTAGCTTTTCTAGAAGGTATATTCTACTGATCCCAATACCAAAAGATCGAGTTTTCTTTGGTCAAACAAGGTTTCGAAGCTTGGTTTGCCTCATTTCTTTGTTTTCTCTACAACTATCTCACTCTCATTTTGCTGCTTTGTAATCAGAAGTTAGCTTTGCGGTGGATTGCCTCTTATGTTAGATTTTATCATGATTTGCTCACGTTTTTTTTTTAATTGACTAATTCTTTCTCCGTAACGAATTTGTGTTTATAAGTAGTTCTAAAGGTAGATCTGCTCCCTTCATGTGTTCTTCATGATGTATTTATTTATTTATTCATCTTAGGAGTTATGACCTTGTTTTGCTCTTAACTAGTATGTAGTTGTTTGTATTTCTTTTTTTTTTTTTAACTTTATGGATCGATCTTTTCTCTTTATTTTGAGGCATTTGGTGTCAAAGTAAATCTTTCATCACTATACTGCACACTTTGCTCTGATCGAATTGAAGCATCATTTACTTTCTAGAGTTAGAGGCAATGATAATATCTCTGTTTCTTTGTTTCACAGGCATTGCTTGAATCCTTATCAGTCTTTTTTCAGCTTTTGATAAGGAATAATTGACAATGAATTTATTACACTTCAAAATATGAGGGCTAGGCATGAAAAAATACAGACAATATGTAAGTTTTTTTATTTTATCATATGTTTTGTCTTCTCATAATGAATCTAATGATTTAAAAAAAAATCCGCCAATGCCATCTCAAGCCCGTATGGCAAAAGCTAAAGTTTTTTTCTTTTTTACTTCAATGATTTGTGCCCCCACATGAAAAAAATCCTGGCTCCGCCCCTGGCTGTTGAGACATGGCGTAGCTCCAAAATCTCTCGCTATAAGCCTTGCCTTCAAGTTGCAAAGTAGGATGACACAGGCTTTGTTTGGGATAACTTTCTTACTACTTCTTAAAGAAGCTTTCTAGTATAACAAAGCAATAAGAAAGTTGCTTTATAAAGCAATAAGAAACCCGCCCAAACGAAAGGTCAGAAGTTCTAGAAGCCACCATGGAGCGAGGGGAGGAATTCGTGGACTTATTCCAAGGGATTGAATTCAGGTGGAAATTGATATGCTAAAAGAAAGAGAAGTAATTTCTTAATCACCGCTACAGCAACTCCTTGACACTCATGCTCGAGGCCAAATGCTTCGTTCTCAGCCTTCATAAGAAACACAAGGAAAAAAGCACTTATTGTATACCGACCTCACATACTGTAATAGTTCAAAACCATCAAGCAAGAAGAGAAGCCAACCAAAATTTATACTGCTAATTATCATAATCTATATCATGGTATGGCATTATATGAGTGGGATGGAGTGAACATCATTGCATCAACTATGCACGGTCATGCACCCTGCGATCTTCGACACACTTGCAATTGATCCTGATCTCAAGAGGTTAGTGATGGAGGATAACTTACATTCACAAAATTTTCACGATGTAATATTTTGTATGTTATATATACGATTATATATTCTGCGCATTTAGGTATTTTTCTAAAAAAAATTTGCTTGGTAAATTGAAAATCATGCTATTTTTATTTAATTATAGTTTTATTTTGATATTAGAAAATAATGTTATAGTATAATTAAAGCTTCAAAACAGTATCTTGAACTACCCCTGATAATTCAATGCAACTTTGAAACTGTGAAATTTTAGTCAGTAGTTGAATATGTTACCTACCAGTGAAGCAAAATGTGAATTTCTAAATTAGTCTCTTTCCATTTCATTTACTACAATGCAATGATATATATGTTTTTTTTTTTAATGTTTGATTCCTTAGATCTTTGATGTTAATGAAGGAAGTTTTGTTGTGCGGGATGTATGGGGATTCATATGGGCCTGAATTTTGAATATCTGATATATGTTAAGCATTTAGATTTATAAGAGCTTATTTTTTGATATGCTAGCATAAAAATTCATAAAAAGCCTTATTTCTGATATATGTTTATGATGGGAGGAATAAGGTCGTGATGAAAATCTATTATTTTTTACTCCAATATATAGAGTAATTGTTTACTTACTTTCCATACATTATTATTTAAATTTTTTATACTTGCAAGCATTAATCTGCTCAGCACATTGAATCGTTAATAACTACAAATTCAATTAATTATATAATGAATTATTATTAAAAATTAAGATCGATGGGTGTGACCTACTGAGCTGTGTTGGTTGACACCTATTCTGTAGTGTAGATGTAGTTGTAAATGTATTTTGATGATTAAAAAAAAATTGTAGATTTGTTTATTTTTCTATTTACCTAAAGTTAATTAAAAGCTCTATAGTCTATATAATTCAAAGAATTATGAGAAATCCTTAAAACTTTGAGCTTGGGCTTGGGCTATCAATATATAACACGATATAACATGTCCTATTTATTGGTCATATTGGGCTGGGTTGTGATAATAGGACCCCTTCAAATCCCAACTTCTTGAAGAAAAATAAGTTATAAGGTATTTTAATATTAGCTATAGAGCTATTAGGTGAAGCAAGTGAGCTGAGAGGTTTGATCACTAGAAAGTGAACTTAGTGTCACATGCTCATTTTCATCATTCTTTCAAGTTCATTTAGGAATTCTAGTTTGTCCCCAAAGTGGACAAATATTATTATATGATACACCAATATAGCAAACTCACATAAGGGAATTCTTCTTCTTCTTCTTCTTATGAAACACCTTTTTTATAGCAAAAGACACATCTTTTCAAATAGATCGACATACATTTTTATGAAGTATATTTTTATATGAAAAAAGGCTCATCTTTATCTTGATTAGTTTATACAATATAAACAAAAGCTATTCTTATAACATAAATGTGTTACAAATGCAATCATAATTTACCATTTATATTATATACTCCATCTATAAGGAGGTATGGCTGAGAAGTTCTTGCATATTGTTTAACAAACATGAGTTTTATTACATCATAAAAAAAAAAAAACAATTTCTCTCTTATTAAAAAAAGTATGAATGTTGGAAGACATCCATCAACAAGCTTTCAAATCACATGAAGATGCCAAAAATTGACTTAATTCACTAATATTGGCTCCTCGAGAATGACATGGCATGAACTTGATGTAAATAATGATCGAGTTGTTGACAAAAAATAAAGAATAGTTAGAATTATAGCCTATTAGGCTTCGTTTGGGACGGCTTTCTTGTTGTTCTTAAAAATATCTTTTAGTAAAAAAATTTTAATTTTTATTAGAAAATTGTTTTAAGAAGCAGCAAGAAAGCCATCCCAAACGAAACCTTAGCATTCAAGGAAAAAGAAATATGAAGAAATAAATAAACTTTGAAGGAAAGAAACCATTGTGAATAAGTACCTGGTGAAAGTTATTTTGTTTCTTGATCGAATTTCAATAGAATTTTGATGTTATATATACATGAGAAATATGACACATATGGAAGCTATGTATTGATATCATTTAATCTCTCATAATATATATGATATGTATAAATACCAATTGATAATATTTCCATCTTAGTTATACCCTTATAATAAATTATTCGCTTTAGTAAAAGGATTTCAGAGAAAATATATAAAGAACTATTTTAATTGCTTTCTAACTTAGCTTGGGAATTTTTGCTATATATTTATGCATACATAAATACAATCATTTGGACATGTCATATTCGTATGGTGTATGTTCGAAGTGAGGAAGATGCTTTAATTTTCCTTTGACAATTTGTGGAAATAAGGATCTCATGCATTAAATTGCTTGATTCTACACCCTTATCAGTATATTTTAGCAAAGCTTATGGATAAAAAATTGGATTTTGAAATGGATTTAGATATTTTTAATATTTGAAATCACTAATCTGACTTAGCGTTGCCATACTCACCTTCACAGCACCGCTGCACTGCTACGCTCCTAGAAAATCTTCCATATTCTCCTAGAATATTCTAACCCGAGACTCGGCGCCTTGACTGCGCTTCTTGGTGTTGCAGGGCTTACCCAAAATTTCTTTTTTTTTTTCCTATATACCGCGGTGTTGATAACCTGGGTGCCGCGTCGCCCACAGAATAAATTTTCATACTTAGGATTCTTACTTCTCTAACATAACATGAATTATCTAATGCCCATTCTTCAAAAGTACTTAGTGGATCATCACCATTAGAGCAGATTCTTCAACATCAGAATTTGATCCAATATTTTCTAAGCTATATAATACTTTTTTTTGTTTCCTTTTCATTTAGTTATTTATTTTCAGTTTCTTTTCATTAATTTTTTTCCCACACCTTTGATATACCCTTGTTATGATTTATATTAATACAATAAAACCTAAGTTTTTCATAGATATAAAAATTTAATTTTAATTATAAATTTTTTACTCACTTTTACAATATAACCAGCAAAATTTATTTTATTTTATCTTTTTTGGCATGGTATCCTTATTGTATTGTAATGTGGATCAAAGCAAGGATCAAGCAATCCACCTCTTCGCAATTGTATTTTTTTGTCATCCGCTTGCCCGCCGTGTTGTTGCGTTCTCCGCCGGCTCAGGCTGCTTCCTCATCCACCTCGCTCAGGCCCACCGATCTCCATGGCTTCGGAGGTCGGTGTAAGCGGCGACGAATTGGATGGCTCGCTATTCGAAGGTATGGTCCTTTTCTCCCCTTCCGATCTTCTCCCGTCGTCCTTACCTCTAGAAAAAGAATCGGCCTCACCATCTCAATCTCATGATCCGGTGCGTCCTCCCTCTCCTTCACCGCCAACTGCGCCGTCGACTTTGCCCCAATCCAAATCTCGACCCCTCGATGAAGAGCTCTTCTCCGATCTCTCCCTCCAAATACCCATCGAATCCAAAAATCTCCTTCCAGCAATCTCTTCCCCTGCCCCCTTCCCTTCGCCGGCCGCTCCATCACGCCTTATCTCCCGCAAGAAGAAGCGGGGCTTCCGCATCGGTTATGGCCGCGAAGCAATTGACTCAACGCCGGTAGTTTCCGTCATCGATCCTCCTCATCCAACTGACAATGTCATTCGTACTTCTAGTTCCGAGTCCACTCTATCGACTTCCAGCTGTCACGAAGAATTGCTGGATGGATCCGTACACGAAGATCTGGCAGTAGCAGAAACGGTAGTATCTGTAAAAGCTGCGAGTGATGGTGATGAATTATCACCTTCACAGCTTGGTGATTCTGAAGGCGACGCTGAGGCATTTTCTTCCACTGCGAAGGCTTCCGAAAAGGACACCTTGGAATTAATAGAGGATAAATTGAATCTTATCAGGTCTAGGATATCCACAAAGCTCGAGGGGATTCGAGAGATGGCAACTTTGGCGTACTCCGAGAGGAAGGAACTGGAGAGGAAGCGAAGAAAGGCTGGGAAGGATTTCAACCAGGCCTCAATGATATATAAAGACTTAGAGAAGCAGCTCGAGGTGGCCTGCGAGGCCGAGGATTTTGAAATGGCAGAGAAAGTCAGCGAATCTCTTGCAGCAGCAGAGAATGAGAAGGATAGACTGCTGAACACATTGAGAGAGACGGAGCTGGACTGTGATTATATTGATTCAAGGATGCAGGAGGTTGTGAAATTGCAGATAGCCGCCGAGGAGGAGGGAATAGAGCTTTTTGAACGGTTTGCCATGGTATGCCAGTCCATTTCTTTTACACATCTGAATTCCCTTATGATTATTAATGCCTTCGTTTAGTTTGATTCTTATTAATTAAAACATTCTGAAGCATATTTTGGATGAACAAGCAATCCATGGAATATATTCATTTAAGAAATCTTTAGTGTTTGCTTTACAAGGAGCATATCAACTTTAGACAACAAGTTTATGTGGTTAAATCAAGAATGAACTACATCCTCGTGACAAGGAGGCACGTTGACTTCACTATCAAAAGATGAAGTGTAAATTAAGTGAATTTACCTGAATATATTAAATCGATTTTCTAATTATTAAAAAGAGAGGTGTTGATATCTCAAAAAAATTTGTATCAAAATTTCTTAATTGAGAGTCAATGAGAAGAGTATAAGAGGCCTATTTCAACAAAACTCCAAGAACACAACAATATATATCTATTTTTTAGTTTCTTTTTATAATTTCAGAGTGAAGGAAACAATAATCATGGATCCCTTCCAATTTTTATTGCATGAAAAATTAACCAACACTTATCACTTACTGCTTTTCAGCTTCCTCATTTAACTATACGTTTTATTCATCAATTACTTGCCACCAACTACATGATTTAAGTGGCTAAAAAGTTCACATTTCATGTTATAAAAGACACAGACATGGAACTACTTTAAAAATAGAGTTTAAGGAAGAGAGAGTAACAGATATATCTTGTATGAGTTAGTGAGTCTTTCAAATAAATAATTATTTGCGGGGCCATTTGGGATCACTCTTTATTTTCATTCTTGTTTTTATTTTATTTTTAAATTTTGTTTATGGTTTGATATGAAAAAAATAGGATCTTAAATATATGTTTCCCTTTTATTTTTGTTTTTAATAAATATCATATAAGTCGATTTACATTGTGGTTGGAAGAGGGCAGTGACGCTATGACCATAAGGGCTAGTGGACCAAATAGATATTTTATCAGCTTGGGCGTGGAACTGCTTGCATGACTCATGAGTTCGAATAGAAAATAATATAAAGACCTAAAAGTTATTTTGGGTATTTTTAAAAAAGAACTTGTTTTATTTTTGAAAGAAAGAAAACTATCACAAAACCTTGACCAAACATGTTTTGTTTGATTTTTTTTTTTCAAGCAAAATCAGAAACAAAAAGTTATGTCAAATAAGCCTTGAGTGCTTTGGTTGAGCTGAGCCCCTTTAGTTTTAAATAAGTGAATTTTCACTTTTCTCATATAAATTTTTTTTTTCATAATAATTAAATGCCTTAAAATTACGGGAGAGAGTTCTGGAGCATAGGTTACATTGTGATACTAATGTTTCTCAAAATCAAATTGGATTCATGCGTGGTAGGTCTACTATGGAAGCTATACATTTATTGAGAGATTTGATGGAGAAGTATAAAGAGAATAAGGAGAATCTACATATGATATTTATTGATTTAGAGAAAGCATATGATAAAATTCCAAGAGAAGTGCTATGGAAAATTCTAGAAAAGAAATGGGTTAATAATGCTTATATTCAAGTCATTAATGATATGAATACATGAGCTATTACTTGTGTTCAAATACAAGGTGGTTTGACCAAGTATTTTCCTATTTTTGTTGGATGGTTAAAGTGGAGGAACTATTCGGGTTTATTGTATGATAGAAAAGTCCCCTTCAAACTTAAGAAAAAATTCTATTAAATGGTGGTGAGACCTGCAATGCTTTATGGTGCAGAATGTTGGCCATTAAAAGAGAAGCATAATTTTAAGTTAAGTGTTGCAGAGATGCGAATGCTCAGGTGGATGAGTGGCTTTTCTCTTAGAGACAAGATATAAAATGAGCATATTCATGAAAAGGTTGGAGTAGCTCCAGTTGAAGATAAGATTAGAGAGAGTCGCCTTAGATGGTTTGGTCACATAAAACAATGGCCTTTCGATGACCGGGTTAGGAGAGTAGATGCATTAGATTTAGCTTATCTTAAGAAAGGTAGAGGTAGACCTAAAAAGACTTGATTAGAAAATATTAGAAATGATATTTCTTTATTAGATTTAAATAAGAATTTGACTCTTAATAGGACACAATGGAGAAAAATAATTCATATAGCCATTCTCACGTAGTGGTGGTTGTTGTTGTTGTTGCATAATAGTTAAATGCCTTGTTTCATTTGCTTTAAATTTCACTTTGCTTTTTTGAGCTATATCAAATTGATATCAAAGTGGGTTTTTTTAGATCTCAGCTTTAAAGATGATCTCATAGGTCTTAATCAACCATGATGAAGAAGGCGCTTCACTAAATGTAAAACTTGAGCCGGTTCTTCCATTATGAGGAGCATGATGAGATATTTATTCAATACTTGGTGTGATTCCCAACTCTTATTATCCACTTAGTAACTCCACATTTAATTATACTTTCCAACTACCAACCTTGATCTAAGTGTTCCTATGCTACGTTAAAGAAGGCTTAGACTTGGAGTGTTTTTGAAAGTAAGCTTTTGAGAGTTTGAAAGTAAGAGATTCCTCTTGTTTGGATGAGTATTTCGTAAATACATTGGGTGAGTGAGTCCTCATGTACGCCTGACTACTTGAATTTTATACGTGAGTGAGCCCCAAAGCTATAGGTGAACTATTAAGCATGAACATCAATACGAGACATAGACATCACATGATATGTGCTTGAGGACAGAGCATAACTATTAAAGGCAAGCCATGACATGTTGCAGATACAATATTTTTTTTAATAAATTATTAATATAAAATGTCTAATCAAAGCATCAAATATGTACATTTTCTATTAAAAAGTATTATAAAATAAAACATAACATTGCATGTATCGCATCAAAAGCTTAATGACCATGAAAAATATTGGCTTAATTGCAATTAAATCTCAATATTTTATCAGAAGTGCCTTATTTTTATCAAATGTACTAAGTTTCCAACATCACACCTTAATTATTAGGCATGATTTTGTCAATATCAACATTATATTGTCCACACTAAATTAAAAAAAAAAAGATTATATGATTTTCAAAATAGATAAAAAATTAAAAATATATGAATACATTGATGTACCATTAATTTATCTAATACACTTGCATCAAAATCATCAACACTACTTGCGACAATTCACTCTTTAGGAGAACCTTAACAATCATTGATACAAATATAGTTTGTGAAGCTTATAAAAAACAACACTTCATTATAATCATGTCCTAGCCATGTCTAGGTGTAAAGATTGCATCTGTTGCTAATTTGGAAACATACTTTTCACCGTGTTAGACATGTGTCGAGGTGTGTTTATGTCTGACACATGTCCAACACGAACATAGAAGGATTTTTAAAGTATCCTTCATGGTAGGTGAGTGAATCCCCACTTATCTTAGTTTTTCTTTCATTGTAATAAAATTTCCCTCTCCATCTACTTTGAATTCTGCATCAATTTTTTTGGCTACATCAATAATTAATTTATTTTGCTTACTTTCAAAGCTTGAATGCATAGTTACCTTTTGATCTCATCTAAAAAATAAATTAAACCATTTTGCTTAATCTCAAAGCATAGCTTTGCGTTGAAGCATATTTGGTTCATTGAACTTGATGATGTCTCTACTAATCATAAAACTAAATGATTTAGGATTTTACACCAAAATTTGTGTCCCTTTATTCTAAATACACACCCAAGGAATATACACTTTTAACTCTTGGATCTAATATACCTCTTAAACATGAGCATCAGTAGAACAATAAAAAAGCCCCAAGAACAAAATAATTTGCAAGTTGATCTGACCACATTTGTAAAGTCTTTAATGTAAAATATGTTGATGGAGATTTGTTCACTAAATATCATATAGTATTGATAACCCCGCTGCCTTAAAATTTTTGTTCATAGAAACATTAGATAACATTATCTTGCCCTAATTAGAAATGTTATGCACATTCTTTTTGCCAGTTGACTTTATAAAGGAGTAACGAAGACACCGTCATGCATGACATTACCCTTTTTTGGAAAAAAAAAAAAACTATGAACCTAAAAGAGAAGAATTCCAAAGCAATGTTAGTTCTAAATCTCTTTATCTTACTCCCAAAAATTCATTTTATGAATGTCCCAAATATCACGTTTTTCTTTTAAGAATATAATGCTAAACCTCAATGGAAAATGATGTATAAAGTCAGTCATATATTTAGATCTATATTATATGTCTAATTATGTTGGCTTTGGCAAATCTAATTGCTGTTGTTCATAGTACTCTTAATCCTTTGAACTCCTATTAAATAAAGAATTTACCCAATCCATGGAACTCTTAATAATGAGGGACTAGAGAGGGGTTATTATGTAGCATTACCTCTGTATTTGTAAGAAATTATTTTTATTACTCAAACTTGGAACCTCTGTAGTACACTAAAGTCAACTTAACCACTACTCCAAGCTCACCATCTCCTATGAACTCCTGCAGAAAAAATTATTCTGCGGTGTTCTTCTATATATAATTCATAGAAATCTAAAGAAATGATCACATGACCAAAAACTAAACCTCTTTTGCCCAACTCTAATATTTGCCCGAGCCTTATATATTGTATATTGGTCAATTCATTTGAGGAAGAAATTGATGTTTCAGCTTTTATTGCGCTACCCCGAAGGAAGTAGAGTGAATCAAGCTTCTTTGCTTTCATCAAAATCTGAGGATATTCCACATTCAACATAATATATGTACCCATTGGAGTTCAAACAACCTGGAGATACAAGATTCTTCTTTAATGTTAAAACATGTATAAAGCCTTTCCCAAAGTTCTTAGAACTACATTATTTGTCCTCATGTGAAATATATCTATCCCAATAATTTTACAAGTTATCATTTGCCAAGAGGCCATTTCCATTGTGATAGACCTCTAATATAATTAATCCCAAATCAGGTCATTTGATATGATCAATCATAATTAAGAATCTAATTTATAGTTGAAGAAGTGAAATAGTTTGCAACAATTAAAATAATTTTATGCTCATATATGTGTGCTCCTCTATTATAGGTATTGCTTCAGAATTAAAAACTTGCCTTTCAATTTATTTTTTCCTAGGGTTTTGTTTAATATTTGTATTCAAAATTTTAATGTCTTCTTACTATAGTGATACCGACCCTTGGCTTTATTTGGATCCACCTCTTGCTTTCTTGCATTTTGGTACTCTTACATGTCCTCACCGATAAACATTTTGTAGGGCTTTATCCTAGCACTCATTTCCTCAACTCATTTGACTATAAGGAAAACTTTTCTATTTTGGAAGAAGGGCATTTTTTTAATACAAAGTGTTAAAAATATGATCAAGGTTTTATCTTTCTCTTCTTTTTTGATAAAAAATATTAAATATAGGAAGCTCAATGCTCCTGTAATGATGTAACTTTTGAGTTATTTCTTCATGTGGAGGGCTTATGAATTTTTTCATTTGTTCTCTATGATATCATAATTGAGGATCAAAGGCACTTAGAGAGAGAGGCTGGAGGTAGCAGCTCAGGAGGTTTGTATAGGATGACCATCACCTTTTTGGAATCCAAGGAGCAGACACTGGTTATTCTTAGGGAGACCCCGAAGAGACAACTGTTGGAGGGAGACATGAGGGAAACTTCAAGAAGCTCACAGAAATGGAGTTACAAGAGAAGAGGGCGAATGAGCTGTGTTTTAATGTGAGTAGAGGCATACACCAAGGCACAGGTGTAAGAACCAAACTCTTCAGGTTATCACCGTTTGTGATGACAAGGAAATTGAAGAGTAAGTCGATGAGAGAATAAAGCAACAATTTCTGCCTTTCCACCTTGAGGACAAGGTGATACTTTGGGAGGAGAGTATTGATGAACCGACCGATTTGATGGGGAAGGAATTATGAAGTTTTATAATCAAGAGGGAGTTGTTTATGAATGTTTTTAATTAAAGGGAAATTGTTTAGAAAAAGTTTTAATTACAATTAAGAGGGAATTATTTAGGACAAGAGATTTAATTTGAATTCAAAATTTAAGAAGGAATTATTTAGGAAAAGAGAGGAGGAATTAAGGGGGAATTGTTTGAGAAAGTTTTAATTGTAATTGAAAGGAAATTATTTAGGACAAGAGATATAGTTTGAATTCAAAATATAAGCGGAAATTATTTAGAGAAAGGGGACTAATTTGGGAGGGATATTTTTTTTGTTGTGGGGGGGGTAGCTATTTAAGGCTAACTATGTTGTTATTTTGAGGAGGTGATTTATGTTTGTTATAGTCTTTTTTGAGAGGGTTCTAGTTGATGGCTAGGGATTTGGGAGAGGAGGATCTTCCTCTCCAATTAAGATCCAATTGTATCTTGCTTTTTCCTTCATATAAATCTTTCAATAAAAAGTTCATTTGTGTTCTTCTTCCTAGTTTTCTCAATTTCTACATCCACTTTCTATCAAAGCACTTGCACATTAAGTTCTCTTTTTTATAATAGAACGAATGTTTTCCAAATCCATTAAAAAGGAAATTCTGGTTTTTCATTAAGAGTATAATCTTTTTTTTTTTTTTTGAATATGCATATTTTCGTTAGTTTTCTTGTGTATGCCACTGAGCATCTAGCAAACTAGAATTGCAATTTTTATCCTGCCTTTTGCAGGATGCTGCTGAACGGGCATATTTAATTCATAGAAATACAGAGGAACGGTCTTCCAAAGATTTAGAGGATTGGCAAACATCAATGGAATTGTTAGAGACTAGCAAGCTTGAGGTGGACATTGAAGCTAAACTCATATCAGATGCTCACTCAGCATTGGATAGTTCCATTGAAGACTTGGTTAAAGATGATAGAGAGGTGGTTGAAGGGCTTAGGAAGAAACAGGTTACTTTGGCAAAGGAGTTGGATGAGCTTCTAACTTTAGTTAGACTGAAGGAAGCAGAGATTGCTGAAAATGAATCTCTGATACATGAAGCAGAGAGAAAAATTTCTAAAGTTGCATCAGAGTTTCAAGAGAAAATTTCAAGTGTTGAAATGAAGCGTGATAAACTTAAGTCTTCTTTGTCTAGGATGGACTCAGAGCGAGAGGTATTATCATCAAAAAAGAATAAAATTGATGAATTTGTTTCTCTGGAAGAGCAGAAGTGTTTTAATCTAAAGGAGCTTGCCAATGTTGCTTTGGATGAAGCAAAAACCTATCAGGATTTGGTTGGATTGAGAAAAGAATTGGCATCATCCATCATAAAGTCCAGAGAAGAGAAAGTGCAGTTGGTGAAGACAGAAGAGAAAATTCTAGAGGAAATACAGGTCCTCCGGCAACAAATATTCACTGCAAGAACTAAACTACAGGTTGGTCGCTAGTAAAATCTTTCTGTGGCATTTCTACCTAGCTTAAAAGAGTTCACATGCCTCGACACTTTCCCGTTTCATTGTTTCTGTTTCATTTTTTTTGCGTTTTTTTGCAGGAACTTTCTTCCACCAGAGTAAGTATCCAGCAAGACATTGATTTATTTAAGCAGCGAATAGCTTTTGTCGACAAAAGAGGTCCCGAGCTTGAAGCTGAGAAGAAAGTTGCCGCTGCTTCAAGAAATTTCAAGGAAGCTGGGCGAATAGCTGCTGAAGCGAAGACACTGAACTCGGAGAAGGAAAGCATGCAGAATAAAATGGACCAGGCTGTTCTAAACCTTGAGAAGTTGGATGGGGATATTAAAAGCAATATTAGTATGATGCAGGAAAATGAAGAGCTTGTCTTACTGAAGGAAAAGGAGGCAGCAGTTGCAACTTTTAAGAGACTTCAGTTGATTGCTGCTGCTGCAAGGTCGGAAAGATCAGCAGCTCTTGAACTAGGTGACTTAGAAGAGAGTGAATTTTTATTGAAAGAAGCTGAAGCTGCAGAAGAAAGAGCTAGGGAGCTTCAAGGAACCTATAGCCTTAATCCAGAGGACCATGGGAACACGCAAAAATACTTCTCCCCTGTAGCTCTCATCACGAAAATTTCGGGACATAGTTTAGCAGAAATGGCCGCTTTTTCGAAACAACAACCTGTATCTGATGAGTGATGGATGTATCGGTCAAGAAAAAATGTTGCTTTTTAGCAATGAGTATATTTGAAGCCATCCAATCATCTTATTTGCTATATGATGTTCTAGATTCTCATTTTTTTGGCTTTATGCATCCTTGTTTTGTTTTTCTTTTTATCAACATTCTTTTGTAATTTTATATGTAGATGTATAAGACTCTCTTAATAAACATTGTTGGTTTCATACTTAGGGGGTGTTTGGTATAGGATTGGATTCAATTTTAGTAGGATTTATTAAATCCGGATTATAAATCCTGAAAAGTGTTTGATATGAAAATTGTAAATCTTGTTAAATCTAGAGAAGTTGTTTGACAACAGATTACAGGACGGGCGTTGCGGGAAGAAGTTCCGCAATTGTAAGTCGCATTAAATCCGAATAGGAATGGAATTAGGATTTAGACGGATTTACCGGATTTATGCCGTAAATCTGTAAATCCTGTATTTATGGATTTGCCGGATTTACAGCGGCGCGGATTGTGTTTGGTTGGATTTATGCTAAATCCTACTAAAAACGACGGACAAATCCGATACCAAACCCCCCCTTAAGATGTTATGCAGAATTTTGCTCTTTAGTTTCATCCTGACTTATTGATAATACATCGGATTGCAGTCATTTTATTATCCCATAACACTCTTTGATTTGGTTGTGCTTCTTTCACATTACTCTATTATTCTTGCTGCGCCTACTAATTTACTGATGATTTGAATTTGTAAACTGGCAGAAGGCTTCAGATGAACATTAAAGGGAGCATATCGTGGACATGATATTATGGCAAGCAGAAACAGAGCCAGATGTTTGTAGATACAAATCCATATGGGGAGAAGATTTGAAGCTACTGAAGGAGCGTGTTATAAATCCCTGCTTACTGTCTACATGGATCTAAATAAGAAGAGCAAGCAGTAACAGTCGGCTAAGACAAAAGAGGTAAAATGAATAAAACAGAAAGACTAAAGTTTTGTTTGGGACGATTTTCTTTTTGCTTCTTAAAGCATCTTTATTGTATAAATTTTTTTTATTTTTTACTAGAAAGTTGCTTTATGAAGCAGTAAGAAAGCCATCCCAAACGAAGCCGTTTGGGACGGCTTTCCTCATGCTTTCTAAAACAGCTTTTTAGTACAAAAATTTTTGAATTTAAATTTTTTTGTACTAAAAAGTCATTTTAAAAAACAATATGAAAGTTGCCCCAAATCAAACCTAAATGATTTCAAAGCTGGAAAAAAGAAAACAGAAGCAGCAATCTCTAAGCAGTGGCCAAAGCTGATCAGCAGCCAACCTGAAACCATCTTTTGAAGAGGCGGGCGCGATCCATCCTCCTTTTCTCATTGCGGCGGAAGGCAGCTGCCCTTTTATCCATGGCCTTAGTGGTATCAGCTTCCATGGGCTCAAAGACCTTCACAGTTATCCGATAATTAAAAGTTCAAACATCATCAGTACAAAAAGTGTATGAGCATGGAACGCACCTTCTTTTTGGGCATTTGGCTCTGATAATTGCCTGATCCAACTGGGCACGGCCTGCCCAGCTCTCTTCGGCTGCTGCTGCATTGTATCTGCTTCTGCTTCTCGGCTGGAAATGTAATGGCCATCATGCTATGGCCGCTGCCGCTGGAACTACCACCATTGTCAAGTTCTTCGCTCAGCTGAGAACCAGGTAAGTGGGTATAAAATTTCATGATTTTTATTAAAGGATGTAGAGCTCACAGGTTTTTTGCAAGGGCCAGTGGCTTCCCATCTAGTTTTTTTTTCCGTTTGTATTTAAAAGAAAAAAAATTACATCATGAGCTTCTATGTAAACAAAAATCGAAATATGGGGAATTAGATATATACTATTGAATTTTTAAATTTTATTATTTATATATCTGTTACTTAAATTTATATTTATTTATATGACTAACTAATTTTTAAATGATATAAAAAATCACTATATTCAAAATGTTATTCATCTTTTTATTCATAAGTTTTGAAATTATTTAAATATTAGGATATTGGATAAATAAATTTAAATATTTAAATGTTAAAAAATTTAAGAAGATTTATATACAGAAAATAACTTTTTTTTAAATATTTACATATTTAGTATTTATTTATATATTTATTTTAGTGTCTAAATTATATCAAAGCATTTATAAGAAAATTATGCTTTACTTTAATAGATTTATATTAACAATATTTTTGTTATAATTTAAAGATTAAAGTGTTATGTAAGTAAATATAAAAATTTAGATATTTATTATGTAATTATTTAAAGAAATTTATGATATGAATGTAAATCAACAAAAAAATGAATGTATATATATGTAAAATGCTGTATTAAAATTGTAAGACATTTATATAAGAACTATAAGACAATATTTAAGATTGTTGTTTTTCTTACGACAATTTAACTATCTTATTGTTTGATAAAGCATTCACTTATTTAATGCAAGTCATGCAATCCTTTATCAGGCTCTCATGGCGCCATATTTATTTTCCATTAACCAGCCTATCAATTTCAGGAACCTGGCGGATACGGGTCTCCAGCACGTTGAGGCGATCCATGAGGGCCTCTTTGAGGTGAACATCCACCATGTCTGATCGCAACTGATATCTCCTCCCTTTTTCTCCTGCGAAGCAGCTATCCGGCAGCCTTTCCTTCTTCTCCAGCTGCCTCAGCTGCATATATTGTTTCATAAAAAGATAAAAGAGATCAACTACTTGTATGCTTCAATGTAAGGGGCTGTTTGGTATGCGGATTTAGGCCGGATTTGAGGCGAAATCCAGCCAAACGGCCTAAATTGCAAAACCAAATCTCACGGAAAATCAAAGCCCGCGTAGACGGAAAATTCCGCCTTTTCGTCGTAAATCTCGGATTTCGGAAATCCTCTCGTTCGGTGGATTTCCGAAATCCTCTGGCTCTATTGGTGCGAGAAGGAAGAAACTCCGCCCAAATCTTTCACATAGGATTTATCTGAAGGTTACCAAACCGTTTTCAGGATTTAAACCTCTCAGGATTTCGTAAATCAGGATTTGGAGGATTTACGAAATCCTACTTAAATGAAATCATAGATTCTACCAAACCGCCCCTAAGAGGAGGAAGAACTTACACGAAGGTCGATTTGATTCAGCCTGTCAAGCACGGACTCAGCTGAAGGATAATTTTGATGGCCTCTCAGACTATCACCCATTGTAAGTTGTCTTATATCTCTATTTAGCTTGCCTGTTGTGAATATCGAAGAAGAAAGGGAAAGGAAGGGTTTTTTCTTGTCTTTTTTTTTTTTTAAATCTTTGATGGTGATCGGCTGATCGCTACACAGCGTGCACGGCTTCAGTGTGAGATAGTGAACTGGTTCTGATCGTGAATGGGGATTTATTTATGGATGTATCGTGGCTGCAAATGAGTGAATCTTCAACTGAAATCCGAGTTATGCGACAAAACAGACTGGAATTGGTCTCTCAATTTGTTTTTTTCACGGATTTGCTGTAGAGTGTATTTTTTGCTGTTAGTTTCTCATCACAAGACGGCTTTATTTTTTATTTTATTTGAGGGTTAAATTTTAAAAGAGTCTCCCAATTATTCGTATAAGATTATTTTAATCTCAGAATATAATCTTGCTTCAATTTAATTTCTCGATTATACAAAATTGATCATTCAAAATGATTCATTTGGGATAAAATTGAGTTCAATTTTGTAAAGTCAAGTGACTAAATTGGGATATCACCCATCCTAATATTACTCTAGCATTAGCGCACTTAGCTTTGAAGTTTTTGATCTGTTAGTTGGGAGTTTTAGCTGCTGATCGAAAGGTCTTGAGTTTGAAATTTGCTTAAATGATGTTTGTATCAATCTACCTTAATGACTACTGACTCTTTTTTTACTTTGCTAGGAGATGTTAAGATTACATTAGCTGCGTTACATGGACTGTTAGAGTAACTGGATAGCATATAATTTTATAGGGGTGTCAATTTCGGGTCACGGGTCGGACCCGGAACTGACCCGGGTTCAAACGGGTCGACCCTAACCCGACCCGGCGGGTTGTCGGGTTGACCCGACACGGAACCGATTGCGGAACAGCGCGCGCATTGCGCGAGCGGAGCGGCAGCAGCGCGGAGCGATCGCGCGAGCACGACAGCGCGGGCGGAGCACGGCATCGCGAGCGGAGCGGTCGCTGCGCAGACCCGACCGCGCGAGCTCGGCAGCGCGGGCGTAGCGCGGCACCGCGGGATCGCGGGCTGGCTCGGACTCGGGCTTGGCTCGGACTGCATGTTTCGGGTCAAACAGGTTGACCCGACAACCCGTCGGGTCAACCCGAACCCGACCCGTTTTTCAAACGGGTCGATTTCTGGAACCCGAACCCGACCCGTTTTGCATTCGGGTCGGGTCCAACCCGGTTTTTTCGGATCGGGTCCGCGTCGGGTTTTCGTGTCGTGTCAAATATTGACACCCCTATAATTTTGCTATATTGGTGATAAATTTAGGCTTATTGAAAGGGCCAGCCACTCTTTTATAGCCTATCTATTAAAGCTTCACTATAAAATATATTATTGGAATGATAATTAAGAATTTTGTAGGGCTAGTGAGCAGGTCCTTCCTGACTAATTAAATATGTAATCAAGCGTCCTAAAAGTTGTACTGGCTGTCTAACATCAAACCGAGCAAATAGGATTGCTAACCTCAGCCCAAATTAAAAGATATTTTGAGGGAATACTAGTTTCTATTTTGAAGCTCATCGTGTTTAACTCATATATGCTTTGAGGCAATAGCAATTCTGTAATGCTCGTTGCTTGTAAGAACATTTGTGGTGGAAGGGAGAGAGAGTTTAACATTCTAGTTTTATAATAAATGAGATCGAGAGAGACTTTAGCATTTTAATTTTGTACGAAGATCTAAGCATACATATAGATAAGAAATGATTGCAAGAATTATAAGGGACAACAAGGTTTTTACATTAAAAATCAAGAATGAGAAAAATCATAGGGCTTGATCCAATTAAAATGATTCCATTATTATTTATCATTGGTTATAAATGATGTGCTGAGGAAGGCATTGATATAAACCCTAGTGTTGTAGTTGGGAGTTAGAGTTGATGTTGAAAATGCGTGTTAATCTTATAAGTAATTGCATGTGTTGGCATTATTGGTGATCGTAGGTGATGAAGTTAGTAGGCGTTTGAGTAGCTATGTGATAATGATTAGAACTTTGCAAGTCGGTGGACCATAATTTGGTGACAGAGGCTGAACGACCATAATAGGGTAACCGTGGTCTAGGGATCATTGTCTTGTGATAATGATATGAAGACCATAGTTAGGTTATGATGTTCAGAGAATTGTAGTTGAGTGATGGTGGTCCAAAAATTTTAATCAACGGGAGACGAAAGTCAAATAACTGTAGTTGGACGATAGTGGTTGGAAAATCGTAGGCGAGCGATGGTGGTTAGAGGACTATAATTGACGAGCGACAGGGGTCGAAGAACCATAGTAGTAGGTTGATGAATGATCGATGATGATGTTCAGGGTGGTGTCCCGACGATGGTGCTCGAGTGGTGCTCTGAGATTCTTAGAATCTCATTGCTCTCTTTAAATCTTAAGCCAAATTTCAAACTTCAACTCTAAGCTCCTCTTCATGTAAAGAGTTGGAGTTTATTTATAAATTTTTTAGAACGGCATGCCTGCAAATATAGAGCAAATTCAGGACAATCCATTCGATGACATATATTAATTTCCTTAATAATAAAATGTTTCTTAAACATTTAAGTGTCATAATATTGTTAGAATTGAGTTATCTTAGGATCGTTGAATTCATCTCATCAAGACCCTCGATTCGATTATAAGCATGCCAAATTGTTAGATCATTTGATTATTTAATTAATTATTGGAATTTTCAATCACACATCAGACCCTTGATTTGGGCACATTCAAGCTCATATTCGATAGTTTTGATTTCATTGGATTTGTCTCGTTGAAATATGCAATTAAACTATAAGTTGCTGAAATCATAGTACGTATGATCCTAATTTTAATTTTAGAAGTTTTAGATTTAAATATGCATTGAGATTCATATCCAATCAAGAATATTTTTCATGTTGTATCAATATACTCAATTGCATGCTTAATTTACATGAAAATGTATTAAAATTAGAATCGACCAAGAAAGTGGAGAAGAAGATAATATGAGAACAAGAGGGATTCAGTAATCATTCAATGGTTCAGTTCTCCTCAATACAAGAGCAACAATTTATATAGGTTTAATGCTGAAAATGCTAGGAATTCTCGACATTTACATTTTTCGTACATGAATAATGCAAATTTGTAAATAATATGAATAATAAGTGATTTTTCACCTGCCGCCTCTAATGGCTCCCCTTCTTATCTGCTTTGTTCGTTGGTCTTTATTTCTTCAAAATTACTGTAGGCATCCCTAGAAAATAGCAGGCGCGGACGGCGGACGCAAAGCTGCGTCCGCCTACAGGAGTAAACACTACAATTCTGAAGGCATGAAGACGCAACCCTCAGCTTCCTGCTGTCCTCTGCAGCAGAGCTCGCTTCTTGAAAGATAGAAAAAGATACCAAGCTTGAGCACCATGGCTTCAGCAGAGGCTCCGTGCTGCCGCCGCATTGATAGCAGCATTTGGTGCTCTTTGGCTCTAAATCCAGCTTTCACAATAAGAGAGAATCATTCTAGCTGCAGTAGCTCCGCACAAACCCTAGTCGTTCACCGTTCCGCTCGCCGCTGCAGAAGAAAATTAATTTGGCGCTCGTTCTCTTCGTCCTCATTCTCTTTATCGTTCATAAACCCCTTAAGCGGAAATGGCAGAGTCGTAACAATGGGAGTCGGACGAAGAGGAGGACCGATTACCGCGGCAGAAGATGAGGAGCAAGAAGGCAAAGGTGATGCTCTTGAGCCGGAGGAAGGGGATCCAAAAGATATAGCAGGTGGAAGAGAAGATGCCGGCGAGCTGCAGAAAGGATCCCGTGGGATAGTCTCCGCCATGGAGGAAGCGTTGCCAACCAAGGATTTGGTAACGCTTGCTTCTTGCGTTGTCGGCCTCCTCACTGGTGTTGCGGTCGTCCTCTTTAATCAAATCGTGAGTGTTTTTATTTTTCCCATTGTTTTCCTCTTCCTTTTCATGTTTTCTCTTTCTCTTCAGCATTGCATTATCTGCATCTATATGCAATCAATTGTACCATTTATTCCCTCCTTGAAGTTACTTCAAGCCTGTTTAATTAGCCCGAGCTTGATGGTCTTTAAGTGGATTCGATGGATGGTTTAATCCAGCTGATTTGGTGAGTTGAAGCCAAATTTTGTTTGGATGAAAATGGAACTTAATAGTATTGATCCTGCTTTCTGTTTTTAATGAGATTTGATTCGTATGGATTACGGTGAAATTAAGTGTATATATTTATTTAGGAGAATTATTATCTGACAAAAACTGGGATACTTTGCTTATTAGATATTAGCGCTCTAACACATTTTTCATGCATATAATTGAGATCCAGATCAAAATCCTCGTGTGGTCAAAATTTGCTCCACTAGTTCTTTGCTAACTGAAAATTAATTACTTCAAAATTATGGCCCTCCAACTAATAAGTAGGTCCACGATATTCATGAGCAACTCATATTTGACTTTGCAAATGGCCTGGACACAACTTAAATTGGGCTCATTCATTAAATAGGAATGAAACAAGGTTTATAAACTTGCTTATTAATTGAGCCAAACACAACTAATGATTGGTATGATCATGTTCATCTTGGTAAGAGTTTGATATATTTATACTTATTATGGATGAAGTTCACGTCAGTGGCGGAACCCTTAAGTGCCCCGGGGGTCAATTGCCCCCCCCTAAAAAAATTAAAATACTATAATCTTTAGGCGATTTCCCCATAGCAGAATTATACACATTTTGTATAGTGGTTATTATAAGGGATTTTAGGCAATTGCCCCCTTAAAAATTTTAAAATACTATGCTCTTTAGGCAATTGCTCACAGCATAATTAAACACATTGTGTATAGGTGTTACCTAATTTTTGTTTAAGAATAATTGTCATTATATAAAATGTTGATGATATTTTTAAAATGTATTATGTATTCAAGTATAAATAATCATTAGTCACTAAAATGATATATATATGAAAAAAAAATCTCTACACTTTTACTTATAAGTTTGCCCCCCCCCCCCCCCCCCCCTCTGAAAATTAAGGCTAGTTCCGCCCCTGGTACACGTTACTCATGTACTACAATAAAAACCATCAAATTTAAGTTAATTCGTTAACAACACATGTTTATCTAACTGATACAAGAAATTCATTGTGGTATAAATGATTAAGAAGGGCCTTATAAATTATATTATTATAAGACTCATGGTAATAATCAAGGTTTAAAATTGTGCAATGAAGTATTGAGGTGTTTTTCGTCTGTGAGGCGAGGCATAAACCTCAAAACATTTTGAGGCGTGAGTCTCGAAATTTAAAAATTGCGTAAAGTGAATGTGAAGGTTAGAAGTGATTTTTTTGCATAATAATCAAATAATACATTAAAGGATGACATATTAACATTATATTAAATTATGAACTAACAATTTGACATATATATAAAACCAAAATTTGCACAATACGTAAAGTGGTAAGTGATAAATTGTGTGAAATATAATTAAAATTCAAACTTCAAAATAGCAGAACAACATAGAATATAAGAATTATATAAAAGTATCATATATTATTAAGTTCAACTCCAAGTTATTTCTTTTCTAGTTCTCTAATCATCCATATTTAATTTTCTAAAAAAACAGTAGTAGTATTACCACAACTCAAAAGTCATCTTCACTATCATTATCGAGGGGTTCTTCGTTTGTCGTCATCGTAATGAATTGCTTTCTCCAATGTCTCTCAATCCGCTTCTTCTTCATCAAATTTGATCATCTTCTTCTTCCTTAAACATTTGCCATCAACATAAAGATGGAGTAGTACTCCAAATTAAAGAAGCTTTAAAAATTAAATTCTTTTTTATGTTCATTTTCTTTTTAATTCTTTTTTTATAAATAGCTTGTGGTGCATGCAGATGCTTTGCATCTATCACCGTAAAAAAATTAATGTTCAAATCTTCTTCTTGTAATTCAGATGGTGTTACCTTTAGTTCATCATCCACAAATCATTCATCATGTGATGTCATATTCTCATAAAGCAAAGGATCCTCATCATCCTTGATCACTTCTTTAAGTATCTGTTATTTTGTCTCTTGTATTGCATGATGTACATTAAAGAATTCATCCTAAGAGTTGTCAGATAATTTTTTCTATCTGTGTACACTTGATTATATACGGTCTATTCATATCCAGATAAAGAGCACATTAATCTTAAAATCTTAATAGTGAAATGTTGTAGTTCTAGAGTGTTGTTATCAAATTTTATCCACAACTTAACTGAGGTATAAATAAATGTGTATAATAAGTAGAATGAATCATTTTGAGAGATAATTTTTTTACTGCAAAAAGAAACAAATCAAATAACCTTGATATCTCTTTTAAACTTTCTTTCTCTTGCTTCAATCCAAAAACGCCCTCCCTATTTCTGAAAGATACCAATTGCATGTATGCATTTACTCTCTCAAATGAATGAACTATATGCATATCCATGTAACTGTATAATCCTAATTATCTTATGATTTATTTACTTATTTTCTGCATATTGGAACTAAGGATTCAAATAGTAGCTTGCTACATATAAGTGACAATGAAAATGTAGCACCCACTTTTCATCAGTGATATCCCAGATTTCCTTATATATACCCTCTTCTCTTCCTAAGTTGTAGACAATCAATTTCTTCACTTTATCCATTGCATTATATATTAAACCGATTGTTGGCTTCTTCTCAGCATCTACCATTCTCAAAACTTGCATTACTTACATAGTTGTTTTAATAGCATAGAACACACTCTATTAGAATTTGTCATTCAAAATAATATTTCTAAATTATTTCTTCTCAAAACTTCTTTTCCCAGCACACCTCAACTACTGTGTTGAAGTGAACATTACTTCCAAAGGCTGTCTCACCTCCAACATTTTCTACAAAATCAAATAAATAGTGACAAATTTTGTTACAACAGACCTTAATATTTCTTTCTTTTAAAAGTTTCTCATAAGTATCAAAATCAAATAATGGTTATGTAATGTCTGGCTTGTCTCAAGCCAGCCGGTTCAATTGAACCAGCCTTTATTTCCACAACAAAGCCTGGTTCCGCAGCAAAGCACAGAACAGTTGTGGCTAGCGATCCAGACAGACCGAGTGGTTGCCGCTTGCGTGCATATAACCCCAGACGGGGTCGGTTTGCATTTCTAAGCGAATGAATGCATACAAGAGTGAAGAAGAACAACTCATTATACAAAATATCTTAGTTTCACTCAGTTCTGTGGGGAAAATTCTTGTGAGAAGCTCTATGCAAAGAGAGAAACAGCTGAGATGAAGAAGAAGAAAGTAAGTTTTTCAAATTCAATTCTTTTGGCTTTTTTTTTTCTACTGTGATTAATCCTAAGAAAAGATAAGTTATATTAAAGAGTGATCGAGAGAATGAGAGAAGGAAGCAAACTCAATGAGCAGGGCAAGCGAGAGTCTCATGTAAGGGAAAAAGGTTATTTTTTTTTTAAAATTTAATCATTAAGAGAGTTAATTTATAAAATATTTTATGAAAGAAAAATTAATTTTCTTAAGAAAGTTTTAAGTTCAATTTATAGAGATTATAGAGATAATTGTTGTTTAGGTTATTAGCAATAAGAAAATAAATGTGTACATATTTAAAAGAAAATAAACTTAATATTTATAGAAATTTTTATTTAGTATGAATCTAATTATCAAGAATAGATAATTATTTTGGAAGGAAGAAATTTATATTTTCGTAATATTCAATTTAAATATCTTAAAATAATAAATTTGTTTAGAAATAGAGAATTCACTAGAGTTTATAAAATTATTAATAAGAAAGTCTTTTATATAGGTGATAATCTATTGATTTCGAAGTAAGGAGTAAAAGTAAAGAAATAAGATATTTAGGTTAAAGGTGAGTACTCATATCTTTTAATTACAGTAATGATATTTGTTTCTCTTACATATGATGCATCAAATACAATTATTATTTAATTACTTATTATTAATGTTCTATGAATTTATGCTATATGATTTCCTTTACTAAATTTAATTGATCATGCTGTATAGCGAAGACTTAAATTCTATATCGTAGCGATGTCATATATCTTATATTCAATATGAAATGATATGGAGAAGCTAAATGATATGATTTATGTAGTATGCTTGCATGTGTATGTTAACTGATGGAGCACACCCCCTTATGGTACTAGATGATGACGCAATGTACCATTGCATGGTAATGGAAAAGGTTATGAAAAAAAAAATTTGAAGAGAAGTACCTTCATTAGTACTAAATTAGATGGTGTCTCTTGTGACAGTTGTATTATTTATGAGAAATGAGAAAGCTATATATATATATATATCATATATGATTTATACAAAACATTGAAAGTCTTGATGAAATGATATGATTAAATGAAATTATTTTATTATATGAAATGAAAAAGAGATTATGCATATTGTTTCAATTGCCTTGAGTTACTGTAATTTAGAAGCTTGTTTTACTCACTGAGCTGTGACTTACTTTTCGTTGTTTTAATATTTTTAGGTATAATTTATTATAATCAAAATGAATAGAAGAGGTAAAAATGTGTACCGTAGACGTAGCGTATCAGAAGAAAGACATTTGAAAGATTTTGTATCAGTTTATTTTGAAGTTTTAGTGGCTCTTTTAGCATATTGAAAATAGATTTAGGAAACGAAAATTTAATTTACTATCTGACCGTCTGTTCCCGTCTCGTTAATTCGAGCCTCCGGGCCAAGTCCTGATAAGTTATATATAATTTTCTTTTGTACTTTAGTCAGTGCATTCTTATGTTGTGGCAGCTCCCCAAGTTTTTCAAATATCATATCTATGCAATATGCAGCACATGTTGTTTAATATAAGTGATTCCTCATTTCCATAAATTTTGCACTTCTGCCCAATAAACACTGGCATTATCTGTAGCCACTTGAACCACCAAGTGCTCCCTAATCTCATCAACAACACCATCAAGTACTTCAAAAAGAAACTTATCATATTTTGCTCAATCAGATGCCTCAATAGACTTCAAAAACATTAAGCCATAGGAGTTATTGATTAATATATTTATCAAGTTTATGTTCTTTATGTCTAACTATTCATCAGACATGATAGTTACACTTATCTGGCTCCAAGTCCTCTTGATTTTCTCAATATTTTCTTAGTATTTGTCAACTTATCCTTCAAAACCCATGTCTTCAAATCATTTATTGATGGAGGTTTCAACCTTCGCCCATTGACTTCAATCAAATAGATCATATTGTAATAAGCAGAGGAGGTTGCAACATTAAAAGAGAGATCATTCTCCTAAAAAAATATCGCTATATCCATACATACTCATGTTTATGACTCCTTAGCAGTCTTCAAGGATAGATTATGTGATGCAAAAAGCCTATCTCCCTATATATCCTCCACCAAGTTCATTATGTAGTGATCCATGGGACCTCTTACACCCCTACATGACATGGGTTGCAATTAAGATGATAAGTCCCAACTACTATGCTCTCTCCCTTAATACAAGCCAACATCAACTCTATCATCAAACTATTACTATGCCAGATGCTTCGATATTGTGAACCTATTCATGTATGATTTGATTTTTCTCCTTTACTGTATCAGACACTTTGGTACATAGTGCCTCATTTTTATGGAATCTGAATAGGTGCCCCATTTTGTAAAAAATTTATCAAGGTTTCAATACTATCATTGGCTCTTGTTTTCAACAATCACAAGAGGAGATTTCGTTGGCAATTGATTGTGCTTATAAATATATTAAAGAGAGACTAAACAATGCACATGTTATGCAATCTTCTTTGATAAAGCATTCATATTTTTTGTGATGCTTCAAGTGTTGGTATTGAAGATTATTCAGGAAATGCATTGTTTGTTTTAGCGAGGAATTTAAAAAAAATTAAGCACTACATTTTTTTTTTTAAATGAATAGCATTTAAATCATATAACCTTGTATAACCTCTGTCACAACCCGGCCCGGATGCTCGAATTAACGAGACGGGAACAGACGGTCGGATGATTAATTAAAATTTTTAATTAATCTAAAACTATCTCAATAAACTAAAAGAGCCACTAAAACCTAAAAAAAATATAAACTGATATAAAATGAATTAAATATATTCATTCGGCATATCACGTCTATGGTATATATTTTCATCTATTCTACTCAAGTTGATTATATTAATGTATACCTGAAAATGTTAGAGATACTAAAAATAAGTCACAGCTCAGTGAATAAAACCAGCACAGTGAGTAAAATATGCTTCTAAATTATAATAACACAAGATAATTGGAACAATACGCATGAGCATTTCAATTCATATCATAAAGTAATTCCATTTAGATTCATTTCTTTTCAAGACTTTCAATATTATTCATATATAATATTTTTATCTATATCTTTCTCCTTTCTTATAAATAAATAATACAACTGTCACATGAATCACCGTCTAATTTAGTACCAATGAAGGTATTCTTTTTTCATTTCCTTTTCTTTTTTCATTTACGTGCAAGAGTACATTGCGTTCCCAGCCAGTACCATAAGGGGTTGTGCTCTATCAGTCAACATACATATGCAAGTACTATATTTTAATCATATCATTTATCTTCTTCAAATCATTTCATATTGATCTATATAATAAATATCATGAGATGAGATGGATGATATCTCTATAATATTAAAGTCAAGTCTTCTAGTTCAACATGATCAATTGTCTTTAGTAAAAAAAATTCATATAGAATTAATTCATAGAACATTAATAATAACAATATTTGATGCATTAGATATAAGAGAAGCAAATATCATTACTGTAATTAAAAAGACAAGTGTTGTGCGCTGCTTCACTTTTACTCTGTACTTCTAGGTTAATAGACTTAACATCTATAAAAAGAGATCCTATCATTAAATTTAATTTATCATTTGCTCTTTAATTTCTCTAACTTGTTATTTATAATTATTTTAAATATTATTGATTAGAATTGCTCTCATCTCTATAATTAGTTATAGTCTACCTAAATAGTTATGATATTTAATTTATTAGTAAGAAAATTTGTTCTTATCGCTTTTTCATTTAAATATTAATAAAATCATAATTTAATAATTATTATTTATAAACTTTTCATATTTAATATACTCTATATCTTTTATTTATAATATTAAAATTTAATATTATCATAATTTTCAAAATAATTTTTTCTAACATTTACTAATTTATTCTTTAAAAAATTCAATAATTTCAATTTAATAATTAAGTATTAGATAGAACCTTTAGGTTTATTATTATTATTATTATTATTATTATTATTATTATTATTATTATTATTATTAAGTATTAACTAAAAGGCTATAAAATAAATTTTATAATTATCTTAAATACTCACCTTTACCGTCTTTCGTTCCACCCTACGCACGCAAGCATCGCCTCTTCTCCCTTGTCACCCGGTTACTATCCCTCGACAACCTCCTTCTTCTTTGGTTTGATTAAAATCTCCCTCTTGTACTCTCTTTCTTTCTCTCGTTCAACATCCTCTCACATTCGTTTGCCTTCAATGGAGTGAATGAATCGTAACTATCCCTCACAAGGAGTCGCTACTTTTCTCGCCCATAGACGTTTCCTCACTCGATTTCACGGTCCAACCTGCCAGATGCTTCTGTGCTCACGTGTAGTCTGCTCGGCTACGTTCGTTGTGCTCGCCCGGTTCTATTCGTTCGTTTGTTAGAGTATTAGAGCCGGTTCAATTGAACCAGCCAAATTGGTTCTAACAACCTCAAATAATATTTTCTACATCCATTAGCAAAATATCACAACAAATTTTAACAGTATGATAGAAATTCAAGTCTTATCTTCCAATAGTCCAATAATTCTTTATATGATCGTGGATTGTATTCATATTTTTATTTCATGCAGTAAATAAATGAAGCAACCAAAACCTTCATACAACTTATGTTGTCTATGATAAGTTTACATAATTTATCATTATGATAAGTTTGAAATATAGAAGTCTTTTTTTAATTAGATTCATTTTTAGGTCTGGCAATAATAAAAAATCTCATAAAATTTAAATAAACTATTTCTTGTATGTCTTTAGGTGTAGAATGCTTACATAGTTACATTCAATGCTTCACTGCGTGACATATGTTTGATTATTTGAATTTTTCATCAATAATTGCTAAAACATGGTTATGTCTTCTAATATTACTCTTTTTGTTGGGTCCATCTTATGTAAATTTTGTTTAATTGCTTAACATGTCAATCTAGGCATCTTTCATCCTTCTCTTCTTCATTAGCCAATTAACTTTGTGATAACCTTGATAATAGAAGGCAAACAACGGTCACTATTACTCCCTCCACTTCTTTATTCTCCATTTATTTCTTCTGGATGTCAATTGTATAATATGCCATTATGTCAAATAATTGAAGAGAGATGCAGTGATTTCGCATTAAAGATATTAATTAAATAGCGAAGTTAGTTGAGTTCTGATTGCATTCTATGAGTGCAGTGATATTTGGGTAAAATTCCGAACAGATGCTATTATATTGCGAATAGCAATAATAAAGATTTTTCCCTGTATGGTTTTTCAAACATATGCAGCTGAGGTATGTTGAGGGATATAACATGAATTTCTCTTTAAGAAAACCATAAGATAAGTAATATTTGTTTACCTCTTTTTTTCTTGAACTCTTTTCTGCATGGTCTCTGTCTATGGTTTCTAAATGTTATTTCCTGATTTGAGCTTCCTGATAGGAAGATACAACAACAACAACAACATCAACATCAAGCCTTTATACCACTACGTGGGGTCGGCTACATGAATCCTTTTTCTCCATTGTGTCCTATTAAAATCAAATTCTCGTTTAAATCTAATAAAGAAAGGTCATTCCTAATATTTTCTAACCAAGTATTTTTAGGTCTACCCATATCTCTCTTAACACAAGTCAAATCTAATACCTCTACTCTCCTAACCGGGTCATCGGAAGGCCGCCTTTTTATGTGACCAAACCATCTAAGACGACTCTCTCTAATCTTATCTTCTACTGGAGCTACTCCAACCTTTTCATGTATATGCTCATTTCGTATCCTATCTCTAAGGGTAAAGCCACTCATCCACCTGAGCATCCTCATCTCTGCCACACTTAACTTAGTATTATGCTTCTCTTTTAATGGCCAACATTCGGCACCATAAAGCATTGCAGGCCTCACTATCATCTTATAGAATTTTCCCTTAAGTTTGAGGGGTACATTTTTATCACATAACAAGCCCGATGCATTCCTCCACTTCAACCATCCAACTTGAATTCTGCTGATAATATCCCCATCTATTTCACCATCACTTTGAACAATAGATCCAAAATATCTAAAACGTGTACTCTTATTAATGACTTGATCGCCCAAAGTCACAATCCCCTCACTAGGTCTATTACTACTAAAATTACACTCCATATATTCCGTTTTAGATCTACTTAAGTGAAAACCTTTAGACTCTAAGGTTGACCTCCATAATTCAAGTTTACCTTCAACTCCCTATCTAGTCTTATCAACAAGAAGAATATCATCAGCAAAAAGCATGCACCAAGGTACATCCTCTTGCAAATGTCTAGTGAGAACATCCATGACTAAAGCAAAAAGATATGGGCTTAAGGTTGATCCTTGATGTAACCCAACCGAAAAAGTGACATAAAGACCCATAAATTTGAAGATTTTTTTTTGTTGCTTTTGTAGGAATTAGATTTGACTTTTGTTAAGAAAGATAGGGGTAGACCTAAAAAGACTTGGTTAGAAAATATTAGGAATGACCTTTCTTTATTAGATTTAAACAAGATTTTGACTTTTAATAGGACACAATGGAGAAAAGGGATTCATGTAGCCGACCCCACGTAGTGGGATAAAGGCTTGATGATGTTGTTGTTGTTGTTGTAGTCATGCATGTCACGAGCCTTCAGGATATCTTTTGCGGTAATTTGAGTATTTAAAATTACGAGCTGAGCCAACGTATATAGAAGGATAGGAAATATATTTCTCATGAATAAGCATGCTTTTTTAATTCAATAGAAATGAAACACTAGTTTTTTTTTCCATATCAAGATTTAATATCATTAATTAAATGTAAGAATATTTCTGCAGTGATAATTTGATATCTTTTGTTATAAAAAACAGCACAGCATGTCATAGATTTGAAAATGTGTCATAGGTAGCTACAGTTCTCATGCATTTTAGCATAGATTGCAAGGATAGGAGCTCTTTTTCAATCAAAGCAAAGCTAGAGGACATTCATTTTTACGCAGAATTCTTCTTATGAAGTATCTTTTCTGAATAGATATCTAATCATAAAGATTATTCTATCTAGTTTCATGTTGAGGTTCATAAAGGTCATTCTGTATCAAGTTTCTAGGTTCACAAAATTCGTGATTTTTCCTGGGATGGTATACCCTCCCGAGGTGCATCTTGGCTGAGAGAGGAGCCTGTCGAGGCAGTTTGGCTGAGAGTTATACTTGTTCCTGCATGTGGGGGTGTTATTGTTGGCATGTTGAACAGCTTGCGTGCTTATCTGGAAGATCCATCTGAGAGATCTGAGAGAAATGGGACTTCTAATGTAAGGGGTGCTCTTGGCTCATTTGTCAAGGCAATAGCTGCTTCTGTCACCCTTGGGACTGGAAATTCATTGGGACCTGAGGGTCCCAGTGTTGAGATTGGCTCATCTATAGCAAAGGGTGTTAGCAATATATTCAAATGGAACGGCGGAAAAAGTTTGTCAATTGTTGCTGCTGGATCTGCGGCTGGAATCTCATCAGGTCGTATGATTATACTAGTTTTTGTTAAGTGTTTCATTTATTGGTGAATTGATCTTGAATGTTGCTGCAATTTTTATAAAATCTGATGACTATTTCTTCATTCTCTATGGAAGATGGATGACATGAGACTTATAATTTAAGGGTTTACTTAGATCACTAATTGCAGAAAGATTTATGCTAACCATGTCTAGTTTTATTATGCTGCCCTAGCCATACATCCGTCCTAAAGTGTAAGGATGGAAAATCTAGATCATATTTTGAGGAATTGGTCACTTAAGATATGGAGATAATATTTTAGTTGTTTCAATAATTGTTTCATTCTTTGAGAAGTTTGCTATCTTATAATCAGACCACATTACTGTGAATATCATGTTGTCTGTCTTATAGGGTTTAATGCTGCTGTTTCTGGATGCTTTTTTGCTGTGGAGTCGGTCCTTTGGCCATCTCCTTCAGATTCATTCTCGTCCTTGACAAATTCAACTTCAATGGTCATACTCAGTTCTGTTATAGCATCCATTATTTCAGAAGTAGGTCTTGGTTCAGATCCAACTTTCACAGTCCCAGATTATGATTTCCGTTCTCCAAGTGGTACATTCCTTTATTTTTTTTGTTATATTCCTTCCTTTTAATTATACAATTGATATGCTAAATAAAATTGTGGCTTTATCTTGAATTAGAAATCAATTTCCTGATTAAAGTGGCATATATGGTATTCTTTCACAGGCTAACAAAAATTATATTTCAGATATGTAATTAGATTCGAGACTAATCATGTAGTTTCATGAATATTGCTTATTCTTGGAACTGTTCTAATTTGTACGGAATAACTCTATCAACGTTCAGTTGATATATCTATTCATTAGCTTCAAGTTACTCAATCGCTTTTGGAAGCAATTCTGCTATCATCATTAAGTAGGATTATATTATCATTAATTTAGAGAAGTTCACTTTTATTTTTGAGGCAATTGTTTTTATGCGCTACTGAGATAGACAAATTCTGCGGTTATTTATGAGATTCAAAATATATTTTCAGAACTTCCTTTGTATCTTTTGCTCGGTATCCTGTGTGGGTTGGTGTCATTGGCCCTCTCCAGGTGCACGTCATTTGCTCTGAAGGTTGCTGACAATCTTCAGAATGCTATAGGATTACAGAAGGCTCTGTTTCCTGCATTGGGTGGCCTAACTGTTGGCTTGATTGCCTTAGCATACCCTGAAGTCCTTTACTGGGGATTTCAGAATGTTGACATTTTACTGGAATCACGACCTTATGTAAATGGTCTCCCTGCTGGTGTTTTGTTTCAATTGGTTGGTGTAAAAATAGTAGCAACATCCATAAGCCGTGCTTCAGGACTGGTGGGCGGATATTATGCACCATCTCTTTTTATTGGAGCAGCAACAGGCATGGCATACGGGAAGTTTGTGGGCTCTACATTTTCTGGACCCAATGCATTATTTCACCTTCCTATCTTAGATGTCGCATCTCCTCAGGCATATGGTCTGGTAAATTGTTCACATTTAAATCTTATTTACATTAATTGAACACTACTACACGAAATTCTTTAGCATGTGGTGATTTATTGGTTTTCCATTTGTCAATTGGACCATTATACAAATTAAATTGGAAAGTAAGGCAGAGTTTTCCTCCTTGTCAATTGGACTTGATATTTAATGAATTAACAGGTTGATCCTTACATTCCTGTAGCCAACACCATTTATTGTTTAGAGGTTGTTTGTATCGAGGTATTATGAGTGTAAAGTTAAAAGCATATATAGGTTTTAAGTTTTTAGGTGTTTGATATGAAGTAAAACAAATGCAAAATATTTTTAAAAAGAATTTAGAATGCCTTCAATCTCTAGGTTCATTTTTATGAATTTAAAATTGCAAATGCACTATTTGTGACTTCATTCTTTACGAAGCTATCCCCAAATTCACTGATCCCACCGACCATGCGACACAGTCCCCAGCATCCTGGGTCCACCATCGCCACTATCCCAACATCCATTGTTGTTGTTGTGCTCGCATCCGCCTTTGTTGCCATCCCCACATCCACCGTTCTAGGAGCAAACCCATTACCCTAAAACAACCCGACGTCACTGTGTCCTCACCAACCCTACCGACCTTGTCCCAATGTTCGGATATTAATACAAAAATTCAGATTCATTTTACAGCCAATTAAACACCAATAATTGGTTTATTGAATTTATTTTACAACCAATGAAACAATCTTGATTATTTCAAATGCAACTTATTTAATTTACATTGTATTTAGAATACATATGTATCTGGATACTTAGAAACAAATGGCCTCTTAATACATTTCTTTTACGTCAGGTTGGAATGGCAGCTACCCTTGCAGGTGTTTGCCAGGTGCCGTTAACATCAGTTCTTCTTTTGTTTGAGCTCACCCAGGACTATCGGATAGTTCTGCCACTGCTTGGAGCTGTGGGTTTATCATCTTGGATTTCCTCTAATCAAAATGGAAAAAGGATTCATGAAGATGAATTAGATCAGGTGGAAAGCAGTCGTTATGGACTTGAAGGCTCGCTAAACAATGACAAGGAATTTGATTATTCTCAAGTTACTACTGAATTGCCACGAAGTGGTGATTTATGTGAGCTTGAGAGCTCACTCTGTGTATATGATCGCGGTACTCTTATGAGTGACTTTGCTATGAGGCTTACTGTTGCACAGGCTATGAGAACTAGATACATAACCGTCCAGATGAGCACCACAATAACTGAGGCCATCGAACTGATGTTCACAGAGAAGCAGCTGTGTGCACCAGTAACGGATAACAGCAATCTTCTTCTTGGACAGTTGTCACTTGAAGATATTCAAGAATATAGCAGACTCGCACAAGCTTATGGAAAAACTGAAGTAAGTGGCTTGCCCAATTCTACTTCTTGTGGATTATGTTGAGGTTTCTCTTTAGGTAAGCATTGTTATGCAACATGCAGGAAAACATTAGATCTATTGACCATTTAGCAATATATGAGTTTGACTAATCAAAATCAAAATGTTAATATATTACTGGCCTGCACTCTGCAGAATTTAAAGGACATATTTTGAATTTTCCTGCATGCAGGCATGCCTGCTGGATTTCATTCTATACTGTACATCTCTTGAGAGAGTGGGGGTAACTATCCAAATCATTAGCGTGGCTTTAGTTTTTTGAAAAAATGAATATCCTATGTAATGTTATTTTAGAATGCTGGTGTTAGACAATTTTATGTTTTTTTTTTCTTAAGCAGTGAAGTTTTGAGTATTCAATAGCTATACTGTTAGTCATACAAAGAAAGAGGTGGCAATGCCTGCACATGATGCATTTGTAATATACATGATATATTACTAGTTTATGTGAATTACTTGAGCATTTTGCTAAAAAATGGAGGTTGTTATGGTCAAACATCAAAATGAGTTATCACCTAACATGTGAGGGTGCATTGTCATTGCATCTCTATATTTAGGTCTTATTCATAATCCGGCCCTCTATTCCCTTATTTAAATTTGTTTTGCACTCGAGTCCTTTCAAACGTTTCAAATAGGTGCAATTGTTGAGCATATAACTTTTTTTTTGTCAGAAACCACCACCCTTCCTCATGTCTTGCTACTTCATATGCGAAATGTAGGTGGTGTAGGAGCCGATTAAAACTATGATAGGAAACACTTGTACCCCTCAAGTATTTTCTATCAATCTTCAGAAAACAACGAGAATCCTTCACAAAAGTCCGCAAAACCACGGAAACAATAGATATTTGTATTATTTGATGAAAGGAAAATGGAAAATAGCAAGATACAATTGATCCTCTATTCGAGAGGAGGATCGATCTCTCCCAATCTCTAGACGCCGCTAGAGTCCAAAGAAAACTTAAATCTAAGAGATCTCAAATTTCAGCCAAATTCAAGATACCCAAACCCTAGGAAAACAAACTATTTAATGCATACAAATCAAAAGGAAATCCTACAATCCCTACATTACATTTCCCTCCAAGAATTCATTCAAAAACCTTCCTAAATGAGCTCTCAGGGATTCGCGTGCGTGCAGCTGACGAAAGAGGCAGAGATATTCCGCCCGTTCTTCGCCTGGGATGGTCCCGCGTGGACCGGCTAGACCGGTCTAACAATATTCTCCTCCCAAAGATCCACCTTGTCCCACGGAGGTGGCCATCCTTGAGGTTACTGAAAAATCTTATTGTATTGCTGAACCAAGGGCTGCACAGAAAGAGAAACATCCCCTCCCTCCTCCAATCTGATTGCATCCAACCTGTGTAGTCCCACCAGATAATCTTCTCCCACCTCTTGTATGTCCCTAACCAGGTCTTAAGTGATGTCATGGCTTTGGATAGCCCTGCATCTCCCCTTATAACTACCTTTCTCCCATCCACCATTAATTCAATCGTGAGTGCTCCCTAATTGTCCTTGGTTTCCCCCAAGGTTTGCAACCACTTCATCCCCAAGATGATATCAGTGCTTCCTAACTCTAGTGGGAGAAAGTCCTCTCTTACTTGAATCCCTTGGATGGTCAACACAACTCCTTTACAGATTCCCTGGCCTTTCTCCATCTTCCCTGTACCCATCATCACTCCATAACAATCGGTGTCCACCAATTTCACTCCCAGTTGGTCGACGACCTGAGTGGAAATGAAATTATGGGTAGCCCCACTATCAATTAGCACCACCACCTCCATGCCCTTTATCTCCCCCTTCACCTTCATGGTATGATTCGTAGTGAATCCTACCACTGAGTTCAGGGAAACCTCAGCCAGATCCAAGTGTAGCTTCTCCTCCATCTCCTCCTCGGTCTCCTCCTCACCTCCCTCCTCAGTTTCCTCATCATCGCAAACGGTGAGAACCAGAAGAGTTCGGTCCTTGCACCGATGCCCTGGCGTATACTTCTCCTCGCACCTGAAACACAACCCCTTGGCCCTCTTCTCCTGTATCTCTTTCTCTGTCAGCCTCTTGAAATTTTCCCCACTCCCTCCTATTGGCTTCTCCCTGGTTGTCTCATTAATGTTGCCTAATGCAGACCCCTTGGGTGCTAAAAGAGCGGTCGTAGTCTTGTAAGAGCCTCCTGAGCTGCTGCTCCTGGCTCCCTTCTTCAGATTCTTCTGATTTTCTACCAGCTGTGCCAACTTCATTGCCTCATCCAAGTCACTAGGCATAAGAACTTTCACTGCCACTCGAATCTCTGCCTTCAACCCCTTCTTGAAGTTTCCCTCCAATATGATATATGATAATCGCTCCACCCTACTAGCCATGTGCTCGAACCGCTCATTGTAGTCTGCTACTGATCCCTCCTGCACCAGAGCAAAGAACTGCTCATAGAAATCTCTTCCCCGGTCAGTTTGGAAATGTTCTATTATGTAGTCTTTGAATTCCCTCCAGTTTCTGATAGGCCTCCTCTGGTCTCTCCACTGAAATCATGACAGGGCTTTTCCTTCGAAGCACAAGCCCGCTGTTGTCAGCTTCTCCTCCTCCGTTAGCCCATTGACAGCGAAGTATTGCTCAACCTTGTAAATTCATCCATACGCATCTTCTCCTTTGAATATGGACATCTTCAACTTCATCACCTTCTGGTCGCCACCATTTCCCATGATTCTCCCATAATTTTCCCTCTCCCAAGTGCTAGGTCCACCCCATGTTTCCTGATCTTCCCTTGCTCTGCCATAGCCCAATCCCCCTTCGATATCCCTTCTTCTCCCTTCAAAATCAGCACCCCAACGGCCGTAAAACCCCTCATGTCGTTCCCAATCAGCCCCTCTTTGCTTCGTTCCCCCATAGCCATACCTTTCCCTATGTCGATCTCCTCTTTCCTACCTATGGAAAGGCTCCACATAGGGTCTTCTTCTCCCCCCTTCCACGATTTCCACCTCTTCTTCCTCCTTACAGATTTCAGAATTGGTGTTCTTCACTTCTGGGCCCTTCGCTTCGAATGCCGCCATTTGTGCTTGAAGCTCCAGCATTCTTTTCATCATATCCCTGAGATCGGTCACATGCTCCTCCATTGAAGAAATTCTTTCCTCCACGGTTTTTTTGATGTGATTCATCTCTCATTCGAGTCTCTCCTCCAAAGCATCAACTTTCTTGGCTGCCATTACAATCCAGAGTTTGTCGATTCACAAAATCTGGATTTTGGAGTAAAAAAACAGCAACTTCCTCCTTTTCCAGGCAAAAAACTGCTGCTGGAATTTGCCGAAAACAGCCCTCCACTGGCCCCAAGACTTGCTTTGATACCAATTTGATAGGAAACACTTGTAGATCTCAAGTATTTTTTATCAATCTTCAGAAAACAACAAGAATCCTTCACAAAAGTCCACACAAACCACGAAAATAATAGATAATTTGTATTATTTGATAAAAGGAAAACAGAAAATAGCAAGATACAATTGATCCTCTATTCGAGGAGCAATTATTAGGTCCTTTCACTGGATGTAGAGGAATGTTCGGTTTTAGACAAAAATAGGTCAAAAAGTGCAAATACCGAGTTTTTTGAAAAACTCGGTATTTTTTCAAAAAACTCGGTATTTGCACTTTTTTAGGCAAAACCGAACCTTCCTCTAGGTCCTTGCACCGGACCAAATAAAAGTTCGAGAGGAGGATCGATCTCTCCCAAATCTCTAGACACCGCTACAGCCGAAAGAAAACTTAAATCTAAGAGATCTCAAATTTCAGCCAAATTCAAGATACCCAAACCTTAGGAAAACAAACTATTTAATGCATACAAATCAAAAGGAAATCTCTAAACAATCCCTACATTCCATTTCCCTTCTAGAATCCATTCAAAAACTTTCCTAAATGAGCTCTCAGGGATTCGCGTGCGTGTGGCTGACGAAAGAGGTGGAGATGTTCTGCCCGTTCTCCATCTGGGCCGGTCCCGCGTGGACCGGCTGGACCTGTCCAATGGACCGGTCTAACAAACTATTGTTGTAGTGGTGATGGAATTGTTATTAAAAGAGCGCTTTAGTAATAAAGTACTGTGCTGAACTTGCACATCGATTGTTTGTGAAGCGCATGATTACAACAAAATGTGTGCATCACGTTGCTTTGCAGTATCGTGTTGTAGTACTATGAACTTGGCTCCATATCATAAGAAAACCTAGTTCAAAATTTTTGGTTCAGTTTAGCACTATCGCGGTAAGTAGGCACGGTTGTTAGCTTCTTCTCAATGTTTCTCATAACATTGATTCGTTACTCATTGATTCTCCATTCTCTTCTGATGGACTTATACTTTTCTTTGCTGCTCTTCTCATCACTCTCTCTTGCTCATTAGTTTACTCATACAGCTCTCATTCTTTCTTGTTGTTGATGCTGACAACTTCTCACTCACATGCTTTATCTCAAGAACGCTTCATATTCACACCCTTCCACCGCTCCTTTTTGTTTCTAGCTTGCCGCTCATCTTATGACTATTCTTGATATTTAATATTTCTTTCATGACTTTATTATTTGTTATCTTTGTTAAATCATTCAAATAGTTGAAAAAATATTTAATATATAATTGTGGGCTCCAAAAATTCCAGCTTTCTCGGCCTCTCCGCACCGATCTCTTTTATTGTTTGTCATGACAGCGGAGAGTTTTAACGAGTTTAGGTTCCAGATGAATTTTAGAAGGCAAATTGGGTTTTAGATAAGACACTACCCAGAGATATCGCCCTCATTTTACAAGGACTTTATAATCTGAGTTTTGGTTTCCTATAGGTGCAAGTCTCTATAGTTAATTACCCCTCTCAATAACGAGAGGGGTATACTTACATTCCATTGGATGAGCGAATCGACCACATAAATGTCTTCAAGCGATTTAATTTTATTTAAAAAGCATTTTATTTCTCTTGAAAATCCGGCAGCCTTCCAGTGTCCCCTCCTTGCTATGGGAGGTTGGGGAGGGTTTGCCATTTTGGTTCGACTCGACCGGATCAAATCAACGGCAAGGAATTTGGGGGAGCGAATCGACTACAAAAATGTCTTCATGTCTTCAATCCACTCGGCCAGATCAGATTGACTGCCAAGGGCTTCAGGGGACTGAATCAACACCGGGATTTCCTTCAAATTTCTCCTGTTGTGGTACTTATTGAAAATCCTCTCACTTTTTTTTTTTAATTTAATTTTATTTATTTTAATATAAGAGAGAGAGAGAGAGAGAGAGAGAGAGAGAGAGAGAGAGAGAGAGAGAGAGAGAGAGAGAGAGAGAGAGCCCAATGTCGGGCTAGGGCCGTAGGCGGAGCCACGGACGGGAGCAAGTCAAGCTAGGGCACGAGCCGATGAGTGTTGGACAAGGTGGCTAGTTGGAGGTAAGGCTCGGGCATGGAGAAGGAAGCAATCGTCGGGTCGGCGGGCTTGGTGTCGGTGAAAAGGCGGCTGACAAGATTTAGAGCAGATGGCAGAGGCGGCGGGTCTAGCTTGGTCGCAAGCCTGGATCGAAGGCTGGAGTTGGCAGTGTGGCTTGTCGTCGGGGTGCTTGTGTGGAGACGATGAAGGGGTGGCCAGCGTGATGTAGAGCAGAGGGCGGAAGACGGAAGGTTGGAGGGAGCTGGGTTCATATGTGAGGGCTAGGGTCAGCGGCTCGGGCGTGCTTGCCAAGGTTCGAACAGAATCGCCAGAGCTTGGAGACAAAATCGTAAGTGAGCGTAAAATCCATTTGTTCATTCTTCGTTCCTTTTTCATGAATGGAGGTGGCAGTTGTCTTGGGAATGTGGAGAAGATCGTGGAGACAGGCCGATGTGGGTAAGTGCAGCAGTTAGAGGTCAGCAATAATTATACTTTAAAAACTATTATCCTGTTGTAGTTTAAGATTGTTTGATTGAATAACCTATATATATATATATATATATATATATATATATATATATATATATATATATATATATATATATATATATATATATATATATATATATATACACACACACACACACCTTGTGCATTAAAGAAATAGCTATCCTTATAAATCGCATTACGCTTAACGCTTTGAAAGCACAGGTTGATTATAACTCTGTTGTCTTCCTCTTTCCTCTCAACTCTATGAAGAATCGAAGCTTTTTTGCTGTCTTAAAAAGAAATTAAGGAGGCCTAAGATTTTAAAAGAAAGATGGGAAAGTACGCCCAACTTTATCTTTAGATTCTTAAAGAGAATTTTGAGGCACAATAATTCAAATTGTCATTGCTTTGAACTATGCTTCTGCACTATGTCTTGCTATTATATTTTATTTTTTGCTTCTCCAAGAAAAATGTAGTATCAATAGGTGGATCTCATGTTTGCAAGTGAACTTGCATTGTCTGTGATAGGAAACACTTGTAGATCTCAAGTATTTCCTATCAATCTTTGGAAAACAACGAGAATTCTCCACCAAAATTCACACAAAAACAGGAAAACAGTAGATAATTTGTATTATATGATGAAAAGGAAACGGAAAATAGCAAGATACAATTGATCCTCTATTCGAGAGGAGGATCGATCTCTCCCAAATCTCTAGATGCTGCTAGAGCCAAAAAGAAAAACTAAATCTAAGAGATCTCAAATTTCAGTCAAATTCAAGATGCCCTAGCCCTAGGGAAACAAAGTATTTAATGCATGCAAATGAAAAGGAAATCTCTAAATAGTCCCTACATTCAAATTTCCCTCCTAAATCCCTAAAAAATCCTTCATAAATTGCTCCGCTTGGGCGTGGTCGGTGCGTACAAGAGGCTGAACTGTTCGCAAATTTGTCTAGTCGGACCGGTTGGACCGGTCCAATAATGAACCGGTCTAACAATCTGCTTTTGTATAGACTACAAGTTTTAACTTTATATTTCTTTTAAACAAAATTGCCCTTCTAATATTTTAGCTTTTAAGGAGTGAAGAATTCGATATATAATTTTAGGTGTCCCTCTCTTGGATCGTGCATAATTTGACTTACCACATTCATAGCATAAGCTATATTTTGTCTTATATATGTATGATAAATAAGTTTTTCCACTAACCTCGTGTACATATATCTCTGTTCACAATAGGCCTTCTTTTTTTCTCTCAATTTATGATTCGGACCAATTCATGTAGGTGCAGGTTTACAAGTTAGCTTTTATGTTTCCTTTAGTTCATCAATGGCATATTGTTGTTGTGAAATAGTACAATTTATAGGAAATACTTCAACTTGCTTTATCTGAATCTCTCTAATCAAACATTGTTTCAATGACTCTTTTTCTTGATCACTATTTCATATTACAATTATATTAATATACACTTTTATATTACAATTATATTAATAAAAACATACATGTGTCAATAATTTCTAGAGTCAATGATTTATATAGTTATGATATTATGATGCATTCTTATCGTAAGCATCAAATCCTCAGTCTCATTTCTTTGGATTGGTCCCAAGCAGCTAATTCAGCTTTCCATCCCTTGGAGAGAAAATTGAACTGATCTTTAAGTAGTTTTTCCAATTGAATCTACATTTGGCATTTATGTTTTGTAGATCCACATATAGTTAATGAGGTATTATTTCTAAGAGATTACCTCCTAGAAACTAGTTGGAGTGGAGTAGACTTCTACGTCTTAGACATGAGGGCTCAGTAACATGGTAGATGCGGCTGTTTGGATGATTGCAGCTGTTGTAGAGATCACAAGATTGCGAATGCTGGCTAGGAAGAACACGGTTAGAGTAGAGGTGAATTTAGGAGGGTTACGGTTGCTAGCTAGAAATATCACAGTTGAAGAAAAGGAGAATATAAGGGGGTTGCAACTGCTGGAGAAACACAACAATGATGGTTGTGGAAGCTAGAATCGAAGAATGGAAGAGCTAACAGCGATGAAGGTTGCAGTTAGAGAGAAGCTTGTAGCAACGAAGGCTGCAGAAGATACCCAAAAATACATATCCAAGGGATCTAATAGCATGTGAGAAAATATTAGAGAATTCTATTGATCTCAATTTATTCTAATTAAGAGCAAAGTGTGTTCTTATACAAGCTGTATAGAGAAGACAACAAAAAAAATTCATATATACAATAAAGGAAACACAAACTAAAAAAATGATGTCCATTTGAATGAAAGATTTCTCTAATCAATAATTTTATGATCCATAAATTAATTTGAGTTCTTTCTGTAAGGTGCCATTCCCGGAACAGACATTGTTGATTGGTTTTCATAATAATTCCAGCACTTGCAGCAATTAATTCTTTCAATAGATGATCAGTCCCATATTCGATGGCAACCATTCCGTTCCAACAACTATATTAGTCGGATATTTATAACAGCATAGCCTCACTATTCTCCAATTAAAAACGATCGTCTGCAATTAGCTTTTATTGTCTAAAAACTTCCATCTGCATGCTTTCTCATTAATGCTTTGTTTGGGACGACTTTCTTACTGCTTCTTAAAACAACTTTTTAGTACAAATTTTTTAATTTTTATACTAAAAAACTGCTTTGCGAAGCAATAAGAAAGCCGTCCCAAACAAAATTCTTTACTTATTTTTTTCCAACGTAGCTGTACTTACTGCATCATTTGTCTTACAGGTTGACAAAATTCAGATATCTGAAATCTTCCAAACTAAAGAGAAGAAGTACCGTGTATGGACTGCATCACCAAACATGACCCTTGGTAATGCTGAAATGATCATGGATTCGCATGGTTTGAACCAGCTTCCTGTTGTGTCACAGATGGTCGATGGTCAAAATAGAGGACCCTTGATTGGTCTGCTGGACAGAGAATGCATAAAGGTCACGTGCAGGTAACTAAGACTTCGTTTGGGACGGCGTTCTTACTGCTTCTCAAAGCAGCTTTTAAGTATAAAAAATTTTAATTTTTGTACTAAAAAACTACTTTAAGAAGCAATAAGAAAGTCGTCCCAAACAAAACCTAAGCCAAGTTAATATTGCTGAAGAATAAAAAAGTAGCTCTCTGAATCTGTTATTCATTTGTTCTTTTCATCACTCTTTCAGAGCATTGGCAATAAAAGAGCTTCTCAGTCCATCATCTGTGAAAAGAAAGCACGGCTACTGAGTTGAACCTAAATAAGTTTGATGAGCTGTTGATTGCAAAATGTATATAGCATTCAATGCATGATACTGCTTACTGTTTTGATTGACTATCATGGTGGCTTCAAGCTATTTTTATGGCAAAATGTATAGTTTTGAACGACTATATTCATTAATTCTCAATTCTAAAGTTAGCAGGATGAGAGTTATTATGTTGTAAATGAGGATCAAATTTAAAATTTTGCCATCAACTTTCGAAGACACTTATCAATCGGACGAGTTGGTACTGCATCTCTTCCTTTCTTTTTTCTCTGAAATAACCTGCATATTAACAGCTGGTTATTAGCCCTTATAAAGGAGTTATTATTCTGTGCGGACACCGGACAGTTCTCCCGTTCAGTTACGCTCTCGGTATCGAGTGCGGTACATTTTTATTGGTCTCTGGACGAATCCGGATGCCGCATGTAATAATTTTTCTATGCGCTCGGTTATCAGAACAGCTTTCATTTAGAAGCTGAATATTCCCCTCTATACTATTATTTCAGCTGCAGGAACAAAAGGCATGGAATTCATGTGGACTCAACAAAGCTCAATATGCTAAAATCATCAAAGCTCTTAATCGAACCGAGCAACAAGTAGCTTGTTGAACGTTTGCTTCACTTGTAGCCCTAATGCTTTGTACACTTCTACTCGCTGCATGCGTCAGCAGTTGAACGCATACTTGGAAATTATTTTCGTATAATAATTATGATAAAATAACATTACAAGATTTTATTTGGAATGATTATTTTACTAGTTAAAGTAAATTTTTAGTATAAAATTTTTAATTTTTATATTAAAATTTATTAAAAGAATCAGGAAGAAAGCCATCCAAAATGGGTAAATTATTCTGTTTAGCGGCCAGACGAAGCTCTACGTCCAGAGGCGAATCAAGTGCAGTCATGTCACCAGTATCGAGCGAATGGATGATGTGACACATTGATTGGTCTTTGACAGGCGTTCGTGTCCGCACAAAATAATTAATCTTCAAAATGAAGCCTAAAATTGTGCAACTTTAAAGGTTGTTCTCTCAAGAATGAAGCAATGATAAAAAGGATTATTTGTATTAAATTTTTTTATAATTTAAATTTTATTTCTTTTATTGAATTTTGCTCATACATAGCTCTTTACAGTGAAGCATTGGCTGCCAATCTAATAATATCTTCCTCCAAATTCATATTATATCATATGTACACACTGATTCTTCACCACATATATCCAAACAGGAAACAACAGAAACAGACTATGCGAGAACATCCATTATTGGGTAACGTGCAAAGTGATGGCCATCGCATAAAAATAATAGAGAATTATTAGTCTCTAATACGTTTCATAAAAATTAATTTGTTAGAGCACGCCGACCAACAAATCCCGTCTGGTATCGTGATTTTAATCTAAAAGCAAGCAGCACGCCAATATGGAATCAAATTAAATCTATCATGTTTTAACTGCGAAATAGTGGAAACAGGAGGCGGCTGTTCACTGGTTTTTGTATCCATCTGTCTCATTCATGAGAAATTATTCTGTGCGGAGTTCGAACGAAAAATTTCTGTCAGAATTGTGATTGTACATCGTATATAAAGAAAATAAACTGTGTGAACTGTACACACTGTGTACACTAACAGTCTGGACGGGAACTTCCTAGCTGTCCGGACTCCGCACAGAATAATTTCTCCTTATTCAATTCATCATTTTTTTTGAGCTTTTGATCTAAATCAGTTTCATTAGGGATAAATTTTTTTGTTGTTTTTTAAAATAATTTTTTAGCTTAAAAATTTCTTGAAAATAGTAAAAAAAAAAAAAAAAAAGGTCAAAAGCTATTCCAATTAAGCCTTAAATGTAAATTCACACACACATTATATATCAAAGTTTCGAACTCAAGACCTCTTACTAGGTAGTCTAAACTCCCAACAAATAGATCAAGATAGGGCTGCGTAATTCATGATACGATAAAGGCGATGTTCGCATCGATAAGTGTTGGAAATAAATAAAAATTAAAATTAAATTCACTGAGAAGAATTTAATCTGAAGTATATTTAGAGTTAATTGAAATATAGAATTAAATTTTTTTGATTTCATATCTAAAGTGTTCAAATGAGGGAATACTTTTTGCTCTCAAGATGAAAAATAAAAAAAAATGAGAACATGCTATTTAGACTGTGAATTATGGTCATTTTTATATTTAGATATATTTATTTTATTTCAATTCATTATTACAATAAAATAGAGTACTCAATTCGTACAGATAAAGTTTTATTTTATATAAATTAATGAAATATTAAATACATTAAATAATAATTAATTATCATGTTGATCATAAATTTAATAGGCTACCGACATTAAAAAATTTCAACAAAAAACATTATAAATTATGCACAGGAAATATACAGTTAGCTAGCTCGTAGTTTTTTGTTTTTTTATGTGATAGATATATTATCGTAGACTGGGAGTGTTGATCATATGTGAATGATTCATGACATTCATTATTGATATGGCAAATTAATATTTGTAGAATGCCTATGGGTCCATCTCCATCCCATTTCCATACATCTCTCTCTCTCTCTCTCTCTCTCTCTCTCTCTCTCTCTCTCTCTATATATATATATATATATATATATATATATTCACATTTTACCTACCATTTCTTCTAAACCACGTAAGGTGGCCTACTTGAGTTATCGTAGTCTGCGGTCATGGCTTGTGTGAGTGCATCGTAGCGCTAGAGCGATTTATAAGAATATTATTCTCTCTTCTCCATCCAAATCCAATTGACACGTTAGTGAGTGATTTATAAGAACATAATATTAGCGCTGGAAAGAAATACCTAAAAGAGGTCACGATCATACCATATTGTTGTTATCTACCACTTATCCTCTCTATGCATAATCATAGCCCTAGTACCTTTAGAACCTTAATTTGCCACCATTAAAGTTTCCAAGTCGCACCTTGGAGGATTTGCTTTTGTGCTTTATCAAAAGACCATGCTCCTAAAAAATGTCTTGTAATATAAAAGTGGCACTCTTCCTTCAAAACATCTAATTCTCTCTATCAACTTAAAAATTACTAAGTAATTGAAAGTTCATTACTCTTAAACTCTTATCCTCTAGATCAATTCTTGAGCTCTAAAACAAAGTTTATTAATGACCTCCTAACCAATTTTCTTCATTTATTTCTTAGATTACTTAGGGAGAAAAAACCAAGTTGCTCACCAATGAGAAGGATTATCTTTTCTCTACTCTAAGAGGAAATATAGAAGAAATAACGAGCACATCAAAAAGCTTAATATTCTTTCTTAATCTTTTTTTTTTTTTCCAATAAATTTTAATAGATTTCAACAAAGTAAATATTAATAGTCACTGACTTTCTAAACATGACATCAATTTTTTTTTTTAATTATGTTAATGGAGATTTCCTCCCATTGAGGTTTCAAGACAAAGGCTTCGACCCACCCTCTCTTTTTACATCAAAACTCACATTTCTAAAGTTTTGCTATTCTTATATTATTACTAGGATCAGCATTGATTTCTTTTTTTCCTTAGATGATTTCAAATAAGTAAACCCTCTCTTGCCTTTCTTATTTGCTTTACTATAGATCCTCTATCTATTATTTTTGATAATATGACTGTTATTGGCCTCTTTAAGGGCAACTTATTACGTCTAGTGTCCGGATTCGTCCGGACACCAATCCAGACGCGCCACCTCACCAAAATACACTAGGTCCAAATGTATTTGGGTGACGTGGCTTATTTGGATTGGATGTCCGGACGTCCAGTGAGCGGACGTAATAATTCGCCCTCTTTAAGGGGATCATTGTTGATGAAATAAATCTCTCAAATCTTATTTATGTAGATGACCTCTTTTTGGTGAATAATAGCATGAACAATTTTATTTTCCTTTAAGCATGCTTGGACAACTTCTACTCCTTTGATCCAAATTTAATGCTCAGAAAAACAATATTTGTTTGCACAACCTCTTTACACAGCTCTCATTCAAAAGCTTCCAACTTTCAAGATTTTATAGAGAAGATATGTAGGCTCCAATATAGTTGGAAAGCTAATATGTTCACCATTTGAAGAAGCACCATGTATTGGGATTCCTTCCATGCATGTGTTGTGCTGAACTTGCAAAGCAATAGACAAAGCCCTTCATTTTGATTAATTATTATATGTGAACGCCGAATGCCGTTTGGAGACCAATCAGAATGTTTCTCGTCACCTCTGTGCTCGATACCGCTCGGTATTGCAACTCGGTACAACTGACGTGATGCATTCAGGTTAGTCTTCAGGCAGTTTTCTATGTCCCGTCTCCGCACAAAATAATTTCTCCTTCATTTAATGAATTTAAGGAATACTTACATTCCAACTTAACCTAATTTCAATAAAATGTGGATGATTTGACATGAACATATCTCCTTTAGATTCTCCATGCATTTTCCATTGGTGGGATATTAAACAAGGCATGAAAACTGTTGATACATCCATTCACTGATTACTTTGTAATGTCCAGAATGAATAATCACCTAGCGCACTTGACAATACGTAAACTCCGGTCAGCCTAGATGAACTACCCACACCCATTAGAACTCGAGGAAATCGAACACGGGTTTGGGATACCCAATCGTGTTCGCCCACGAACGGTGGGTAAAATGAATCACCTAATCTTTTTTTTTTTTTTCCTCTTAAAATTTATCCCCAAATCATCAAATGGGACTGCATGTCCAGTTGTATTCCATTTCCATCAGCATCAATCAACGTGGCTCTTTTTCAAAGCTCATAATGGATGAGAGACCAAGAACAGCCTGGAGCTGCCTGTCTTCTCATTAATGGACAATTAAGCTTATATAATCACTCAATTAGTAGATCAAAGATTAATCAGACTTTTGACTACAACTACTTCTGAATGGAATTAAAAGACATTCCTCTTACAAGATCAAGATTTGATTAAGCAAATTTATACATTCTGAATTTCTGATAAAATAATATTGACAAAACCTGAATAATGATGAAACCAGACCTATAATGTCAAATGGAAACTGGGCCAACGGAGTCATCAATGGGTGCTGGGCTAGGCTGGCAAGTGGTTGAGTGGGCCCTACACAGGCTCACAAGAACACATACCCAACTGTTCGCATTAAAAATAAAGATAGCAAAATTTCAAACTGGTCCCATTCACCATTTTCATTACAAAGTTGTATCCCACGGCATTTAAAAGAGACCAGAGACAACATGAATATTGTGCAAAACACTATAAATATTTAAATAAATTAAAAAAGATATATATATATATATAGAGAGAGAGAGAAGAGGTCCCACAGCTCAGCTGTATGGAGCAGAAAGAATCATGCAGCAAACGCATGATACAAATACATGTACTATGCTGTTGGTGTTTGGGGAAAAATTATTACGTGCAGCATCCGGATTCGTCCGGATGTGAATTCGGACACACCACATCACCCAGGGCTAGTACATCCGGATGATGTGACGCGTCCGGATTCACCTCCGGACGGTTCGAACACCGCACGTAATAATCTCTCTGGTTTGGAACAGCTTTCCTCTTGCTTTCTAAAACAGCTTCTAATATAATTTTTTTTTTAATTTAAATTTTTTTATTAGTAAGCTGTACGATAACTGTCCCACACGAAGCCTTAATCTCAAAGGCATTAAAAAGTTGAAGAAAACTCAGGAAATAGAGAGGAAAAACTCGAGAAATCCAGTCCAAAAGCTAGCAGCAGAAGCCAGAAAGCACACAGTGGACAACTTGTAAACATATATTAAGCAAGAAATGAACATAATAAACATCATACAGGAGCATGGTTTTCTTCTGAAACAAATACAAAGCAGCACTATTATTACATTGGAGGAAGACAAGATACAGGACTTAATTCAGTTTTCTCCTCCATTTTCCCGGCTTTTCCTACTTTCTAACACAAATTGCTGCTTAATGCATCACTGAAAGGATAAAAAATGAACATGGGCATTCAAGTCCTCAGCATTATATGTCTAGGTGAATAAATATAGCAGGTCGTATCAGGTCCTCCTGCCTTTATTTCAAAGAATTCAATGTAGAGATGATCAACTGCAGTAGTACATGAACAATGTTGACCACCTCATTTAGTTTCTCTCTGTCTCTCCTCCAAACTAATAAAGAATCAAACGATGCACCACTGCAGTAGCCACCTAACTTCCAGTGAACAAACTACACAGGGCGGGTAAGCCCAAGCTCTTGTTCCAGTTAACCGGATCAATGAGTCGGGTTCGCCCGTAAAGAACAAAAGACTAAGGACAAAAATTGCAACACTGCCTGTGTTTTCTATCTACAGCATAACACATAATTTCATGAGGGGAAGAAATTTCAATGATTAGTGTAGTACCTTCTTCCAATTTGTGTCTCCACTGCAACTAAGCCAAATGTAGACTATCCATGCTCAGTTGCAGTCTAACCCACACTCCTCCAGAACCGGGCCATCAGACTTTGGCAGGAATGGATCAATCCTCACCCACAGCAGCGAGAAGATTGAAGCCAGAAGAATGGACCACACGATAATGATGGTCGGTGTTCTATTTTGTCGACCAACCAAACCTTTCAAGAAAGGATAGAGATGAACAATCACCCAGAATGCGAAGAAGAGACGGCCAAAGAGGGGTCCCCAAGACTCATATCCATTGTTGATGGCATTGGAGACCCCAGCAACCACACCAATCATGTTTATCACAAGCAGTGTCGTTGGAGGGATAAGCAGTGTGGTCCACTTGAATGTGTAGAGCTCCGAAAACTCCTCGTCATCGCCGGCCTTTGATGTCACGGTGAAGTTTGTATCTATACCAGCTAGAACCTTTAGAAGGCCCTGAAAAACTGCAAATAGATGTGAAGAAACACCCCCAATGACCCAGAATTGCTCATTTCTCCACCAGTCATCAATGCCTATGCCACTCCATCTCATCTCAAGAATACTAGTCGCAAAAATGCTGATGAAGAGAGAGATAAACCACAAGCTAGCAACATTGCTCAGCTGCAACCAAGAGAGTGACTAAGTAACAATCTACATGATTAAAACCATGGATTTTCAAAGTATTGTTGATATCACATACCTCTGGAGTAATAAATTTCCCAGTGAGCAAGCACACAGCAGGCAAGGAACAGTAGGCCAAAAGAGGAATTGATGTAAACGGATAAACCGTCGCATTAATGTACGAAAACCGCTCCAGCCACTTGAGCCCTCCTCCATAACCATACCATAATGGACAATGTCTGCTCAAGAAAATTTCTACAGAACCAAGAGCCCACCTCAGCACTTGGTGGAGACGATCAGATAGATTGAGGGGTGCAGAGCCTTTGAATGCAGGTCTAGGAGGTATGCAATAGATTGAACGCCACCCGTGACAATGCATCTTAAATCCTGTCAAAATATCTTCTGTGACAGAACCATAGATCCAACCAACCTAAAAGAATAGAGAAAAGTTTATCTTCACAAGGCAACATAAGGAAACGTGTTCTGCATAGAAACAAGATGTGAATCTGCACCTCTTTTCCCCAGTCTGTTTTGTCCTCATATCCACAGCTAATAACATGAATGGCTTCCTTTAACAAAGATGCTGGAGATGCACTTTTCAGTGTTCCACCATTCTCTAATAGGGTAGAAGCAACAAAAACCGGAGATTGGCCAAACTTCTTTTCTAACTTTAAGGACATACTGGTTGATTTTTCACCCTCAATCCCTGTATGGGTGTAAAAAGATTAAGCTCAATTGAGAAGGAAAAAAACACATGTCAACCTTCCTCATTCATTCAAGTGTGCCATAGCTGAAAGAGGACAATGAACACAGAAAAACACAGGAAACTTTTGATGCAAAGCTATTAAGCAAGATTGTTTAGTATCAAAATGGATAATTCAAACGCCTAAACAACCACTTTTCTGCATGAATTTGTAGCTGGTAAACCTAGACTTCTTTAATACCAACTACACTTAAGCTCACTAAGTAACGAGTATGAACTCATTCTGACAGTCTTTTATGATGATTTATGCTTTGGCCAGATCACTCAGAGCAGAAAAGAGAATCAAACATTAGAGATATGTGCAAAAAGAGAAGATAGAAGCTTATTTCAAGCCAGCAAAAGATTACTAGGAATTCTACATGAAGAGTCCTTAAAGCTCAAATTATCATACCAAAATGTAGATAGAGAGATTTACCTTCAATTCCCTCTTCTATACCCTCCAAAGCAAAAGTAGGTGCCCCATTCTCTCCCTTCCTAGAATTCTTTATTTTCTTTTCGTTCTTTGTTTTGACATTCTTCTTCTTCTTTGTCCTCCCAGAACAGCAGCAGCAACAGCAACACCACTTGGGCAAGCAGTTGCATGTCCTTGTAGGTGGCTTCTTTACTTTGGGAGCATCAAAACCATAAAGTGCTTGCCTCCGGAATACACATCCAGTCCCGACATAAATTGGCCCTTGAATCCCATCAAGACCTTTCATGTTGATCTACAACAGAAGAGTTGGAGTCAGAATCTCATGGATCCAGTTTGCAGTGTAGGAGAAAATATATTTTTGCCATGGAACATTACAAACTTACATCAAAGAACACAATATTTCTATTAGCATATCGATCATGGCGATCAATGCCATCAAACCTCTGAGGAAATTGTACATAGCAAACTCTCTTTCCAACCAGTGGATCCATCATAAAGCACATCGCCTCTCTTATTGCTTTGCTATTGTTGAAGTAGTGATCACAATCCAAGTTCAACATATATGGAGCATTTGTAAGTACAGCTGAAACTCTAACCTGATAAAAACCAACACGCAATAGTTATATTGCTGCAGCAGAGATCCGCTGTTTTATTAGCAAAGAACAGCATGTAATTCTTTACCAGAGCATTCATAGCACCGGCTTTTTTGTGGTGATTGAAACCGGGCCTCTTCTCTCTTGAAACATAAACTAAACGTGGTAGCTCATTTCCATCCATATCATGCCCACCACTTTGGCCCAAAAAGACCTAAGAGTTCACAGGACAATGAAATTTCATTGGAAAAGTAGAAAAGAAGGGAATCAAACTATTAGACTTAAAATAAAAAATAAAAAAGCACAGAAGATCATAAACTCAGACCTGAATCATTCCAGGGTGATCACGAACATTATTTCCAGGCCATAGGGTACCATCCTGCATTGTCCACCCTTCCTCAGGAACTTTTTGAGCTTTGGCAACCAAAGCATTGATCCGGACTTTGAATTCTTCATATTCTCTCTGAAGAAAGCATCATATTTAAGTTTCAGATTAAGTAAAAGAAAAAAAATATGCCAGTATAATTGCAGAACCAATGAGAACCATTCTATCACCTTCATTGCTCTCCGTTCCTTTACAAATGATGGTAAGACTTTATCTTTTAAATAATCAATCTTTTGTTGGAAATACCACTCTGGCGCCCTCGGCTCAATATTGAACTTCTTGCAAAATGGAACCCATTTTTTTGCAAACTCGGATGTCTCTGACAATGCTTCAAATGTGAGCATTGCCGCACCATCATCAGAAACAAAGCAAGAAACTTTGTCGACCGGGTAATCAACAGCGAGAATCGAAAGAACCGTGTTTGCTGTTACCAAAGGAGGTTCCTTCATAGGATCAACTGTACTCACAAATATGTCAATAGGGGCTAGCTGAGAAGGTTGACCTTCTTTCTCATACCTGAAAATATAGTAAAACGTAGGAAAGGTTCAGTTGGCTGGACAAATCAAGTGTATGCTGAGTAATTGAGTTCAATAGAGGCTAGTTTTATTAACCTTAATGACAATCTGTCAAGGTAAGTCTCCCTCTCAATTGGAAGCCATTTTGGAAATTGATCAAGAATCCAAGAAACAGCAAACCAAATTTCACATATTACAGATATGAGCCACAAAGCAAATGCATCAGGCACGGGATGCGTGACCCGGTAATGAAAGAAAAATCCAACAATTACAAGCCGAATTATGATGATCATTCTGTACGGGTTGATTTGACTGGAAGAAATGGGCAGCTTTCTTGATAGTGGTTGTCTAGCTTCATCCATTCTGTCATAAGATGAGTTAAGAAATTATTAGATTAGGAAGTAGAAAATAAGGAGGTTGAGACAATTAATAACACGGGTAAATTTACATATCAAACGACAATTATAACTTCCCAAAGGAAGAAACAAACAATGAGAATTGTATCACTTTTTTTTTTATAAATCTCATTGAAAACCATGATAAATATCGCAAAATTTCCATCTTGGTATATCTTTCTAGCCAAGATACACACCATGATAACACCTAGCATAGCAATCTTAGAGATTTTACACAACAATTTCATTCAAATGCCAGATCTTACGGCACGCAATAACATTTCAATGCAGCATCTTTTAACTCCTATGGTCAAGTAATTTATAATGAAATTATAGGCAAGTTGATAGCAAGAATCAATACAAAATAATAATAGAGACATCTAGCAAAAAGTCTTCAAAAGATTAACACTCTTCAATGTGCAAGGAACATGCACATACTATCGGACCATATCGCAGAGGCAAATTAATCAAAAAGGTTTCATCCCAAAGGTAATTCTGCAATGTGCCCTAATTAACATATAGAAGACTCCTATAATGAAGCCTTTAAAGAATTGTATTGGTGTCCAATTCTCCAACAAAAAATATACTGCAACAAATAGCAATGATAGAAGTAGTGGTAACAAATTAACATTAGTCATTAATAAGTACTGCCATTCAAGCAAAACTTGTCAAACTTTCTGAAGATAAAAAAGTGCAGGGCCTTACAATGGCAAGTCTGGTCCATCACCATCATTATCCCAATCCTTGCCACCATTTTCAGTTCTAGACATATGCAATTTCTCTTGCTTCTGTTTCCAATGCTCCATTCTCTCTTTCCATGCCACACTTCCATAACCATAAGCAGCAAGATCCTTGGAAGGATCCATAGATCTGGGTTGAACTGCAAGGGAGAAATGTTACCCAAATCTTCTCAACAAAGTAGAAAGTTTAATTGTTATTTCAACCTGGGAGACAGAAAGGTCTGAAAGGAAAATATTTGGGAAGTTTTAATAATTTAATTATCTAATGAAAGTGCAGGTCAATATACCAGGAAGACTGGGATCTGAAAACGGGAGAGGGTGGATCCTCTTCCCTCCACCACCCATGAAAGAGGGGACAAGAGCATGCTGTTCTGGAGGGATATCATCAACCTGTAGTCGAACATATGCAACCAGTGAGAAAAATAAATTAGGGCAATTCCAGCAAGATCAGATTTTTTTTTTTTTTCTTTTTTCAGCACAGCTTGTGTGCAATTGGAATTTCCCCTTATCATAATCCATATGCAACTTAAAAATAGATTGCAGTGATTACAGAACATGAAAGGAGAAAGTCAAGGCAAATTACCATTTGGCCATTGGTGAGTAAAGGAACCGTAGGCATTGCATGAAACACTTGAGGAAATTCCACATCTCCTCGTCCATAGCTCATGTGCCTCTGCAGCATTGACTCGGCAAGATATTGCCCATCCACCTTATTCCTTCCCACAAAATTGAATTCATTCTCAAGATCGTCTACATCATCCTCTTCCTCATCTCCGGCAACTCGAGCACAACCTGCTCGTTTATCATAAAATTAAAAAATGTCCCATTTTGACTCAGCTACAAGTAAGAGAGGTGAGAATGGCAAGAAACCCTACCCTTGAGGCGCTTGAACCTGGTTTTGCACTGAGGACAGACCTGGTTTCCTTCTCTGCGCTCATACTCATAGCAAGTGCGGCAAATCGGGAAGGCGCATTCATTGCAGGCCACAAAGAGCTCCCCATCAGCGGTAAGCCCAACATCGTCCCCGCAAATCTGGCAGATCTGACCACTTAGGTGCTGCAAAGGCCTCGGCTGCAAGAAGACCGCAAGAAGCAAAAACAAGTTTAGTCAACGTCGGAAAAGGAAAATCTGAGTAACCATTCGGTTTAGCCGTGAAATGCCGCTTAGGGTTACTTACTCCCGGCTCGCCCTCACGGCGGATGACAACGAGCTCATTTCTATTGTGAGAGCCGGCGACGAGACCAGCACTGGCCTCCATCTTCTCCTTGAGAGATTTCTTCTATGATATCCCCTAAAAAAAAGAAATTTCCCCCCGATCTACAGAATACAACTGAAACCTAGCTCGAAAAATCCGGGTTTTCGACGCTTTGATGAAGAATGGGAGTCCCTTTTGATCGATCAAAGCTGCAACTTGATCATATCTTAAAGCTTCCTCATCTGAGAATGAGGGAAGCGACGATGGGGAAAGCCCTCACTGATATGGCAGGAACCCCTGTCCCCCCCTCAACCTCTTCTTATTATTCCTTGCTTGTTGCCTACCGCTTCACGGTGAAGGAAATAAATATATTTTTAGATTTTTTTTTTTTTAAACTGAAATACTCCTCGCATTAATACTTTTTTAACAAACGAGTAGTTATATTTTTAATATCCTAATAATGAATTTTGGATTATTGCACACAAAACTGATATTTTTTAATATTGTGTGAATTGTGACAATTTTAAATATTTTGCAAAATTATTAAGACTTTACCAACCCTAATAATTTAAGATGGTCACATCAAAAACCTAATATTTTTACAGAGAATTCTAATAAATAAATAAATAATAATTATTAAATTCAATAACATACAAAATAGAAAAAAAAAGATTTATATTGTCAATCCCATATATTAAAGACATCCTCCATCGAGCGACACTATACATCCGTTTGAAGTTTGGTTGCAGAAGCTCTTAGAAACATTCACCCTCTAGATTATCTAAATATCTCACTCTTAAATAATTTAGAGTATGCAATCTCTTATGTTATGCAAAATATCAATTAATCGTCCAGTCTTTGATCATTAAAAATTGTACATCATCAATCGTGATATCATCTTCAGTATGACTGACAATAATTATACAGCTCATAAAATACTCGTTTATAAAATTGTTCGAGTCTTTAGATATCATAGTCATTCACCCGTTACTAATTCTACTAAAAATTAAACTAGTAAGTAGTGTTATTAATTCTTTAATAATTACAATCTTATCTCAAAAAATTAAAAAATAAAAATTAACTTACTATTATACTTATTATTACTACTTAAACAAGCAAAAAATGAAACTATCTTCATTTTAATCCCAAATATCTTTTATCTACTTTCAAAAATGGCTAAAGTTTTCCAACAACTTTTGCAAAAATAAAAAATAAAGCAGGAGAAAAAGATAAACAAAAGCAGCCTTTCAATAAAACAAAAAATCAAATAATAAAACGTTAAAATAGTGAAAAATAAATAGACATTAAAAGCAATAAAGCAACTAAAAAAGGAGAGATAATGCAATTAAAAAAAAAGGAAGGTGGGTGAGAGGTTAAGCTCAGAAAAATAAATTAATGAAATGGTTGAGGCATCTCTTTGTTGGCTCCTCATCATATGAGAACCCAAACAGCATTGTCCTAACTGTCCCCTCTCTCTCTTTCTCTCTGGCTTTCTCTTTCTATCTCTATATATCATTGTATTCTCCATTTTTTTTTCTTTGTACCTTCCACTTCTTGCATGTCTCGATCAACAGCTCCCGCCGACACTTCTAATACGCTGCTTAAGACCCTCTCTTATGCTAAGCAAGTGATTATACGAAGATTAAGTATTTTAATGATTATTTAATGAGGGAAGAGGTGGAGATTGCGCGTGGGAGGGAATGGTGCAAATTATTAGAGAAAGGATTAAAAACGGAATAAAAACCATTGATTTTGCAAATGCTAATTTTTATGTACCGAGAGATTTACGTAAATTTTTATGTTAATATAGATTTGAATTTAAGTGATAATTTGCATGAAATATCATGCGCATGTGAATAAATAAATAGAGATAAAATTACGCATAAAATAAAAAAAAAATTATGTAAAAATTTGGAAAATAGAAAATTTATGGGCCTATTAACTTTGAAATAGGTCAAAATTTTAACGACTGACCTCTTCTTAATTGGAAAATGAAAAAGTATGAGAATTAACGGCCGCTTTTCAGAAATGATGGATAATGTGTTGAATGTTGATTATAAGTCTGATTGATGAATGATGATAATGAACATCTTTGATGGACATTTGATTTTATAAGCTAACGAGTTTCAACTCCAGTTCTCAGCAATATAAGATGTTTATCATTAAAAGATGATGGCTTGGTCTTTCTCCTTTTTGGAGGAGCATCGTTTTACCTGCTACTTTTATTATAGAGCAAAAAATATCAACTCGAAGCTCTTGATGTTGTGAACTTAATAGTATTGATGAATACAAATCTTACGTTCCTATTATAGAAATAATACTTGAATTATAGGTTAGTTATAGTTTACCATCATAAAAATTGATAATTAGTGCAAGCTTGTTATGAAAATTTTAATCTTCCTAAATACAAGCTACTAATAATTACGGTTTTTGCGAATTGTGATAGTCGCAATAATTTCAAGAATGTATGGGGATCAAATTAATTTATGAAAGTACTTTGTTTTTTAAGTTGAAATATTCGCATTTCAAGAGCAATACAACGCCACAAATATCTCATAACTTCACACATATAGCGGATGCAAAATTGTGAAGAAATTTAGATCTTTATTTTTTACTCCAACAAATTGCATATGATTTTGATCGGTTTCATCGTAATCCTTCGTCTTCATAGCTTATGCATGCTTTCGTGATTAGGTTTTCTAAAGAATGTCACTTTCGATCGATCGACTAATTGAACATATGAGAATAGTGCGAGCAAGAATGTCTCATACAAAAGCTTATATTTTCCAAACTCTTCAATTTTGCATGTTAAATTATATATTTATTAAAATTTAACATATTTTATATTTAGTTTTTAATAAATTTTATTTTAAAATAAATAAATTTATAATATTAACTGTACGTGAATAAAATATAGGTTAAAAAAATTCAGTTTCAACGCCAAATTAAATTATTATTTGACAAAATTGATCTATGCTGTATCATCGTCTCCTTATTTCTGATGGGATTTATTTCTTGTAAGTACCTATTAGTAAAAAATAAATAAATTTTATGATAAATGTGACTAACTAAAAGTTAAATACAACAGCAGAGCATTGCGAGGCAAGGATTCGCACGTGGGTTTCAGTGATGACGTCTCTCCAGTCTCCTTGCATGGGGCCCACGCGTTTCTAAGCCAGCGCGCGGGCATTTCTGTCCTTAATTTTCTCGCTTCTCCACTAACGGGACCAGCAACAACCATACCCACTCTGCACCCACCACTACGAATCAACTTCATGCATCCTTCTGCGGTCACGGTGAGGACCGGTTTTTCACCCTCGGTAATTGTTTCGTCGGTTCGAAGATTCAGGTTTTCAACTTTAAAACTCGTAGCCGACACCGCGCCGTTTTCATTACCGCGGTAAAATTTCCGCGGAACACGGCAAAATAAGATGTTACCCCACGGCGGTAGGGAGCACGTGGCTCGTGAGGTAGGCGTAAAGAGACCGCAGCGGTGTATTTGAAAGATAACTTTTTCATCTAGGACTAGAAATCAGTGTTTTTTTTTTTTTTGGACATTTAGGTCATTTAAGACAATCTCACACACACAACGCACACATAGACTCGAACCTTGGACCTCTTAGTTGGAAGCCTAAGCTCTCAACCAATAGGCCAAGGGGAGTTGTGTCTAGAAATCAGTGTTAAGTGATCAAAAATTTATTTTTTAAGAAAATTATGTGTATTTGAAAGATAACTTTTTCATTGTTTTTTTAAATTTTGTTTTAAAATAATATTTTTGAAAAAATAATTTTGGACCATATATAAGAAAAGAGTTTTAAAAAAATAGAAACATAAAGTTTAAAATGCCCTAAACAAAATCCTATTTATTTGTCAAACCAATGCTCTCTTAGAGATTATTAAAATATTAAAAATCAATATAAATTTTTAATTAAAGGGTGATTGAGGTTAAGGGGTCGAATTATTGAGGTTGAGGGGACCATAGTCGGGTGAAAAAGATCGAATAAACTGTAGTCGGTGGGCGATAGAGGTTGAAGCGATTGTAGTTAGCGGACGACATTGGTCGGAGAGAACATAGTATGCGACTTAGGTTGATGTGACTATTGTTAGGTGAAAGAGGTTAAAGGGACCGTATTCGATATGCGATTGAGGTCGGAGGGATTATAGCTAGCGAGCGATGGAGATCAGAGGGATCTTTGCGAGCAGATGACTAAAGTTAGAGGGATCTTAGTTGGGTAACACAGGTAAAGGGGATCGTAGTCAGGTCACTAAGGTCTAAGGGGCCATATTCGACGAATGACGAAGGTTGGAGGGGCCACAGTCGGTTAATGAAGGAGGTTGGAGGGACCATAATCAGCATGCAACAGAGGTCAGAATGACCATAGTTGGAGGGTGGCGGAGGACTGGCATATCATTGCTATGCAGCAGTGGTTGGAGGGACTGTAGTCAAGCCACAATGATGGGAGGGATCATAATCAGGCCACGGTGGTCGAAGGGACATAAGTTAAAAGATGATGGTCAAGGGGAATGTCATCGGCAAGAGATAATTGGGCTATGGAGGCTGGAAGAATCGTAGTAGGATGATTGAGGTTGAATGATTGTAGTCGATGGGCGACAGGTCGAAAAGATCGTAGTTTGGTGATTAAGGTCGAAGGACTATAATCGGGCAACTAAGTTTGAAGGTACCATAGTATGTAGGGATGGAGCTCATTTAGCAACCCAATGGAGGTAGTTGGACGAGCTCCAATAGTGATTGTCGGGCCAAGTTGCAATAGCTTTGGCTGGGCAGCTAGGGTTCATCGATAGTGGTACCTTGTTGGAGCTCCAAAACTGTTGAAGCCTTAGTGCTTTCTTGAGTATGTAGCCCCGGGTTTAAGCCTCCTGCAGTCATCTTCATGTAGATAGTGAGGATTCATTTATAGATTTTGAGGGTGACATGCTCAATAAATCTATACTACTATATAAAAGTGGCTTGGGACTTCACCCATAGTAAATCTTGATCGTTCATTTATAAACATAAAATTAAATCTACACCATTCATTTATAACTCTTCATATTCTTTATTTTTAATTTCCTCCAAAATAGGCTTGAGTTTCATATTAAATGTATTTCATTGAAGACTTTAAATGCATAACTGAAAAAGCCTTAAATTTCATTAATTAATTAATTACCACCTTCGTTCTCTTCAACTTCCAAAACTCTTCATATTCTTTATTTTTAATTTCCTCCAAAAGAGGCTTGAGTTTCATATTAAATGTATTTCATTGAAGACTTTAAATGCATAACTGAAAAAGCCTTAAATTTTATTAATTAATTAATTACCACCTTCGTTCTCTTGAACTTCCAAAACGTTTGCACTAAGTATCTCGCATTTCATGTTTTGGAAGATGAAGAAAACCGCCTATATTTGTGCCTTGGCTATCAAATCGCCGTTTCATTCCGCAACCAAATTATTTGAAACTATATTATTAATTTAATCTGCTCCATCCGTTTTTGCGCCTCTTTGCATTCCATTCTGCTCACCTCTTTTTATATCTTCGATTCCTCTTCTTCACCGAGACAAGTGAAATCGCTAAAAAGTTTAATCGCCTTCTTCTCCTCTTGTCGGATGGGAAGTTACGACAGAAGCTCTAGCTCATCTTCAAATCTATTCACACCCTCTTTTAGGCGTATTCGTCTCCCTACTTCGTGTGAAGAAGAGTTTTGGGAGGGTAGAGGAAACTTCTTCCTATGTTGTTCCTATTTGATCGATCGGAAGTCACGATGAGAGATCCCCATGATTTCAAGTCTCTTCATATCCTTTACCTCTTCGTTCACCTATTTCATATGAAGAAGAGTTTTGGGCCCTTGACTACCAAATCGCCGTTGCTTCTCTTCAACTTCTATCCTCCTAAGGTTGGAAGAAACAAATTCATTTTAGAACTTCCAAGCATCCTGCCGCGGTAAGTTTTACAGGTTATATATTCTTATTAAAAAACACTCAATTAATGCATGCTTAGATAATTGTTTTATTGTCTCTATAATTGGCTTTCTCCCATATCGTTTCCTTTTATTTTGATGAGAAGGATTTTTCCTTAATATTTTGACGAAAAAGAAGTAAACATAAATTAATTGTATTATCATTGTTATTATGATAATACAAATTCAATCACTCAAGATTGGACATCTTCAAATTATTTTTAATAAATTTAATTACATGATTTTGAAATACTTGCACAGATATGAAATGATCTCTTAACCTCTATGATTATTTTTAAAATACTCAATTAAGTCGTCTTTAAGAGCTTATGTGATAAATCAAACATCTTTAGATATAATAATAGAGATAGAAATGTGATTAAGTGCACGTACAGATGTGATCAACTGCACTTAAAAAGATATAGTAATAGAGATAGAAATGTGATTTTTTAAATTTTATTAAGTGCACATACAAATATTCTATTGTCTATTTCATTCGAATTCTTTAGTTCAAAGTTAATGTGAAAATTGTAAGTGTTAGAATTCCTTTAGTAAGAATATTTTTATTTAAAAAATAGGATTAAAAGTTATTCAAAAATTAATGATGATAAACTATTGGCTAAAAATAACCAATTTTAATTCTGATCAAAGATATCAAAGATTTTAGTTTCTTACTAAACTATAAAAATATATATTTTTTGTTAAATATAATTTTATATAATTCTAATTTTTTATTAATATGATCATTATTACAAATATTTTTATTGATAAATTTATTTATTCATATAAATAAATAAATATAGTACTATAAATTATAATGTTTATTTTTATTTTTATTCACGTGAACTCAATGTTTAATTTGATGCTAAATACTTTGTCTTATTTGATATAGCACATTTGTTTCTTTTTTTGTTTTAGTTGAATTCACTTGACATTGTAGCTTATCATTTTATTTTGATATTTTAATTTCATATCTTAATGACTATAAAGTTTTATCTTCTAATTATTGTACATAAAATCTATGAGGTCTCCTACTCTTTGGTTGCACATTTTAGATGACTCATTCCATTCTATTTTCTTGTGATTTCCTTCATTTTGAGGGAACTTTTTTCTTATGATTTGATTATATTTGTATCTTCAAAATAAAAAAAGTCAGATATGGAGAAGTGTTAGCTCTTGGTACTGTTCTCTACTTGCGTTAGATTCCAATTAAGTGGTCAATAACATTAATATAGATGAAGTTTGGGAAGCAAGCATACGCCTCACACTCACCTTGCACATGAGAAGTTTGATCAAAACTTGATGGTTGTGAATGATCATAAGATACATTTTTCCTGTGATAGCACTCATTTTCATCACAGAGGTGACAAATATAAAGCCTCAATTGCAAATGTAAGTTGATTTCTTCTTCTGCCTATTTATGCTTTTGAGATTAAATTAATTCCTAGAAAGTCTTTGTGCTGGCTTCTTCTGCTTTGTTTTAATATTTAGTGATTCATTTATCTCAAATATTATTTATTTATTTGTCTATAGAACTGCAAAATCTTAAGAAATTCATCATCCATTGCAATCTCTTCCAAAGCATATTATTTTTTGTTGAACAATAAAATGAACGACTAATTTTACTTAGTTTATTTGATGGAAGTTGAAGTTCCCAAATAATGTTAATAAACAATGATGCAAGATTGAGAACAATCATGGATGTATGTTGTGGAGTCTTAAGTTTTGTACAATTGGCAGGATCTTAGTGAGCTTGCTTTGGACCTAAATTCTCCCTTCATGCATTTGTTTTTGCCTTTAAAATTATAAACAATACAGCTCTTATGATAATTTGTTATGCGAGGTGTAGTTCACTAAGTTCCAAATTTACTACGAATTATATCATATATAATATTTATTTGATGAGATTGTATTGAAGTTTCTATTGTTTGTAGTTCACAAAAATTATGCTTCTTTGTTATTTCAGCTTAAATACTTTTATATGAAGACGATGGTTAAAAGATAATAAGATAATATAAAAGTTTATTCTTTTTATTTTGAAACTTAATTTTATTTCATGTTATTTTTGCAATTTTCTTCATGTAGATTTGTTTTTTTTTTAATCTATAGCTTTATTGTTTTATTTATTAATATTTTATTGTTTTGTTATTTATCAAGAATGAAAGAATTTTATCATATGAGATTCAATTTTTGAAAATATGTAACATTTTAAATTCAATTCAAAACATATTTCCTTTTTAACAAAACTTTTTTTATTAAGTTATTTGTCAGTCAATGTAGATGAATGGATTAACAAAAAAAAATTAAATGCAAATAATTGATGGATAAAACAAAAATAAGTGCTTATGTTGTTCATTTCTTTTAATTGAGTAATAGTATTGTCATCCAAAACAACAAATGATAATTCCAATAAATGATAGACCATATATTTTTATTTAAAGGTTTCGTTGATAAATTTTGTTGATTCAAATTGAAAGATATTTGATGTGAAGATAAAATGATGGAATCATTAATATTTAAGTATTATGTATTTTAATGACCTGACTCTATCAATTGATCCATATAATATTTTATTATGAACTTATTTTCATTTGGCCTATATAAAAAAATTATTTCCTTTTAGTGTGTTAGTTGTTGAATACTAATTAATTTCTCTTGATATTTTACTTTACTAATTAATCATCCTAATTTCATATTTTCTTCATCTCTTTGATCAATAAAAGTTAAATCATTGTCACTTAATTTACCTCTTTCCTTATTACATACCACGAATTTGAATTTCAAAAAATTGTTTGTTTAAATCATTTTATGTTATAATTGGTTATTATAAGAGGGTATTGAGCTTGCTTGATGTATGTTTGTAATAGGACATACGAATATTTTAAAATATAAATAGAAAATGCAAATAAAATTGGATGATAATGGCAATGCGCGCTTCTTGAACTTAACTTTCTTATGGGTTCGACAATTGATTATGCATTCCTAAACTATAATTAATGTAAATGAGGTTACATTTATACTTTGATTATATCATTGATGTGAAAATCAATCTACAAGTGGCTGGAGCTGTGTAGTTTAAAAATATCTTAATTGTTTTGCATATCGATCTTTTTAATTATTCAAATTTACTTCTTGTTTGATAATCAATTTATATTTTAAATTTTTTATTCAGAGATAGAGTGGACATTTATCTCACTTTGATTAATTTCTTGTTTTAATTTTTTTTTCTTCTTTTTTCTTGTTTTAGTTTCCTAAACTCTTAAGGATTAAAATGCTTTTCGCGTTTAGAAATTGGCATGGATGATCAATCATAATTTTCATATTATGATAGTATACTTTTTAACATCTAAAAATATCCTAAAATAACGTATCAACTAAAATTTTAAGAAAAAATTTCAAGTTATTCAATAATATGATCTTTATTAAAATTAATTATAATGATAACTTTATTAATTTATAAAAAATTAATAAAATAAAAATTAAATAAAATTTTAAATTTTATTCACATGCACTTGGTTCACATGCAATCATATTATGTAAATATTATTTTTAAGTTTTTATTAACGTGCACCATGTGCACGTGCATTTATACTAGTATGTAAAAGATCCGAAACAAATTTGGAGTGCTCAATCAGACAACCCATATTGATTTCATTAATTATAGATAGTTCATTCAGTATTTAAGTACCTTAATGATATTATAATTAAGTGATCTTTAGCTTGTTAGATTTATCTCGTCGAGCTGCTCGATTCAACTATGAGCTTGTCATATTTGAATATCATTTAGTTATCCAATTAATGATTTGATGCTTCCAAATATAAAACTGTCCATTGATTTGCGCCCATTTGGGCTCGGATTGGACTGTAACTTTGTTGAAATCGGAATTTAGAGGATACCAAATTTAATTTTTGAAGTTTTCAATTTAGTTATGCTTTGAGATTTCGTGCTTAATCAATACAATTTTGTGTGACGTATCACTAATCAATTTAAAAATTTGTTTTATAAGTTTAAAAAAATAATAATAAAAATACGTAACATTGTTGCGATCATTGATTAAAAAATAATTAAAAATGTAATTATAGAGAGTTCAATCATTGATACGTCACCTTGAGACATTCATTTTGACTGTAACTTTGCTGAAATCAGAGTTTAGATGGTCTCAAATTTAATTTTTGAATTTTCTAATTTAGATATGCTTCGATATTTCGTCGTTAATCAAGAAGATTTTTTGTGATGCATCACTAATCAATTTAAAAATTTCTCTTATATTTGTTAAAAAAAAAATCTTTTCTCTACATTAATTTTTAGTTACTGTACATGAAAATATGAAATTAAAATGTAGCTCGTCACATTTTATTTATTTTGGTAAGTAATTTCAAAATAATAATAATAATAATAACATATACATATTGAGCTGCCTTTAAACACTTGTAGTTGAAAGACATTTTCATTTTTATGAATGTCAGTTTCAATATTTAAAGGTCGTCTTCATCAGCGTTACATCAAATTTTATTATTTTAAAATTGAGTCTCCATCAATTAATTAAAAATAAATGACACTACTTGTGAGTTTAAAACACCATTTGGTTGTTCTCTATGTAAAAAGTGTTATACATGAAATTCATTTTAATCTGTTGGTTGTGAGCTTTGACTTTCAACGAAGAGGTCTTGGATTCGAAACTTACATAAATCCGAGAAAAGAAAAACTATTGAGCTTTGCCGTGTTAAAATAATTTCATTTATTTATATTGTTGGTTACAAATGATGTTTTCCATTGAATTTTTTGCATGTTTTGACGGTATGTCTTTACTTCAATAGAATGATAATATTACTCTTGATTTTCTAAGTTTATTTTCTAATAATTTTGATCATTTAAAAGTCTTCTCATCTTTGATGACCATCAAAATATCAACACACGATATGTTGAATAGTGTGTGCTCATTTTTAAATTGTGACTTTTGTTATTGGTGTGTTGGCCAAGGGAGGGGCAGATCATAACACTCTTGTTGCTCGTGTTTCTTTCACTAGGAAGGTTAACTAGCATCCCTATATCATTTTAACACTTGCCCATACATGGGTTACTTGATCTATTTTCAACGAGTGTTGTTGACCTCATCAGCAAAGATGAGTGCTTTTATATAGTATATTAGGTCATCATATGAGTAGATCTTGTCTCACATTAGAGATGAATAGAATGACCCGAGGTAAAGCTCTGCAAGGAAGAGCGCTCTTAGTTGCTCAGGATCTACTTCTGAGATTTGATGAGCTTTAAGAAATAATGTTCATGAATACTCTTTAAACAACTCTCCCTCATTTTACAAATTCTTAAAGAGGTGGAAGAATTCATCGTCAATTCTTTGATTAATAATTAATTTAAATAACATGATAATTAGGTGAACATGTGGGGTCATAGCACCCTTGTTGCTAATGTTTATTTCACTAGGAAAGTTGACTAGCATTCTGTAATATCTCGTTCCCTTACTGTTCCTCTCTGATTTGGTTTTTCCTCCCAGAATCGGCCAGGACGAAGTTTGGATCGTCCAGGCCGATCAGTGCATTAGAAAACAGCTGATTTCTGGAGTGTTCTGGAATGATTCTGGACAGGATCGTCCAGGACGATATTGAAATCGTCCGGGACGATCGGCACTGTTCACAATACCGTCCTGATCATCGCCCTGGGAATGGTCCAGGACGATCAGAATTTGGTCTGATCGTCCCGGGACGATCGGGCGATCGGCCAGGCCGATCTGAGTATGATATAAGGAAAATCAGCTCGTTTTGAGGAGAGAGAAATCATTTTATAAAATCAGAAATATCTGAGGAGAGAGAAAGAGAAAAGGAAAAAGAGAAAAGCTGGTTTTCGGAGACCGCGGAGCGCTTTTCGTCCGACGCTGCTGTTGGGAAAAGTGTAGATCTCGTGGTAAGGACTCCGAACCCTGTTTCTGTTTTCAAAGATGTTGTGTTTTGACCGAGTTGGGATTTGTTTTGTGTTTTCGTAGTCGACTTTTCGACATGATTTCGATTTGACACAACTTCCACCGCACAACTTCTGATATGTTATAGATATGATTATTGCACACGATTTGATTGTATTCTACGAAGATTTTACCGGTCGGAATTGATTCTACGTGATTTTAATCGAATAGAAAATAATAGGGACTTGATTTGGTTTGGATTCTATAGATCGATAGTCTTGTATTGATGTTATAGATATTCTACTGTAATTTGGAAAGATTTGGAAATTGTGTCTTTTTGCAGGATTTTTGTGTAATTTTGACCGACTGCCGTTACGCTGCCCGATTTTCGTACGATTCCTGAATTGTATGAGATTGATAGATTGAACTGATATTGCATTGATTATTGATATGATTGCTTTAATATTGACTATTGAATTGTTTATTGATTGAATTGACTATTGATACTGATCGCAAGTGGAACCTGGTTGAACATTGGTAGAAGATTGATTGATACCTGTACAGGATGGTGGGCCGACGGGCTTTCCTTTAAACCATTGATCATTGATATAACGATTGGGAGCTATAAGGAGTTTATTGATATGCCGACGGGCGAAAAGAGTGACGACTCTTATTGATTGAACCAATGTAAATTGATATCTACAACAGCAATATGGATTCTACAACAGCAACATAGCCAGTAGATTGTACTTGTTCAGTATATAGTATTGAATTGCATGTTTACTGTATTGATTTACGGATTTATTGCTTTATCGATTTCTGCTCTATTGATTTGATCGGATTTACTGTATCGTACGGATTCTATTGATTTCATCGATCGACTACTGAGCATTGATATGGACATAGATAGATATAGATATTGCATTGATAGCATGGACATGGACATCGTATAGATTCATTGTATTGCTGCCTATAGATTTTATAGATTCACTGTTGCTATTGTTCTACACCGTATTGACTGTTTTATAGATTCCTTGTCTCGTATCGCTTTTCTCATTTGACTTCATTGATTAGATCGTATTGATTTGACCGTATTGATTTGATTGACGGACAATGATTGATTGAATTGATTTATCGAATTGCCTGCCGCTGCATTGACTGATTTTATTGACTATTGATTTCCGCTGCATAGACTCATTGACCATTGACTGATTCGGATTGATAGATTGACATGCATATTGATAGCATTGCCGTGCTTTGATTTCAGTTATAGGTATTAGGTGACCTGCTGGGCTTTGTAAAGCTCATTATATGTGGTTGATATTTTCAGGTCAGGGATCGGGAGCAGGAGATAGGAGTTGATTCAGATCGACAGGTTTTAGTTCTTTTGATCGATAGATGATTCTTTTATACTCAGGACAGGATAGATTTCTCTACTTGCATTGATAGTGTAGTTCCTGAGTATTGTACATGTTGTTTTGAGATATGAATCGACTGATATATATTGATGTTTTAAATTTTATAGATGTTTGATAGATTGCTTAATGATGATTTTTAGATAACTCTGGTAAATTGTTTGGCTATTGATCGACATTCTTTCCAAGTTAGATTTCGGGGCATTACAAGTTGGTATCAGAGCAATGTTATTGGAAGAATGGATTGTTACCAGAGTTGTAGGTTTTGATTGAGAGTTTGGGTAGATTGGGTAGCTTTAAGAGCTTCATTGGCATACATCGTTGCATGTGTGTATCATTTGTTTTGAATTGTGCAGGTGAAAAGATATGGATCCTCCAGCAGAATCCAGTGTACCGAATGAGCAACACAGCGCAGCTCCAGTACCTTCAGAGAGTATGATGCAGTTAGCTACTGCGATTGCACACGTTATGGGGGATGCCCAGAGCAAGATGAGTGGGAGCAAAGAGGAAGAAGTTGATAGACACTTGCAGATGTTCCACAAGCTGAAGCCTCCGTTGTTCAAAGGGGCTGTAGGACCACAGGCTGCTGAGGATTGGATCATGAGGGTGGAAAAGATTTTTGATAGCATGCAGTGTCCGGGGAATAGAAAAGTACCATTGGCAGTATTCATGTTGGAGAGTGAGGCAGAGAGATGGTGGATTGGACAGCAGAGAGAGAAATTCCAGGGGAAGACCAATGCTGAGATTACCTGGGATGAGTTCACTATAGTGTTCAGGATGTGGTTCGTACCACCGTCAGCTCAGCGACAGATGCAGGAAGCTTTCATGAGATTGGAGCAAGGCCGCAAGTCAGTGATGTAGTACGAGGCTGAGTTTACTGCACTTGCGAGGTACGCTGCTCATCTGATCCCTACTGCCGAAGACAAATGTTATAGATTTCTGCACGGATTGAACAGAGAGCTGAGGCAACCACTAGTACCTTTCCGGATCCATGAGTTTTCTGAGCTAGTGGAGAGGGCCCGATTGATAGAGATTGAGCTGGCGACACCGATATCGAGGTACGATGATACCAGGAGGAGGAGAGATGACGTACGACGAGATGATTCTGGTAGAGACAGAGATAGAGAGAAGAGAAGCAGGTATGAGGGTTCGAAGGGATCTGCATCGGGATCTGTGTCACGATCTGCATCGATAGTATCATCTGGTGGTTATGGCACGTGCATTCACTGTGGCAAACGACATGCAGGTCAGTGCTACCTAGTGACGGGACAGTGTTTTCATTGTGGACAGCAAGGGCACAGAGCAGCAAATTGTCCTCAGAAAGGACTGGATGGAAGGACTGATTCTGGCACGGGGACAGGACAACAGAGGACTGTTGCCTCGAGGGCCTACAGTGAGAGATCAGGGAACCAGATGGATGATAGGACTGTCAGAGGTCAGAGGGAGACAGTTGCGCCACGACCTCCTGCACTTCCTCCAGTGGTGCCACGCATCTACAGTCTACAGAGTTTACAGCATCAGGATCAGCAACGACCAGAAGATTCTACTGGTAAGATTGATTTGACTAACCGATTGATATTGACATATGAACATTGCATATTGACATTTGATTGATTGCATTGTGTGTTTGTTTGGATTTCGACGAGTTTTGATTTGGATTTGGATTTCGATCGAATCGTTTTGCATTGTCTGTTTTTGCTTCGTACCTGTGGGGAAATGTCAGGACGACATTTTTCTAAGGTGGAGAGATTGTAATATCTCGTTCCCTTACTGTTCCTCTATGATTTGGTTTTTCCTCCCAGAATCGGCCAGGACGAAGTTTGGATCGTCCAGGCCGATCAGTGCATTGGAAAACAGCTGATTTCTGGAGTGTTCTGGAATGATTCTGGACAGGATCGTCCAGGACGATATTGAAATCGTCCGGGACGATCGGCACTGTTCACAATACCGTCCTGATCATCGCCCTGGGAATGGTCCAGGACGATCAGAATTTGGTCTGATCGTCCCGGGACGATCGGGCGATCGGCCAGGCCGATCTGAGTATGATATAAGGAAAATCAGCTCGTTTTGAGGAGAGAGAAATCATTTTATAAAATCAGAAATATCTGAGGAGAGAGAAAGAGAAAAGGAAAAAGAGAAAAGCTGGTTTTCGGAGACCGCGGAGCGCTTTTCGTCCGACGCTGCTGTTGGGAAAAGTGTAGATCTCGTGGTAAGGACTCCGAACCCTGTTTCTGTTTTCAAAGATGTTGTGTTTTGACCGAGTTGGGATTTGTTTTGTGTTTTCGTAGTCGACTTTTCGACATGATTTCGATTTGACACAACTTCCACCGCACAACTTCTGATATGTTATAGATATGATTATTGCACACGATTTGATTGTATTCTACGAAGATTTTACCGGTCGGAATTGATTCTACGTGATTTTAATCGAATAGAAAATAATAGGGACTTGATTTGGTTTGGATTCTATAGATCGATAGTCTTGTATTGATGTTATAGATATTCTACTGTAATTTGGAAAGATTTGGAAATTGTGTCTTTTTGCAGGATTTTTGTGTAATTTTGACCGACTGCCGTTACGCTGCCCGATTTTCGTACGATTCCTGAATTGTATGAGATTGATAGATTGAACTGATATTGCATTGATTATTGATATGATTGCTTTAATATTGACTATTGAATTGTTTATTGATTGAATTGACTATTGATACTGATCGCAAGTGGAACCTGGTTGAACATTGGTAGAAGATTGATTGATACCTGTACAGGATGGTGGGCCGACGGGCTTTCCTTTAAACCATTGATCATTGATATAACGATTGGGAGCTATAAGGAGTTTATTGATATGCCGACGGGCGAAAAGAGTGACGACTCTTATTGATTGAACCAATGTAAATTGATATCTACAACAGCAATATGGATTCTACAACAGCAACATAGCCAGTAGATTGTACTTGTTCAGTATATAGTATTGAATTGCATGTTTACTGTATTGATTTACGGATTTATTGCTTTATCGATTTCTGCTCTATTGATTTGATCGGATTTACTGTATCGTACGGATTCTATTGATTTCATCGATCGACTACTGAGCATTGATATGGACATAGATAGATATAGATATTGCATTGATAGCATGGACATGGACATCGTATAGATTCATTGTATTGCTGCCTATAGATTTTATAGATTCACTGTTGCTATTGTTCTACACCGTATTGACTGTTTTATAGATTCCTTGTCTCGTATCGCTTTTCTCATTTGACTTCATTGATTAGATCGTATTGATTTGACCGTATTGATTTGATTGACGGACAATGATTGATTGAATTGATTTATCGAATTGCATGCCGCTGCATTGACTGGTTTTATTGACTATTGATTTCCGCTGCATAGACTCATTGACCATTGACTGATTCGGATTGATAGATTGACATGCATATTGATAGCATTGCCGTGCTTTGATTTCAGTTATAGGTATTAGGTGACCTGCTGGGCTTTGTAAAGCTCATTATATGTGGTTGATATTTTCAGGTCAGGGATCGGGAGCAGGAGATAGGAGTTGATTCAGATCGACAGGTTTTAGTTCTTTTGATCGATAGATGATTCTTTTGTACTCAGGACAGGATAGATTTCTCTACTTGCATTGATAGTGTAGTTCCTGAGTATTGTACATGTTGTTTTGAGATATGAATCGACTGATATATATTGATGTTTTAAATTTTATAGATGTTTGATAGATTGCTTAATGATGATTTTTAGATAACTCTGATAAATTGTTTGGCTATTGATCGACATTCTTTCCAAGTTAGATTTCGGGGCATTACACATTCTCTATAGCATTTTAATCCTTGCCTGTGCGATTCTTGATCTATTTTCAATGAGTGTTGTTGATCTCATCAACAAAGATTTTTTGCTTTAACATAGTAGATTGGGTCATCATATGAGTAGATTTTGTTTCACAATAGAGATGAATAGAAAGGTCAGAGACAGCTCTACAAGGAAGAGCGCTCTTAGTTGCTCAAGATCTACCTCTGGGATTTGACAAGTTTCAAAGGAGAATGTCCATAAATACTCTTTAAACAACTCTCCCTCATTTTGAGAGTTCTTGAGAGGTGAAAGAAGTTCTCAATAATTATTTGATTTTATAAGTAATTAATTAAATAGCATGATAATTAGGTGATAATGTGGATGATCCCTCTTGGAGAAGAGTAGGCCAAATGTGAGCCAATCATTTGGGGATGATAGGAAGGACCTGGCAAAGGAGTGTATATAAGGCTTGTTAAATTTGCTTGAATCCCATTAGATTGAAATGTTGAAGGATGCCTTTAGCCAGAGGCAAAATATCCTCAACACTAAAATGAATAAGGAGTTGATTTTCACCCTCTCAAGAAAAATCTCACTTTCATTAAGCATTGTAATTTCTCTTGTTAAATAGTACAAGGAGCATCAACAAATCAGGGTTGAACCAATTCTCCAATGATGTTTAGAGGATTAAAACTAGTTGGGTTGCACGTGATGGATAGATAAAACTAGCAGTGTCGGGGATATTGATGTCATATTATGGTGGAAAACCTAACAAGATGATGAGAAAGCTCAGCATGAGTGTTCGTGAACTAAACCACCTTGAGTTGTTGTTTATATGGGGGTTATATTATTTCAGTGTTATTCCCTCACACAAGTTGAAGGATTTTGTTTATGACTTTTTTATCTTAAGAATGTGATCTTCATGGGTGATATATCATCAAAACAATATCTTGATTGGGCACGAATCTCGAGGAAAAAAATCAAGTTATAAGCTTCAAAAATTAAATCAAAGACCATTTGAACCCCTGATTTCAGTAAACTTATAGTCGAACTGAACGTCTCAGAAATACGAACCCAAAGACACCAAATCCAACTCAATCCGAGTCCAAATGAGACCAAATCAAATACTCAAAGTGCGTTTCAAAGGTTCAATACATAATTTGAATTATCAAACATTTTCCTAACATAACATGCTTATAGTCAAATCGAGCAGCTCAACGAGACAAATCCAACGAGTCTGACATCATCAAATTATGATATCATGCCTAATATACAGTCCACGATCAAGAGATTCAACATCGGCCGTCCATTCAAACCACTCCCAATTTACCCTTGATTTTCCCCCTATTTGCCGGCCATGTCACTCTCCAAAAACTATAAATAGACCCATCATTTCTCATGAGAGGGACAAAGCAAGAAGAGAATGAAGAAAAGGAAGAGAATGAAGAGAGCTCTCTTGCCACCAGACTCCTCCTTGACTACCGCCATACTTCCACCCGGCAATTTGACGTCGGAGTTCTGCCGGACAGCTTACTGATGCCAGAGTTCTGCCCGACAACCGACTGTCTCTAAATTTCTGCCCAACCGTCAATTGAAGCCAAATTTCTGCCTGACTATAAAACGTCGTCGGATTTCCGATCTTAGTTTGTAATTGAACTTAAACCCGAGAATTGATTATTGTAATATGATTGTTCTCAATTTCAAGGATGAGTCAACCACCTGTAATTTAAGCAAACACTAGTTGAATTCTTTCAACTTGGCCTGGCCCAGTGATTTTTCCCTTTTCTAGGATTTTTATGTAAAAATGATGGTGTTAAATTTTTCTTCTGTTTGTGTGTTAAACATCCGTACGTTGCTGAGACGAAAATTTTCTAACTCTATCGGTTCAAATGTCCTAGCCCGCAATAAGGGGCAAACCTAATGTACCTATGCGGCTTGGCCAGTAAGGTAACGCCTGTTAGAGAGGAAATTGGTAAAATAATAGTCCATGGAATTATGAGAGTTTGAGTGTGAAACTTTTTTTTTTTTTTAAAGATAAAAATTTCATTGACTAATACAAGGGTTACATAAGCAAGTAGAAAGAAACAAAATTACAAAACTTAACACAACTAATAAAAGCAACCTTAGAAGAAGAAAGCAAGAAACCACCCGAGGGCTCAGCATAAAGCCGAGACTACCAGCATCCTCGAGACTGCTCAAGGACCATCCAGAAGGAAGCATCAACGGTTGCCACAAGAAAGTCGACGAGGGTGCGAGCCCCAGGCACATCATAGCCCCGCAACTAAAATCCGAACGATGAGCAAACCGATCAAACGGCCAAAAACAAGCAAAATAAAACCAAATTATCTTTTTCTACCGCCTCGCTTCCAAAATTTCCCACAAGAGGCTTTATGAGGAAACATTTTCAAATCAAAATCAGGATCTGAAAAAGAGTCAGTATCAGAAACATCTTCAGACGAAATGTTCAACCACTCACCATGGGTCCTAACATCCAATCCGGGCCTAAAACCCAACATAGTATGGGCTGGCAATAAATTTACAGGAACATTAATCAACCTGTTTTGCACATCCGAATCCACCACCTTGTCCCCCACAATAGAATCAGCCTCCCTAACATTAAGCTGCATCCCATCAGAAACTTCGGCCACACCCAGAACAGGCGAATCACCACCCACGTCAGGCATAGTCGCAACAATAACAGAATTATGACCCAACCCCTCACTAACATCTGGCATCAGAATAACATCCGAATGCCCAATATCAACACACGAGGGAAAAAAAGGTATCGCATTTGGAGACAACAAATTATCAACCATATTCGAAACTCCTGCATCAATAACAATATTGCCTTAGTGATATCCAAATTCACATCCACAGGAGGATTTAAAACCATCTCCCCACAAGGGACAACTACAGGCTCATCCGATTCTAACACAAATGGCTCAAGCACCACCTTGACATCCGATACACCTGCAGCAACAGGCATAGACGACACATGCACATCGCATTGGGCAATCACAGGTTTAGAAGTTTTAAGATTGGGATGTAAAATAAGGCAGGACTCCTTAGCATTACCTAAGGAATTACAGTGCATACAAAAGCTAGGAATATCATCAAAATTAACATTCTGTACATACCCCGATTCCACAGATCCAACCCAAACCTTATCAGCATGTTTCTTGGTAACATCCATTTCAACCAGTATACGAGCCATGGACGGTCGAGAACTAGACGCCGTAGCCAAGTCCGATTTGAGTGGCCGACCAAAGAGAGAACCTAAACCGAGAAGAATCCTAGGTGAAAATAAATGAGGTCTAAGAAGGGGGAAAGACACCCAAATCGGCACAATCGGAGAATCAACCTCAACATCTAAATGGGGAGATCATTTCACAACTTTCATATAACAATTTTGGACAAAGTAAGATCGGTGTGAAAAAATTCGGCAATAATCAAAATCATTCACCAATTTAATTAAAACATTTCGTTGATTGAGAACAGTGACCGAAAAATCCTCAATCAGCTTTAGATTAAAACAGAACTTTCGAATTGCATCAACAGAAGGCCTCCGCCCTGGAAAACGACCAACCAACGAGAACTCAAAAGGCTTAGCAAGCGCGTTAATCTCTTCTTCAGAGATTAACAAAGCCGGTAATCCATGATGAGAAGAAAAGCCAAGTTCAGAAAAAACAGAGGAAGAAACACCCGAAACTGCATCTTTAAACGAAAGAGGAGACACAGCCCCCCCCCCCCCCCCCCCCCCCCCCAAAAAAAAAAAAAAAGCCGGGATCCCTTAATTGTGAAGACGACATTCACAATCGCAAGGAAAATCAGAAGATTAGAGGAGAAAAAAGCTCTCACCAGCAAAGGAAAGGAAGAGCGGCGTAACCCTAGCAGAGCAGACGACATCGTGAAAAATTAGATCATATAGCTTGTAATTGTGCATTGCTTTGCACAAACTTTGACAAACTATTGCATATTAGAATGTCTGTGGTGGTAGATGAAGAATTTAACATATGAGATTTGTATGAAGATCTGATACACAGATAAAATAAAAGAATGTAGGAGGCCCTGAAATTTTTACATGGAAAAAATTATAAAGGTGAAAAATCACGGGGCTTGATCGAGTTGAAATATTTCAACTATTCGAGTATTTGTTATAAGTTTTGTCCATATAAAATTACAATAATATGAGTTGTTGGCTTGGCTTCTTTGTCAGAGACTCAGAGCAATGAAAAATATTATTAAAGTGATGAGGGTTGATAGATGTATGGATATATGCGATTGAAAGGTGGCTCTGAAATGATGACGGTCTGATGATAATTGCCTCACAACAATGATTGGATAGTATTGATATAACAATGGAAGTTAGACACTTGTTTCTCTATCGTGGTGGCCAGGTAGCAGCAGTCCAACGATTGTGATCGGACATTTAAATAATAAAAATTTACAATTTTTCTTATCAAAATCAAATTCATTGATTAAATGTTATCATATTTAAATAATAAAATAATAATTTAAATGATTAATAATTGCTATAATCAATCCCATTTGCCATTGTTTCTCCCATCATATACATATGTTATGGTCATAAAATGCCTCTCCAATTAAAAAAAAAATCACGACAATAAAAATAAAATTTAAACTAAAGCTATATATTTTTTTTCAAATAAAATAAATAAATAAATAAATATATACATGTCTCATATGAGAATTAAAAAAAATCTAAGCAAAATAAAGTCTTTGTTTGGGACGACTTTCTTACTGATTCTTAAAATAATTTTTTTACAATAAAAATTTTTTAAACTAATAATTTTTATACTAAAAACTGTTTTAAAAATCAATTAAAAATATATCCCAAACATAATCAAAATATCTCATTTCTCGCAACCAATTTCATGCACATTATATGACTAATATAAAGCATCAACAATTTAATTTTTCATAAAAAAAAATCATATTATAATTTAAAAAAAAAACTTTCAAATTCTAATTTAAAAGATTTATAAATCTAATTTAAATTCTAATTTGATTTGTTTAAGAAAAAATCACTGAACATTAACCTATTTATTCTTAACATTCCAAAATTGTATACGAAGAAAAACTTTTTGCCTGTTTCCTCAAAATTGTCTAACTGCTTTGGGAAGCGAATCATTTATTAAAGGCTACAAACTTATTATATAATAAAGATAAATTAAAACAATAATGATGAAGACCTAAGTAAAGACGATTCGCCGATTCATAAATCATTTGTGCTCGTAAAAGTTTACCTTTGTGCTCGTAAAAGTTTACCGTTAACCATAATTACAGGATTCCCTCACGAGGAGCTCCACTTATATATATTTACCGCTTAGACCACTGAGTGCATTTACTTCATTGAGTCACACATAATTTTTTAAAATGAATAAATGGAATATATATTAACTTTTAAGTTAGTTGATAGTTTATCTCTTTATGGTTGGTGTGGTGGTGCTTTTGATATATTAACTGAACCCAACAAGTAGTGATATGGACGTCATTCCTACCAAGCTAATAGATAGGCTTTAAATTAATGAAATATTTATTTGTGCATTAGTACCTAATTTATTTAATTATTTTTAATGTGCGACTAAATTAGTCATCCTTAACTTCTAAGGTTTTGTACGGAAATACGTACATATATTTATTTAGGTATATATATATTATATCATATAATGGGAATATCATAAGCAAAAAGGTTGATAGATCAATATCACACACTTTCATTACTTTGTATAAAAGTTTACATGGTGTTGACATTTTTTTTTTACAAACCACAGTTCTAACATCTTATCATACATTGAGGAAAAATTATTACGTGCAGAGTCTGGACAGCATCCGTACTCCTATCAAAATAGGATACGTCGCTTGTACGCTGTGTACAGTTTATATATAGCCTGTGTACAAATTGTACATAATATACAGACGGCGTAATGATTATTCGTCGTTGAGAGTTTTGTTTACAGAGCCAACATCTATATGTCATTGATGGAACTCATAATCATCTATGATGGAGACTTCCTAACAATCGACCTAATATAATTTACTTATTTTGATTTTGATTTTTTGGAGATATTTCAATCTTCTCCTGTGGTGCTCTGTCGGCTACACCGACACTATTACGGGGAGAAGACCAAACCAAATAATTAGATGCCATTTTCCAGCTTGTTCTTTTAGGACTTGAATGAAAAATAAAAGTATATATATATATTTTTTTTATGAAACTGGTCCCACTTATTGCAAAAAATAAAAAATAAAAAATAAAAAATGGTATGGCAGCTCATCAATAATTGTGAGACTTGTAATGAGAAGAGAAGATGCTAGAGAATTTTGTGTCGTGTGGACTGTTTTTGTTCTGATTTTATACAATGATTTAAATGGCCATGTACTGCTTGACCAGCTTTGCTTGCATGAGAATGGCCACGAGGAGCACAATTATTGAATGAGAATTTAATAGCTCATTAAGTTATTTAATGTGTCAGATTATTTTGTGATTGATTTTATTCGTGAAAGAGTAGAATCAAACACTTTATGAAGGGTGGAGAGCTCTATGATATGCTTCAAAATTGGCTTGCTATGACGTAGTGCTCTTGAAATACAAGTTTAGAGTTCTATGGCTGAAATTTTTTGTAAAAGTGATTATAAAATTAGTACGGAGAAAGTAATTTTTTTGAAAGCCGACATAGAAAGTAGTTTGATAGTGCAAAAACTTCTAAAAGCAACGAAAAAGCAAAAACTGTGGTCAGAATAAAATCCATGGATGCGGATGCGAGTGGAATGTTGGACACGGTCAGAATAACGAACGCGGGCGGAACGTAGCATGAGCTCGATCTCACCTTCTGATCTCAAGATCTAGCTCACGAATCGAGCTCAAATTAGGCCTGAATCGAACTCGACTTGACTTATTTGCACCCCTAGTGATATGTAAAAACTCTTAGATGATCCAAACAACCTTTATAACTCCCGAGTGATCTTTCTGCTCTAGATTTCTACAAAATCTATGGATGCTCCCCTATTTGGAATACCACAATTGAACTAAATTAATGCATACTTACAAATTTGTCATTATCTTAAATTTATTAGAATATTATCTTTAAATTCTAACTATAATGCATGACTCAGAGATTTTGAAAGCTTTTTGGTTCATTTTGGCATGCAGCTTTAGTAGTTGAGAGGTAGCCTGTAAGTTACATTACAGGGAAAGCCACCCTCCACCTTCCATTAAACTTTCCATGGACATGACCACAAAGTTAATTGCAGAGGTTATCGATGCCACCTGCAAAGCAACCGCAATTAGGTTCACTAATTAAAAATTAATCTACTTCACCATTTTCTTCTTTCTTGCCGCCTTCAATCTTCTTCACTTTATTTCCCTTAATCAATAAAAAATTTATCTGTTCTGTTTTATCACAGTCGAAAGCTCATCTTCAACCTACATATTCAATAAAGGACGGCTATTATTAAAAATATTAATCTCTTGGCTTCATCCGTTAACAAATCTGCAAATTTTCAAACTTTTTTGCAAATTTTTAAAATGTTATATATGGGGACAACTTATGATGTGTAATATTTAACATTTCACTTTATATTATATCCTTACTTAAATGTTTTTTTATTTAATTTAAAATTAATTTTAATCACAATAATTGTGACAAAATTAATAGATCTAACTTTATTTTAATGTAAATTTATAAGGGATGTATAATAATATAATATTAAACAAACGTTGAGGCTAATGACTAAATAATTAATGGTTATTAATGCTTAATCAACTGATTGTCAACTTAAGTATATGAAAGCTGCAGCTCAACTCCTCACTTAAGGAGTAATTAATCCGTTACATATAATGGGAAATATAGAACCAGTGAAAAGAAAAGAATATTTAACTTACAAGAGAATATAGTGATAAAGTGGTGGGACCGGTGACAGCTCAAAAGGAGGAAAACTAGCCGTCGGATGTGGTATCGGACGGTGGGACCTTCACCTACAGCCTGGAGCAGATCTGGACTGCCAGGCTGCAGATGATTAATCTGTATTCTGTACCTTTTTTTGTCTTTTTTAATTATTTAATTAAAAATCAACGTGTGATTTTTTTTTTTGTTTGTGCAAAAAAAAAAAAAGAAAGAGAAAGAGTTTCTTCCACGTTTGATTTAGCTGACTGTTAGTTTTCAGGAATTTATTTTTAAAAATAATGTATTTTATTTTATTGTTTGTTACATTGTTCTATTAGTATTATGATTAAGGAGATATTTAACCCGACATTTGATATAAATATTATATTAATTAATCTATGTTTAAGAGAAAATTAAATATTCCGAGGTATCCGATCAAACAATACGGTTGAAGCCTAATCCAGATGGAAAGAATATCAATCGATATTTGGTTATCGTTCATCCTAAAAGGATATATGATTGTAACAACCTCCTCAAAATATCAATCTGCTGCTTATTATTTAGAAAGTAGCAGTCGAAACTTTGAAACTTTGAGGATCAGCATGGAGCAGGCAGAGAGATGAAAGGACCACCTTCTCCTGTTGATCGGAATCTATTCTCTTATTTCATAGCTGAAGTGCTACTTCACTTAGTCTTAGTAGTAGAAACTCGGAGAGACAGACAGAGAGAGGACTCTCTCATACTTGCAAACTTCTAGGATGAAAATTTGGCAGAATAGTGGAAGCCTTGCCACTCTTCGAGATCAGACAGGAATTGTGTTGAGATATTATGATATAAATTTTATTAAAATTAGCTTAAAATTAGCTAAAGTTTGACAAACAAATTAAAATAAAAAATTGAGTGAATTAAATTTAAGATAAAGAGTAATGTGTTTGTTATGAATGCAAACCCAACTGGTACATAATCTTTTCCAAATGATTAAAATTAAGCTTTCCGAATAAGGTTTTAAGTTGCGTAAAAAAAATTAATAATTTATATTCCTTGACTATGCGTTCGCAAACAATTATATGAAAGGAATAAATTCAAAGTTGTCGAATAAACTTTTCAACAATTAGAACAATTTAAAATTTGTCTCAATGTAATCTTGGTTTAGCTAATTAAATAATTTAATTAATTATTTAATAGCAATATTAAAATTAGCAAACAATCAAGTCTAATAGTAACAAGGTATTTGATTAACTAGAGAAGAATAGCTTGAAAAACTACAATAAGAGCAAGTTAATTAGTCCGTACAAAACAATAATCAAGATTATAAATATTTAACTAAGAATCCTAGAAACTTTAATATAAACTAGATGAATGCAAAGGATCAAAATATTAGTTGCCAAAGATAATGAAAAAAAATATTTACGTGATTTGATAAATTTGTGTCTACATCTTCAGAGAGAAAGAGAAGACGAGACTTCCATTAAGATGCACAAAAAACTCTAATATGCTTTAGATATAGGTTAATCTTCGTAATTAAAATAATTTTTTTCATCTAAAGATATAAGTAATGAAATCATTGAATCATATTTTGCAGAAACAAATAGAATAAAGAAACCCACACGCAAGAAAAAGTTCTGATCATTCTTCTTGGTTTACCTAGGTCAAACACAACTAAGAGGTTTCCGATCCTTCTTGTCCCTCTAACTATTAACTGACATTGCAAGATGTAGAAGCCCTTGTTGCTCATCTCCTTCTGCATGAATCACGAGATCACCAACTCTCTCGCTCGCACGCCCCCTCTCCCTCTCTCATGCTTGATCCACCCCCGACTATATCAAGTTCAAAATGGCCTATTAATATAAGAAGCAAAATAAGAACAAAACCTAGAAGTGCAACACAAGAGCTATACAAAAGGCATGAGTGAGAAATTTTGTTAGCTTTAAAACAAGAAAGAAAACTAATTATTAGTGCAAATTAATATACTTATTAAATATCTAATAATTGAATCAAACATATAACAATATTCTTGTATAATACATAGTTAAATTAAAATGTTCTTCTTGTTTGGTTAATATAGAGGTTTGTTGTGGATCAATAAACGTTCCTTCAATTGATATTATTTTATTATTTAGAGTATCTCAAATTCTAAATTAGTCCTAAATATAAACAACTAAAAAAAAAAAAAAAAAAACCTACAAGCTTCTCAAGGACTTTTCTACCCAAAATAAATCCCTTAAAACTCACTAAGCGATATAAAAATTGGGTAAGAATAATCATATATAAATTGTATTAGAATAATCTTACAAGCTTTGAAAATTGTGATAATATTAATACTTATGTATGAAATCATGAATTGCATTGATCTCAATATAAATTCAATGGCTCTTAAACCTATGCTGACATGTTGTTGATGTGCTTTGAAAGCATCAATTAATGCAAATACTGAAACACAGACATATTGTCATATATATAATATTAATTAAAAAAATATGAAATACATAGTATGCAATTTATATAACGATCATTTTTTTTCTTCTATTAAAAAAAATTAAATATATATATATAAGTAGAAGATGCCAAAAAAAAAAAAAAGATAAAATTTAATTCTATTTCAAAATTAAGGATGGTAATGGAGAAATAGCCCATAATAACAAACCTAACAAATATAGTGAAGGATTTTCTTGGCAACACTTCTAAAAGACTTGCTACAAAATTCATGTACACATAAATGTGTGGAGTTTGAAGGTGAATTAAGGTCTAATAACACCTAAAATCTATGATGACTCATAGCACTTAATCAAATATGCAATTTCTAATTAAATTCATAAATCCATAAACTCGTGTAAGCATAAGGGCTTCATTTGGAACAACTTTTTTATTGCTTCTAAAACGGAATTCTTTTTTAAGAAGCAATAAAAAAATCGTCCCAAAAGAAGCCTAAGGCTTTGTTTGGAATAGCTTTTTTACTGCTTCTTGAAGCAGCTTTTTAGTATAAAATTTAAAATTTTTGTACCAAAAAGCTGCTTCAAGAACTAGTAAAAAAACTGTCCCAAACAAAACATAAATTATTTATATAATACACATAATTAGACATTCTCAATCATGGCTAAAGCTCGTTAAAAATCATAATAAATAAGCTTAAACAAGATTCTAACATTCTGATTTAAAAGCTCAGGGGACCAGAATCCAAAAAAAAAAAGCAAACATTTAATTTTAATTTTTGTTTAAATGAAGCATTACTTGATTAATAATGCTGTTGCACACCAATGGAAGGCTACTTTTTAAAACCAAATCAACTAGAGTTTAATAGTGCAACTTTTGAAGGCCAAAATAAATAATTACATGCACATTAGCAGAATTTTTTTTGCAACAAAAAAAACCCTAAACTTCATCAAAAAAATATGATAAAAACTTCACATGAGTAAATACATAATTTAAACAAGGAAATTCAGCTTTCCAGACCCTCTAAATGTTAAAAATACATGGAAAAGTCTTAAAAGGCCTCTCCTGGATCAGCAAAGCTCTTAGGATTTATTGTGATGCTTTTAGTACAGTTGTCAGTCTTGTAAATGCCAACAAGTCTATCCGCAAGCTCAAACATGTTGTTCCTCAAGCTGATCGTAATATATATAAAAAAAAAAACATCAGGTTGTATAAGATGGTTTCGTTTGAGGCAGTTTTCTTATTGCTGCTTAAATTGATTTTCTAGTATAAATATTGTATTAGAAAACCGTTTTAAGAAACCGAAAGAAAGCTGTCACAAACGAAGCTTATGATTATAAAATGAAAGCCATTCAAAAGAAAAGCATACCTTATGATTATAAATTGAGCATCCTTAGTGCGATCTTTTACATAGTGGCCGACAATTGAAACATTTTTGAAGTCTGGAAGGAATTGAACATCTATTAGATTAGATATCATAAAGATAATGAGCAGGAAATGAAAAGAGTAGAAAAAGCACCTAAGGCGGCATCTATTTCATCCATAACATAGAGTGGAGTTGGCTTGTAGTGATGGAGAGCAAACACAAGTGCTAATGAGCTGAGCGTCTGAAAGATAAGTAAAAGTTTTCAGTTATTACAGTAATCATACGATCAGTATTAATTGACAAGAGTTTCAGCAGTGCATGTAGAATCTTCAAGACGGTTAAGTATTAAAGCATCACGGGAAAGCTTAAAAAGTAAACAACAATTGGTATTTTTTTTTTTTTTGGAATGGGGTATCTATCCGTTGTCACTCTAAAAGGAACACTTGGCGGCATAATTGGCGTAACTAATCCCTCAATGAAACCTAGCGAGGCCACCCACCAGTATCGGGCCCACACTTGCTTTGTCCCACTGAAGAGGCGAGGCCGTAGTAGATGGGATTCGAACCCGGGATGGGGGTTCCCAACCGTGCTCGCCCACCAACCACCCTAAGCCTCGGTGGATAACAGTTGGTATTAAGCTAGTGGCAGCCAGTCTGTGATCGTGTCAGTTATTGATAAGACATTTTAATATTTGATGGATCATTTGAACTCCAGAGGCCAAATTGCAAAAAAGTAAACGCCTGCGGATAGTGCCATAGTGCCATAATGATGGAAGCACGACGTTCATAAAAACTCCCGGCAATGGAACTTTGTAGCCTTAGCCTTCCTAATAAAAAAAAAAAATCTTTCAACAGAAGTAAAAAAGAAGTCTAAATACCTTCAAAAAGCCGAATATCACTTCATAATTTTTATCCTATCAAAGCGAAGAAAAACGTTCTAATTCATATTACCAGACTAAAAAACCCGAAACATTTAGACCAGAAGCTTCACAACAATTTTCAGGCATCCTCAATTTTTGGAGAAAAGAAAATTTACTAAATCGTAGAACATTTTTATTCATAGTGACGCTTTAAAGAGAACTTTAGCCATTGAAACCTGAATTAAACCAGAAAAGAACCGGTTCAAGAAGAGTCGCAAAATCAACTGGAAAAGAAAAAACATTAACGTTTCAAATCTTGCTCTGACTTGGAACCCTCGCAAACACCTTATCATCATACTACAATAAAACATACATGGCTATTTACACTTCTATGTAGATAAGCATGGGCGCCAGTGCACCCCTTCTATATCAGTCTTGGTTTTCCGCTTATAGCATCAAAGCTTCAAATAAAGTCCCAGATTTCCAACATTTTAAAAACAGGACCGGAGCAGCTAGTTCAACAGGTTGAACTAGAGTCCGGTCTATCAACCAATCCGATTTCACAATGAACCAACCTGAACCGCATTGAACCAAAAGTTTGACCAGTTAACTGGTGCCAGTTTTCAAAACAAATTTATTTTATTAAATCATTTAAATAAATCAATAAATTAATTATATTTAACATATTTTAATTAATATTTTATAATATAAATAATTTTCAATTTTTAGCTAATAATATTTAATTAGTTTATCTATTCAATAATAAAAAAATAAAAAAAATGATTTATCTAATTTTTAATTATATATGATCTAGGGGTGTCAATATTTGACCCGATCCAAAAAAATTCTAGGTTCGGATCATCCCGCTTGTCAGACAGGTTGGGTTCGAGTTTCGCTTTTCAACCAACTTATAAAACTAGGTCAGGTTTGGGTTGACCCAAAAATCCAAAGTCAATCTGGGTTGACCTAGAAAGCTCATCTACCTCGCTCGCCTCATGTCGGACTCCGAACTCCGCAATACACCACCAAGAATTGTCCTGCCACTCCCACGCTTGCCTCGCTTCCAGACTCCCTGCCTTCATCCGCATCACGGTCGGCCTCGTCATCCCCATGCTTGTCATCCCTGATCCCTTACATGATCTGCCCATTCGACGGCAGGGACATCATCCGCGGCCCCCCACCCCTTCCCTCCTTCCCCTCTGCATCAGACGAGATTGGCGTCCTCTTCATTTGTGCCCACTAAACTCTGATGGACCCCATCATCATCTCCATGGTCCTCGGCCGCCATATTCCAACCGTCACCTATTCCATCTCTCGCTTCTCCGGAATCCTCTCCCCAATACCAACAGTCCGGCTCAGCCACAACCGCCGAATCGACTTTGCCATGATCTGCACCAAGTTCCAGAAAGGGGATTTGGTGGTTAGTCCAAAAGGAACCACCTGTAGGGAACCCACACTAGAGGACCATCTAGTGGTTTGCTTGACCGCTTCCCTCACGTCCTAACTCCCAACCCGCAATCAGGGTTCACACCACAGCGAGCCTATCGTGTCCGAGTTCGCGGGTCGGGTCGGGTCAACCCAGCAACCGGTGAGTAGGGTCTGGCTCTGAATTTTCAACCATTTATAAAACCGGGTCGAGTTCGGGTCAACCCGTTTAGTCCCAAGATAATTCTAAGTATGACCTGATCCTAACCCGAAAATCCATTTTGACACCACAAATAGTACTCACTGGCGACTTTTCCAAAAGATTATGCAACTCTGGTTCTTTAGTGCAGTGTATATCTTGCAATGATATTAGAAAATTATGCAACTCAGCCTAAAGGGGGAAAAAAAAAATTTATAGTTTTAAAAAACTAAAAAAGTTTAGCCGAAAGTACCGGTAACATCCGGGAAAAAAGCAAGAAAAATTCAGAAAACAAATATTAAAAAAAAAAACTCCCTTAAGACAGACACATTGTATATACCGCAAAAAATGAGAATAACATTATTAGTGTGTTATGCACATAAACCTAAACTTACCTTCTCACCCCCAGATAGATTGGCAATGTTCTTCCAGCTCTTCTTTGGGGGCCTCACGCTGAAAACAACACCCTCTGAGAAAGGATCCAGAGAATCAACAAGCTCTAGTTCAGCATCACCTCCGAGAGTGATCATCTGCAGGGAAAGTTTCATTATCGATTTGGAGCTTTATTGAACAGTGACACGTGTTTAACGATTAAATTGGAGATAAACAGAAATCTGGATAAATAACTGAAGATCAACAAATAGCTTTCACAATATTCCAATGGAAAAACCTGGTACATTTCTTTCAGCTTCAGGGATATAATGTTGAATCCTGTCATAAATTCATCCAGCCTGTGAAAAAAATTCAAGAGCATGTTCTGTTACTATAGTCATATAAAAGAAAGCTCATCAAATTTACAAAATTACTCGGAAATCCGTACTATAATTCTACTAACCTTTTCTTCTTCAACCCATCATAGTGTCTTTTAAGATCATCCCGCTCCTGTGTTGCAGCATTAAGCTCTTCCACACGTTCATTATACATTAGTGCCTTCTGCCGGTATCTGCAAAGCATAACTGCGAAGTGAAGATATTTAAAAAGGAAAATTAATTTGTTGACTTTGCATTCCATTTTCTATGCATACTCGGAAATTGAATCCAAGTTGGAGTTCATGTCCTTCAACTGAGCTTCTAGCAATGCCACCATTTCTGCTGCTCTTTTGAGATCACAAACATCACTCATTGAACCATCTGTGATAACTTCTTGCAGCTTTTCCGGATCAATAGCATCGCTTTGCATCCTGTGAGATGCAGATCATTCAAATTTCCAGAAGGCTGTAACCATAAGTTATATAAGCACTGAACAAAAAAATTTATGCGGCTCACTGATCCAATTGTTTTCCTAAATCTTTCTCAATATCATCAAGCCTTTTCTTGAAACCTTTTACCTTCATCTCCCAGTCTTTCAACACCTTTTTTATGTCTTGCAATTTATAATCATTGTCAACCTGTTGACAATGAGAAACAACACTGATTCAACCGCTAAGAAAAAACAAAATGTTGCACTGAAACAAAGGGAAAAAACCTCAGCTGCACGTAGTTCATCTAAGCCTTTCTTTAATTTATTATATTCCGCCTTTGTTTCATTCAAAACATCCTTGTGCTTGTCAATGAGCTGAAAGATATCCAAGAATCAATAATAGTAACCAGCATGCTGCCTGATATCAAGCAAAAAGCAAAAAAAAAGTATGAAGTACCGCTTGAGTTTTCTTATAATTTTCTTGAACCTCAAATGCCTTTTGCTCTATTAACTTAAAAGCAGCTTCCATTTTTTCCTTCTCATCAATCAGATTTTCTTTATCTTTCTTCAACTCTTCAATTGATTTAGTCAACTTCTTTGTCATTTTCTCACCAGCAGCTATCTTAACCTTCAACCGGTTAACCTCACTGCCAGCTTTGTCAATGTCCTAACAATAATATTTAAAACATTAGAAAAAGCGGTAAGGAAAAAAACCTGGTTAGCAGCATAAATATTCACTTACAGATTGGATTTTTGAGACCTTCATCTTCTGATTTTTTAGTGTTTCACCACCAGCATTTTCTATTTTATTCTGAAGTTCCGTAGCCTTTGAGCACATAAGCAGAGAAATATAAGTACATATGTAAAGGACTGTTATAGATATGGAGGCCATTATTTTGTTTTGAGTCTGATCAAAACAAAAGGCACATAAAGCAGTTTTAAAAACAATCAAGAATGGAATAACAGTCCTTTACAAAGAAAGAGGACAAACCTAAAACTTTATAAATTAGAATGAGAAGAACTAACAATAAACAACAAATTTTGACCCTTCCAACAATGATCGGTGGATTCATGAGAGACTATCTGTTATACTTGCGGTAGAGGGCTGATAGTGATGATGAAGAAAAAGTTAAAAAAGACTCAAAATTGCAAATCCTGAATTTTCAAGGAACAACAAGAAGAATAGAAGATGATGATTCACGCAGTATTACTTACTGCATCTTTAAGTTTATTAGAGCATCTGGAAAGCTTGTTCACTTCCTTATCCTCAGCAGATATAATATCTTCTAACTCCTTAAGCCTACTCAGGTCATCATTTTTTGGTTCGGCAGCAGCCTTCAAGGCATCAAGCTGCTTTTCTATGTAACTATGTTGAGTAGCATGACTATCCACCTGTTTGAAAGGAAAACCAACACATCATTAACGTAAAAGCGCCACCAAGTAAACATTAAATATAGACCTGCTACCTCTTTTTGACTCTTTGCCAGTTCCAGTTCAAGATGAGATTCAGTTTTTTCACAGGCCTGATAACGTTTGGCAGCATCATTGATCATTTGACGCAATATTTTTAGCTGATCCTCTAACTCAGAATGTTCTTTCTTGGCAGCAACAATAGCGTCACCAGAAACACTCATTTTGACTGATGTTCCCATCTTGCCACCACGCGGCTTGCTTCCGCCGCCACTCATTGTACCAGACTTCTCAAATAACGCTCCCTCAAGGGTCACAACACGGCGAAATTCTCTATCCTCACCATATGCAATCCTAGCAGCCTGAAAGAAATGAAAGATTCTTCAACTTAGAATATTTCAGAGGATTTAAAAGTGAATCACATAAAACCAAGAATTTCATATTTTTACATCTTTCTACGATAAACCGCAAAAAGCTACTGTAGCATGAAAGGTTGGTTTTCTGCAATAGATAAGCCTATGCAGAGGTAATGCATATATTCTAAATCAAGCAATTAAGTTCATCTCCTGCAAGATGAAATGTCCCAGTTTCTCACTGTAAGATCCCTCAACTATATTAAAGCAAAATTCTTAAACATTAAGGCTCTTTTTAATATAATGATTAGTGTATCATAAAATTCTTTAATATCTTCATGCCGGAGCACTACTAGAATGGGTTACATCCAAGAAAGTTTCATAGAGAGAATACAACAACGAGGCATGTTAGGCAAAAGCATAACCAACAGAAAAGAGTTTAAACTATGACAAATGGCATAATAGCCATGCATCAACCAGAGGACAGGAGCTAAGTACCATATAAAACAAAATGCTACACTGTAGAAGTCACCTCTTCAATGTGTTTGAGACAACGTGCTGCATTGCAAGAGCCACCTCATGAACCTATGAAGGTCACCTTTAGAGTTTTATCTTTATGGTGAATGATTCTTGTTGAAAAATATGAGCAGATTGCAATTTTAATAGGTAGAATAGATGCAATACTACAATTTTTTTATGAGAGAAATATGGCCCATAAAAAAAAAATAAGAAAGCAATTAACCTAATTAATTACAATCATTTCAGGATTCGAAAAGTCATCCTGCAAAAGAAAATAGTGATTGGTGGATTGCTAACGAAGGGTAAAAGAGTGGCGGATTGCCAATGTAACTGATCATATGGATGACGTGCATTATATACAATGAAGCAGGTGCTTGCAAGGCTAGCGGAGCCAACTGGAAGGCCACAAATGATGCACATTGCCAAGGCAGCCTAGAATCAGGATTTACAAACCCCATTCAAGCTGTGAACATATAGTGATCATTTGTAGCTTTAAAGAAGGTTGTTAAATTATGATTGATCAAGAGCTTTAACAAGGATATCAACAGTCATCGATCACTGGAATGGGGAATTTATCTGGTATTGTCTCCTTGTTTAGCGCTCTGTAATCCACGCAAAACCTCCAGCTCTCATCTTTCTTTTTGACGAGTAAGACAGGACTGGAGAAGGGACTCACGCTAGGTCTGACAATCCCTGCCTCAAACATCTCCCTGATCAGCTTCTTAATTTCATCTTTCTGAATCTTGGGATAGCGGTAGGGTCGAACACTAATCGGCGACACCCCATCCTTCAGAAGAATGGCATGCTCCTGCTCTCTGGGTGGTGGCAGACCTTGTGGTGGCAGGAACACCTCTTTGAACTATTGTATGAGTGGTTGCATCACCAGTGGAATGTCTCCTTCTTCCCCCACACTGACCCGCTCCAAGCATTGCAACTCCACTAAGTATCCCCCTCCTACCTCCTGTATGGATCTGATCATGGATTTGAAAAATACTCATGCCCTTGATAGACCTGCATCCCCCTGGATCATCATCCCCTGTCCTTCCACCATCAGTTCCATCCTTAGAGCACCCCAATTGACTTTGGTATCCCCCAAAGTCTGAAGCCATTTCATCCCCAGGATGACATCGGTACTCCCCAACACTAAGGGAAGGAAATCCTCCCTCAACTGGATCCCTTGAATGGACAATACCACTCCCCTGCAAACTCCTCTCCCCATCTCCACCTTCCACGTGCCCATCATCACTCCATATCCTCCCGTGTCAACTAATTTCACTCCTAACCGATGTATAATTTGGTTAGAGATGAAATTGTGTGTGGCCCCACTGTCGATCAACACCACCACCTCCTGATCACCTATTTCACCCCTCACCTTCATGGTGTGATTTGGTGTGAATCCCACCACAGAGTTTAAAGAAACCTCAGCTACGTCCAGAAGTAGCTTCTCTTCTTCTTCCTCCTCTATCCCGCTCTCGCCTCCCTCCTCAGTTTCGTCGTCATCACAGACGGTGAGAACCTGAAGAGTTCGGTCCTTACACCTATGCCCTGGCATATACTTTTTGTCGCATCTGAAGCACAACCACTTAGCCCGCTTCTCTTGGATCTCCTTCTCTGTCAGCTTCTTAAAATTTCCTCTAGATCCCCCTCCTCCTGTCCTCTCCTTTGGTGCTTCTCGTAGTCCTCTATGGGCAGTTCCTTTGGGAGCTAGGAAGGTAGTCGTCATCTTGTAGGATCCCCCAGAGCTACTGCCGCGAGCTCCCCTCTCCAAGTGCTTCTGGTCCTCCACCAGCTGTGCCAACTCTATGGCCTCTCCCAAGTCGCGTGGTCTCATCACCCTGACGGCTGCCCTGATCTCCGGTTTGAGCCCCATCATGAAGTTCCCCTCCAGCACGGTCTCAGAAAGACGATCCAATCTGGTGATGTTTAAGTTACACACCATCAAAAATCTCAAGGGTCAAGACCCTGAATTCTACTTCAACGTTGCTCCTAGTTGCCACAAGCTTTCTTTTCTGTATCTCCATGTAACTAAATTTTTTAGTATAAAAGAACAATAACTAGGCTTGGATTTTTGATAAATTATAAATCTATCCCAGTCAAAATTATTAATGATTTTGATACTTGTGCTAATCCCCTTTTCTAAAAATAACCCTTTCCCATATGCCTTTTTGAAATAACTTAGTATTCTGAATATGACATCCAAGTGCTCCTTTGGGGGATTATTCATAAACTGATTAACACGACAAAAGAGAAAATATCAGATCTTAGTAAGAGATATGTGGATAAATTTTCCTACCAGCCGTTTGTACCTTTCCTTGTCAATCGGGATTAGAACTTACACTATCCCAATTTTATTTAATGGATATATTGTGTCTTTGCAAGTTTACAACCAAGCATAACAGTTTCCTTTAATAAATTCAATGTGTATTTCTATTGCAAGATGGATATTCCTTTGCTTGCCATTGATATTTCTATTCCAAGAAAGTACTTTAATAATGCAAGATCCGTGATTTCAAATTCTTTAGTAATGATACACTTCATTTTTTTTCTTTATAGTCCCACATCAATATGATATCGTCTATGTACACAATCAAAAAAGAAAGTTTACCTTCAGATGATTTTATGTTGTGTAAAGTGTGGATAGATTACCCATGAGAATAGCCATGTCTTTTAATAATCATGATGAATCTGTCAACAAGTCCTTGATGATTATTTCAAACCATACAAGGACTCTTTAAGTATAGAGAGTTGGTTTGTATTGCTCTTACACTCAAATCTAGGAGGCATTGTTGTATAAACTTCATCTTTTGGATCCCCATTTAGGAATGTGTTTTATTACATCTAATCAGAGTGACCAATCTAAATTTATAGCAATAGAGAAATTTACCCTAGTAGTTCTTATCATAGCAGCGACATACATGTTTATTGATAAAAAGTGACATAGATTTATGTGAAACATTTTGCCACAAGTCTTGCTTGTCTTGGTAAACATTTCCATACAACTTGTATTTCAAATTAAAAATTCATTTGCATCAAACAACTTTGTGAAAGATTCTAGTACCATTTATTTCGAAGGCCTAAATTTAGTCATGAATTGCATTTCTACTGAAAAGCTTTTTGAATAATGTTTAGAATTTCCAAAATTGAAAGATTTCTAGTAAATGCAAAAAACTTAGGAAATAATTCATCGTGCAAAATATAATAACTAGTCGTGTATTTGGAGCAAGTGCTCATACTTTTCTTAAGAGTAGCAACAAGAATGTTTAGATCATCCTCATAATCAATATCATCTTATCTAATGAGGACATCAAGACATGGAAAAATCTACTAGAGACGTAGTCGTCAATCAACGGCCATGATTACATCATGCTACTTATGATTTTCATATTAATGATTGATGTATTTTTATTTTATGAAGTTTATTATGCTTTTCCTTTTTTGCCATTACTTAAGGGCTTAAGTATGTGTAAGCCCTAGGGTCATTGTGATGGGGACATCAGTTGGAAAGTCTACTGTCGACGTGGCCGTAGATCAACGGCCACGATTTATCCGATGTACTTTTCATTTTATTATTGTCTACTTATTGGTGTATTTGTTTTTATTTCAGCATTTTCCCTTTTTACCCTTGCTTGAGGGATTGAGTCATGTAGCCCCTTGAGGGTATTTGAGTCCTTTTAAGTCATTGTAAAGGCTATTTAAAACCTTCATCTTGTTCTTTTGGAGGTTATTGAATTATTATGAAGAATTTTCTTGCATTTGTGTTCTTGAAGCTTATGTGAGAGCTTGAGAGAAGTTTGAGAGTTTGGTGGAACCTAGGAGTGGTCACCCGTCGTACCCAACAATCACCACTAATGGCTCTTGGTTCTCCTCCCTTTTCCTCTCCCTTCTCCTTACTACCATCACCAACCATCTCCACCGCCGATCTCACTCCATAACCCCATCTCCCCAAACCCACCGTCGACCTAACCACCAACCCGATCCCTTTTCTTCATTAGCTCCTCCACCCGCCCCACCCAAGCCAAACCCACCGCCGGCCACCCTTGTTTGCCTCCATGAATGAGGAGTTAATGCTTCCTTAATGCTTACCTAAAGAGTTTAAATAATTTGGGAAATTATTTTCATCATTTGAAATTCAAATTTTGAATTTCAAATAGTTTCCTAAATTAGAGAACTATTTTAGGAAAGTATTGAATCTCATTCATGATTAAATTCAAATTTAATTTGGGTGAAATTTTTCTTCTCCTAAATTAAAGAGACCAATTAGGAAGGGGATTTAAACTTCTCCACAAAACCCTCTCTCCCTCTCTCTCCATGCTGCCGGCACCCCCTTGCTTGGGCCCCCTCCATTAATGCTCAATCAAAGCCAATAATTGTAATTAATTTGAAATCCAAATTCAAATTAATTCCCTCAATTTTTACTAAAAATCTGAACTTAATTTTCAAATTTTGAAATTAGAATTCTTACACCTCCATCCAACCAAGCTTTTCAAACCCTAGCCCTTCCCCACCTCCCTACAACGCCGGCCTCCCTCCTCACCTCCATCTCCCTCTTTCTTCTTTTCTCTCGAGTTCTCCCCTTACATGATTATGATGTATGACCGATCCGGAGTTTGATTCCGGCTTCGCCTACAACGACCAAGGTTTCGTAGATCTTCTCAAATTGTCGTTCTTCGACGTGAATCCAAGCATTGACGGATCCATAGAAAGTCCATCGACCACATACTATTTGTTTTGACCAAGGCTATGGAGGAGCACCTATCGGAAGGTACGTGGTGTATAAAGACGTTTCTCCGCGAATGTGACCTTCTTCCTTGACTCGAGTACTTTCACATTCTACTTACTTCGTAGAGAGATTGTTCAAGCAAGAGATTGTATTTAATTATCGCAATCCACTAGTAAGCGTAGGATTGTTACTTCTTTGCTTCTGGATCTCATTGTTAGGCCACGGTTATGTTGGAAACTACTTCGCATGCAACACTTTGATTTTCCTAAATGTTTTGATTTCGCTTAGTCTCTTGCATGGCTTAGCCTAAACGAAAGTGACCACTTATTAGTTTTATTTTGTTGTTTTAGTTGCTAATAAAGAAAATCCAAAATTGCTCTTTAACTATTTTGTGCAAGTTTCCTATTTCGCATATAGTCCTACATCACATTGTAATACTTTTTATTTTCTCATTGTATGGGCTATTTAAAGCCCCCTCTTCTTCTTTGAGAATCAATGAATGAAATCTAAGAAAATTCCTGCACATGTGTTCTTTGGAGAGTTGTGAGAGTTCTAGGAGAGAGTTTTGGAGAAATCCCTAGGGAGGGAAATCGGATCACCCACCAACCTTGGAGACGGCCGGGTTCGTGGTTCTTCTACCTTTACCTTTCTTTCGTTCCTTTTCCTTTCCCTTCCTCCTTCCCCATTAAGCCACCAACATCCCCATCCAATCCCCAACCTCCTAGCCGCCGGATTCCCTAACCACAATCCACCTTGTGATGAGGACATCGGAGATCAACGGCTACGATTTTTTTTTTTTTTAGTTATTTATTTATATGTTTTTGTACTAGTTTATTTTATATTGCTGTTTTTCCATTTATACCCTTATGGGTGGTCATGTAGTGTTGTAGCCCGAAGGGCATTTTAGTCTTTGTTATTTTTCTTTTCATGAGGCCTATTTATAGGCTAGCTTTCTTGTATTGAGGGATGATGAATTATTGAATGAAAATTTGGTTCTTGTGTTCTCTTTGTGAGTTCCCTCTTGAAGATCTCTTAGTGAGTTCTTTCCTCCTAGATCTCTGTGTGAGTTCTATGGAGAGCCCAAGGTGAGGGCAAAAGCACTACCCGCCAGTCGTTGGAAGCGTCCTCGACTCGTGGTTTATTTTATCTTATTTTTCTTCTTCAATTCTAGTTCTCCTCCTCCCCACGCCGAGACCTACCCAAGCTTCCATCATTCACCACTTTGCCCGCTAGCATCCTCCGCTACAACCCAAGCTCCATCAAGAAGCTCCCAAACCCGACGGCAAGCCCTCTTCCTCCTTTGGCCGCCGGCCAATCCTTGCTCCAAGTCTTGATGACGATGCCAATCATCATAATGACTCCTTGATTGTTGCTTAGCAATAAATAAAGGAGTTACCGAATTTTGAATTTCAAAATTTGAAATTCAAAACTTTCCATATTTGAAAATTCCTAATTATGAAAGTTTTCGAATTGAGCCAAGTCAAATTTCATGACATGTGGAGTTTTCAATTTTTCATCCTAGGTGGCATCGATTCATTTGGAAAGTACTTACTCCCTCCCTATTCCCCTCTCCTCCACCTCACCATGCCGCCGGCCCTATGATGGGTCCCCATTGATGGCTTAATTAATTCCCTCTTCCAAGTTTGAAATTCAAATTGGTTTCAAATAACTTTCCCTCTAATCTTTTAAAACTGAAATTGATTTCAGTTTTACTAGTGGTCCCCACCTCCTTAAAACCTCCAAGCCCTCTCTCTCTCTTCATGTGGCCGACCACCTCACCCTCATTGCTTCTCTCTCTAATTGCCACCTCACCACCACTTAAATACCTCTTAAAAGCCTCCTAAATACCTTCCCCCTCAACAAAAACTTCAGTTTTTTAATTTCAGATTTCCAAATCTGAGATTGGAGATCAAGATTAATCCCTCTCAGATTTTCTCTGCTGGAGTATATTGCTGTCCGGAAGAATCCAAAAGCTGTTACAGATTTTCGGGTATTTCCCCTTGCTGTCCACTGCTTAGGAAAGTTCCAGATTGCTGTCCCCTGCCCAAGAGTGCCCGAATCAACAAGAAAACTGTCCAAGAATACCCCCTTGCTGCTGGCCAGTTGCTGTCCTGAATTTCTGCACCGCTTCCCGGGTGTTCCTTAGTGCGAGGAGGTTCGGGGTTGCTGCCCACTTCATCCCCAACGACAAACAACTTTGTCGGAACGCGTATCTCTCTTGTTTTTGGGTAAATTCGACACTAAGCTCTTTTATCTTCATAGTTGCATTCTTGAATGTGAATTTACTATCTTCATGAAGATCATATTAATTATTCGCCGCTAAAGCCTAGTAATTAGAAGAGATGTGTGAGGGATCTTTCATAGACTAATCTTATTGTTAGCATTGGAATTCGTGTTGAAACCACTCATGTATGCAACGTAAGACTTAGTTGATTAATTAATGATCTCAACCTCTCGCATGTGCTTAGACCTAAGCTATTTTATCACCTTATCATTTCTATTTTGTCGTCTATCATCAAGACAAAGCTTATAATTATTGTGCTCTAAAATGTAAGCGTGCAAACTTCCCTAATTTAATCATCCTTGCTTTGTTCGTTCCACATCACCTTGTCGCTGGCCAACTCCCACCACCAAACCATTCAACCCACAAACCCTAACCAAACCCTATTCCAAATTGTCGGCCACCACTTTGCTTTCCCCTCCCTCATCAATTGCCATTACAACTTTCCTAAATTAGCTCTACATATTTTAGGTAACTCAAATAATTACAAATTCAAACCTATTTGAATTTGAAATTATTACCTAAAATATAAATCCTATTTTAGGAAAGTTTCCAAATCCCTTTCTATTTGAATTTTAAATTAAATTGGGATGAGTTATTTCTTCCCAAATTTAATTCCTTAAATCAAGAAGGCATTAAATGCTTCCATAAACTCTCCCTTGCACCCCCATGCCGCCGACCCCTTTCCCATCCACCTTCCTTTTCTCTCCCAAGACTCCTCTAAGGAAAGAATTAAAAGCTTACCTAATTTAGACCCTCTTAAATTTGGAAAGTTTTCGAATCCTTTCCTAAATTAAGAAGGATTCAATTTGGAAACTTTCCTATTATCCCAAATCTGAATTTAATTAGAGGTTTCCCTTTAAATCTCTTTCCAAATTTAATCACCTATGATCGGAAAGAATTCAAATCCCAATTAATTTTCTCATGCATGACCGACCTTCCCCCTTTTCCTCCCCTTTCCCATTAAAGCCCTTCCGGCCTTCCCCCTTTTCCTCCCCTTTCCCATTAAAGCCCTTCCCTAATTTGAATCCAATCAAGCTCCAATCATCTAGCTGCCCCCCTACCTCTCTCCTATCCCATTAATTTCCCTAAAATTAATTCCCCAATCAATCCCGTAACTCTCCTCAGCCCTAGCTATTTTCCCCAAGCCTTCCACCACTTGGTTTTCTTCCTCTACTGGATTTCTGAGTGCTGTCCAGATTTCTGGGCACAATCTGCACATTGCCTAGGAAATTCCAAATTTTCATCTTGCTGTCCATGCCGTTACCAACTGCTGTCCTGCACCCTGGGAGGTCTGAAATTGCTGTTCAAAAGCCTCCAACAGCCTAATAACAGCTGCCCAAGGTTTATACAAGTGTTGGAGATTGTTGTCCAGAATTTCCCAAGTGTCAAAGTTGCTGTCCAGCATTCGTAACCATCTCCTATTGTTGTTCCGCTGGTTTTAAAATCAGATTGTTGTCCAAAGACATCAAGAAGAATCAAAGGTTGTTGTCTACTTCCTCTCAAGAACATAAAGACCACACCGGAGCCTTGTTTGTCGTGTTTATTTGGGTGAAATTTCCTCCTATTCTTTTATCTTTTAGTCACTCTCAATTGTAGTTATTAATTGACTCTTGAAAAGTTGTGTTGATTCTTCCCGCTAAAGCCTAGTATTTATTAGGAGTTGTGTGAGAAATCTTGCATAGCACTACTCTTATTGTTAGATTAGGGATTTCTTGTTGAAACCCATTTCATTTGTAATGTCAAGAGTAATTGATTGTTATATAGTTTTACTTTTTGTGAGTGACTTGGCCTAAGCTTTTGTTATCGCTCTTGTGTTTTATTTCATTGTCTAAATCAACATCAAGCTTTAGTTAACTTGATTTTAATCATCAAGTATGCAAAATTCATATCTAAATCATATTTTCATATGTGTCCTGCATCATTATCCTTCTAACGAATTGTAAGGTTTTACGTTATACATTGGATTTGGTTCAAGATAAATGCTTTGTTCTATCAAGTCAATTAAATTTTCCTGTCATTTGAAATACCAAACCAATTTTGTCCCAAGCTCCTTGTATGTGATATTTGAAACCTTCGAGGTATTCGAAGTTGAGAATTTTAGATGGGATGTGATTCAAGTAGATTTCAAAGAGTTAATTGAAAAATAATAAAATAGGACTATTATTACTGCAAAACTCATTCATAAAGAGAGTTGTCATTCATAAAGAGAGTTGATATTCTCCTCCTAAATGTAAGTTTTAGAAAAGAATGATTATTTTTCAAAGAAGGCTACATCTATGGTGGTGCAATATTTTTTGCACTGAGAAAATAACTTCACAACCCCACGTGTGAGAAAAAAGCTTGATGTTGTTGTTATTGTTGTTGTTGTTGAGAAAATAATATTTGTAACCATGTCAGTGAAGAGAAAAAATACGTTTTATAGCTAGAGGGAATGTACACAAAAGTAAAGTAGTCGAAATCCATTGGAGGAATAAGTCTACGTTTGGGATACTCTGAGGTGAGAGAGTGATACATAGATTTGAAATTTAGAATTATTGATGGCTAATGATTAATGAGATATGTGACAGGATGGAGAGCCTCCCCCAATAAAGTTCAAGAATGTTACTAGTGATCATTATTGATTAAACAATCTTTAGGTGTCTATTTTATCTTTCTATGGCCCTATTTTATTGACTATGTATACAAGAAGTTTGATGAATAATTCCTTATTAGATGAGGTATACTCCAAGAACATATTTTTTGAAAAACAGAGTTGATTTGAGTTGATTTCAATCTTTTTTTAATTAGAAAGATCTAAATAATTATAATGTGCTCATCAACGAACATTTAAATTGGGATCTTGATCGGGTTAATCATCCATTCCCCCGCCATCCACTTTAAGTACAAGAGGGTGAAATCTCCAATTTTAAATATCAAATCTTCAAGCTTCCAATATATAAGCCCATGCTGCTACTATATGCCAGATAAAACATACTTTCTACGTATCTGATTGATGACTAACCTTAATCAAAAGTTCTCTCTCGTTCTCAGGAGGGGTAATTAACTATAGGGGCTTGTGCCAATAGGAAACCAGAACTCAAATCTAAAGTCCTCGTAAAATGAGGACGAAATCTCTGAGTAGTCTTATCTACAATCCCAATATGTCTTCCCAAAATTTATCCTGGAACTTAATCCGTTAAAACTCCCCTGAAAAGTAATGGGGAGGCCGGGGCCGAATTTTCGGACCCCACATCAATATCTAAATGGAGGGGTTTAAAATGTGGTACTTACAGAAGATAAATCAAAAGAATTGTGTTCAGACCACATCTTGTAAATTACTTTTTTTACTACAATAATGTCACATATTTTGGGTGGTCATGGGTACAGTTAAATTTTTGCAGCACATCATTCAATAAATGCATAAATTTGAAATACAGAAACCACCGTTCGTTCATTCAGTCCAAAAAATGCAAAAATATCATTCTATATTAAATTTCATGGACTTCAAATGTTACAAAAATCCAAAGCTAATAAACAACTAAAATTTTCCACAAAAAATTCAACTAGATGACAGAAAATAAGAGCCAGTAACAAGCCTCCTTAATAGGAACGGCCAAAAACAAATTTGAAAGCCCTCCGTCATTAGAATATTTTCTCAGATCTACGCTAGAATCAAAGCGCTCTTCTTGGTATTCAATGTGGTTTTCCATGGAATTTGAGAAAGATGAGAATCCTTCTCAGTTACTGATTTTCAAAGACAATAAATATGCAAAAAGAATTATGTGTTAGCATGATTCAAATTTAAAGCCCACTAAACTCGTACGTCTGTTACATGTAATACAGAGATTATTTATATATGCCACAAAAATGAATTTTTCAGATAAAACGCTTCAGATAAATATTAAACAAGAACGACACCTGATCAAGGTCTTTTGCCACGACTGTGTTTCCCAGGGCAGCAAAAAAAGCCAGCTTCAATCGACTTTCCTTGACTATAACTAGATCAAAAAGGCGTGGAACTCCTTCAGGTGTTCTGACTTTCTGCTGTAGTTTATGCGCATATCCAGTTTGTTTTTCCTGCGTTAGAAACAAAATGTTATTGCTCACACTTAGAAATGCATGGAAAGTGCTTTGACAGTTTCAAAAGAAAGTATGATAAGAAATGTTCGTCATTGTGCCTCAATGTTCAAAAAAAAAAAAAAAAATCTACTATACCTGCAATCATGAAACTGATAGGATACACTTGTAGAAATAGAAGAAAACTGGGCTGAATTTGGAATATCAGCAAATTGCAAACAGTAATTGATGAGGACAACGGAGATCAACGACTATGATCTTGAGTTATTTATTTATATGTACTAGTTTATTTCATATTATTGTTTTCCCCTTTATACCCTTACGGGTGGTCATGTAGTATTGTAGCCCAAAGGTCATTTTAGTCTTTTATTTCGTTTCTTTTCATGAGGCCTATTTATAGGCTAGTTGTTTTGTATTTTGGGATGATGCATTATTGAATGAAGAAGAGTTTGTTCTTGTTTGATCTCTTAGTGAGTTCATGAGAGGAGAAGCCCAAGGAGGGCGATTTGCAATACCCGTCAATCTTTGGATGAATCCAAGGTTCGCAGTTCTTACAATCTCTTTGTGAGTTCGTTAGTTCACTTTATTCTTATTTGCATTTTTTGTTCATCTCCTTTCTCCCCCTCTCCATCCACCATCGGCCATCCCCCCCCCCCCCCCCCCCCAAGTCCTCCTTAGCTCCACCACCTCAAGCTCCCACCGACAACTCAAGCCCTTCCCCATCCCCTCACCCGACGCCATCTCCTCCTTCCCCTTTGCCGCCGGCCCCCCTCATTATGTTGATTTCAATCACCATAATGATTTCCTAATCTAGCTCTAGCGTGAGAGGAAAAATTTGGATTCTTTTGAATTTCAAATTCTTTCCATATAGGGAATCCCAAATTAGGAAAGTATCAATCATGAATTCAATTCCAAAATAAATCAAATTGGATTTATTATTCAATTTCCTCAATTTGAAATTTAAAATTCAAATTTCAAAAACTTTCCTTATTTGCAAATCTTAATTAGGAAACTGTATAAATTCAAGTCTATTTGAAATTCAAATTAACTTGAATGTCATGATGCCTTTCCTAACTCATGTGTGTTGTTTTGATAACTCATACAACTCTCCCCACAACTTCTCCCTCCCCTTAAATTTTCCATAAATGCTTTCCTAATTTGGCTCTAACACTACCATTGCCAGGTCCCAAGTCCTGGATGAGAAAAGTGGAGGGTTGCGTTAGGTAGTCGACAGCCAGCATAAAATTTGTCAAACAATAATGACATGAATCCTTTAAAAAATTGTGTTAATGTTAGTGCGTCCCCTTGAAGCGACGCGCTGTATGGCTTTAATACAGTGACAAGTATGCAAGGGTCGCTGCACCTAAGGGTGTCAATTTCGGGTCACGGGTCGGGTTCGGGTCGAACCCGGAACTGACCCGGGTTCAAACGGGTCAACCCTAACCCGACCCGGGTAGACAAACGGGTTGGAAAACCGAACCCGGACCCGACCCAGCGAGTTGCCGGGTTGACACGACCCGACCAGGTTTGGGTGTTCGGCGCCGGAACTGCGGCGGCGGACGGCGACGGACGCGAGCGCGGCGGGCGCGGGCGAGGTCGGGCGCGGCGGGCGCGGGCGAGGTCGGGCGCGGGCACGCGGGCGCGCTGGGCACGCGGGCAGGCGCGACGCGGCAGCGCGGGCGGGCAGTGGGCAGAGGCGGGATTCGAAATTTTTTGAATTAAACGGGTTGGCGGGTTGACCCGGCAACCCGCCGGGTCAACCCGAACCCGACCTGTTTTTTAAACGGGTCGATTTCTGGAACCCGAACCCGACCCGTTTTGAAATCGGGTCGAGTTCAACCCGGATTTTCCGGGTCGGGTCCGGGTCTGGTTTTCGTGTCGTGTCAAATATTGACACCCCTAGCTGCACCGATGCCCGAGTGCAGTGTTAAATAGGCAAGGGTTCCCACATCAAGGATGGATGTGAGCAAAGAAGCTAGTCCAACAACAACATCAAGCCTTTATCCCACTACGTGAGGTCGGCTACATGAATCTTTTTTCTCCATTGTGTCCTATTAAAAGTCAAATTCTCGTTTAAATCTAATAAAGAAAGGTCATTCCTAATATTTTCTAACCAAGTCTTTTTAGGTCTACCCCTACCTTTTTTAACATAAGTTAAATCTAATACCTCTACTCTCCTAACCGGGTCATCGAAAGGCCGCCGTTTTATGTGACCAAACCATCTAAGGCGACTCTCTCTAATCTTATCTTCTACTGGAGCTACTCCAACCTTTTCACGTATATGCTCATTTCGTATCCTATCTCTAAGGGTAAAGCCACTCATCCACCTGAGCATCCTCATCTCTGTCACACTTAACTTAGTATTATGCTTCTCTTTTAATGGCCTTAAGTTTGAGGGGTAACATTCGGCATTCCTCCACTTCAACCACCATAAAGATAATATCCCCATCTATTTCACCATCATTGCAGGATATCTAAAACCTCACTACCATCTTATAGAATTTTCCCTTAAGTTTGAGGGGTTTACCTTACATTTCTATCACATAACAAGTACATCCCTGATGCATTCCTCCACTTCAACCATCTTGGTCAACTTGAAGCTTCTTCTACTGAATATAAGCAATATCCTTTCCAAGAACTCTCCTAGCATTTAACTTTATCATCACTCTGATCCTCCTTATTTTCTCTATATTTCTCCATCAAACCTCAATAGATCATAGTCAAGATATCTAAAACGTGTACTCGCTCTTATTAATGACTCCATGATCGTTCCCTTCCAAAGCATTCAGGAAACAATGGGTTCCCATTCTCAATACTATGTTATAAAAATTAATAGGATTGGAGATAGAATTATAGCTTTAAAGATTGTTGTTGATGATAAGATTGTTAATATTATAAGTGCTTATGCTCCTCAAGTAGGTTTGTATATGAGTTCTAAATTAAATTTTTGTAGTGACTTAGAAGAATTATTACAAAAGATACCTCTAGAAGAAAGAGTTTTTATTGGAGGAGATTTAAATAGACATGTTGGTAGAGGGGTAAATGATTTTAAAAGCATTCATGGTTGCTATGGGTTTGGAACAACAAACAAGGTGGCAAGATCATTTTAGATTTTTGTTTAGCTTATGATTTTTCAATTGCTAATACCTTATTTAAGAAAAGAAATAAACATCTCATCACTTATAAAAATGGATATAGTACAACCCAGATTGATTATTTTCTTATAAGAAAATTAAATCGGTTAGATTGCAAAGATTGTAAAGTTATTCCGAGTGAAAATTTATGTACCCAACATCGATTATTAGTTTTGGACTTTAAGATAAAGAAGCAGAAAATAAAAAATAAAGTAAAATGTTATTCTAGGATTAGATGGGGGCATTTAAAGAATATTAACAAAAATATTTTTGAGAGTAAGATTTTATCTGTGCATGAGGATGCTAATATTATTTGGGATAAAGTGGCTAGTAATATTAAGAATAATGCAAAATATGTGCTTGGAGTATCAAAGGGAAAATCTCTTCATAGTAAAAATAGTTGGTGGTGGAATCCAAATGTGCAAGAAAAGATTAAGAATAAGAAGATTTGTTATAAAAATTGGTTTAATTTTAAAAATTCTAATAATTGGGAAAGATATAAAGAGGCTCGTAAGGAATCTAAGAAAGCAATATGCGATGCAAAGACCTTAGCTTTTAGTGATTTATATAATAGATTAAATACTAAGGAGGGAGAAAGATATATGTATAAGTTAGTCAAACAAAGAGATAGGAGTAGTAAGGATTTAGTTCAAGTAAAGTGTATTAAGGTTGAAGATCAAAAAATACTTTTCTTAGAAGATGATATTCAACAAAGGTGGATGAGATATTTTGCTAAACTTTTTAATTAAAATTATAAACATAAGATTGACTATAGTGACCTTAGCACCCTAGATGAAAATAAAGATTTTTGTTTTGTTAGCGTATTAGTAAAATCAAAGTTAGAGAGGCTTTAAAAAAAATGAAGGGTGAAAAAGCTGTTGGACATGATGATATTCCAATAGAGGTGTGGAAATGCTTAGGGGATGAAGGTATTTCTTGGCTTAATAAACTTTTTAATACTATTTTGAAGACTAAAAAGATGCCAAATGAGAGGAGAATGAGTGTGTTAATTCATATTTTTAAGAATAAAGGTTATGCACAAGATTATGCGAATTATAGAGGAATTAAGTTAATGTGTCATACTTTAAAACTATGGGAGCGTGTTATAGAGCATAGGTTGCGGCGTGATACTAATGTTTCTCAAAATCAATTTGGATTCATGCCGGGTAGGTCGACTATGGAAGCCATACATTTATTAAGAGGTTGTTAACCTCTGTATAAACCAGACAAAAGAGGAAAGAAATCAAGGATCCCGCGTATATACCTCGTGTTCATCGAGACGCCCAAATCTCCGTGAATCCAGCAAGAAATCCCGCAAGAAATCCTGGAAAACTCGTATCGTTGCCAGCTCTGCCAAGATCCCGGATATCTCGCCGCTTCACGATCATTTCCCGGATATCCTGTAGCTCGCGCCTCGATCGAACGATGCCAGACTTCGTTAAATACCGACCCAAAGCCCCCTCATTCGCTGCTTCTTCCATTCGCTCTCTCGCACGACTCCTCTCCCGCTGCTTCCACGACCAGAGCCGATCGCGCTCCACCAAATCCCGATCTCCATTGCCATCTCCCGATCCCTTCAAACCAGCCGAGAGAGAGAGAGAGAGAGAGAGAGAGAGAGAGAGAGAGAGAGAGAGAGAGAGAGAGAGAGACCGAGAACTCTTACCTGGCCGGCGCCTCCTTTGCCCGAGCTCCCTCCTTCGGCTTCACCTCCCCAGCCGATCCCCTCTGTCTTTGCCGCAAGAAACTCCTGCCCGATCCAACCCGTCGTTGCCTCCCCTAAATCCACTTAAAACCTAACCCAACTCACCCTGCTCACTCCAACTCGGCCGACTCAGTCAACTCAGCACCCGACTCAGTCCATTTAACTCCACTCAACTCCATTCAGCCTAACTCAACTCAGCCCACTCACCTTTCCATTCAACCTAACTCAGCTCCTCTAACTTGAATTTAAAGGTGATTTTTGTTTTGATTTTTGTTATTATTATTATCTAATTATATTTAGTTATTTTTAATAGCAGTTAGTTATAATTAATTATAATTATTATAATTAAATACTTTAACTATATTTAATTATTATAAATAATTAGTTTTAATTAAAATTAAGTTATGATTAATTTACAATTATTATGATTAATTATTAGCGATAATAATTAATCATAATTTATTAAAATTAATTATAATTAAATTTTAATTTAAATTAATTATCATCATTTTATAATTAAATATGGTTAATTATTATAATTATATTTAATTATTCTTAAATTATAATTAATTATTATTAATTTTAATTAATTATAATTAAAATAAAAAATAAAAAAAATGTAAAGGTTCTTTTCTCGATGCTTGCAACGAGCCGGCAAACCCCCGAGGCGCTCACATAGCGTTTAGGGTGGGAAACCGGTGCGATGCTCGCGACAATTTAAGGATCCCTCTTCAAAGCTTGCAACGAGCCGGCAAACCCCCGAGGCGCTCAAGTAGCGTTTAGGGAGGGAAACCGGTGCGACGCTTGCGGCGAAGAGGATAAAAAAATGTGTTTTTTATTTTGTTTTATTTTTATATAAGTACTCTCGAACGCCCACGTGGTGCAAAGGGGGGAAATCCTGCTTATTTCTAACATGTTTTCTTCTTATAATCAACAAACCTAAAAAACCCTTAAATGCTCACGTAGCAGGCGGGGATAAAAAATTTTCATTTGCGACTGCGGTGTCATTTTTGACACCTACCTGAAGCGCTCACGTAGCGTCAAGGGGAAGGTTGCCTCTTGGTTTTTCCCCTAAACGGGGGAGACGCCGGGAGGCTGGCGAAATTTTGTCTGAGAAATACAAGGACTTGAACAAAATTTGGACAACAGTGGACTCATTTTTGGACAACAGCGGACTTGAATTTGGATGACATGAAATATATTCTAAAGCTTAAATGATTAATAAGATACTTGAGATTAAATAAAATGAATTCAAACTTGAACTTGACTTGAAAATCTAGTGGGCAAATGATTTGAACTTGAATGCAAACAAAATGAAAAGGACTACACTTGATCTTGAACTCAAGTGATATTGAATACTAACTTGAAATTGAATTGAGTTTGAGCTCAGAAAGACCACAAAGAGCTTAACCCAAACTTGAACTCAAATGAACAATCATAAGGTGCTTGACTTGAATAATGCCATGAAATTTTCAATGAATTATTAAGAAGTCTTCACTTCAATTGGAATGAAGAATCTTAATGAGAAAATTTGCAAGAGCTAGTGATTTAATGACAAAGTCATTGTGTAAGCTTTTGGATCATCATAATGAACTCATTATATGATATTTGATCCATCTTTGAGTAGCAATCAATAGACTTGCAAGTTGTTTGGCAAACTATCCATAAATCAACCTATAAAGTTCTAAATGAATATTAAAAAGTTGACTCATGAAAGATGTGTCAACTAAGTTGCAAATCTCCAATTGACAATAATACTAATATTGTCACTCACATCCCATATCAAATGGTGATGAATTATTCTTGAGCTTTGATTTGAATACTAAGCAAATGACATAAACTTAATGATAATGACTTGTGGATTTAAATTTAAACCATGATTAGAGAATCAAACTCTAATTCAATGGATGTATGATCATTCCAAAGATCACAAGTATCAATCATTAAGTTTAATGATGCAAGCTATCAATGGATACAACTTTCTCATGATCAAACGAAAGATGCATGTGACCTCTTCATACATGTTGCAAACAATGTGGGGAGACAAGAAAAGTTCACAATTATAACATGGCTACAAGCAATGAACAATCACAAGGATGTCTGATCTAATCACAAATTGAGGCATAAGGACATTCCATTTAGCTCATATGCAAGGAGATTCACATACAATTGATGATGAAACCCAAGCAATTGAATGACTCAGAATAATTTCTAAAGACATGAATGCACTAATCCTCTTGCAAATAACAATAGTGGTCAACAACAATTTGGAAAGAATTATGGTTGGATTACAAATGGATCAAGAAGCACCGCGATAGTAGCTTGATCTATCGAGGTGTATCTAAAAAGTCATTCATAAAAGATGTTGTTCATTACTAGTGTTTGAAGACCGATGTACAACGCATGTGATCATGAATTATAATCCACATCAAGATACAAGCAAATGCATCTAACCCTACAAATGATGAAACTGAAGAGCTCCTACGAGTTATTGTAGGAGACCCCTATACATCTAATTTAGTCTCCACAAAAAAAAAAAAAGATCTGCAATACATACATTCTCTTTATAAATATGGATGTATGTATAATATGCCACTTATGGGTAGATGCAGAAGGACTTCAGTAAATGCAGTATCCTGAAGTCAATTTCAGTCTGAGAAGGAAGACATCTACCTACCTACATGCAGCAGTAGCGGATGTACTGAAAAGATCAAAGACCACAACAAAATGCATGAAGACTACGACAAGTGCAAGCTCATACGATCCAAGGCAGGAAATTAGTTAGTGCATTATGATCCGCCTACAAAAATCAACAAATTGTGCACGACAGTCTACCTGTACGAAGCAGCGAACAAGTCTATTCAGAAGCTGCTACGCTACGCCACCGGATCCGCAACTTCTATGCAAGTGGACAGAAGGCGTCTACAAATGATTTTTAGATACTCCTGCACGTGCACTATAAATTGTATACACATAGGTACACTAAAAGGGGTAAAAATAATTATAACACCCGCATGGGCCCAAGCGAGCGTGTTATTGGTACACACGTGACGCCTAGGGATGCTGCGCGGGTTGACAAGTGAATTCAGGTTCGGAACTGATCCTTCTATACGAGTCAATAGAAGTCGACAGGGTTCGAACCAACAGAAAAATATACGGTTGTGGCGACCGTTATATTTGTCTCAAAACATTCATATTAGGTCTTCAAGGCCTATAACAATATGAATTCACTAATAAAGGCACGAAGCCTACGAAACCCGATCCTCAGTCAATAGCTCGGCTGAGTTGACAAGGTTCAAGCTACAAATAGAAATGACCCAAAACACCCCGATGATGGCCGTGTTGAATGCAGATCTCAACCGGAGGGGTTTCCCAAATATTTTCAAATATCTCCCAAATATCCAAAGTTCATTTCAAATACTCCAAAGCTCCACCCAAAATCCCAGAAAAATCTAAAAATCTCAAAAAATCCCAAAAAAATTTAAATTTGAAATTCAACCCATTAATCACTTAAAGCAAAATCCATCTGCCATCCGCAACAGTTTGTCGAGGTGGACAAATTTAAATAAACTCTAGCTCACAAAGAGCCAAATGCCTAGTCGAAAATATCACTATGATCCATTCTCAAACAATCTCTTGCCAGTAAGGACGTAGTACGTGTCCTCTAACCGACAGTTTCGCCGCCAAATGGCACTGCAGGTAAACGGTTATGACCCAGGGCCCTCTGAACCGAGTGGTTTTGCCGCCAAATGGCACCACAGATAGTGGTTATGGCCAGAGCCAATACGCTCCTTAATGACGTTAAATCCTTGAGATATGAATCAATAGGATATGATCGATAGGGCACCCCCTTTGTTAGCTAAGGTGGATTCAAATTTGTCCCTTTAGGCAAACATTCAACCCCGGTCTACAAGGTCCCCTTGGACGAAGCAACCCATGGCTGCCGACAAGGATCATTCTGTCAGGTTGGGTCGACTACCTCCTCTGACTAAGTAGACCAGGGACCACGATGGCCCGGGACGACGGAACCATGGGATCTTGATCGGGTCCATCATCCATTCCCCCACCATCCGCTTTAAGTACAAGATGGTGCAATTTCTATTTTGAATATCAAAATATCCAAATTCCCAATTATTTTCAAACTTTCCAAACCTTTCCAAATACCCAAACCTAAACTCAAAATCCAATTTCCATATCCATGCTGCTACTATATGCCAGATATACGTATCTGATCGACGACTAGCCTTAATCGAAAGTTCTCTCTCGTGATCGAGAGAGGTAATTAACTATAGGGGCTTGCGCCTATAGGAAACCAGAACTCAGATCATAAAGTCCTCACAAAATGAGGGCGAAATCTCTGGGTAGTGTCTTATCTACAAACCCATCTGCCTTACAAAATTTACCTCGGAACTTAGTTCGTTAAAACTCCCTCGCCGAATAAGAAAAGCGGGCGGAGGCCGGGGCCGAATTTTCGGAGCTCACAGATTTCTGGCGACTCCGCTGGGGATCTGGTTTCTCTTTCCATCTTTGGCTAGTCGTCTCAGTTCTATAGTACCTGTCATATCAACTCGTGCTCAAGATTTTGAGCCTTTCAAAATGATCATTCAACAAATTCATTTGGCATTCAGCAGTGTTTTACATTTATTTTTATTGCTTGCTTATGCTAATCATTATTGGTCTATTTTTGTTTTAGTGTTCTGTGCAAGTCTCTGCATTTTGAAAGTGCGGGGTGATGTATCAGATTCTGATTACTAACCCTTGCCTTTCATTTATGCAGATGGATCTACAGAACACGCTGATGACTGTCCAACTAGGACGAGGTGCCAGGATTCAGCTGGCTAATGCTGTCATTAAAACCGGAAACGCTGGAGCTACCATCCAATTTGGTAGTGTTGATTTCCCTGCTGTCGTTGCAAGAGCTTCCGAGGCTCCTACTCGTCGCACGCATCTGCTGGCGCAGCGACCCGCTACTGAAGCTGTCACCCGTCGTGTGCATCTGCCAGCACAACGACCTGTTGATAAAAATCCTCGTGGTAGGATTTCTGTATTCGAGAGGCTATCACAGCCTGAAATCCCAGCCACCAAGAGGATTGTAGCTAACGGAAGAATCTCAGTGGTAACTGCAAACACCACCACTCTGTCAACCAGGTTATCTGCGCCTGGAGAGTATAATGCTGAAACCTCCCCATCTGGAGGTAGGCCTACAAAAAGACAAAGGAGAAAGATGAACGCTGAGCTCCGAGCTCAGCATCAACAACTCCCGATCCATCCCTCCAATCTGTAGGCCCAAGAGCATGAAGCCAATGTTCCTACCCGGAACAAGTTTTCTGATTTAAAATGGGTGAAAATGAATAGCTCCACTGGTGAGCTGAAGAAGTCTTTCTGGGAGCAACGACAGGAGGTCCCAGCTCCTCCAAAGAGAAAGAAACCTAAAACTCTCTCAGCCCGGGTCTATCGGGTCCTGAAGACTGTAAAGGAGAAAGGTCTGAAAAAAGAAAAAGTTCCAACGGCCCTTAGTGATAGAGGCCAGAAGAACTCCGCCAAGAGAACGTCTATCTGCTGTGGCGGAGAGAAGAGAAAGAAGATATGTCCCACACGGTGAACATCGGGGCGTGACACCTGAACCATATGTTCAGGGATCCGCTGCCGAAAGGTCCCGGTGGAAAGGAAAACAAGTCTGGAGGCCAAAGCCCCGAAGAAATGAGAAAGAAAGAAGAGAAAGAGGAACTGATATGGGCGTGACATCCGGTGAGGCTTCCCGGAGATCCACCCCCATCTACAAACAACATCAGAAGTGGGCCCCGAAAAGGACCCATAATGATACTCCTCCAAACGGTAGACACCTTGGAGAATCCTCCAGGGGATCCCGTCGCCCTCCATCCCCTCCAAAGAAAGAGACTAACTTCAATCGCAGCCCACTGATCGAAGAAGTCCCCGTGCCTAATCAGGAACCGGAAATCCAGTGGCGTCGCCGCTCGGAGATCCGAGTACTGGAAGAAAATATAAATGATCAAAACATTGAAGAAGAGGAATTTCTTGAAGAGGATGAAAATATACAAGAACTCCTTGAAGGGGAAGAAAATATTGATTATGGTGCTGAATGTTGGCCATTAAAAGAGAAGCATAATATTAAGTTAAGTGTGGCAGAGATGAGGATGCTCAGGTGGATGAGTGGCTTTACCCTTAGAGATAGGATACGAAATGAGCATATACGTGAAAAGGTTGGAGTAGCTCCAATAGAAGATAAGATAAGATTAGAGAGAGTCGCCTTAGATGATTTGGTCACATTAAACGAAGGCCTTCCAATGACCCGGTTAGGAGAGTAGAGGTATTATATTTGACTTATGTTAAGAAAGGTAGAGGCAGACCTAAAAAGACCTGGTTAGAAAATATTAAGAATGACCTTTCTTTATTAGATTTAAACGAGAATTTGACCTTTAATAGGACACAATGGACAAAGAGGATTCATGTAGCCGACCCTACGTAGTGGGATAAAGGCTTGATGTTGTTGTTGTTGTTGTTGTTTTCCTAATTTGGCTCTCCTCATTTAAGAATAGAATTAAATTCAAATTCAAATTTGAATTTCAAACTATTCTTAAATTATCATCCCATAAATTAAGAGAAACCTCCAAATAGTTTAAATCTGAAATTAATTTCAGATTTAACTATTCAATCCTCTTAATTACTTGGGTCCACCTCCTTAATACCGAACCCCTCTCCCTTCCTCTCTCCTTGACCGGCCCCCCTAACCTTCCCCTTTTAATTAATTACATCCCAAGAATTAGGGATGTAATTAACATAGTTCTTTCCTCAAATTAATTCTCCAATCAATTCCCTAATCCACCTCAGCCCTAACCGCCCTCTCCTAGCCCCTATTCTCTCTGATTTCTCTTTCCCTAGAGATTCCTGCAAGCTGTCCACGAAATTCCAGCAAAATGCCTTGCTGTCCAGCACCCTTGGGGGTCACGATTTGCTGTCTTGAAGCTCCTTACACCCTATAGTAGTTGTCCAAGGCTTCTCTAAGCCTTATAATTTGCTGTCCAGAACTTTTCCATTGTCAACACTGCTGTCCAGAACTCCAGAGATTGGAAAAATTGCTGTCCAAGTTGCCGGGATCGTTGTCCAGGAAGTTATACACTTTTCCATTGTTGTCCAACCAGCCCAACTGCTGTCCAGCCCTCCTGGAGTCCACGCCCTGCTGTTCGATGACTCCCAATCCCTCCTAGGAGCTGTTTAGGCTTGTAAAAGGATCACGATTGCTATCCCACTGCAGAAACAGCCATCGTCAACGCCAAAGCTTATTGTCTTCTGCTTCATGTAGGTAAACTCTTCCACCAAACTTTCTTATCTTCCTAATTCACTTATCACTTGTGGTTATATGTTGATTCATAAAAGATCATGCTAATTCTTCCCCGCTAAAGCTTAGATAACTAGAGAGTCAAGGGCGGATCCAGCTTCTTTTTTTAGGGTGGGCAAAAAAAAAAATTTTTTTTGCGGGGGATGGGCAAAGATTCTTAAGATTTATAAAATGAGGGCAAAAAAATTTTTTGAGAGGGGGCAAAATACTAAAAATACCCAAAATATTCCAAACAATCCCTCTAAAAAAATAAAAAAAATTTTTGAGGGGGGGCATTTGCCCCCCCTCAAGTCAATGGGGGTCCGCCCATGTAGAGAGTTGAGTAAGGGACTCGTGCATAGTGCCTAATCTCATTGTTAATTTAGGGATTTACGTTGTACCATTCATGTATGCAATGTTAGATTAACTTGATTGTTTTCTGATCTAAACTCTTACGCGTGTGATTCAGCCTAAGCTTATTTTACTGCTCTTAGTGTTTTCTTTTGTCGTTAGAAAATTCATTGTAAAGATATGATTATTATGGCTTCTAATACTTAAGCGTGCAAACTCTTCAAGTAATTTATCTTTGCATGATCGTTTTACATCAGTAATAGAGAAGAAACTTGTAGCCAAACACTTAAGAAACCTTTGAATAGATGAAAGATGGAAGAACACAAACAAGATACAATAGATCTTCAATTTGAGAGCAAGATCCGGCTCTCCCAAATCACTAGATGCTGCTAGAGCCCAAAAATAGCAAAGAACACACTAAATTAAGCAAACACTTGATGCCTAACACTAGGGAAAACATTCTACTTAAGGCATAAAAACATAAATGAAATCCCTAAACAGCCCCTCCTTTCAAATTTTCCTCATAAACCTCATTAATTCTCTCTTAATTGCCGGTTGTTGGATCCCACGCAGAGGGGGCAGACCTTGTTCGGGTGGAACAGGGGTTCCGCCTCCAATCAAATATAGTCGGTCCATCACGGACCGATCTCACGGACTGGCTAGACCGGTCCAATGATTAGTCTAACAGAAACATTCTACTAAAAATAAGAATATATGGCAAGAAAAACCATGCTTTACATATTATGATACTATTCTAGGAAAAGATAAATTGAGTTTAAGAGAGAGCCTCCTTATTCAACATCAATAAAATGCTCCTTGTATTTTTCTTTAATTATATCCATTGTCCTACATTTTTAGTACTTCACAAAATATTGTATCAATAAAGTAATAAACATTACCTGTGGAAAAAGATAATATTCAACTGATTTCAAGAGATTGTTAAGCTAGCTGTATTCGGCTGGGATTTATTTTTGCATAGCCATATCATGTGAGAGCTTGAAGGTTCCATTATACAGTTAATAAAGATGGAAACCAAACAGCTCAGATCTTGTCCATAATATAGAATTGCTAAGCTTCATGAAAGCAAGCTTTTAGCATTTGTTTATCCAATACATTCGATAAGAATAATTACCAAAAAAATTCATAAAAAACACACATGCAACATAAGTATAATTACAAGGCAGAAAATGCTGGAATGGATTGCCAAGCGAAGGAAAACTGACCAGTATCATAAATGTAGCAATGCCCAGATTCTTCTTCCTCAACAACTCCACGCATGCTTGAGCAGCATCTGTCGTTTCAACCACAATATAATCAAGCGCAGGGCATGCTGTTGATATTGCAATATCATACTTTGCTGCATCAAGAATGATGAATACGGTGTACACTAATTAATAGGGAGGATAAACAGGAAAAAATTAGGCATATTAGTGCTTCTGCTAGCTTAAAGTGTATGAACGTTATACGTAAAGAAATCACCGGATCCAAGATATTATTGAGTTACATAATGAAGCACCACAAGTAAACAATTGAATATAAAACCACACAATAATGATTATCATATATGAACTGAAACAAAAATAGAACATTAATAACACTTTTTTCATCCAGCCCTCCAAACAATTATATTGAGATTGAATGATCTCAAGTCATTGCTGCACCACTAATCAAAAATAGAAGGCATGGAGAGAGATAAAAAAAAGAGTTTGACTTGTTCATAAATACACGGTAAAGTTAATGGTATGGATTTCAACAAGAAAAAAGATCAAAATGGTCCCTCAATTTTTTGTGAGGGACCAAAATAAAAGAGACTAATTTGATCCCTCAACTCCTTTAAAAGGGACATTTTGTACCATAACATCAAATTTTAGGGTTAATGGTGTTAAATCAAGGGTATTTTAGTTATTTTTTAATTAAATGATTTATTAAATATAATTTTCAAGTAATAATATTTTTTTTATTTTTATTAAACATTTCTTTAATAAAAAAATTATTAATAATTCTAGTTTTAATTTAGGATCATTATAGACAAAAATTATTAATATTTTTTATTAAAAAAAATGTTTAATAAATTAAAAAAAACACTATTACTTGAAAATTATATTTAATAAATAATTTAATTAAAAATGACAAAAATACCCCTTGATTAAACATCGTTAACATCAAAATGATGTTAGTACCAAAAAGACCCCTTTTCAAAGAGTTGAGAGACCAAATTGATCCTTCAAAAGAGTTGGGGACCATTTTGGTCTCTTACAAAAAAATAAGGGAAGATTTTGGCCCTTTTCTCGGATTTCAACTTAATTCCTTGATTGAAAATTGATCCTATAAATTAACGTTGCATATACAGAACACAAGTCTTATCCATACTTATAAGAAAGTCTACATAAAGTGGTTGATTTCTAGACACTCACACAAAGTCTGGGTACATATTGGTGGGAGGGGTAGGACAACACAGGGAAACTTTATAACCTTAATGGATTTACCGGTTGTTAATTAAACTTAAACATAAAACAGTAGGCAAAAACAAAACAAAAAAAAAAATTTATGTAAAAAAAATCATAAAGTTCTTAATCTCAATAGAAAATCGTGATGGAACATAATAATTGTTGCCTTAAGCTTTTGATTTGAGCCCATTTGGGCTTGGATTGGACCGATTTTGGTGTCATTTAGCACATCACTTTGAGACATTCAATTTGATTATAAGTATATTAAAATTGTCATTTGGATGGTCATGAATTTGATTTTGAAAGTAGTCAATTTCATTGATACAACTAGAAAACGGCGAAATGGGGGAAGTTTCAAAAGGCTGACGGAGAATGAGATACAAGAAAAAAGGGCGAAGGGATTGTGTTTTAGATATGACGAGAAATACATGATGGGGCATAGGTGTAAGGACCGAACTCTTCAGGTTTCTCATCGTCTGTGATGACGAGGAAGCTGAAGAGGGAGGTGGAAGCGTGTTAGAGATGTAGTAAGAAAAGAAGTTGCATATGGATGTAGCAGAAGTCTCCCTAAACTCAATAGTGTGATTCACCCCGAATCACACTATGAAGGTGAAAGGAGAGATAGCATATAGGGAGGTGCTAGTGTTGATAGATAGTGGGGCAACCCACAATTTCATCTCCACCCAAATTGTTGATTTATTGGGGGTGAAGGTGAAACTAGTGGATACAAGAGGATACGGGTTGATGATGGGCACGAGAAAGGTAGAAATGGGTAGAGGAGTTTGTAGGGGAGTGGTGTTGACCATTCAAGGGATACAGGAGAGGGAGTATTTTCTTCCCTTGGAACTGGGGAGTACGGATGTCATCCTGGTGATGAAATAGCTGCAAACCTTGGGGGAGACAAGGTAAATTGGAAAGCACTGAGATAATTTTAACATTTCAATTTATAAGATTTAAATTTAAATTTAACATATTAACTATACCTAAACCAAACCAAACTTGAGAAGAACCACACAACCACAAACTCATAGCAGAAGAGCCCTCACGCCCGCACTCAATATTGTTGTGTTGCTACACTGTTGCGTCAAACCGCTATTGCGCCATTGTTCTTTCTCCTCCAACACCTATACTCTTGTCGTTAGAAACCCATTTTCTTATTTTTAGTATGAAAGATAAAAGAAAGAAATTAACTACAATAATGATTCTTGAAAGTGGGTGATTTTTGAATTCTTAAATTATGATATTAGACTATTTATTTATATTGAATTGGACAAGAGAGAGACTATTTATTTAGTGTTGTTTGTAGCCTAGTATGACTTTTAATGACCTTTATTTTTTATATGAACTTACTTTGATGTTAGTATGTTACTCATTATTTCATACATCTCAAAACACCTCAAGGCTTACACCTCATCTCACGAAAAAAAAAAAAGTCTCAATACTTGCATGATTTCAAAACTTAGAGAAAAAGGCTACCACCATTAGTTGCGGTATCAAGATTGCATATTACATCAACGTGACAGACCAAAAAGATTCTACTAACAAATGGAACAAACAAGAGAGTAACGACATCATCTTTCCTCATCTCTTCACCGATTGATACAAGTGAGTGAATCTACTTCTCAAAAAGGGAGACATGCGTCCTGAAGATCCACAATAAGCTAATTGTGATTTATGTTTTCTCAAATGTAAGCAAGTCATGACTTTTGGCATTCCTCAACCCATAGTTTAAAATTGCGCAATTAGAGGCGCGCCCCTGCGCAATTTTGTCCCAAATACACCCTCATTGCTTAAGTTTTGTTGGTTCTTCATGAGGCGTACGCCTCTGTGCATGTGAGGCGCGCCTCTGAGGCTAAATTGTGAAATTCAGTGTGAGGCGCACGCCTCTTGTAACTGGGACCCACATACTTAAGTTCTAATTAAAATAAGCTATCTTCCTCCCCTCTCATTTTCGCCTACCCGAAACCGGACGAACAAAAAAGCCGCAAGCCGCACGACTCGCTCTATTGCATCTATTTTTTTATTTTCCACTAATTTCACTTATCATTTAGATGTTTTTATTGTATGATAGACTCTTACTGTTATTTACCTGCTAAAACCCTTAAATTCTCGTTTATGCAATTCTTCGTCCGTGAGGCTTACGTCTCACACCGCCTCGAGGCTTACGTCTCGCCTCACAGACAAAAAACGCCTTGAGGCTTATTTACGCAATTTTAAACATTGCCTCAACCCTCACTCTCTCTTACATAAAGAGTTACATTCATGCATACTTATACAGAGAGAAGAAAAAACATATTTTTAAAGTCATATATCTTCATGAAAGGAGTCATACCATCTACTTGTAATACCTACCCGACCCCAACCCGTCACCAAAAAACTCTTATATAAGGAAGAGCGCACCATGAGAGTCTTAAACAAAGTTGGAATTTGTAATCCTCTTTCTAATTAAGAAAAAAAAAAAGCTTTCTATTTCAAAATCTCAAACTCCCTTCTCGTGTGGCAAGTGTAATTACAATTAATTCTATATCAACTAATCCCCATATATCCATCTTTCTCTCTTCAACAAAAACACCAGGCCCACTTACTAGGGTGCACGGCCACATCCTTGGAATAGCACTTCCACTCCCTTCCCAACTCCCGACTATCTTCTCACCAGAATCTATTTCTTTACTTTTCATTCCATATAGTAACCTAAGAAGAAGAAAAGGGTGAAATAAGCGTTCAAAAGAAAAAGAATTACAGGAGATGCAATTGGTTATGACTTAAGTGAAATACTATCAATTGAGAGTGAAAGTGGCCAGCTGACAGCCTTGCGAGTTAACACAAAGGAAAATTGAGAGACACAAAAAAAGATAAGGCACCAATATTTGATGAAAATGAATTCTCTTAAAGTACTGCTTTGGTTGGAGAATCTATTAGAAGGATCTCTCATCTCTCTTCACAAGCCACAAATAGTACTGAATCATCAATCAACAAAAACAATTCTAGACTAAAGAAACCACAAGTATCTGCTGCAAAAAAACATGTATGATTGCAGAGTTAAATTGCAAGAACTTACAATCAATTGCACCAAGATCTCCAAGTCGACCATAAATTCCTTCTATTTCTTTTGATTTCTTCGCGCGCAATATTTCTTTCAAAACAGAGCCCTGACTCTGCTCAGATTGCAACGTTGACTCAAATTCTGCAACTTTCTGCCTAGCGGCCTGCTCGAGAGGTATAAGTGAATCTTGTTTCATAATGCATTCCTGAGGAAAAAACCACAATGAGTGAGCATTCACGAATAACATTTTCATGACATAATAGAAGGATAAGTAGCATGCCTGTTCTAATTTCCGGGCTTCTGAAGCTTCAAGTTTATTTTCCTCTATTTTAGCTTGAACTTCAACTATATATTTATTCTTCGCATGTAATTTATCCTTTATATCACGCAATTGTTGTTGAGCTTCTTCATAAGCAGCCCGATCAGCAGCATGCTAGAGAAAGATTAAAAATCTCACTAAGCCATAAGAGGAATGTTGATGCAACATTCGACATGCTTTGGGAAAACACACTTTTTGACAGCTTGGTGGGAATTGGGAAACTAAAGCATGCTTACGATTCAGTAACCACTTCAGTAAAGAAAAATCTAAAATACAAGTAAAATTTTAAGGAAAAAGGCCACACTTCAAAGGAAAAAAAGAATTTGATGATTTATTATTTTACAAAAAGATGAGATGTGATCCCATTTAATATTATTTAACTGTATAAATGAGCATAAAAAGTAAATATTCAGATGATGCATTTGTAATAAGAGATACAAATATGCAGTTTATTATCATACAAAGTAACCTTTTCCTTCAACAACTTGGTCTCAGAGCGAGCAACATCAAGTTTTCCTTTGTGTTCGATCAGTTTGCTTTCCCATGGTTCTAATTCTGCTCGAACTTTGTTGAGCTCAGAGAAATACTTCTCTGTTTCAACTGAATCAAAACAAAAACAAGAACAATAAATGTAAACCAATGAAAATCAGCAGACTAACTACAAGGAAAATAGAGATGGGGCAGATGTGCATGAAAGCTTTTCCCATGTGACTAATAAAGGTGCGCAAAACTCTTGAGAACAAAAACAACACTTCATTATGATTCAGTAGGTCTAATTATACAGGAGACCCAATGAAAGGCCTCCATTGAGATTTTGAAAAAAAAAAATTCTAGCACTATAAATTCTCCATTTTCATCGTGTGCAAAAAATGACAGTTATCATCATCAAACTTATCCCAACTATTTACATCAACCTATGCATCCTGCATTTAATCAAGTTGAGTGCTACCTTCGGAGTAAACTAGATTTTGCACAAATTTTTTTACGCATCTGAAACCATATTATCTTTGGCGTACACCATATCTGCTTTTCTAAAGATCTTTAAACAACCATAAAATAAGAGTGATGATGATGAGCAGATATGGTGTAGTTAAAAATCAATATGAATTTTCAACACTACAATCACTTTTAAAATCCCTCAAACGAGAGGAATTCATGATCACACTAAAAAAGAGTGAAAACAGAATCAAAACCATGTAAAACATAATTTCGATTTGCAAGCAATTAAATGGCCCTTGGGTGGTTCGAGCACGATGGATGTAAAATTCACAGTTTACATAGAAGGTTTGTATAACATTTTGTGCAAAATAAATTTAACATCTCAAATAGCACTTAACTACAAATGAATGAAGGAGGATTCAAAAAACCAATGCAAATATTTGGCATAAGGCCAATGACGAAAAGAATGATGATGATGATGAGCCATGACTTGAAATCATTTGATACAATACTTCTGTTCCAGAGCTAGATGTAGAGTTTATGCCCCACCATCCTAAATCACAATACAGCATGAACAGCCTTGCATTTCCAAGAATGAAAAGTTGAGCAGGTCAATGGGTTGAATGAAAAACAACGTCTAAAATGCTAACGGGAGCCTAGATAGGGTATACGATGAACAATATCATGTAGCACGGGACATAATGGTCAAATGTTAATGGAGATAACAGAGGGAATTGGATTTCATAACTCAAACATGGGAAAAACAGTCAAACCTCGTGATGGGGACATCAGCAACGTTTTCAACATATGTACCTTCAAGAGATGCCGGAGATCGACGGCCACGATCATGATCTGTATTTTCATCATTTTATGTAGTAATTTATTTTTATTTTATGTTTTTCCGTTTTTGCCCTCATGGGTATTTGGTAGCTATTGTAGCCCAAGGGGCATTTTAGTCTTTTGCTTTCTTTGTCATTTTAGGCCTATTTATATAGCCCTTTTCTTATGTAATAGTTAGTTTTGATCAAATGAAAATTTACTTTGTGTTCTCTTGGTGAGTGCATCTCTCTCTCAAATCTCTTGGTGAGTTTTGAGAAGAGCTAGATCTCTTTGTGAGTTCTAGACCTTCTTCTCCATTATCTTTGTGATCCATTGGTGTGGGAAATCAAGGTGAATCCGTGGCATAGGCATCCCTATTAGAATTGCCCTTTTCCTCCCTCCTTGGATCCTTGCCGCCGCCCCTTCCCCCTAGCCAACCGTCGGCCAGCCTCCCGCCGACCAACCCAGCACCCCATCCCGCCGGCCTGCAAAGCCCTCCCGCCGGCCAGAAAACCGCCCAGCGGCCCACCGTCCACCGTGGAGTCCTTGCCGCCGGCCACCCTCAGCCTTGCCACCGGCCATCCGTGAAGCCTTGCTGCCGGTTTCCCTCTAGCCCACCTATTCAAATTTTGAATTCTCCTCCCCTAATGAATTTCCTAATTAAGTCAAATTAAATTAGGATATTAATTACGGGGAGTTACAATCTTTTTTAAATTCAAATTCCCTCCCAATTTTCTTTAAAGAAGGGAGTTACATGATATAATTAAAATCTGAAATCTAAATTTGATATTTTGATTAATTAATTGTGGTCCCCACCTACTTAAAATTTCCCACCTCTCTCCTTCTCCCTACCTACTTAAAATTTCCCACCTCTCTCCTCTCTACATGGTCGGCCAACCCTCATACCTCTCCCCCTTTTAATTGTCTTTAATACCTCATTAACCTCTTCCCTCCTAATCTTAATTTCAATTTCAATTTCTGAAATTAAAATTAGAGGGATGCCAATTCCGGATATCTGAAATAATTAAATAAATTTTAGATTCTAGCTTTTCTCCCCCCACAACTCCACCCGTCCCTAGCCCCTCCCCAACCTGTGACCACCTCCTTCCCCTTAGCTCACGGCTAGCCCTTCCACCTCCCCTCTTCTCTCGGATGCTCCATAAACTCCAAGCAAGAATGCATGGCGGAACCCGAATGGAACTTTGGGTTTGTGCATGACGATCGAGATCAAGTTGACATCCTCCAATCACCGTTCTTTGACGTGGGCTTTGATTTTGACGACACGATTGAAGATTACATCGACCGTATCCAGTACACCTTAGTAGATGTGATCGACGAGCAAAGACCAAAGGGACGTTGGATCATCATTAGACGGCCGTCATCCTCCACCACTCCGGCCACCTATCCAAGAACGACGATCTTAGGCTCCTTCCTCGGAGTAACCTCGGTTCTAATGTGGAGACTCTTCTTCCGCTAAAGCCTAGACTAGATGAGCGTATGGGTTTCAAAGGTGAAAGTTCTCATTATTAAATCGTGGACTCTTCTTTATCGTCGTAGTTTTACAATTACTCTTTGTGTTTCTTGAATTGTTTGGTTGATTGATTCCGCTCTTCTATGCCTAAGCAAGTTAAAAAACCGAGAACTCCTTAAAGTAACTCCATCGAATGTTTGTTTAAGGATCTGTCTTTTGTTATAAGTGATAATTTTATTTTGAATTATTTTGTTAAATTTGCTCTCTTTAATTTCCTTAAAGTAACTCCATCGGATGTTTGTTCCACATCACCTCGGTATAGATAAATGACTAATAAAAAGATAAGATGAAGAAAGGATAATAATAATCAAACACACAGGAGATGATTAGAAGCATCGTAGTCCTTTATACTAAGAAAATCAATTATTGAAAAGCAGGGTAACCTTTAGAGCTCTCTATGATTTCTTCCAATATCTTTTCTTCGTTCTGAAGAAGTTGCTGCAACTTTGGTATCTCTTCCTCAAGTTTTGGAATAAAAAATGATGATTCCTCGTTATCCTTCTTAATTTCATCAATTTTAGATGAGTCCTGACAGGCACGTAATTTAGTGAGTGCATTATGCTTTATTCTGTAACAAAAGATACGCAAACATGAAACTTAAAACAAAATCCAACTTCACTATTTGTTCAACAAGAGAAAAGAACAATAGCCATGAAAAATAAACCAAACTTTTGCACATTAAAAACAAAATTTAACTTTTGTAAGGACAAACATAACTTCAAGCAAAAGAATGACACCTAGACAAAACCACACGTTACACAAACCTTTTTGAGTTTGTCGTCAGATTTCTTAATTTTTTGCTTCAGGTGATTACGATCTTCCTGGTATTTAACATCCTTCCTCTCAAACTTCTTGAATTCATCTTTGCAGATCCTCATTTCATTGTCAAGATCCTAATCCATCAAAGAAAATAGAGAAAGAAAAGAACATACAAGTAATTCATGTGTCAAAAAAGATAAACAGTAATCCAGCAGAAAAATACAGCTACAAAGACATAAGGGTAGAAGTATATAAACTAATGTAGAGGTTCTAGCTGTATATGTTCTCTACCAAACCAACAAGCTACACGCGATAAATTGAACCCATATAAAAGTTTCATTATCAGTTTCTTGTTTTGATTTCAACCTGTATTTAATGTAACTAACATCAGCATCAACCTCAAACATTTATCCCACTAAGTGGGGTCGGCACCATGAATCTTTTTTTCTCTATTGTGTCCTTCTAAGAGTTAAATTCTCATTTAAATCTAATAAAAAAAGTCATTTCTAATACTTCATAGCCAAGTCTTTTTAGATCTACATATATTTTTCTTAACATAGGTCAAAGCTAATACATCTACTCTCTTAACCAGTTCTTCGAAAGGCTAATATTTTATGTGACCAAACCATCTAAAGCAACTCTCTCTAATCTTACCTGGAACTGGATCTACTCCACACGTATATACTAGTTTCGCATTTTGTCTCTAAGAGTAAAGCCACTCATCCACCTGACCATCTCATCTCTGCAACACTTAGCTTGATTTTATGTTTCTCTTTAAATGGCCAACATTTTGCGCCATAATGCATTGCCGGTCTAACCACCATCTTTTAGATTTTTCCCTTAAGTTTGAGGCTTACTTTTCTAACTTATGTAACTAACACCGATGCATTCCTCCACTTCAGCCATCAAACTTGAATTCTATTAATAATATTACCATTTATGCCACCATCATTTTGAACAATAGACTCGACATATCTAAAAGATGTACTTTTTTATGATTTGATCGCACAAAGTCACAATTCCCCACTTAAAATATTACTACTAAAATTAAACTCCATATATTTGATTTTAGATCTACTCAAACAAAAACCCTTAAGACTCTAAAGTTGGCAAGCATAATTTAAATTTTCCTTTAACTCCCTCTCTAATCTTAACAATAAGAAGATCAACAAAAAGCATACCATGGTGCATCCTCTTGCATTACTTAGCTCGGAAAATTCGATAAGATAGCAAATTTTGAACAAAATTATTTAGCTAATTTACTAAACAAGTCAAACACAACCAAGAGTTAGATCAATAGGCTGACTCCAGCTCTCTCTCTCTCTCTCTCTCTCTCTCTCTCTCTCTCTCTCTCTCTCTCTCTATATATATATATATATATATATATATATATATATATATATATATAGAGAGAGAGAGAGAGAGAGAGAGAGAAATACATGTGCTTATAAATAATCATTTATAAAGATACTTTTCTATTTTTATCATCCATTTTACTAAGCATAATAGGCAATATATGTTTAATGTTATATGGTGATTAAAAAGTGTTGTACAAGAAATATTATAAATTGTTCTCATCAAATCAAAGTAATTGATAGAAAAATTCTCAATGCATTACTTATTCATAACATTGACTTGTTATTTGTGTTCAAAAAGTGTTTGGCATAATATTAAGCAAGTCAAACACGTGATAGAGTTCATCTACCAACTTCTGAAACAACATCAAGAAGGCAGCAATAATTAACACACACAGATCAAAGTTGTTTATGCATTCATTATCATTTATTGATTTTATTTTGGTCACGTGGACCACATTTTATGACATTTTTTTATGTAATTTCAATTAATCAGGATAGTTTACTTCAATTAGGATGGATTTATTACTTATTATATTTTTATTTTAAATTCTTCTAGAAGTTTTTTAATTTCAACTTTTGGAATAATCATGGATTGTAGATAAGGCAGGCTAATATTAACAGAGCTTTGAGACTAATATTTTCATCATTCAATCAAAGTTTATGAGATTTCTATGTCAACACATCGCCGATCGAGCCGGTTTGCACCCAATTGAGTTCCGTTGAAATCAAATCGGCCTCAAATCAAGTTTAATTAAACTTAAATTAAATCAATTCGATTTGATTTGATTCTATAAAATTAACTCAATCGAATCAAATTAAACTCAAATCAACTCAAACCGATTCTAATCGAGTTTGGTTTGACTCAATTTGAGCCAAATTAACTCAATTGGAGCTTAAATCAACTTCCAAATCAAGTAATTGGGATCAACGATCATGATTGTGTAACACCAGGAAATTCAGGTATTACTCAATTTAATTACTATAATTTTTTCCTGTTAAAATAAATCATTAGTATTAGTAATCAATAATATATTAAATTAAGTAAATTATCCCTTAATTTCCAAAAGATGCTTCTGATGGGTGTAGATAGGTAGCAATTGCTGTGCGGGGTCCACTCCTTATATCATTATCCGGTTTGGAGATTATGCAAACCACTGTTGGAAGGAAACGGTAAAATAGAAATCTTCCCTGTAGCACATCGGAAGAAAAGCCTAGCAAAATTCGGCTGAGAGCTTAAACTATTGTGCTTGGTTCGGCACAGTGATTTGCAAAGGGCGGCATAGTGAAGGCTGCGACATAATGAAGGCTGAGTAGAATTCTCGGTATAGTGCAAGGAGTAAAGAAGTGATCGGTTCAAGACAGGAAGAATCGGTTAAGCATAGCAGCCGTGGAGATTGGAATCAAGAAGAGAAATTGAGTAAAGGTTTTTGGTGAACGTGTGAAGCATCAGCAAAATTAGTACTTCAGGTAATTGAAGAAGTTTATTAGACATTGTTATCAAGACTTAGATGTTTGCTTTAGAACTATATGAAGAATTATAAATCTGTGTAGATATACAAACTAATGGCAGTGTTGTCAAATTCCAATTAATAGTGAAAGTCTTAAGGAGATTTTATCTTGTGATGTCTTAGATTCATCTGGTTATGCAAAGAGAAAGTTTCGAAGTGACTTACAATCATACAAGAGTTCGTGGTAGAGAATTGGAGGAAGATCATCAAGGAGGTAAGTAATGCAACATAAATTAAAAAGGACAATGTTGTTAAATTATACTTGAATATTTGTAATGGAATTGAAGTAAAGAAATATGTGAATCACAAGTTATTTACATGAATTAATGTTCATCTCCAAGTATTCAAGTGTAAAGGACTGCTTATAATTTCAATATATGTACCCAAATTTATATTTGATATGTCATCTAATGGGTTCTCTATGTAATACTGGTTTGGAAAGATATTAATTCCTTACCTATGGTATACATGTCAGTTGTATACAATTTGAAAAGGATTAATTGTAATAGTATGTAATATCTCGTATCTAAGTTATACATGATGGAAAATATATTGAATATCAATATGAATTAAAGTTTGGCTATTTATGATGTATAAGTTACAAGAGTAGTTGGGACAAAAGGGTTCCCAAACATGAAAATACCTTGTAAAAGGGGCAAAAGGGACCCCTAAAGAAATGAGACCTGCATGTCAGGTGGGGCAAAAGGGACCCCTAAGGAGGCAAAAGGGACCTCTATGTAATTCAATGGCGATAATGTAAGGTTTACCTGGACTCCATTGAATATGTTTAAAAAAGAATAGCCAAATCTTTTAATGAGTAAAATTGATATTCAATATGGATATAAGAGAAAGTAAAGGTTAATGTATATGAAATTTATAAAGGTTCTCAAGTAGTTTAACTTTCATTTCTGTTTAATGTTTTAAATTTCTTTATCTTGCAAGTTCAATATTATTAAAAGTTGCATTACTTGTCGAGCCTCACAGCTCACCAGAACTTTCTTCTGGCTGTTGTTACAGGAAAGGGAAAAGAGAAGATAGATGCAAGCTAATTTATACAAGTGTTTCTTCTTTTCATGTTAGGTTACCTTTTGTTAGTAAGTTTAAATTTTCAGGGTATGAAAGAAAATTAGACATGTATTACTTTGAAATTGTTTGGTTTTCCTTAGTGGCTCTGTACTAGATTTTGGATGAAATTTGGAGAATTATTAGATGCTTCCTTTGTTATTCATAATGACGTTTATATGATCTTTTATTTAGATCTGAAATGAACTCAACAGAAATGAGAGGTAAATGATGGAAATGTTATGGTTGTTTATGTAACACTCTAAAGTACGGTTAAAGAGTACTATAGGGTGTTACAGATTGTCCCCAAATTTCAAACATGTGTCTTTGTCTTCCTGTCCAATCATGTTGTCTCCTCGATTTGAAGCAGATTTGAGCGGCTTCGACAAAGATTGAGTGGCAAGTACTCAAGTGTCGAGGGTTCTCTCATTTCTTCCATATGATACACTCGAGAGAGGGTGGGGACTTGATCTTCATGCTTCTGCATCCCACGTGCGTGCGTCCATCTAGAGAGAGCGAGAGACCGAGCAGGAGGGTTCCTCTTGCGCGCGTCTAGGGTGGAATCGAGCGAAGAGGAGCTAGCGGGAGATCTCTTGAGTGCATCTGGGGTTAAATTGAGCGGAGACGAGCACGCAGGAGATCTCGTGTGTGTATTTGGGAGGAACCGAGCTGCTTCTCTATTTGTGCCTGGGAGCAAATCAACCGAGAGTTGATAGCCTCCTTCCTCGCGTGTAGGATTGGGAGATCGAGCGACTTCTTCCTCTAAGAAACAATTGATCAGGAAGAGTCAAGCGGTTAGAGTGATCCATTCTCCTTCCTTTGTGCATCCGAACCGGTCGTGCAGGAGTTCATGTGGCCAGGGGGCTTTCTCCTGTAGATTATTGCGTGTGTCTCAACTGAACTGAGCAATAGAGGAACTAAGAAGAAGGGTTCAAAAAAAAAAAGAACGAGCGGAGTTTGTGGAAGGAGTTGGTGTAGCTCTTCATCTCTTCATTTCAGCGGTCAAATAGAAGGAAGAGGAGCTTCTTCTTCCTAAAAAAAAATCAACTCTAGTGAGCTCATGAGCGGAGGCAGCTTCCAGAAACATTCAAACAGCAGTTGGTTCGTGTTTTCAATCGTCTATACCTCTTCAAGATATAAACGCAACAATCGAAAACACTGTACATTGGCTTCACTGAGGTAAAATGCTCCTAAACTTAGAAAACCCCAAAGTCTCTATAAGCCTTATGGATGTGTTTTTGACGCTCCTCGAGCCGAAAACACCCGTATTTTATTTTCCAAAGCTGAAAACACCTATTGTCCTCTCTGCAAAGCGATGGAAATCCAGTGATTTCCACGTGTTTGCTCTCAAATGAGAGCCCAAGGAGGACATATCCAAAAAGGAGGGCGGACCCCTTGTTCTGCCTCCTGTAGCATTAAGTCGGCCGCTGGGCCGGCTCCTAGGCCGATTTAGGGAAAACCGGCCTATCATATTTATCCTTAAGTGGTTATGATAGAGATATATATATTTTTTGCAAGTAGTCATATCCAAAAAGGGGTAAATAAAAGACATGATTATCAAATGTTATTTGCTTGCAGGAGGTGCTTAAAATCCCCCAAGGAGGAATGGCCAATTGGATAGAAAAAAGACTTGGAACTTTAAGTGTTAAGCAACTCTAAGATGTTTTCTTTTACGTATATTTACATGCTTCCAAATCCCCCTGTTTTGCCAATTTGAGTCTTTTCATTTTTTAAATATATTTTATGACTTAAAAAGCGTTGTAGACAAGTGGATATAGTACCAAGTATGGGTGTCAATTATTAACCCGGCCCAATAACATGACTTAAACCCGAACCAAAAAATCTGAGTTCAGGTCAACCCATTTAACAAATGAGTTGGGTTCGGGTTTCAAATTTTGACATGTTTGAGATAACCTAAATTTGACCCGTCTCGTCCGAACTTGCCACTCCCACCCACAGTCCCATACAGGCCGCACCATCGGCGATGAAAGTGGAAGACCCTGCCCACACCGCATTGCGAGTTGCATGTGGCAGACCCACGTGTTCAGCCCGTTGCTCGCACCACATCCTGCCAATGTGTCATGCTCGCGTGTCAAGGTCGCCTAGCTCGCTCGTGGTCTGCCCTAACCTCGCCCCCACACCCCGCATCGTACTCACCTACTTTGTACTCGCTCTCCCGGGCCAATGTGTTGGATCGACCTGGATTTGGGGGCAGGTCAGGTTCGGGTTTAAATTTTTGACCAGTTTATATAATCGGGTTAGGTTCTTGTTGGATAAATAGAGAGCGGGTCAATTTCGGGTTGGACCCAAAAAAACCCATTTTGACACCCCTAGTTATATGAGAGATGAACTAGAAGGAGAACCCCCTAGGTGAAGCCCTTGATGCATCTAAAATCCAAAGCTTGAAGACCCACAGGCTAAATCTGTAAAAGAAAATGTAACTGAGTTGCATAAGGCAGGCAACTCAACTGCCACTCATAATTGTAATAATTTAGACATTATTTTACTTCCCTGTTGGTTTATTTTATGTATATATACACAAATTTGTTTGTTTACTCAGTGCACATTAGAAATTCATGTTTTTTCTAAGTCCACTCACTTGCTTTTTTGCTTAGAGGCCGCCTAGACATGTGTTATACAGTAGGCTTTAGGATAAAATTAAAATTTATACTAATTAAAAGATCTAAATAAAAAAATAAACCATAAGATAATATGCTTTTTTTTTACCAAAAAAGTGCATGACTTAAACAAACCACATTTTTCAATAAAACATGAAACGATCATGCATAACCCAGTGAGTCACATGTAAAAGCCCTCACATAAGAACCAGATAACAAATATCTGCATTCAATAAGTCAACATTTGCATGCCCACATGATTTGGCATCTTAGCCCAAAAATCAAGTTGTAAGTAATGCCTTCTAAATCAAAATAGTCTTAACTATATTGCATATGTATTGAGACCGAACTATATGGTTATAAAAACGTTTAAGTGGGTTAGCTGGCGGTCCTTTCTAGGCAGTGTTGTAAGCCCATAGATCGGGCTGATTTAAGCTCATGTGAGGTGTAGATTTGTAAGTCCCTTGCATTCCATTATTTTTAGGTTCGAGATACTACCCCTAGGATCCTAGGCTTAGGTTGACTCCAATCGTCTTATCAAGCAAAACTCAACACAATCCCATCTAACTTGTTAACAAACTTAAGGGTGTTTATATTTTACTCAATAGTTTAGAAGCGAGTTTATTCATGTTCGCCTCATTTACCTCCTTAATAATCAGTTCACCCTCATGATGCATGAAGGAACATCAACATAACTATTTATCCCGTAATCAACATGCCCAAAGACAAAATAAAGAGTATGCTGGCCTCTGGTACAAAGGTTAAGTATAGAATAAAAGTGCATAAGAAATTTTTTAACAAATAAATCTATGCTTGTGAAACTCAACATTAACATACGCTGACAATTTCCTTTATATTTGAGCCATGCATGAGCAAAACAACATTGATTCTGAATGGCCTCAAATAACAAGCGAGTGCATAACTATAAAAAGATGCTGAAATATTACCTCCTGTGTTTTCAAATGCTTGTTGTAAACACTCTCTAGTTCCTTCAATATCTTCAAGTCGTGTTGAATCTTCTCTCTGAAATAAAGCTCTTAGTATTTCATTTAATTGAGACAATAAAAACAATTAGCTCTAAATTAATGATAACCTTTCAGTTGTGAGATTTTCCTCTAATGTTATGACATTCTGCTTCAATTCAGTGACATGGGCATTAGCATCCTCAAAAGCAAGCTTAGTTGCATTCTCCTTGTACTTCAAAAGTCTCAGTTCCTTCAGCATATAGGCTTCAGCTTCATTTTTTGCGCTCTAAGGAAAAAAAATATTAACTCAATAATAAGTTCCTTTATATATAGAACAGCACAAAAGCATTTACGAAAATATATATGCACCTCTAAGCTGTCTTTCTCTTTCTCAGCAAGCTTTACCATCTGAACTGCTGCGGATCGCTTTTCGTTTAGGGACTCTAATCTGCAGTAGCATAATTTTTCATGGATATTAAAAAATGGATTGACTAAACACGCTATAAATACAATAAAAGGCAGAGGTTATCAGTAGTCCAAAAATGTAAACAATTTTCTTAAAATTATTGCTCATAAATATAAAGCGAATGATTGGGGTAAATGTATGTAATGCGCTCAGATTAGAGTCCCTGCTCCAATCCAGGCCTGCTCCAATCCAGGCCTCAAGAGAGGTAAAATAACATTTTCAACATGGACTCATCCATTTTAAATACTTAATAGAGGGAGAAATTTATCAAACAAAGTAAAGACAACAACTTGACTTCAATAAACCTTACGAAAGTAGGTTTAGGTTACTTAGTACCTCCTAGAAATATATCTAGTACCAAGCAAGAAACAAGAAATTGTATGGATGTCCTATTTTATCTTTGCGTAGTTAACTTCAAATGCTTTATGGTGCAAAATATTGGCCATTAAAAGAGAAGCATAATATTAAGTTAAGTGTTGCAGAGATGAGGAAGTGGATGAGACCATGACAATTTAATTATTGTTGTTTACATTACTTTATTTTATTAAAATTTTAAATACAATGTTTTATTAAATTATTCGATTATTATGTTTGAAATCTATCATGTTTATAATGATGAAAGCTAAGCATTAAAGATATAAAGTGATCTAATATATATATATATATATATATGAATGATACATATGTTTAAACTTTCATGAAACAAATAAGGAAATTACAACATACAAATGGAAAGTATAAAAAGAAAAAGTAATATGCACGCAAAAATTACAAGAGTTCACCCTCTTATAGTACTAGCTGGGGACGCAATGTATGCATGCACGCTGAAAGGAAATAAAAATGAAAATGGTTGTATCTTTATTGGTACATTTAGACAATGCTCATATATTAATGGAAATGGAAATAGATTAAATATCAAATGAAAAAGAAAGGAATGTTAAGTGGAAATGGACAAATGAACTAGAATATGAATTAATTTATGTGAAGAATAAATTATAAAACTTATGGTATATGAAAGAAAATGCATATGTTACTTACTAAGAAAGTTGTATGTTTATTTTATATGCCTAACTGTTGTTTATGAAATGGTGAATATCAACTGAGTTTACTTAGTAAACTCATTTTATTAAATTAACTTCTTCAAGTAGGTCTCTTGATAAGTATAAATGATTGAAAGAAAGGATTTTATGTACAGAAGACGGCGTTCAAATGAAAGCAGATAAAATGTGTTATGTTTAAATGCATATTCAACGTACAAGTAGTGTTAGTGGTTCTTTAGTGTTTGAGGAATATTAGTTATTACTATTATACGTAATTGCGAAAAAATATATATTAACTGTCCAACTGTTCGTTCCCGTCTCATTAATTCGAGTCTCCAAGCCAGGTCATGATAGCTTCTGGGGCATTCCCGATACCTCAAAGTATAAAAAAAATTCACATTATGTTTGCTGCTATAAAACATTTTCATCAGAGCTACCAGTAGACAATGCCCCTACTGGTGTAGATGGTAAAAACTTAATTTGAGAATTCTATAAAACATAATATATAATGAGTTTTCATGATCAAATCACTATATTCATCAATCATTATTAGATTTAGCCAAACTAATGAAGTTATCATCATGAATCCTCAACTAATGAAGTTATCATCATGAATCCTCCCTTTCATTCATCCTTCTCAATATTTTGTACAACTTGTTAACATATTTACACAAATCATTTTTCACATATTCTTCTTGTCTTAACTTTGGCCTATCATATTTATTCCAAATCTTTCAAAATTAATCTCATCTATCAACCTTTTTTTTAATCTTCTGCCTGCAAATTTACAAATCACTTGACTCTATATTTCATAATCATATGATCAATAGACACTATTCCAACCATGGCCCATCCTATTTATTCCAAATCTTTCAAAATTAATCTCCTCTATCAACGTTTTTTTAAAACCTTCTGCCTTTATTCCACATTTCCAAATCACCTAACTCTATTTTTCATTATCTTATCATCAATGGATGCTACTCCAACCATCCCACAAAGATAAAATTGTGTTTAACTATTCTAACAAAAAAATCATGCACTCATGTAAAAATTCTTATTTTTGCACACTAATCTATTTTTACTAATCACTTCTTACTACGCAACACTCAAATGCATAAAACATAGTTTGTACAATTATAGTTTTATTAAATATACCTTTATGTCTACATGATATTCTTTTACAAAATAGTGTATTACTAAAGCACTTCTCTATGTTAACCAACAAACATCAAATCTATAAGTTATATCCTTGTAGATAGGGGTGTCAATATTTGACACGACCCAAAAACCCGACCCGAAAATTTCGGGTTATGATCAACCCGAACCCGAAACGGGTCGGGTTCGGGTTCAACATTTCGACCCGTTTCAAAATCGGGTCGAGTTCGGGTAAACACTTTGACCCGATTTTGACCCAAAAATCCGATTTTGACCCAACAACCCGAGATTGACCTAATTTTGACCTATTTTTTACCCGAAAAAGAGGAGATTGACCTGTTTTTTACTCGAAAACTAGCAATTTTTTGTTGAAAACGGGTCATTCGGGTCATGTCGGGTTCGGGTCCGAAAAACCGACCCGTTTTCAAAAATTGGTCTGGTTCGGGTTGACTCGAATAGTGCCGGGTCAATTTCGGGTTCGACCCGAACCCGACTCGTGACCCGAAATTTACACCCCTACTTGTAGATATCTCCATTCTTATAAATAATATGTGCAAAATACTTAAATCCCAAGATACCAACAAACAAAGGATCACATCATGTCTAAACTTGTAAAAACCGAAAAAGACGATCCTAGGTCGTCGCACGCTTTTCGATGCGTCGCGATGAGACTTAAGTGAAAAATTAAAGTTAACGAAATTCGACAAACTGAAACCCTCTCCTTTATTTCCCTTTCGCATGTGTCGGCCAAACCGAGCGGAACAAGAGGAATGGGCGGACGGCGGGCTCGGCGGGGGTGGCTCCAATGGCGATTTTCCGGCGAAGAGTTTAGTGCAAATCAAAGAGGACGACGAGGGGAGTCTTAAGGTACGATTATTTTAAAATAAATCTCTCTAGATTTCAAGTAATTTGGAAAAGAACTTTATAGGATTTTTCCAAAATCTCGTTTTCTCACAAAATTTCTATACGAACCCATTGAGGAAGGATTAGGGAAGTAATTTAATGGTGAAAATGAAGTTTTTTTTAGAAATTTTTAGAAATCGGAAAGTTAGGGTTTTTACAAAAATTTTAATTTCTATAAAGTGTTTTTACAAAAGTTGTTTCTAAAGGCCTTAGAAATGTATTTAAAACAAAATTTTGACTTTTTTATTTTTATAATAATTTTCTTTTTCTTAATTTCCCTAATTAATTTAATCCGAAATTTAATAATATAATTAAAAAATTATGTTTAGGGATAATTTTGAAATAAAGATTTAAGTGAAATTTAAGATTTAGAGTTTCCAAAATTTAATATTTTAAATAATTCCGAAAATACAAAATTAATTATTTTAATTATTGAAAATAATTATGATGTATGCTTAGTTCAGTTATAATTATCTTTAGGTGTGGATTAAGGAGACAACAAGTGGTTAAACAACGTCGTGCTGCGTTGTGGTGGTTGTTCGCTACTTGCAAGATAGATGAATTACATTTAAATTGAATTTATGAAATTTAATTAAATATTTCTGCACTTTTAAAATGTTGTATGTTAATGTTCATGAATTTTCTATTATTGCTTTAGTTTTACAATTCTTGTTTATACATATGGCATGTTATTTAGAAGGTTAAAGCAAATTAAACAATTTCATGCACATGAGATACAGAATTTTATTACCCAAAAATCATTAAATATCATATGATGTATTGAATAGTTTATAATCCATTGATAAATATAAGTATTATAAAGTGCATGTGTATGTTAATCCGGAAGTGCCAAAAATGGTAATGGGGTTCTACGGAGCCAAATGGTAAAGGGGCTTACAAAACTCAAATGGTAATGGGGTTCTTCGGAGCCAAATGGTAAAAAAAATGGTCAAAAGATTATAAATGATCAGTACAAAACTCTGGTACTTCCGGGACGGGTGATTATCATATTATGATTATGAAATTTATGCATTTAAAGAAAAGATTTAAGGAAAATGAAAGTTTATGAAAAAGAAAGAAAAACTATTTAAGGAAATGTTTTATGCAATGATTATGAAAATGTTTTATGAAATCATACCCATGAATGTTTATTATGATCCTTATTGTTTCATTTTGATGCTTAATGGTATGTTTAAGAAAGAAAAGAAAAATATTTCATGAATTTAAGATAAATGTTTTTCACTTGCTGAGCGTTGGCTCATCCTATTATTGGAAATATTTTTCAGAAGATATTATTAAGAAGTGATGGCTACGAGACGACAATATACCTACAGTCGTAGAAGACCGCAGGAAGAAAGGTTTTTATGTTTTCTGATGATTTTGAGTTCAGTGGTTTGTACCTATGTCTGAACAGTTTATTGGAGTTTATGTAATTGTGTTGCAGATTATGTTTTTAGTTTTTATATGAGAAGAAACAAACTTGGAATACTTTAATTTGATGTTTTTTAGTGGCTCTTTCATATTAATAGATGATATTTATGTTATGTTATAAAGGTTTAAATGAAACTGATTATGGTTTACACGTATTTTTTGTACGACCGACTGTTCCCGCCTCGTTATCTTCGGGCTAGCCGGGCTGGGTCGTGACAAAACTCATAACTTGGAACCAATTTTAGACACTTATTTGAATTAGAGGTTGTTGTACCATACCCTACTGATCCTACAATGTTTTTCACTAGATCATTTACAAGCAAAGTAAAAAATACCAGTATGCCTATCATTGAAATACCTCATCTCCCACCAATTTGTGAAGGCATCGATGATCATGATTCTCAACAACATTTTAATTCATATGAGAGAATTTAGAGTGCTAATGCTCTAGTGAATAGAAAGTTTCATATCCTATTTATCAAGCAGGGAAGGAATCGTTAAAAAATTTTATCAACATTCCTCTATATTCACAAGACTTAAAGCAAGATACATTTCAACAATTTTAAAGGATTCATGTCATGATTATTCGACAAGTTTTACGCTGGTTGTCGACTATCTAAGACAACACTCCACTTTTTTCATCATGGATTTGGGACTAGGCAACGGCAATGTTTCTTCTTTTTTTTTTTGTAGTTTTCAAGGTCCAAAATTTTCTCATCCTTGACATGGCTTTTTTCTTTCTTTTTTTCCTCTAACAATTCATGGTATTGCTCTTATTGTACTCATATAATTTTCTAGTTATGATATTATATTTTTTTAATGTAGTATAAATATATATATTATAACAAGTAAAATAAAGAAATATTAAAAAAATATTTACACATGTTTCAATGCAAATGGGCTGCGAATTTAAATAAACATAACTTGTTAGCCTTTTTGTGATCTTATACAACATATTTTATCAAATACAACTAGATACTATAGAAATACATTTGAAGTAGTTGGAAAAAGACTTGAATCTCCTTTGCTACTACAGATTATAATCAATAAAATGTACTGCGCAATAACTATAACCAAAAGTTGCAACAGTTAAAAAATCCATTTAAACAATAGTCTTCTTCAATAAGTGACGAAGTATACAACTATTAGTTAAATCTACATTTAAGACTAGCTTGTTCTCATAAGCACTATATATGGATATAGATGATATTGAACAGTAAAAATTCTAATAACAGTGTTAAGATAAACAAACTAGAAAACTTAAAGTTCAACTCACTCTTTATATGCTGATTCAATCCTTTCCACATATTGATTAGTTCCTATGATGTCTTCAAGATATTCCAAGAATCCCTCATCATGGGGTCCTTGTGACTTAGGCTTCATTAGAGAGATTTGCTCAACCTCACCCTACAATGAGACACAAGACCAAATAGATTGCAAGGCATGAAGTGCAAGTGGTGATTGATGATATGCAACTCCATAAACCAAGTACATGTCAACCTCCAAAACCATAAAGTTGGCCTGATTAAAGTTTTTAAAAACTTCAACCATTAAAGAAATTTGCAATTATGGATGTGAAGTCCCAGATAAGATGTAAAGAAGCTGAAAATTGAACAAATATTTCAAGATAACCCTAGGCATACCTGAAGAATTAAAAAACGGTTATTATCAAGGTCTACTCCTTTTTCTTTCAACTTCTTTGTTACCTCAGTGAAATTACTACCACGGTCATTAATATAGTACTTTGATGAATTGTCCCGGAATGCCACTCTGGTAATGAAAAAGTTGCTGCCTTCAACAACGTCAAAAGATCCATCATCCTGAAGAACTTTACATATAAATATCATGAAAATCTTAAACAATCACTTAAATCATTAAAGCATTACCTGATCAACAATTTCTTGAAAATACACCGAAACCCCGGCACTATCAATGTTTTGGTGGTTGCTGGAATTATGTATCAACTCCGATACTTTGTTCAGACGCATCTATGTAAAAGAGCAAAAGCATAATGAACAACTAGCACGATCGCAATGTAATGAGCGCACGCAGTTTGATGAAATTACTTAAAACATTAAACAGGCAATTTAAATATATTTCCGCATTCATTTGGAGCTAACATAACATACTTTAATTCCATCGATTAAAATTACCAAAACTAAATGCAGTGATTCAAAATGAAGGTGTAAAGTTTCACAAACAATAAATCCAGGGATATTAACATGGAGCAAAATTTTACCTGCTTTGCCCGCTTGCCAAACACAAAGAGCATAGCATCGATGACATTACTCTTCCCGCTACCATTAGGCCCAACCACCGCAGAAAAACTCTGTCAAGAAAAAAAAAGCTGCTCATTTTTTTAAACAAAGAAGGTAATCCGGCACACGAACGCAAAATTGGCACTCCTGAAATGTCACTCAATATCCTAAACGGTAGAGAAAGTTGTACTGCACGAATTTTGATCATCAAACAAGCCAAATAAAAATAATACAGAAAAAACATCCAATGAAATACAGAAAACAAGGACACGGCTCAAGCAGAAAACTTGTTAACCCAAAGGAATGTTTTTTTCCCCCATCAGACGACAAAATTTGCAAGTTACAGGAAACAGCTACCTATCATCTGTAAAAAAATCATATTACTTGTGCTGAGAGGGAATTAAGTAAGAGAGCCAAAGAGAGGCCTTTTTACATTTAATGTCGGACTCTAGGGTTTTTGCAAGCACCCATCCAATACCTAAAATAACTCAAAGAAGTAAAATCCAGGAAATTGGTGGAATGAAGTGTTGGACGAAGTCTAGGGTTTGGGGAAAACAGAAAAACCTTGTCGAAGGGCCCGATCCACTGCTCGCCAGCGTATGACTTAAAGTTGCGGAGAACCATCTGCGTGATGAAGAGACGTGGCTTCCTATGCGGCGCCGCACCGGCTGATTCCACCGCCGCCGCAGGGCAAGTCCCCATGGACCCCTTGAATGCCAAGGTAAGATGCTGGGCTCTTCTTCTAGCTCTTTGGGAAGAACGCTGAGAAATGCTATCAAACGATGAACGCAGTCGCACTTCGTAAGATGTGAGGTTTTAATAAGAGAGACATTGTTTGGGAGGGAAACCAACGAATGCTCGAAATGTTCCGTTTTAACTTTCAATATGCGGAAATTTTTTAAACGATTATTTTTAAACTTAAAATTAATAGGTATAGAAATATTCGATAAGTACATATAAAAGTAGTAGTATCAGACAATTTATTTATATTGAAAATCCAAAAAGTTAAAAAAATTCATGAAGTATAGCTCAGTTGTAAAATTAACTCTATAGCAAGTAATATAAAGATTCTTCTTTTCTTCATTATTGAATTATAAATAGAGTACAAGAACAAGCGTTTACATAGGCACATACTATACTGAACAACATGGCTTAATTTTCTCAATAAGGATTATAAAAATTATATGAAGCAGGCGGCTCTAATCGATAAGTGTTCGAAATCCTGGTAAATCGCACGATTTTGGATGGTGACGTGGATGATCATGGGTCGTCTGATCGCGCTAAACGCACAATCAGACGGCTCTGATTAACCAACTTTATTTTAGTTCAAAACGAACTGAAATTTTATTTGTTCATTAGTTTTAAAATACCCAATGAAATTCTATGAAATTTGAAACATTTGCACATGGTATCCTAATCTTCCAATGCTTAGAGTTTTGGAGACTCCATACATTGTAGATTTTGAGTAATTTCAAATTGAAATACTAACTAAATGTTGAGATATCTCACCAACCAATGGATGGATTTTAAGGATTTTGGTCTTGCTTTTCTCCTGGTAATGTCTTCTTCAACTTTGAAGCAGACTCCCCAAGCTGGTTGTGGATGGATTGAAATATGTGTTCCAAACTTCACTTTCTCTTGCTACCACCTTCTCTCTTCACTAAAATGGGATTTTGAAGGTGGAATTTGGTTGTGAGGTGTGGAGAAACTCCTCTGGAGCAACTGTGAGAGAGTTCTTTAGAGCTTGAGGTTGCTAGGAGAAAGTGGAGAACATAATGATGATTTTTTGGAGGGTTTAGGCTAATTGAACCCTATCTTTTAGAATGAAGGGTTTAGATTTACTTGGGCATTCCCTTGGATGGCTTCCACATGTCCCAAGCTACATTAAAACCAAGGAGAAGGCTGGTGCTTGAGTGAGACCTCTTTTGGTTCATGTGATGGGGGACCACTTGCTTTTTCCCTATTTGGCTAAATCAAGTCCTTGTCTAGGTTTAGTGGTTGCATTAGGGTTTCTTTAGGAGGGATTTGAGATGGCTTTTAACAAGATTTGCTGGAGGAAAGAGGTTGCTTAGGTGGTTGGTGATATGACCATAATTTAACCCATTTCCATGGCTTGGATATGTTTTGTTCACTTGTTGACATATTGACAAGTCAATGTTTATTAGGGTAGGCCTTGAGGAGGTCATGCATGATGTAGAAAACCACCTAAAGAAGTTTGGAGCTAAGGCTTGGAAGCTTGGATGGTAATTTGGTTTCATACAAGAGTTTGGCCCCTTTAATATTAGACATGTTTGGAATGTCAAATTAAAAGATTTTGGGTGGCCAATTTGGTTTGAAAGGAGGGTAGAATAAGACCTTGGTAGGGTATATGGTTGATTTGGTCAACCATGGCTAACTTTGTCAACCTGGTCAAACCAAGTGTTGGAGTTAGGCCCAACAAATTCAAAATGGCATTTTGGACATAATGAAGGTGGTCCCATGTAAATGTGTAATGGCAAGGTCTCATTGCATGAAATGCATGTTTGGGCCCTTAAGGGACAATTTCGTCAACCATGGTTGACTTGGTCAACCTAGTCAAACTAAAAATTGGGTTTGGGTTCAATACACTCCTAATGACATCTAGGATGCATTATAAGATGTTCCATGGCTTGATTTGATTGAGTCATGTTGAAGTTTATAGAAAATTTCATTTTAACTTTTAGGGGCATTTTGTTCATTTAGGTCCTTGATAAACTTTAGGTCACAACCAGGGTCCACCAAAGTGCATTTTTATATTTGATATGTCATAGCAAGGATTATGGACATGTTCAAAAGTTTTGAGGAAGGCCCCAAGGTCAATTTTTGTAAGGTAGAAGGTCCAATGACATATGTTGTAAAATATTTGAAGGTTCTGCTGCCTTTGGATTTAGACTGAGTTTTCAAGGTTAGATGTCTTATATTGGCCTCAAATTTGGAGGGTTGACCCTATGCCTAATCAATATGCAATTTATAGATCATGAATTGTTGTCATTTGATTTGATTTTGAAGGGATTGAAAAATCACTCAAAAAGGGCCATATGACATGGGACTTTGACCTTAAATTTTAATTTTGAATTATGGACTTGAATGTGGTTTTGGATTTGATTGAATGAGTTTGGTTGACCTCATGATAAAAATGAGGTCAACACGCTTAGGGTAAAATCAAAACAGGCCAAATACTCGGCCTAGAGTATGCACCATCTCAGTAGGATGCCAAGGACTCCTCGTAAGTGATTACATGTATGTTTTATTATTTGCATGATTGTAGGTTTTTTTTTTTTTTTTGCATGATTGTAGGTACGTTTTTACATTATTTGAACAAGTTTATAGATGTTGAAAAAAATTATTTTTAACTTTTATAATGAACTAATATATTGGACATTGAAACTATAAATTATTGATATATATTTAATAAATTTATATAATTAATATTGTACTTTAATGAATTTTATCTCTTAGTAAAAATGATGTTAATAATTTAGTGGACAATGAAGAAGTATATTATTATTAACTTTTATTGATATTTTACATTCAAGACATAGATAAAATTTTTATTATTAGCTAAGATGCAACACATTTGATGTTATTTTAAGGAAAATTAAGAGTAAACAAGAACTTCACACCTTTCTACACTAGTGGATGAAACTATCTAATACAAATTTCAAAATATGGTACATCTGAATACTTAAAAATTGTGAGATATTTAACTATTAAACCATGGTAGTTCATAATTTTTAGTTAATCTAGCATATTAGAATCATGTAATTGTTGATTTTTTACACTGCATATCAACATTGATGAAGTCTATAAAGTAGTATTCAATGATGGTACATATCAAGTATTGATATTATATGTCAAAATTGAGCATATTTAAAATGACGGATGCAACACTGAATGAATTACATATTAGCTTACACAAAAATCATCTTTGGCAATATGGTCGTCATAACTTAAGAATAAATTACGTTAATGAAGCACGCAAATTTTTTTAATGATACACTAGTTTTATTAGTAATTTAATGTTTTAATAAATTTCTTAAATTTAATGATTATCCATTTTTCCTTTACTTTCAATAGACATACTTTATTATCCTTACATGCGAATGGATGATGCATCCACACAACAATTTTCCCAAAGATTGACATCTTATTAGCAATAGTCTTCTAAATGATTGGTTACCTTGTTCTCATATGATATTTTATGGTAGGTACATTTGAGCAAGCACTAATGTCAAATGCATATATTAGCCCTATTGATTAAGCATATGAAACAGTACACGATGCATTTTGCAATGATTTTAGTGTTAGTAATGGTGATCATGACATATATGGTACAACTCACAGTAATAATAATGAGTGTGTGGGGCATTATTTAGTATAATAACATATTCATGCTAATATAAGTGCAAATGATCATATCATATCTAGTTATATTCTTGAATGTCATATGACATGACAATGGGGTGTAGATGCAAAATTGATAGTATCACTAATTATACATGATCAAGTTGAGAAAAATTCATTCCAAATGAGCTCTTGGCACACATGATTTTCCCAATGAAAGGTGGAGCTCCAATGTTCATTAAATGATATTCTACCATTAACATTGCTGAATATCATATAGTTTGTTCAAATAAAAAAATGTTTGCGTTTATTTGAAAAATAATAATCTATCATGGTCATGATTGTGGCACTTACATGCACAAAGGAGTAGCTATTTATGTGGGGCATAGAAAATCTCAGGTGTTAGTAAATCATCATAAATGCACTTCAAATTTTAGCTACTATCACATAGTCCCAAGCACCCGTCAACATCTTGATCTAAAATTGAGGGAAATTATCAAACAATTAAAGTTTATTAGAAATTATCAAACAAGTAAAATAATATTGCTCATTGTAAAGATTATTGGAAGCTATTTACTTTGCTATAAAGGGTTTTATTTACAAGATACAGGCAAAGCACTCAAATCAATTGCAATATTTTTCTTGGTTTTTGGGTCATGTGTGGTGGATGTAGATTTTTTTAGCCTTTCATAATCTTAAGTGGTGCTTTCTTACTCAAGAGAAGTATCGAGGGACATTATTGATGATGAATTGACTTTCATATATGTTCTAAAATTCAGCTCAATCAAATGAAACAAAAATATCAATAACATTTTCTCTAATCTTCCCAACTCCATATCTCTTTCGCACATGATTTGCTCATCTCATTCCGCACTCTCTATATTTCCTTAATCCCCCTTTTATTTATATAACAACTTTCTCTCTTCTACTTATCAATCCTCTCTTAGTTGAGCACCAAATCAAATCTCCGATGCCTATTGTTATGAAAACAATTGTGCAAATGGGAAACCTCGGCTTTCTCATCCCAATGCCACTAGCGACCTCCCAACTCAATCTTGTGCTTATCACTAACTTTGTAAGAAAAATATAATAATATCAGAAAGAGACAAAAAGTTTTATAAATAGATCTAACACTGCCATTCTTCTGAGAAGGGAGAACCATGATTTTCTCCTTATCCTTAATTCTAAGGGAGGAAGAAATTCTAACGGAATATTTCAAAATTTATGAATTCCTTTCTAGATAAGTTGACAACTTTTTATAATATACCGTGCCCATGATCATTTTCTACTACTTTTCCCATAGTTTTTTGTTGCAATCAACATGTTTTGGCTATTGAGGGCTACTGCGAATACGTCCCAGTCATTCCTCTATAGCCACTCGAGGGCAGGATAAAAAAAGAGGCTTACCTTGACTTTAGGGTTTGTTTAGTTTGAAGTAAAATGTAGAAATTTTGAGAATATTGATGTATTCTTTGAAATAAAATAAATGCAACAAAGAATTTCGATGCATTTGGAATTCGTCCGATTTGCACGATTTCCAAATATAACATAAATTCATATCCATTATCGTCTCCCACTGACACCTACGCTACTATCGCTACTGTCACTCAACGCCATTGCAACCGCCACCCACTTCTGAGTAATTTCGCTGCCACCACCGACTTCCATCATTGCCTTATATTGCAACCACCAAACACCACTATATGCAATCAGTGACTCATATTCAACCACCACTGCTATTACTGATCACCAACCTCCCCCAATTTTAAATTTTAAATTATATTTATTTTATTTCAAACTAAATAATAATAATAAGAATCATCATTGTTTATTTTACGCTAATCCAAATAGCTCCAAAATATTTTAAATATAACACATTCAGCCAACCAAACAACCATTTAGCAAGCCAGCAACAAGGCATCTTAAACTACTGGGAAGCTCGAAATGCAACTGCAAGAACCTTCGATGGTTTGGCGCTAATTTAGGATTGATTTAGTGATTTTGTTTTAAAATAACATTAATCGTGCCTAATGAAGCATTTTTACTTTGGAAAAAAAAGAAGAAGAAGACCACATTGTCTGCAACTGATTATACATTTTTCGAACTTGAATGACAGCAAAAATTGTTTTAGGCAGGTCATCGCATCCAATTTTATATTAACTAATTGCACCCTAAAAAATTACTAATATTCCAGTAATCAATCTTCCAATAAACTTGAATTTTATAATAATAACTAATTTCGTCAACCACAATTTATATTTGACCACTACTTTTTATTTGATTTAAAAAAAATGTATACAATTTTTTTTCTACAATAATATTAAAAATTTATTTTTCTGTACTAATTTTACACAATAATATTGAAAGTATCTCAAACAAAACCTAAGAGCCTGTTCAGAGCTGCTGTAATATTTATCTCATTATATGAGGCCGATGATATGAATCATTTTTTTTCATGTATTATTAAGGGTTAAATTCTTATTTAAATCTAATAAAAAAAGTACTATTTATAACACTCCGATCAGAAAATTATGTGAGATTTGCACTTTCATTTCTCCACAGAAAATGCTAACAAAATTGTTTTTCACATGAGGCTAATGCAGATTGATATTAGCTTTTATGGTTTAAAAGTTCCTCTCTCAAGTTCTTTGTTTTGCTAGCTAGCCTACTATGAAGGTTTAAAAACCTCACAAGCTGATTGCCCGGGGGTTTTATGTACAAAATGGAGGTAAACTTTGCAATCTCTCTCCAGAATTCCACAATCATCTATTCTTCTAATGCAATCTCTCCCTTTAAATATATTTTTTTAATGCAACCTATAATGAATTTTACTTTATCTGCAGCACATCAATTTAAGCAGTGTTGAGAAAATGTTGCACCTGATAATTTACTCTGCTATGATAGTCAAAGCTCTATATTGGGTACCCATACTCACATCCACCCATGTATCCACCGATGGTGAGTATTAAATATTGAGAGATAAATCGATTTACATTGCTAATCACCGTATATCTTACTTATACTACTGCAATCATCACTACGTATTATGCAACACTTAACCACGATACGAGTACGATAAATTTGGATATGAGACTTTAAAATTTGTCATCATAGCAAGTGACAACAAGCCTCAAGACCATCAGCCCGTGGCAGACTGCATTCAAAAAATATGAAAAATGAGTGGGTATAAGTGGGCAAGAAATCCCGGAAGTCATCATGAGTGAGTGTAGGTGGGCGAAGCCCGTCCAAGTAAAACATGAATACCCAACTAGGATCTCATGTAAGACTTTGCTGGTAGCCTCAGGAAGTCGCTGGAAGAAGAGAATTGATGTCCGTCCAAATTTTCTTTCGTTGTTCTCATTCCAAATATAATAGAAAACACTCCTACCTAGCTCTGTACACTGGGACATAACATTAGAAATCAGTTCAAACATCCGAGAAATATTCGGACTCGTAAGAAATGGCTTTCAAAGAACACATGGATGGTGGATTCAGGCGCACTATAGCAAAATATGCAGGTTCCATCAACAAAAAAATATTCCTCAAGCTCAAAACATCATTAATTTGCAGACCATCATTCAGAAAAAGGAGAAGTGGGAGCCATCTGCGATACAGAAACTATGGTTGGGGTCTTCTTCTACACGCAGCCAGCTATAGCCATACAGGGGTGTCAATATTGGACCAGACCCGAATCCAACTCGAAAATTTCGGTTTGGGTTGACACAAACCCGAAGCGGGTCAGATTCGGGTCCGGAAAACTAACTCATTTGCAAAACTGAGTCAGTTTCAAGTTGACTTGGAAACCCGGAAATGACCCAGAAAAGTTACCTTCACAGCAAGGCAACGAGCGAGCGATAGTTATCAAAGGAGCGAAGTCAAACTTCAACGAAGGAGCCAAAGAAGCGACTCATGCTATCTCCACAAAATATGCTGGACGGGGTCGGTTTCGGGTCCGACAAATAGACCCATTTGTAAAAACGGGTCAAATTCGAGTCGGGTCAAACAATGTCGAGTTAACTTGGGGATGAACCCGAACCCAACCCGTGACCCGATTTTGACAATCCTATAGCCATCTTTCACTATAAAGGAAGAAAAAAGTGATGACAATTTTATCTAATGAATGCATCGTTGAATATCTCATCGTCTTTCTGGTTGCCTTTTTGTATCTAATACTCGCCAGGTTGAACATTTCAAAACTGAACTAGCGCCAATCTTTCACTAATAAATCTTGGAGTAATTATTCCATCAGGTTACCGAATGCACCATGCTCGGTATAGCGCGCTCGGTACACTCGGTATGCTCAGTATTGCTCGGTATTTTCACTGGATGTAATAATTTTCTAAATCTTGACCAGAAAAGTACTGGCATTAAGCTGTTCTACTTATTGGACTGATCAAAATAAAAACAAAAAATAATTTATAAATCCATACATAATTCGATTAAACTTCTGTCAAAACACCAAATCAAAAGCATTATCTATCTGACATGTGAAAAATCACTAGCTTGAAAAACAGTTTCATAGAACAATTCTAAACCACAAGAAAAATAGAGTAGCAGAAACTCTCAGCTCAGGAAGTCTAAATGCTCCAGATCTCGCTTTTACTTCAGTGGAATGAACCTGGACGAGTGGGTTGCACCAATACCAGGCCTACCATGCTTTACAGGCTTGTAGGAAATGGAGAACTCAGCCAGATAGTGACCGATCATTTCAGGCTGTCATAGCACAAAGAGAAAAACTCGGTAGATTTGATCAAAAAAATAAACATAAAGATAGCAGTCACAGATTTCTAAATATTTGTTACGAAAGTTAAGATTACCAATATATAAAATTGCTCAAACTTATTATCAACAAAGAAAAATCTGATCAAAGAAATATAAAACAGGTCAATTGCAGAAGAAATCTATCTATAATCCCTTTATTTGAAACATCTGCTTATAGATTGAAAAATAATAAGTGAAGATTATCACGAGAAGCTGAATGAAATGCTAAACCAAAAAAAGGGATGCAGGAAAGAAGAGTATAGTAAAGAAGATGCTTTTAAATATGATAAATGTAGAGCTGTAAGTGAAGTAATACACTCCATGAAAAAACCAGTACTTGTTTATATAAGATTTATTTATATTAAATTATTTAGGTAATTGAATAAATTTGAATGAAAATTTAAAAATTAAACATAGAAATGAACAACCTTGTCCAATGCCCCACTTGTTCATTTAGGTTCATAAACATGCTCGTTTGTTAAAGCTCAATAATATTAGTCAAATAAACATTTTATTATTTATATGAAAATTTATTCTAATTTCTAATATCAATTATCTTATATTATATGCTCTTGAAAATTGTGTATATTATTTGAGGTACAAGTATCATATAAATATCAAAATATAGACCGACATACAACAATAATAATAACGACATAACATCAAGCCTTTATCCCACTACGTGAGAATAGTTACATAAATCATTTTTCTTCATTATTTCCTATTAAGAGTCAAGATCAAAATATAGCCAAACATAAAAGTTAAAAATCATTTTTATAAATGTTTGAATTTAGCCAAATAATATAAACAATACTTAATGAACAGTGACAAATTTTAACTGAAACTCATAAATCAATTTCCCTAATAATATGCATATATGTTTAAATTGTTAATATTAAATATATTCAAAGCTCAATTATGACTCAAACTAAAAAAAAATAGTAATAAACAAGTTTGGAAATTTTTTAAATTTTGGAACATGTTCAAGCATAGATAAGAAAATAAATAAAGAAGCTTAAACAACAAAGCGTTCAAATTTACAGCCCAAGTAAAACATAACAGGAATGGAGGGCAGTTAAACAGTTGTTGCTATTCACCCTTGCGAGTATGCTAAAATCCAGGGAACATGAAAATTATCATACCAGGGAAAACAGAAGGCAAAATAACTAAGAGCCTCCTTCAACGTTTATAGCAAGTCCTAAAACTACAAGCTTTTGTATTGGCGGCCAAAAGAAGCCAAAAAATACATCGATATCCAGCGTGCATTAGATCTATAGCACCGTGAAATGATGCATTGCCAGCACTCTAATTGTGTTGATTGAGGATTTTTAAACAAGAAACATACCTTTATCTCAACCTGATTGAAAGTTTTTCCATTATAAACTCCAATAATGCTTCCAATCATCTCTGGAACTATTATCATGCTGCGGAGATGAGTCCTTACGGGCTCAGGCTTCTCACCAGGAGGAGCATCACGCTTCTGCATAAAAAAATTGACACAAGTAGTTTATATTAATATCTTGAAAGTACATAGTTTTAATTCATATAAATTTTATCAATATACCCTTTTCATTTGCATTTCTTCTATCAAAAAATATAAACGCAAACTTGAACAAAAAGGGGAAAAAAATTTAGACGGCATTAAGCGAGGTACTATAGTAGCAAGAAAACTTGCCTTGGATGTTAAAAAAAATGTAACTACTTAAGCATCATTAAAAAAAAAAAAAGAGAAATATCCAGATCAGAAAAATATGAATGACATGCCAATTCTAAAAAAAAAATGATGTATTTGGTGAATTAAAAAAGTTAAGAATCAAGTAATAGAAACAGCAAAATAAGCAGCAACATGTGGTTGGGACTGGGGAATTCAGAGAGGTGGCCTGTATTCGATGGCAAATTATTGCATCCGGTCACCGTACGCGGAGGATAGGTTCGGACTTCCAATAAAAACTTGCCACGTCACCCACACTTTTGACTTGCGCTTTGCATGCGCTTTGACTGCGCTTTGACTGTGCTTTTCCTACGCTTATTTTAAAATAATATTTTATTAATATCCGAACCTATCTCCCCGTCCGGTGACTGGATGCAATAATTTGCCGTATTCGATAGTTGCAGCAGTTTCAAAACTCAATTTCAGTTACTTTTATGTCAAAAAAGTGTTGAAGATGTTCCATTAAAAATCTGATTCATTAAATATATTTAAAAAAAAAATCTACATACATATTTACATTTTTATTTTAATTATGCATTATATAACAAAGAAAATAATAATATTGATACATCATAAAAAATTACCTTAATTGGGCATGAATCTCGAGGCATTTTTAATCGAAAACTAGGGTTTAGGGTTTTGAATTTTAAAAAGCTGTCCAATCCAAGCCCCAAATCAAGGTCTTGAAGCGTAATTGAAAAATTAAAAATGTTATTTTAATAATTAAATGATCTTCAAATCTAACATGCTTATAGTTGAATTGAGCATCTCGATGACAAAAATCCAACGAACCCAATATCACTTAATTTCAACATCATTAAGACGCTTAAATACTAAATGAACATTTTATGATAAGGAAATCAATATGGGTTGTTCATTAAGTGTTTTGAATTTTCGTCCCAACCACATGTTGCTGCTTGTCTGGCCTTTAAAAGAGAGGTTATTGGAGGGAAGAGCTTGGAGCTAGAGCCTACAATTTGGTTTGAGATTCAAGAGAGCTACGGGGCTCTAAGGATCACTTAGCATCACATGAGCAACACCACCCTAACGTCACCATGAAGTTGTTGCCAGCCGATAACTACAGTGCTCTAACCAACATCACCCGACTTTAGTCCTTTGACCACAGTCGTCAACCAATTACAATAATTGGACCGTCATTGGCCTAATATGATTTTTTCAATCACTATTTCCCCCGACTATGATCTTTCAACTGTCATCACCTACTAATTATGAGCTTCCAATCATCGTCGCTCGCCGAATATGATCTTCCAACCATCATTGACAGACTATGATGTTCCAACCATCGTCTCTTGACAATTATGATCATTCAACCAATGACGCCCAACTATGGTCTTCCGACCACCATCACAAGCCAAATACAGTCGTCTGACCTCCATCACTGGCCAAATGTAGTCCTTAGATTACCGTTGCCTTGCTACTTTCAACCATCATTGCTGGACTATGGTCTTCAGACACCATCGCTAGTACGTATGATCCTTTGACCTCCGTCAACTATCAACAACAACCCTCCGACCACCATCATCTGACTAAAGTCCTTTGGATTACCTTCACCATACTACAATCCCCCAACCTTTGTCGCCCTACCATGATCCTCCGACCACCATCACCCGACTACTGGTATACCAACTTACAATCTTTTAATCATTATTGCATGGCTACTCCAACACCAAAATATGTGATCGATCTTCATGAAAATATAGAACATTAAAATTCTCTCTTTATCGTTGCAAATGTTCTGACATGTAATAATACAATATTCAAATACAAACTATACATCAAACTTAACATTACTATTATTATTATTATTATCATTAAAGAGAGTTAACAATGTAAAAAAGAATAATTGGATGATAAATTTAAAAAGCTTACAATTCAATGTCCTTTTTTATACTATGCATACTTGGATAATGGAATAATTAGACATCCGATTAATAAGCATTGAGAATTTTAGCTAAAAATAAATTAAATTATAAACGGTTCTAGGTTAAAGAAGAGATGTAGGCAGGGGGGGGGGGGCAAAACAACTTGGGTCATCTTGTTCTTTGGGCTGCTTGCTGTTTCACGGATTGGGCCATGGCTACTCTCGGGTTGGGCTTTGACTGCACTTGTTTTGAGCTAAAAAATTGGGATCTTCTTGGTTCTAGCTCATAAATGCTTGACTTGAATTTTAGCTCATTATTAGGTGGAATAATTGCACTTCCTAGCTCATAAAATTGAAAAGGTATGTGAAATGGAGCTTGTTTCTTCCCATTCTTGTATCTCCTTAGTTTCTTCTTTGTGAATTATGGTTGTGTGCTGGCTGCCTTTTCGGTTTTCTCCCCCTAGCTGTTTTCTGACCTCTCCAAACGTTTCCTGTGCTGGCTCTTCGAGTCCCTCCCGGCTGTTTCCCGTGGCTTCTCCTTCCTGTTTTATGTGCAGTTTTTTGGGAGCTGTTTGTGGTGTCTTTTGGCTCTTCTTCTTCCTCTTACCTGATTGGTTTGGTTGGAGGTTGATGTTGGTTGTTTGGTTCCCCTTTTTGGCTATATATATGTGAGGACTTTGTCATGGAAAGATTGTTGTGTACTGATTTTTGGAGTGAGAAAACTTGAGGGTTTTTTCTTCTTTGGGAATAGCTTGCGAGCTATGTCCCCCATCTCTTCTCTTCTCTATAGCTTGCGAGCTATTTTTTGTCTCGGTTTTTAATCTCTTTCTCGCCGGAAGTGATCACCCCACCTGTATGGCTGTATCCTTCTTCTCAAGGAAATGCAGTTTTAGGAGTTCATGTTTTGAAAGTTTGTAAGTCCTTTTATAAACGTCTTGTAAGTATCCTTTGTTGTAAGCGTCATGTTTTATTTATAAAGTTTGTATTGTCGTATTTTGCCTAATTTTGAGAATTTTGTGTATTTTCTTTATCCTAGGAAGTGTCTCATTTGCTCGCAAAAATTTGGGGATTTTCCCAATTTTTTGCTTGCATCAAGAAGATTCACTCGACTCATTGGATTAAGTATTAACAAAGAGTTACTCAAAGGCCCTTTTATTTTTTTGCAAAACAGACACCAATCACACATAATTAACATTTTATCTATTTCATTTGCTAAGAAAGGAGGCCACTTCTAGACCCACAAGCCCACAATTAGACTAATTCAGCTCCAAATGGGTCGAAACTATTAAAAATACTAAATTGGTTATATCATTTAATTAGTTGCAATTCTTCCTGAAACAAATCCAACATAAGGCTTCAGATCGGCTTTAGGGAATTTTCAAAACACATCAGTTCATCATCAACATCTTCATTAGCCATATCACAACAATGTGGTTATTCATATCAATAACTAAGGAACTACTGAAAGCAAATTAGGAAAAAAAGGTATGCATCTAATGACGTGCCATTTATTTCTTCCAGTTCTTAGTTACAGCGCTGCAAATACATGAAACTAAAAAACACTAAAAACTAAACTTGTATAGCAAACCCATTAGAGTACTTGGAAGTATAAAAAACCATGTGCACCATTTTAATTAGGTAACAGGGACACTGTTGGTTCACCAAATCACCTCCTAAACACAGTACTGATTGGAATGCAACATATCAAAAACAGAACTGGTGCAAGGTCTAACCCTAGAACGTTGGGAAACAACAAGAGAAACACACATAAAAAATGGAGGCGTAATAACTATCGAGTGGATACTACATTCAGAGACACAAATGGAACCGAGATTGTAGACGAAATCCAACAGAAAAATAAATTAATAAAAACAAATGAACAAAGCACTATACCGCCTTGCGAAGCTTCTTGATGAGAGCCATGGGCTTCCTCTTCAGACCTCGCTGAAACCTAAAATTAGAAATCAAAGAAAATTACGCAAATATGCATGACATCGCCCGTAATGCCAAAAAGATGGAAGCGCAGGAGTTCAACCTTCTACGAGCGCGGGCGGGGAAGAGCTTAACAAGCTCATCGGTGCCCATATCCAGGAGCTGGTCAAGATCAACCCCTCTGTATGAGAACTTCCTAAAAGTTCTCTTCTTGGGCTGCGCTCCGCCTACATCAACAGCATCCGAGATGTCCGCCTTAGCAACCAAAAAAAACGTTGCAATCATAATGGGTTTAACAGTGAAGATTACTACAAAGAAAATCGACCACAAAGAAGGATCCGAAACTCACCATGGCTACCGAGCTTCGTTAGATTTCGGCGTGAATGCTGCCGCTGATAAGCTAGGGTTAGGGTTTCACGAGCGAGGGTCGAAAGAGTTGCTTCCCTTTTATAGCTTATTTGCGTTTTCATCGGAATGCCCGATATATCCTTATTTTGCCAAGTGCGCCTGCAAACTATGATACAAACATAAGGGTAAAATTGTATTTTCATGTTAAGCCCCGAATGGATTGCATCAGTTGTAAGTAGGGAAAATTTTAAGACTAAGTATGATTATAAATTATATTAAGAGCTTAAGCATGTTTAAAAAAAATTTAAAAATAGGCAAAGTCGCCCGTTTAACGGGCGACTTATGCTTTGACTAGAATAGTCAATATCCGACGTGGTGATGATGTGGCGACTTATAAGTCGCCCGTTTAACGGGCGACTTATAAGTCGCCCAATTAACGGGCGACTTTATGCTACTACTTTAATTCCCAAAATCCTTCCCGATCTCATTTCCTTCGCTTTCCCCTTCTGCAGCCGTCGCCATAGGGAAGTTCGGAGTCGCCGATCTCGCCATCAAGTGTTTAGGTAAGGTTTTATTTTTAGTATTTGCGGTTTATTATGTTTAGTCGCTGATCTCGCCATCGGTGTTGTACAAATTTGGTTAAAAATGATCCTATTTGAGTCTTTTTAGTTTATTTATGAATTTTTTTGGTAGATCTATTAGTTTGTCTAATTTTGCTAGAGTTAGTTATAATATTGTTTGACAGAACTAGAGATAAGTTGATATAGAACATAGATTTTGGTAGATCTAATAATTATTTGTTTAAGTTATAAATCTTTAAAATAATTTTTTTAAGAGCTAAATTGTAATGAAGTCTTATCATACTTGTAAAATTAAATGAATTTTAATTATATTTTAGCAGTCTTTAGAATAATTAAAATATTAAGTATTTTGTAATTTGTTCATTTTGCATAGTGATACGTACGGGTTCAATAATGAGTGGACGTGGTGCGACCTTTGTGCTTATGTATGGAGGTGAGTTAAAAGTGGACACCAATTTGACGCCAAACTATTTTGGGGGTAGGAGTCGACCCCTTCATGTGCCAAGAAATTGCAACTTATAACAGCTTAAATTTAGGATACTTAGAGCACTGAAGTACGATCCTTCAAAGTATTCTGTAAAGTTAGTATGTCGGGTGCCTGTTGGAAATGAGTATGTCGCTTCGGAAGTTGAGGATGATGAAGTTTGTGAATTTCTGTTATGCCAAGCTGCAACAGAATTTTTTATAATGTACGTTGATGTCGAAGAGATTGAGGTGTTAGGAGATAATACTAACACTCCAAATTTACAAAGATATGAAACTTCATGCCCAGCAAAAAGGGATGATGTGGTCGCTGGTCCTTCAAGGGTAGGACCAGTAGAAGAGTTACTTGCCTGGTAAGTTCCCAATATCACATATTACTAATTATTTAGTACAATTTTTTTCTTATTCATTTGTTAAATAATCATATTCATTTCATTGTAGTTATACAGAGAATCAGGAAACACAGGAACCTCCACCTCCTTATACAGAATCAATTCCTTCGGATCATTGCCGTTAGTAGAAGTGATTGTATGTGTGTATTTGATCTATTATATGGTTGATGTAACTTGAACATTTGCTTAACTCCTGCTATGAACAACTACTACTTATGTGATAATTTTGCATAACTTGTTGAATTTTTTTTAGATGGTAAAAATTGATCAGAAATTAATTAGTAGTCGAGTTATGTCCCAATGAAAATATGATATCATTGTTATGTTATAGGCATAATATACAAATTCTTTTCTTTACAAAGAAAATCTATGAATTGGAAGAACCACAAGGTAAATGTAGGAAAATAAAATTCATTTATTTATTTTTTATCATTTGGATGAAATATTGAATTCTTTTCTTTAAACGCTCTTATCTTTTTTGCAAGTCATTTTTCGAAAGAGCAAGATAATTGAAGAATTAAATTTAGTTAAGAAAGATAGAGTTTGACCAATTTATAGTTAATGATTATTTGCGGGTTGGATTGAGATTTTGTATAGCCAAAATTAACTTATATAAACTTGGCTAAGTTTTGCATAGTTTGTTTGAAAGATAATTAATGTTATAATAAATTTTTTTTTTAATAGAAAGTGCATCATATAATATATATGAAATAAGAGGTAAGTAATTCAATTGATCCAACAAAGTCGAAGCTACTAATTTAAAGGATCCATAACATAAGCATATTGTAACTAAATAATCCGTAACATAAGCATGAAATACATAAACAGCTGAACTAGTGTCGCCTACGTGGCCTCTGTGGCCTCTGTGGCAATGCATCAGTGCCTGGAGTGTAATGCTGAGGCGGTCGTCGTGGCCTTTGACGTAGCATGTGTTGTTCCTCCTCAGATGCTTCTTCCTCAGCTATGTCATCTGTATGAATCGAGCTCGGTACGAAATCTGGGCTGAGGTATGCTTCCAAATCCGCTGGCACCTGGCTGCTAAAGAGGTCCGTAGAGTTAATTTTTCAATTCAGATGTTTAAGGAGATACCTGACTATCTAGTAAATCATCGAGCTCATCTCTATAGGTAATGAGATTTCCGACCGGCAATTCTCTGAGACGATCCTCATTCCACCTATTACATTAATATTGTAAATAAGAATTTATTGCATGTAGTATTATTAAAATATAATAATTAAAATTTTCTCATACCTGAACCCAACACTTAGTCCACCAAGCTCCACTGGAAAAGGAACACGAAGCAGTGGTCGTCCTACATGCAGATGCTCCCAAGCCCAGATTTGTAACAAATGGATGCATCCCGCTATGTTGGCTCTACCAGGCCGTGTTGCTTCTCCCAACTCTCTATACAAATGGGCTAAAACTGCTCCTCCAAGAGAGTACGTACTGAATACTGCTAAATCCTCCATAATAGTCAGGTATTGTAAATGTATCTCAGAACCTGAAATATCTGGGAGAGTGTGACAACCCAATATGAACAAAATGTAAGCCCGAACATGCCTCCAAAAATCCATATCATCGTAATCAGCATCAATGTCAACTTCCTTATCCCATTCTTCTGTTGTCCTACAAGTCTCGGCGTAGTCGTTATTTGCTACCATTGTATCTGTACTGCCGACAGATCTAGTACAATAATCTTGGACAATATTTCTAATCTCCTCATTATCAACTACATCACCATCGTTGACCACTGGTAATAGATCAGCACCTTCATCATCAGAGCACTGCTCACTAGATCCACTACTCATAGTCTCATAATCATAATGATATGAAGGGACTGTTTGTGCAGACGCTAAAGGAGGATCCTGCGTCTGTTGGTCTTCAATATCACTACATTAAAATTATTATTAATCATTACTTAATCAAAAAGATAAATTCGTACATATCTATTTCTTAAACATGATACAGGAAACTCACTAATGATAGACTTCTTCTATTGCTTCAAACCTTGAAGTATTAGCCACCTGAACCCTTTCAACTTGGGTTGAAGTACCAAATCTTTCTGAATTTGGAGGCTCAATATTATCTTCACTTACAATTTTTTCTTCGACATCGACATACATGATGAGAAATTCTGTTGCAGCTTGACATAATAAAACTTCACAAACATCGTCATATTCTACATGTGAAACGACAAACTCGTTTCCCACAGGCACTCGACATACTAAGTTCACAGAAAACTTCGTAGGATCATACTTCAGTGCTCTAAGTATCCTTAACTTAAGCTGCTCTAACTTTATATTTCTTGGCACATGTAACGGACAATTCCTACCCCTAGAATAACTTGGTGCAAATTTTTCATCAATATGTAACTCGCCTCCATACAGGAGCACGAAAGTTGCAGCACGTCCACTCATTATTCTGCTCGTACGTTCCACTAAAAAAAAAACAAAGCACAAATTCTTAATATATATTTATCTTAATTAATATTATATCTGAATATAATAGTATAAAAGTATATAAGAGTAAAATAATTATATGAATTATACAATCTTTAAGCAATGTAGAGTTATATCCACTCATTATCTAAGTTAAACCATTAAATATCCTAACTTTTTTCATGATTGATGCATAACACTTTTAGCTAGTTATGCATGTTTAATTTCGTCCAAGTAGCTAATATGAAAGAATTTTAATCACTCCATACATTTTTAACACAATTTTTGGTAAAATAATCCACACATACTAGTATGAATCTGTTTCTAAACTATTATTCTTCAACTGCATTTTTTAACCAATTTTTTTAGAAGACTAAACGAATTATGCATGAATGCATCAAACTCATCCTTGTTTAATACCAGCTCCATTTTAACCAAGTCTTGAGCATGTCAGTTACTCTTGTTATCATTTTGCATCCTCTTATTATTCAATTTTTAATTAAAAAATTAGCTAATTAATCACTGCATTATTCCCCATAGCCATCCAACTCTGAATAGCATCTAATTTGAAGCTAAAAATTTACCCATATGCATATTCTACAAAGCAAATTACATGTATTCATCATGCTCTTCTAAAATAATCTCTTAAAATATTAAATTAATAATTTCACAAAATAGCTTCTTACAATTTTACTTGATGCCTTCATTTTTAAGATTCTATTAACTTCAATTATAATGCATCTTATTTAAAGTTTCAAGATCAATTATCTGTATTATCATAGTTTATATCTCCTCCTTTGCCCGCATACCAAACCTATTATATAGGTCATCAGAAGCTCTAAATGTTTTAATTTTATCAATACCCTATTCTCAAGGCTTATGTCTCTTATAATCATTATAAATCATAGTACTTAAATTTTGCAATTCATTAAAACACGTTATTTTGATAACCTGCTATGTCACCTCACTCCACAAAACCTCCTTTATTAACATGCAAGGTTATAGACTCTCCTCAAACTTCTATGACAATCCATTTAACAAAAATTGCCGCCTAATCCGATATAAAAAATCTAACTAATTTAACATAAAAAATGAATAAAATAACTTCACATTACCTGATCCGGCGACGAACGGGCGGAGCAGCAAGCAGATCTCGAAATGGCGAAGAGGGAGAATGTCTGATCGGGAAAGGGAAAGATGAATAAATTACTTAAGTCTAAGCTAAATGCAGAAATCTTAAACAGATCTACAAAAAATTTCCACAAACAAAGAGATTCACCCAAAAAAAACTTGAGAAGTAGTTTGAAATTTATAAATCTTTCTTAATCTAACGAAAATACACAATAATCTACAAACAATGAACTAACTACACATAAAATGCATAAAAAAATTCCTTACCTTTGCTAGATCCGGCGACAGCAACCGCAAGCAAGCTGGGAAAAAATGGGGGAGAAGTGGGAGAGAAGAAACAGATCGGGAAAGGGAAAGGTAAAGTTGCTGTATTTAACTCTAAGTCGCCCGGTTAACGGGCGACTTACAAGTCGCCTGGTTAACGGGCGACTTACTTTATTTTATTCAAACTGCCACATCATCTGCCACGTGGTCCTTGGATTAAACCTAAGTCGCCTTTCAAACGAGCGACTTTGCCTATTTTTAAATTCTTTCTAAAACGTGCTTAATCTTACAGTTTAATTATTAATTATGCTTAGTACAAAAATTTGCCCTTGTAAGTACTAATATAATTGTGGCCAGACCGCCAGAGTATTTGCATTGTAGAAAAGATATTTTTTTTTTGCATGAGAAATTATTCTTAGGGGAGTTGACCATACACGTTATGTATAATTTTATATATAATATAAATTAAGTTTTTATAGAAACAGTGCGTGCAATTATAATTCGGACTATTCTTCCCGTCCGAACTCTGCACATAATAATTTCTCCTTTGTATGAGCGATAAAAATTTTACGCGTGTTAGAAAAAGTTCTTTTCCATTCAATTGCCAAAAAAATTGGGCTAAGTTAAGTTAGCTCTTTTCAAGCAAGCCAATGCGATGGCAAGCAGTAAAGTCAAAGAACGTTGGTATTTTGTGTCAATGGCTTGTATTGGTCCTATAGGCGATGGTGTGCATCAATGTTATTATCTATGACAGATGATGAAGATGATTGTCATCATTTGTGTCGACAATGAATGATCAAGTTAGTGAGAATCAATATTTGTGGCAATTGCATATATTGGCCCTATAGGCTATAGTGTACATCAACGTTTTGGTCTTGTATGAGATGATGTGTATCGACATTATTATCAACAAAGTTATGGGACAATGGTGATCAAACAATGGTGATTTGGTGGCCATAATTATCAAAATATTCAAAATGTCTTATTGGATGGATCTTCCAAAAATCATAAATAATGCTTTCAACATGTAAATCCTTTAATGAGCTAAAAGACAGGAAAAATTATTGCGTCCTCCCACCTGACGTAGAGATGCGTCCTCCCACTGCCAAAAAAACTCGGATTTTGCTCGATATTGCTAGGTATTATTTGATAATAACGACGAATATCATCATGTGAAGACCAATACCGAGTTATACCGAGCTATAACGAGCAATACCGAGCACATACCGAGTTTTCTCTAGGAAAAACTATGTATTTTTTGGTATTGCTCGGTATAGCTCGGTATTGGTCTTCACATGATGATATTCGTCGTTATTACCAAATAATACCTAACAATACCGAGCAAAAACCGAGTTTTTTAGCTCTGGGAGGACGCATCTCTACGTCAGGTGGAAGGACGCAATAATTTTTCCAAAGACAGTGGCAGCGCCAGGATGTAAATCTCTTAATGACCTCAAACTTTTCTAGAAAATAATTTACTAGCATAAATATTTCTTGAAAATAATTTAATATCATAAAATAATGTTTCGAGTACAAATTTTTTTATAATAATTTCTTTATATGAACTAATTAAATAATTATTACAGGGCAAAAATGCATGTCCCACAACATCAAATAATTATATGAAAACATGGCCTCTCATGGTTCCTTTATTTATTTATTTTTTATTTTTTATTTTTTATGGTTCCATTTTATTGGTTATATTATGGAAGTTGACATTCTGCCAGCCTTGAATAGACCAACCTGCTTATGAGCTTAACAAAGTATACACGGCAAACTCAAGGTTTTAAGTTCTTATAGCATCAATTCAATTTAAATAGTTTTATATAAATTTAAAAAAAAATCTATAATTAGCTTCTTTTTTTTCAGCTTGTATCAAAATTTTAGATTAAAATTTGAATAAAAATCAATAATTTTAATATTCGTTTGAGATGTCAATATTCTTTCATAAAATTAGTTAAAAAAGTTGTCATTTTTTTTTTAAATTATTGTAGAAAATAATTTACTAACATAAACATTTCTTAAAAATAATAACCAAATAATAATTATGATTACAACTTAAAAAACAATGCAATAAAAATGTTATCTTAAACAAAATCTTAAGCTTAATTTGAGACCTTTTTTTCAACTACTTTTTCACTGTTTAAAAAAAAATATTAACAAAAAATTTATTGGTAGAAAATAATAAAAAAGCTGTCCCAAACATTGCAATAAAAAGCTGAAGGCAAGGCAGATCCACTACAAGGTTACTTGATTTCATACCAAAATGAAGGCATTACTCCCTCTGAAAAGTGAAAACAAAGATAGCTTTTCCAGCCATGCATTTACTATATTTTCGTTTTACATAATTCTATGTTTCTACTATCACATTGAAGTCATTTGTTGAGAAAAATATGCAATATTGGCATATATACCAATGGCAAATACATTGAAGATAAAAAGACCAAATTGAAGGAGAAAAAAATTTACTGTTCTACACCATGGTGTAGTAGAGTTACCGGGTAAAAGCTTTTCATGACCTCTTCATGATCCAAAGTTGTTTTCACCTAGATTCCATTGAGAGTAATTACAATTTGTCGAGGTGATCCATGGTCGCGATGCTCGCACAACCAAATGCCCTGTTATACATGAGAAGAAAGATTATTAAATAATTGTTTGGTTGAATGTTTTGAAAATACAAGCATTTTAGACATACAAAAACGCTGAAATACATACATTTTAAAAATACAAGAGTTCTTTGATTGGATGCAAATTGAATGCGACGAATTATTTGTTTATTTGCTTGTTTGTTATGATACATTTTAAATGTAATGAAATGGGACGAGGACGGGTGGTAGCGAGTGGGAATCACAAGTGGGCTTAGCACGAGACTTGGAATGGAAACTATTTGATTTGGGTGATTTTCAAATTAATGAAAAATAAAGATTTTGAGGTATTTTCAAATCTCTAAAAATGCTGCCAACCAAATAGCCACAAGTAAAATTTAACTTTATAATTCATTTAGGTGAAATTATTCTGTGCGGTTACCGAATAATTGTGAAATTAGTTTGTGCGGTCACTGAACGACATCCAGATGCAAATCAGAACGAGCCACGTCATTTTTTGATGTGTACCGCTCAGTACCGGACGATGTGGAGCATTCTAATTTGCCTCTGAACCGTTCGGTGATAGCATAGAAAATTTCTCCTAAGAGCGTCTCCAACCGAAAATCACATTTTTCACTTCAAAATGCAGTGAAACTAAAAAATGTCGTGATTCATCTCCAATCTAACTCCATTTTGTGCGCTTCTGCGAAGGTAACCGTCTTTCTTCTCATTTGCGCGTTTCTTCGGTAAATCCGGTTGAGATAGAAAAACCGTGTAGGTGAATAGTGCAACGCCAATATTGGTGTCGCACTGTTCATCCGCAAGCAAATAGCACAAGATTTGGCGTTTGGCTGGAGTGACCAAACACATGTTCGGCGTTCGGTTGAAGATGCTCTAACAATGGCAGCTGCATTCTCTTAAAGACATGCAGCCTAAAATGAACATTACATTTGTTTGAAACTTCAAGCATTTTGATGCATGCATATGACAGAAATAAATAAGTTCACCTGCCAAGTTCCCATATTTAGACGACCATTAGTAATTGGAATCCTGCAATCAATGCAGTTATATTAAATTATATTTGTTTTTGGAAGAAATAGAAGAAAACATGTAGAGATAAATTAAAAAACATACGTGAGGGCACAACCAAACATTGATGATTTAATGTGCGCTGGCATGTCATCAGGCCCTGAGAAATAGCATTTAGACAGTTCAGATGCATAACACAAAGCTGCAAGAACATAGTAGGAAAGCTACTGACAAACTAGGCAATATTTTATTCTGGTTTATTATGGATTCTTAAAGAGGCTACTAGGTCCAAGCAAAATAGAGAGTTTTAGAGGATAGATTGTAATAAACAAAATTTAGTCTATATCTCAGGTCAAGACATTTTATGTGTACAACCTTCTTGGTTAGCTTTCGCTCCCATCTCCCCTCTCGATAAAAAAATATAGCTAATATTAATCATGAACCACAATCTTAGTGAGTTATGACTAAGATAATATAGCTTTAAATTAGACAGCTTTTGCTATAGTTGATCCATGCTCCAAAAATTATCTTGATCAGGCATGAATCTCGAGGCAAAAGCTAGTTGGAAACATCAAAAATTAATTTTGGGAGCACCCGAACTCCGATTTCAGCGAGCTTATAGTCAAACTGAGCGTCTCGGAAATATGAACCCAATGACACCAAATTCAACTCAATCCGAGTCCAAATGAGTCCGAATCAAGGACCCGAAGAGCTGTTGGAAGGGTCAAATCGCAATTTGAGTTACCAAACGGTCTCCGATGAGCTTATACTCGAATCGAACGGCTCGACGAGACGAATCCAACAAGCCCAAGATCGCCGAATTCCGACATCATTAAGGACTCTAAATGTCCAACGAACAGTGCACGATCGAAGGGTTCAATATCGACCGTCCATTCAAACCACTCCCTATTCGCCCGTGATCTCACACCTATTTACAAGCCATGCCACTCCAGAAAAACTATAAATAGAGCCTTCATTTTACACAAAGGGGACTCAAGTGAAGAGAGAGAATAAGAAGAGAAGAAGGAGGAGAAGAAAGAAGCTCCTCCTCGACCACCGCCAGAGCTCTTCCTACCGCCTGAAGACGCCGGAACTCTGCCGGATTTTCGGGAAACGCCGGGAATTTGCAGAACTTTATAACTTTGTGAGAAGTTGATTGTAAATTGATCCGTCTTGATTTGTAAGAAGGATCAACCTTTGTACTTCAAACAAATACTAGTGAAACTTTGCAACTGGGCGAGGCCCCGTGGTTTTTTTCCCTCTTTCGGGTTTTCCATGTAAAAACCTTGGTGTTCATTTCTCTTTCCTGCTTGTGTGCTGAATACTCGTACAACGCTAGGACGTAAATTTATAAACTCTACCGCCGCGTATATTCTAGCACGCAACAATAGTTATGAGTATTGAATGAGGTTCTATGTGCTCTACATATGAATTTTAGTTATTGTGGATGAGCCCTAGCTATGATAGTTTGGCATTTTATCAAAACAATCACGATTTGCCTAATCTAAGACGATCCCTTGATAACTCAAGGTAGAATGAAATATCCCATCAGAGAATTCATTATCATCCCTGATGGCTGAATATATGTTTGTTAAGCTTGAGATCAGTTTCCCATAGCATACACAGTGCTTGGCCATGTATTTCAGTGTAGTTGATATTGCATTACAACTTCAAAGACTAGCAAGTGCAAGTTTCACATCACTAAAGGAGATAACGATGCGAATTTGTATAACCCCTTAAGGATGGAGACTAAACCGGAGATATATCACCACTAGAGTGAACATTAATCCCATCAGATATCACCTTTTAAGGTGGAAGTTAAAGCTAATGATGTGTCATTGCTTAAGTTGGAAGGTGAAGCTGATGAAGTATTACCCATTAGGGTGAAATTTTAATATCATAACGCAACATCCATTGAGTAGGAGCTGAAGTTAGCTTTGCGTTACCCCCTTTGGACGAAAACCATTGTTGATGCCTTGCTACCCTTTTTAATCCAGTGAATACCATCTTCGTGTTAGTGTAGATTATTGAATCTTTCCAGATTAGCTCCATAAATTCCTCCATGCTTTCAATGCTTTGACACATTTATCAAGTCAAGAAGCTTTCTATTTGCCTTGGCACAACTCTGAAGAGAAGGCACATTTGATGTCAATCTTATTAAACCAAAGGTTGGTTTCCCCATTCAAAGAGAAGATGGACTTCTCAATCAAAATTATAGATAAAATTTTCAATAAAGGGAGATATGTACCGGCTTTCAGATCACAGAGACAAAAGATAAACTTCCTGATCCATGAAGTCACATTCTACCAAATGCCATGGGAGAATGTGGGGTGACTTATACCACAATAAAAAACTGTGAGATGCGTCCCGCTAATGTCATAATGGGATGTGGTGTGACTTGCGCTATCAGAAAGAGAATGAAGCATTCTCCAACAAAGTAAAAGCAGCACAATGTGAAGATAAAACATGGGAGATGATCAAAGAACATTAGAGACATAGGAAAGGAAAGAAAAGAAATAGAGATGGAGGGGAAAACAGAAGAAGAAGGAGAAGAACAAAGAAGAAAGAGAAGAAGTAAAGAAGTAGAAGTAGAAGAATAAAGAAGAAGTGGAAATAGCAGAGAAGGAGAAGTAGAAGAAGAAGAATAAAGAAGAAGTGAAAGTTACCTACATCAAATAGGAGAGCTGGTGGCTAGGGTATAGGAGGCGAACAAGTCCGACGGTTGGAGCAGATGTTCGGCCTCTTCTTGGGCATGCGACTCAAGGAGACCGAAGAGGAGAGGGGTTCATCTTGAGGTCCTGGAGCTGGGGTTCCAAACAAGGAGGGGCGATAGGTCGTGTCTGATCCAAAGGAGACGGAGAGGGGCAGAAGCCCTGGCTTGTGCGAATGTAGAGGGAGACGGAGAAGGGACGGGGTGCAAATGTCTTAGCAAAAATCAGAGAGGGGGGGGGGGGGGGGGGGGGGGGGGGGGGGGTTCTCGACTTCTAGTGCGAATGGGAGAGCCTCGAGCGCCAATGCCTTGAGTAGAATGCTTCGTCAATGACTTCAACCCCGCTCTTCGACGCTCTGCTCTACTTCAAAGCATCAAAATGGCACTGTCCCGCCTAATCCTTAGCTCAAGCCACCTAGAAAAAATACCAGAACAAGAGGTCACGCGACTGCGCACTGCAATAGCGGCATGTTTCAAATTTCAGAATATTTGAAGCCGTTAGATAAAAAAGATTCAAATGCTAGGAAAAGTCAAATGGATTTTAATTGGAATTAAATTGGGTTGATTAGACCAAAATCAGGTTCAAATTGAGCTAGGTTTGAGTCAATTCGCATCGATTTGGATTCAATTAGGTTCAATTATATTAATTTGATGGAATCAAATTGAAGTAGTCGTCAGCTGAAATTAAATCGGGCTCGGTGGGGTCAATATGTGTTGATCTAGATCAGCCGAGTGTCGTCGAGTCAAATTCGACTCTATCCGAGTCAATTTCAAATCGAGTTCTAATTGACAACGATTCGAGTCGAACTCAACTCATAGAGACTCGATTGAGTCGATCAAACACAGTCGAACCCACTTGGGCCCAAATCTAGCTCAATCGAACAACAACCAGTACACTCGAGAGCCTAAGCGCGAAAAACAAGGTCAACATCAACCATTAACTCTAGAATCTAATTACCACACTTACTTTCCTTAAGTAGGGCATATAAATCACCAACTTGAGTTTCAAGCTCGATGGCCCTCTACCCTAATGGAGACATTCTTTGCCTTACACAAGGGAATCTAAACCCCTATAGCTATCACTCCATCGATAATTTTGCATCCTCTCATTGGCTAGTATATAAATCCTAGTGTTTATCAACTCTCCTAAAACATTAAACTCACAAATGTTTAAAGGTTCTCCAACTAAGTGATTGACAAAATCGTCACAGAAAATTACACAATCATTATACTGTGTTAGTGACCTGTGTAATGAATTTCCCTCAATAATTATTTCCACCAAAATCAAAGCCTTTTTTCTTACACAAAGCAAGTGGTTTCCCAACTGATTCTAGATCTCCAAAGACATTTGCCTTTGCAGAAACATTAGTTGTACAGCTCCCCTTATGCAGTGTTGCCAAAAGCATGAATCTCAGCATATTATTAATCGTCTCCATTGTTGACATTGGAACAGTAATGGTGGGCAACATGCTAAGTATAATGGAAGAAAGACTTGCGCCTCCCATCTTCACCTGAAGGATGGCGATCACCGAGAAAGACTTAAGAGAAGCCATCATTGAAGAGGATGGGGATGGTTGAGAAAGAGGAAAGGGATGTATTTTGTGAGTCTTAGAAGACTAGCGTTCCGAAACCGTTAAACTAAAATATGTTTTAGGAATAAGAGACTATGTGAACACCAAAAACCATCACATCTTCGAAAACCATTTTGAAATCAACATGTGTGCACTCAATAGTACAAGAAGCCTTAGAGGATAATCTGAGATAAATTAATCTAAAGACACTTATTGTCAATGCAAAGTCATTCTTAGGTCAGGTGATTACGGCTCCATTTGGTCTACTAACCACATTTGTCCGACGTCTACCCAGGCCCATATAATTGGCATTTTGACCTAACTTAATGGTTCAATATAGCCATATAGGATGATGCCAATAGCTTCACAATATGTGAACTCACAAAGGTGCTAAACAATGAGTGATAACAGGACTAAGAACATTCTCAAAAGACAAACACAAGTAATACAAACCTCTTTAAATTACTCCAACTGATGAATTATATATACTAAACAATATGACTAAATACATTATAATTTCCAAAAAACCAAATGTCATCTTATCTACCAAATAATATATCCACTCAATCAAAAGTTAACTACTTGACACACCTAAACAAGCTTATTGATATCTCACATAACTATAAAGGGAATGGATTCTGTTAACTTATGGAGAATTCGAGAAATGAAATGAGATAATTTCATCCCGATGAGACTGCCCATGTTTTTTCTTTTAATTCCACTTCAAAAGCATCTTCTTGAGCAACTTGATCACTAGGCTCCCCATCTAAACTCAAAAATGAAATTTCCACTAGGAGGCATGCATGCTCACTGGAAAATATGGAGCCACTAGACTAAGATAGTCATGTGCCGTGAATCCACATGCCAAACACTGAGAGGTCCATTGTCATTCCACATACCATGATAAGTGAGATCTATTGGTATGTTGATGCTACAAAAATAGTCTAACAAAAAGTAAATTTGCATAATTGCCCTTCTCTAAATGGTCAGTTACATCTCTTATCTTTGGCCCTTGTTCTTCTCTAAATCCTGTGTACGCGTATGTGTTCAAGACCTACTTGCGGACCCAAGACCACCTGGCTTTTTTTTCACGCCAACATCTAGAAAATAGTCTCCTCTCTTACTATATTTTTAATCATTTCTAAAAGAAATGTTAAATACAGTGTGAAATACGAACTTCCTGCTCTCCAAGCTTTAGGGTAGAGTAGAATAAGTGGCAAGTGAAATTCATGGAAAAGAATTGATTTGTAGGTGGAAGGAAGCTTCTTTGTTTTGACAAATTTGATAATCATGCTTTATAGTTGAAATCAGCACAAATCCACCATTCCATGAAAAATCCCAAACTTAATCATATTTCATTGAGGAAATAAAAAAGGAATTGATAACAAAAAGTCATAAAGCAGGGAATCACACGAATATGAAATATTTTCAGTTGTGCCCAACTTATCACCTCGTATGTCAAATATGTTTAGCTCCTAAGCAATAAAGTAAAGATTCTAATTTTAATTTATAACCAAATGTGGGAGATATATAGTGAGCCTTGACCCCTGTAGGATGGTAGCAACCAGCAAAATTCAATAAGAGACTATAGCTCATGAGAATTTAAGAAATATAACAATAGAAATGTAAGTCACTAATTGAAGTCTAAACGCAGACATTTCATATATATTTATCCATTTTTTGAAACACGGGGAATGATATAATATATTTTACTGGGGAGATTCATAACACTAATCTTCTCTTTCAAAAGGTAGGTGCACACTGCGAGAGATGATAGAAGTTGTCATATTATATAAACATCCTACTGGTAATTGTTAGGAAATAAATTCGAACTTAACACTGAGATGTCAAACGTTAATCAACAATCATAAAGAAAATTAAATACCAACAATCAGTATAATAGCAGTTTTACATGTCGAAAAGAGAAACACCAATGCTTATGGAGTGCATTTAAATCTGGCATGTAAAAAAGGGGCTCATGAATGGAAACACCAAGCAACTATCACCTTCCAGAGTATGCTTCCACGGTGCAGACCAACCCTGAAAGGAACCAATCAAAATAAAATAAGATAGAGAGTCAGATTAGATATTATCTGGACTCATAATGAAATGAAAGAGTGTAAGTGAAAAAACCTCTGGAACAACTTGGTTCAAAAAAGTTTCAGTGTCATGCCTAACATCTGAGTCACAGTTCTCGTTTATTGTAAGGGAGGCACTTGTATGATGCACTGAAAAAAAAAAACAGCTATAGATTTAGAAATAGAAGACATATCAATCAAAGTTGAACCATCAGCATATAAAAGAGAAAAACTTTATAGCTCACAGAAAAGGTGAGCAAGCCCACATTCGAAACCCGACAGATCTTGCTCGATCGCCTTAACTATCTGACAGAAAGAACCAATCAAACAGCATAAACTTGGTTAGAGAAAACCATAAGAACCAAAAATTATATGGAAGTTTGGAACCCCCCAAAAACTAGTTTAAAAATTATATATATCAAGTCTACATATTGGTACAGCAAAGTAGCACCAGTTCGCAGCTTTGTTTAGCAGTAACTTAAAATCTCCAATCAAGTACTTGATGCATTCATAAAGATAAGGAATTGGACATTAGCTAACGAAAAGAAGAAAGAAAGATATATTTTTTATAATTTCCTCTATATTTTATTATTCTATCATTGTATTGCATTTTAATTCTTTTATGGGTGTCATTACTTTCAGATCTTAAATAATAATAATGATGACTAATTCATTCTTCTTCGATATCTTTTCGATCAACAAATAGCAATTGTTAGATCCAAACATGCTCGTAGTTGACAATAGAATTTTACTAATAATATGGAAAGTGAAAGATAAAAAGAGAAGAGTGAGGTAGCGTAGAGAGAGAAACTCTAGGATTTCACTATATTACTTAGAAAGTACAACATTATCTACATATGATTTGGTGTCCCCTACCCTGGACAAATTATTCTGTGCGGACACCAGACGCCGTCCGGAGGCCAACCAAAACGCGCCACATCACTTTTTGCTCGGTACCAGTGCTTGGTATCGCTGTGTACCGAGTGACGTGGCTCATTCTGGTTGGTCTTGGACCGTCCAGTGTCTGCACATAATAATTTCTCCTTTGAACACTTATTTATAGGTTTAGTCAAGTATTTAAAGTAATCTAGCTAACATGTAGCTTATAAAATTACATTAAGAACTCATAACAAGTTCAAGTGAAGGACTAGTTCTAAAGAAGTCTCCATTTACCTCACTATGAGCCGGGTAGCAGTTTTAAGACATGGGCTAGGTCATTTGGTGATTTGGGCTAGTAGCCATGATGACTTCAAATGATCTTGGTGCATAATGAGAGTTTTGTTGAGTATGGAAATAATGTGTCAAAAAGCTTTGAAAAATTGAACCCACTGTCGAGATCATCATATCCTTAAGCAACTTATACTTATAATATGTATTATTAACTGACCGACTTGTTTTGAGCTAGGTTTTAGTGATCAACAATACCTGACTATCAGCCTAGGCAGCATTGGGCTTACAATAGCATACTCTAGATTTAAATCATGAGAAAGTTCAACTTAATCATTTCTACATAACTGAAACCCTTATTATAATCTAATTTATGAAAAAATATTTATAACTTACAGACTTAACGCTATTTCCATTTCTCATCTTGCTTGGTATTCCAGACCGCCCACTTGACCACCACATTTTAGCGGCTTTAGGAGATCAACAATCACTGGAAATTCTAACAAAAAAGCAAAAACAATCCAACAACAGTCCTACATACCCAGGAATAGGAACTATGAACGGTTCCCTTTTCTGGATTTAGACGATCGAAAACATGGCAAGATGGGGACATGGCGGAGAAATGAAGAAAAAGGAGGCTGAAACTACCCCCAAGATCCACAAGAATAAAGAAGAGAAACAAAATGGACTAATTACTTTAGAGGTGACGATATGACAACCACGCCTCTGGGGAGGAATGACGACGGTCTTTTGGGCCCACTTTACCGACGGAATCGCCCTCGAGCTCGAGGTGGAGCTGGAAGCGTCAGGTAAGGTCGAGAGATCTGCGGCAACAGAGTTGCGCTGCGCCCTAACACAGTGGTAGGGTAGCGGCCGACGAGAAATGGATGGCGTTGCGAAGAACGCCGCGGTGGCCTGCATCTCGCCCTGGACTGGAGACGAGGGCGAGTGGCTACAGATACTGGGAAGGGTGAGAAGGGTGAGGCCTAAGAGCCAAAGTTTAATATTTGTCTCTCTTTTGATGGCTGCTCGGGCTTTATATTTGCGGTTGTGGTTGTTTGGTTAGCTCACGGCTGTTGCGCTTGCTGTAAAGGTTTGCTAGCCATCTAAAGCTAATTAAAAGTAGGGGATTTTTCATATGCAGCTTTTAAAATGATTTTTATTTATTTATAAAATTTAAAATTCAATTATTTTTTTTATAATGGATTAGGGCTGTCAATATTTGACAAGATCCAAAAATCTGACTTAAACCCGACCCGACTCTAGGAGTTCGTCGTTCGGTCGTCCTCCAGGCTTTGTTCGACGTCAGCCATCCTCATCTAGTAGCCTCCATCCGCCATTTTTCCGCATCTGCCATTGTCGCCTCCTTTTCTGCCTCGTTGTCGCCGCTCAGCCCACTTCCGTCGTTCACTCGTTCCCCAATCCCGACTCTCGTCTTCACTGTTGATTGTTGAACGCCAAAGAGCCGGGTCATGTCAGGTTGACCCAGATCCGAGGCGGGTTGGATTCGGGTCTAAAAATCTGATCCATTTGCAAAAATGAGTAGTGTCAAATAGAAGCAAGTCACTATCGGGTTCGACCTGAACCCGAGTTGCAATCCAATTTTACAACCTTAAATGGATTATCTAAATCGAATGAAGTAATAATAAAATTTGTTGTTCACATTTTTTAGCTTTCCTTAAAATTTTAGTAAATTGATCATATCATATATAAGCAAATGAATTTAATAGTCTTCTTTTAAATGATATTAACTTCATAACTAGTCAAAACCAATATTATTGAACTATTTTAAGCTATTTACATAAGAGTAAGCAGCTGATTTATGAGAGTTTAACATTCAAATAAATTAATCACTTCAAGTTTGGTCGTCAAAATTAAATTCAAAGAAATTAAAATTTTTAAGCAAGTGAGTTACGAAAGATATGACTCGATAACCTGTGTGGGAATGGAGGGACAGAGGACAAAACTCTGTAGAAAATATAGGCTTTTTGTAGCGCTCATATCCTCCTAAATAAGGGAAATTATCATGTCCAGACACCGGACCAAAATTTGCGTCTGGATTGCCTTTGCTTTTAATGCGATTTTGATGTATTTTTGCGAAAGGATAACTAATACATAGTTTTAATTGTATATTAGCTGCCATTTTGTTGTCCTTTATTGAGTATTTAAAAAGCGAAGCAAATACTCAATGATTATGATATTTGTTGAGTTTTTTTTTTTTTTTTTTTTTTGCGCTTTTGCTTTATTTTTACAAATATTCAACAAAAAGTAGCTAAAATGCAATTAAAATTGTGTATTAGGTGTCCTTTTGCAAAAAATACATCAAAGGTGTAGTAAAAGTGCACCAATTCAGACGCATATTTAGATTCGGTGACTAGACCTAATAATTTGCCCCTACATAAAGGGTTAACATAAAAAAATGGATTGGTGGATGATGCTAGCCACATATATCTTCTTTTATATACTAGGGTAAGTTTCATTTTATATGGGTGGTTCAACTCCCTAATTATTCTTTTAAAAATATAAATAAGTTTTTTGTATTATTTTTTAGCATTATTTTTATATTATTGAAGAGCAAATATCCATTTATCCCTAGTTAGCTGGTCTCTTTTTTCCTACCCACCAAGTTACCATGCTTTCCCTCCCCTTTTGCTAAGGCCTTTTGCCTTGTTATAAGATAGTGCATTTGCTTAATGATTGTGTTTATGCTCTTTAATAATTAGTTAAAAGTCATTAATGTAGATGCTTTTAAAAAAGTCAAAACCATTATAAGTAATATTAATTGCATTAATTTTTATCTGAATATGTAGATCTTTTATATCTAAAGAGATTAATACTATTGTATAAGATACTTCTAAGAAGATGTGGTTTACAACCCTCTAAGGGGAGATTAATATTAAAATAATTTAGCCTATGATTTTAAATTATGATAATCATGATGCTATCTACATTGGTGGTAATTGTGTATTAAAAAAAACAAAACAAAAAAAAAACAAAATACAATTATGCTAATTATCCTTTTATTTTAAAAAAATACTATTAAAAAATATTGTTATATCTCATTAGGGGTGTCAATTTCGGGTCATGAGTCGGGTTCGGGTTGAACCTAGAAATGATCCGGCACAATTCAGGTCAACCCGAATCCGACCTGTTTTTACAAACAGGTTTATTTTCCGGACTCGAACCGACCCGCTTTGTTTGATTGATGTGGTTATTGCATATCATAATCAAATATGTTTCTAAGTATATCTCTATCCTCATAAATAAGAATATTCTGTTATTTATTTTATTCTATAGTATTCACCTACTTTGCTTATGAATAGATACTCTTTTATAAGCTAAAATATTTTTTAAAATTTTCTTCAGCAATCTAAAAATATAAATCAAAGTACGACTAACTCTTATGACGCGTATGACAAATGAATTTTGATGATTGATTATGTTATGATTATATAGCGACACGTAGGTGTTTTGATTGTTAACTTGCTTGATCGTATATCTCTTACTATAAAAAATAGGGTTATTGCAGCACAATTTTTGGCTTATCCCGATGATTATAATAGCCACAACTTTCTTTGCAGCTCCCGTTGTAATTGCTATGCATTGCAACGACACTCTGCAGTGGTTTAAGAATCGATGAGGTAGAGTAAATTTTACTTTTATGTAAAAAATAATTGTAACACAATCTTACTAGATTCGTGAAGGTCTAAAATAACAATAAATACATGCATAAATACAATGCGGGAAGAAATTTGCTCGCTTAACTTGCATGCAAGAACAAAATCATTAGTTATAACATACTATGGAGCTTTAATTTTAATTATCACATAATAAATTATTAATAAGAATTTAATAATTGGAAACTGCTATATCTGGATTTGGATGTTTACCTGTGGAGCTATTCGTAGGAATCTGGGCAATTTCATTACTTGTTAAGCAAATCTCTTGACCCTCTATGTTCTTTGCTGTAGTCAAATTTCCCCATAAATGTATTCAACGTGTGGCAAGTGTCTTTGCTTGATGGAGCATCCTTGATTCACCCCACACCCTGCTAAGGTCAAATTGTCTGATTAGTTTGGGCGAGTGTCTAAAGGGTCTCCTTTTGAGGACAAGTTTCTTCGTCACGATCTGATCACTACCTATTAATCCACGTGCGAAAGTAATATGTATTTTTTGAAAGAATTTTTGGCTTAATATCATATTTTTGAATATGCATGACCACTCCCATGATGTAAGGTAGGCCTCCCTTCAAGATATTGTATTAAATCAATCATAATTTTAATCTTCATTTTGCTAAATTATGTCGTCGTTTTGTTATATAAAAGTATAAATAGTATGTAAATTTAGTCAAGATTGTAAACTAAACAATTATCCCTCTACTAATTTTTGCTTTGAGTTACACGTAATTTGGAGTAAAAATTATGTTTAAAGTTGGCTTTAAACACTATGTCTCAAAATCTACGTGTATGATTAATATGTGAATTTATCTTAATCAGTTGAACACAAAAAAAAAGTTTTAAACACCGTGAAATTGTTTTGAATTTGCAATGGGAGGCCTTATTGGGATCCAAAAGAGTTAAATTTAAACACAAAACATAAAACAGGTAATGGTGGGTTTCTTGCAAACCCTAGGCGGTTCTTTTTTTGGTTTTCTTCGTTCGATTGGCTCTTCTTCTTCTGATCTGGTGGTTCTTTAGGATCTATTGATCGAGAGGATCTTCCTCTTTAGATATTGCTATGCATGGATTCTTCCATTGATTTTCCTCCTCTAAAATCAATCATGATTCAACCAAAATGTCACTGTAAGGCACGAATTATTGGAATGGGTTCTTAACGCCTTGCCAATCTTCGCCCAAATCTTTTTCTATTTCTTTTGTTCCTTCTACTGATAATCTTGCCCTTTTTTTTGAAGTTGATGTTTTGGTTGCCTCTGAAAAATTGGGCTTAACTTTGGTAGGTTATTCGATCCGTAAGCGGCCTTACTTTGAAGCTTTAAAATTTACAATGCTTAAGATCTAGAAGTTGAAAGATAGTTTTACTCTTCTTGCTTTAAGCAAAGGATTTTTTCTTATGAATTTTTCTTTCACTAAATATTACGATTTAATTTGGTCAGGTGTACCTTAGTTCTTTTTTCGGAAAACCGTTCATTATTTAAAAATGATCGCATTTATTTCGACCTATACACGAAGATTTTACTTCTATTTCTCTTTAGATCAAGATTCTTAATCGGATTAAGAAAAAAAATCGTGGCTTTCCTTCATAGGATCTTATTCCCTTCTGAAAAGAACTATGATACTTTCTGTTAGAGGTATGATCTGAGAGTGGTGGCTTAGGGTAGGCTTTATTGTTTCAAGACTATGACCTTTCTCTCATAAGAGGTTGGTTTTTCTAGTTGCACAAGGCTAAATAAAGGTCGGGAGATTTCCATTATATTTGAGGCTCTAACTATTTTTTTCCTAAAAAATATCAAATCTGACTCAAATGTATAGCAAACTATAAGAAGAATGACTGTGCCCAAAATTATTGACAATTCATCCGGTACTTTTAACCCTTTTTTTTTTTTTTTAGAGCAACTTTCATATTCTTTCTACTCAATTTTTTTTTTCTTTTTTGAACAATTTTTGTTGTTGTTTATTTCTTGATGGTGCACTTCTTCCAAATACTTCAAATTAGGGGTGTCAATATTTGACACGACATGAAAATCCGACTCTAATATGACACGAAAAACTTGTTTGAGAAATGGGTCAGGTTCAGGTTCAATAAATTGACCTGTTTCAAAAATCCAATCGTGTTTGTGTTTACTTGGAAATAAACAAGATTGACCCATGCTGACTGTGTTTGCCCATGCATGCTAACGTCTGCGTCGTCGTCACATCAAGTCTGTCTGCATTGTTGCCGCTGTCGCGTTGAATATGCCACTATGCTCACTTTGCATCTACCAACTAACGAGTGACGACGATGCTGCTGCTACCGGCCCGCCGCTATCATGTACCCGTGTCGCTGTTGCTCCTTGCGGTGCCACTACCAGAGCTGTCATGTCATTGCCATAGCTGTGGTGTCATTGCCATAGCTGTCGTGTCCGCGGGTCAGGTCTGGATTCAAATACTTGTCCCGTTTGTAAAAACGGGTCGGGTCAAATTTGGGTTCCGGGTCAACCCGATTTTGACAGCCCTGCTTCAAACATTTTGTTTGTTATTTTTTTAAAGCTTTCTAAAGTAACATTTTAGTATAAAATTTTTGTTAACCAATAAAAAAGTAATAGCAAAAAATAGTCCCAAATGACACCTTACTCATTAAAATTGCCTGAGCTTCTTTAGAAGCTCCTTTTGGTGCATAGATCCTACTGGAAAAAAGTTAAGAGTTTGAGTTTTTCAGAGAGCAATTCTCTCCAAAATAAATTTTAAAAGTACCATTGTTAGTAACGGTACAGACGCGTTGACTCAAGAGTTAGAAAAATGATTTTTCGTTCTTAACATTTTTTTTCTCATATGTAATTTTGTCTTTCTTCCATACGTCGTCGGTAAAAGAAGATCAAAGTGGCGAAGCGACAACCGAAGACGTGGTTTCCACTTCGCAAATGCTGCTTTAGTGCTACTTCACAGAAAATCTCACATCCTCTCTGAACTGATCGAGATCTTCACAGGTGTCACCTTGTCTTATCTTTTATGTAATGCTTTCGTGATTATCGTCTGCTTAATGGTCTTCTTCACGATTATGCATGGGTCGGTGCTGAGTGCTGACCCCAAAATATATTTTCACATGCAATGCTTATAAGGAGCGTGTTTCTGGCAGAGCAACAAGAGAAGGTTTGATAGAGCATTCAAAGAAATTATTCACCTGCAGATTCTTTTTTATACAGAAATATTGGTGCCTCCCTCTGATGTAAAGAATAATTCAGCTACTTTCTCATGGCTTTCCAATATTAGGTACAGATTCGAATTATACAGTCAACACGTGCATTGGTAGCACGGCTTCGCACAAGTTTCTTTCATGTTTGGACTAGTAATATAGAAAGAAATCAACGCGGGAAAAGGGGAAAAAATTGTGTTTTTCATTTCATATGTTATGTTTTATTTATCAATATACTTAAATTATTAAACAAATATTAATTATTAGCTCTCTCTCTCTCTCTCTCTCTCTCTCTCTCTCTCTCTCTCTCTCTCTCTCTCTCTCTCTCTCCCTTTGGGCCTCTATGCCATTTTAGTAGGGGTGTCAATTCGGGTCAACGGGTTGGGTTCGGGTCGAACCCAGAACTGACCCGACACCATGCATTCGGGTCAACCCAAACCTGATCCGTTTTAAAAACGAGTCAAGTTTCCGAACCCGAACCAGACCGATTCGGATTCGGGTCAACCCGACCCGACACGAATGACTCGAAGTTGACCTAAAATTGATAGTTTTTCGGATCAAAATCGGACCAATCTTCAATTTTCGAGTCAAAATTGGGTCAAAAACGGGTCAATCTCAGGTTTTCGAGTCAAATAGGAGATTTTGTGTCAATTTCGGGTCATTTTTGGGTTGCTAGGTCAACCCAAACTCTGACACAATTTTTAAACGGGTTGATTTGTTGAACCCGACCCGTTTCGGGTTCGGGTTGACCCTAACCCGAATTTTTCCGAGTCGGGTTCGGATCGTGTTTCGGGTCGTGTCAAAAATTGACACCCCTACATTTTAGTCATTTTTTAGTATTTCAACTTTTGGTTGAAATTAATTCACTCAAGAAATCAAAGCCTTGATCAGAATATGTATTATTCGTGGTCTATGATCCTAAATCATATGTTCAACCATCTAGAGAGTATCGTTTTTGCTAGAATAACATTGTGAGATACTTATAGAGGCTTCATATCGATCAAATATACAGATATATTTGGTTTAACAAAAAAAAAAAAAAAAAATGTGTGCACACAAATACATAGCTCTTTTCATGTGCTAACTAGGTCAATGTGTATTATAAATAGGATGTCATCGATATGATAATGAGTCCAACAATTTTTTAGAAGTATTTTAAAATAAATTGAATGTAAGTATGTTTATAGACATTGAGAGAATTATTTTAGCCATATATATATATTCAAAAGTCATGCTTATTTCAAGCATGGAGAGAAGATTTTTGCAACCTCATCATTAAAATTATTGAGCGCAAGAACATTTGTGGTAGTAGGGAGATAAAAAAAGTTTAAAAGGCTTTCGTTTGAACGAATATCCAACAGACATACATATAAAGTAGAAGGGATGCAACAATAACAAGAGATATTAGAATTTTTACATGAAAATTTCAAAAAAGAGAAAAATCACAAGGCTTAACCTAGCTAAAATGATCAACTAGTTTTTGTCGTTGTTTACAAAGTACACCTTTCAGCGGGGAAAGGCATTGGCACAATATAGTAAATATAAATCATATAAAGCACATTACATATTGGAGTTGGAAGAATCAAATGACATGAGAGTTATTCTTATGACTTAAGAGAACGCTAGCACATTACATATTTGGAGTTACCAAACGGTTTTCAAATATGACGTTCTTTTAGTCGAATCGAGCGGCTCGACGAGACGAATCCAACGAGCCCAAGATCTCCGAATTCCGACATCATTAAGACTTTTAAATGTCTGACGAACGATGCACGTTCAAGGGATTCAATATCGGCCGTCCATTTGACCACTCCCTATTTACCCCTGATCTCACACTTATTTACAAGCTATGTCACTCCATGAAATCTATAAACAGACCCCTCATTTCTCATGAGAGGGGGCCCAAGCTAGAGAAAGAGAAGAAGAAGAGAAGAGAATGATAGAAAGGAATAACTCCTCCTTGACCACGGCCAGTGTTCTGCCCGACGCCAAAGTGACGCCGAAGTTCTACCCGACGTTGAAGTAACGCCAAAGGGACGCCGGAGTTCTACCCGATGCTGAAGTAACACCGAAGTTCTGCCTAACGCCCAAACGACACCGAAATTTTGCCCGACTTCTGAACGACGCTGGAACTCTATCCGACATGGTAATTGTATCTCAATCCGAAAATGAAACATTATAAACTAATCATCCTAAATTTTAAGACGAACCAGCTTCTTATACTTCAAACAAACACTAGTGAATTTCTTTCAACTGGGCGTGGCCCCGTGGTTTTTCCTCTTTCAGGGTTTTCCACGTAAAAATCCGGTGTTGTTATTTATCTTCTGTTTGTGTGCTGAATATCCGTGCAACACTAGGATGAATATTTTCTACCTCTACCGCCGCGTATATTCTAGCCCGCAACAATATGTATATATATATATATATATATATACTTTTTTATGTTAGATTTTAAAAAATCTATGATGTAAATGTTTCGTATCTTAATCCCACTTTTCAATTTTTTTCCATTAGAGCTAAGTTAAATAGAAAAGAAAATTGAAGTCTCTATCAGTCATGTTTTTTTTACTGTTTTTAACATAATTTTTTAATAAAAAAATTAAAAACTTACTTAAAAAATAATAAAAAAATGATCCAAACGTAGCTGAGTCAATCAGCAATATAAGCAATATCGGTCCATCCGAAGTTGTTAATATAAACTGCGCAACGCACTGATTAGTCCTTCCCTTTCAAAAACAGAACCCTAATGCTCGTGGGCGGCAGACTCTCATCCCAAATTCCCAATCTTAAGCCCGTCATTTCTCCGACTCCAACTCCATGCGGCTCTTCTCCATCAGTCTCCTCTCCCTCCTCTTCTTACTCTCTACTTCTCACCTCCTCGTTTCTTCTAGCCCCTCCAATTACTTTTCATTCTCATTCCCCTCTTTTCCTTCTTCAACCAGCAACAACTTCGACTTCTCCACAGACGCTAGCGTCAGTCAAGGCGCCCTCCAGATCACCCCGGACACCATCAATGACCTCGCCTATCTCCTCAACCGTTCTGGCCGCATCCTCTACTCCCGTTCCTTCCGCCTCTGGGAATCTAATCGCACTGCCTCCTTCAACACCTCTTTCTCCATAAATATCTACCGTCCCAGTAACACCACACCGACCGGCGAGGGCTTGGCCTTCATCATTTCTCCCGATGCGTACGGCCCCCCACCCGGCAGCTACGGCGGCTTCCTTGGCCTCACAAACTCCACGACCGACGGCCGATCGTCGAATCGGATCGTTGCCGTCGAGTTCGATACAGTGAAACAGGCGTACGATCCCGACGACAACCATGTGGGGCTCGACATCAACGGGGTGACTTCGGAAATTTCGGCTTCATTAACGCCGTTTGGGATCCAGATCGCGCCGGTCGAGGCGGTGAATTATACTGTGTGGATTGATTATGATGGCAGGCAAGGGGCGATTGGGGTTTATATGACCAGAAAGGGGGAGCCGAAGCCTGAGACACCGGTGCTTGCGGGGAAGGTGGATCTTAGCCGTTATGTGAATCAGGACTCGTATTTCGGGTTCGCAGCTGCGACAGGTGCGAAGGATTACGAGCTTAACTGCGTGTTAGACTGGACTCTGACGGTTGAGAACCTGGACGATGAAGACAAGAAAGGAGGTAGGCATGGTTCTATAATTCTAGATTAATTGTTTAAAATCTGATTATATCAAATCCATTTTGGGGCTGTTTGATTTCCTTTTCAACTGAATCATGACAGATCGAATGAAACGTAAATTTGCTTGTCTGCAACCGGGCTTATACTTGTCATTGTCATCATTAATTTATCCCAACTTGCATAATTGCTATCTCTGGTTATTCTGCATATGAGCTCAAATTTGATTTTTAATTTTTTAGAAATAATTTAGAATAAAATTCATACCTTATACAATATCTTTATGAAATTATAAGCTAAATTTTATTAATGAACCACTCATTTCGCAACAAATGACAGAGCTCGAGCTTCACATCCAATTAAAAGCAGTTCAATTACGAGCACAATATCAATAAAAGCCCTATAGTAGTAGCATAATTAATAGAATCACAGCAAATTCATCAACACCTAAAATGGATCAATTAATTCCAGCGTCAAACAGTAAAGTAATAGAGTTAAGTTTCATTGAAGCAATTTTTTTTCTAATCTACGTACTTAGAGCTGAAAAGTAGTGTTTGCTCCGGCGGGAACAGGGTGGAAGGTGGCGGCTGGTATAGCGGCTGGAGTGGTTGTGCTCGCTGTGGTGGCAGGAACCGCGACGGCATTATGGTACTCAAAGAATCGTAGGAAGAGAAAGAAGAAGGCGATGGTGGATCCGGGCGTGTTGGCTGGGACGCTGAAGAGCTTGCCGGGGATGCCTAGAGAGTTCGAGTACAAGGAACTGAGGAAGGCGACCAACGGCTTCGATGAAAGAATGAAGCTGGGTCAGGGAGGGTTTGGCATCGTATACAAGGGGGTGATCGCCGGCGAGGGGACAGAGGTAGCTGTGAAGAAATTTTCAAGGGAGGATAATATGAACAGTGAGGATGACTTCCTCAAGGAACTCACTGTCATCAACCGACTCCGGCACAAGCACCTTGTTCGCCTGCTTGGTATGTTCAATCTTTTCTTCTTTCTTTATTTCTTGATTTACCTTCATCAATATTAATAGCTTGGTTTGAACTAACTGCCATTGATCTTCTAAAAAAGATATTTTAAATTATTTTCTTATAAAATTAAAAACTTGTATTGTTTGACCAAGAAATTTTTCTAAAAATATCATTTCCTGAAATAATTTTTACTGCTTGAGAAATGCAAGTCTATTCGTCGTAAATTGATTATTCGGAAAAAAAAAATTTCAATTTTAGATTATGTAATTTAATTTTTGCTTTAGATCTTTATATTTGTTCCTTTTTAAATTATTTCATAAGAAAGCACCTTAAACTTATTTTAATTTAAAACGCGCATATATATATATATATATATATATATATATATATATATATATATATATATAGAAGTATGACTGACAAAGCAACCGTGCGTCAGGTTGGTGCCACGAAAACGGCGTCCTACTTCTCGTCTACGACTACATGCCAAACGGCAGCCTTGACCAGCATCTCTACGGCGGCTCCACCGCTGGCCAGTTCCTCCTCCCCTGGAACCGCCGCATCCAGATTGCAACCGACGTGGCCTCCGCCCTACACTATCTCCACCACGAATACGACGAATGTGTCGTCCATCGCGATCTCAAGTCCTCCAACGTCATGCTCGACGCCGCCTTCCACGCCCGACTTGGTGACTTCGGCCTTGCACGCGTCCTGGACACTGGCAAGACCTCATACGCCGAGCTCGAGGCCGCCGGAGTCCCCGGAACGCTAGGCTACATTGCCCCTGAGTGCTTCCACACCGCCAAGGCCACCCGCGAGTCCGATCTCTTCGCCTTCGGCGCTCTCCTTCTCGAGCTCGTCTGCGGCCGCCGTCCCCGCTGCACAGACTTGTCCAACTTCAACTTTCTAGTCGACTGGGTATGGATTTTGCATCGAGATGGAAGAATCCTGGAAGCCGTCGATGAGAAGCTAGAGGGAGATTTCGTCGCCGACGAGGCTCGCCGGATGTTGCTGCTTGGCCTGGCATGTAGCCACCCGTTGCCGGGTGAGAGGCCGAAGGCTGGAGTTATCATACAGATATTGGCAGGGTCGGTTTCGCCACCGGTGGTTCCGGCGTTTAAGCCGGCGTTTATGTGGCCGGCTGCTGAGCCTGCCCGTCACGAGGGTGGATGCGGTGGGTTGAGTAGTATAAGCTCGTTGCTAACTTCGAGTTCCCTGTATGGGTCATCGACTGCGTGGACCCCGCCGTACGTGAGCAGTGATCGTCATGGTGACGTGTGATATTATTTGAACAGTCAAATCGCTGATTATGTTTAATTTTTTTTTTTTTAATTTTTATTTGGTGGTGATGGAGTGGTCCACAGTTGTCATCTTAGGGAGAATTTTTTATTTTTTATTTAATTTTTAAAGGGCATGTTTTGTTTTTTCTCCCTTTATTTTGAAGGGCATGTTTTTGCATCCATGTTATTGTATAATAATGTTCTCTTCTTGAAACTTATATTTGCATTTAAAAAATAAAAAATGAAGCTCTTATATTGTTTGCCCATGGCCATCACCAACTGACCTTTATCATCTCTACTAACCTCACGGCCAATCCCAACACAGCCCGAAAGAGTGAGGGAGATGTCAGCGTTGACCTTGATCCAATTTGGAGGTTTGTTGGGAGTCCCAGTGCTCTAGAATTGTTAATCTATGAGGGTGCAAAGTACCAAGAACAGTAGCAGCAAGAGTAGTTGGAGACCCATACAGTTGTCCATGCTTGAAAACATTCCGAGCCCAACACACACTACAAGAAAACACGCGAATACCGTCGGATTTTCCGTCGGAATAGTCTGGACGGTAATAAACGGCGCCGTTTCCGGCGGATGTGTTTGACGTAAAGTTTGCGTCAACTTTTCCGGCGCAAAATACGCCGTTAATGTACCGACGAATGTTCCGCCATAAAATCCGACGGCACAGGGATATGTGAACCGTTTCCGTCGCACGTTACGGCGGAACTGTTACGGCGTATGTTACCGGCGGAAATTGCGCCGGCTTATTTTAAACTCAACGAAATATGACCGACGGAACAGACGTCAGAAATGATACCGACGTTACTAAAGCAACTACCGGCGGAACGTCCGCCGGTAAAGGCCCTATTTCGCGAACCCGAACCCGTCTGGCCGTCATTTGTTTCCTTACATTCTCTCACTTCGACTGCTTCGCCCGTCGCCCTCCGTCGCCGTTCGTCGCTCGCCGTGGTTAGACATCGCCGACAGTCACCGGACTTCGCCGTCGACGATCGCCGGACTTCACCGAGCCTCCTTCCTAATCGCACGCCTGCCTAGTCGCGCGCCGCCGAGGAGAACCGAAGGTTTGGTTTTTGTTTTCAATTTTTTTTGCTATTTCGGTTGGATTACATATAGGATTAGCCTTAAGTTCATATCTTTTTGCTATAGTCATGATTGTTATCACTAGACATTTGCTAGAGGATAGTTTAGGGTTTAGGGTTTTGTTTGATGATCGATATTGTTCTTGTTGATAAGACTAGAGAGGGATTTGAAGGTAAACTTGAATTATGGAAATCAACATTAGTCCATATCTTTTTGCTTTAGTCATGATTGTTAGCACTAGACATTAGCTAGAGGATGTACCTTGGTGCATGCTTTTTGTTGATGATATTGTTCTTGTTGATAAGACTAGAGAGAGAGTTGAAGGTAAACTTGGATTATGGAGATCAACATTAGTCTATTTTTTTTTATGTTTTAGTCATGGTTGTTAGCACTAGATATTTGCTAGAGGATGTACCTTGGTGCATGCTTTTTGTTGATGGTATTGTTCTTGTTGATAAGACTAGAGGGTGTTGAAGGTAAAGTTGGATTATACATGGAGATCAACATTACTCCATATCTTTTTGCTTTAGTGGTTAGTAGACCTAGTGAGGGTATTGTGACTTTGAGCGAACAATTCATTAATAAGTGTAACATAATTTTATGTTATGGATATTAGAAATATATAAATCCATTAAATTTTTACTCTTATTTATAGGTTATGGATATTAGAAATCAACGAAGTTGGATGTATAACCGATTATCTCAAAGTCGGAAGACATTAACTGATGAATTCATCAATGGGGTGAACCTTTTCATTCAGCAAGCGAAACAGCTGCCGATCTTTATATCTGAAGGAAAGTTTCGATGTCCATGTTCTAAACACAAAAATTTAGTGATCCTAGAACCAGATGACGTAACTGTTGATCTGTATCGCAGAGGATTCATGCCACGGTATTGGTATTGGACTTGTCATGGTGAGTATGAGCCACAATTTGATTATCAATGCGGTCCTTCTACAAGTAGTAATGTTGCTGAGGCTGAAAACATCCGTCCAAATCTTGAGGAATTAGTTCATGATGCAACTGGAATTTATGAAGAGTTACCGAATACGGAGGCACAGAATTTTTATGATTTATTGCATGCTGCACAGCAACCAATCTGGAAAGGGTGCACGACTCACTCAGAACTATCTGTTGCTGTGAAGATGTTAAGCATCAAGGCTGAATATAATGTTGCTCGTGAATGTTTTAATCAATTCATTGGGCTGTTTAAGGAAACCAATCCGACAGATAATTTAGTTCCTACAGATCTATATCGGACAAAGAAGTTAGTTTCGAAACTTGGTTTGACATGCACAAAGATAGATTGTTGTGTCAATGGATGCATGCTATACTTTAAAGAAGATATTGCAGAAACTGTATGCCGTCATTGCAATGCACCAAGATTTAAACCCAAATCTAGAAATAGAAGAAAGCAGAAGGATGTGTCTGTTAGTAAGATGTTCTACTTTCCAATAATTCCAAGACTACAACGGCTATATGCATCCATGAGATCTGCTGCACATATGAGATGGCATAATGATCGCATTCCACAAGAAGGTGTTATCACACATCCATCAGAAGCAGAGGCTTGGAAGCACTTTGATCGTACACATCCCACATTTGCGGCAGAACCAAGAAACGTCAGATTAGGTTTATGCGCAGATGGTTTTACTCCATTCAGTCAGTCGGCTACACCGTACTCATGTTGGCCTGTGATACTTACTCCTTACAATCTTCCTCCAGAGTTATGTATGACTACTCCTTATCTGTTTCTGTCACTTATAATTCCAGGGCCACATAATCCAAAATTAAAGATTGACGTTTTCTTACAACCTCTGATTGATGATTTAAGTTTATTATGGGAAGAAGGAGTAAGTACATATGATATCTCCACCAAACAGAATTTTACACTAAGAGCAGCATTACTTTGGACAATTGGTGACTTTCCTGCATATGGTATGCTCTCAGGTTGGAACACTTCAGGCAAGTTAGCTTGTCCATATTGTTTGGAAAATACAAAATCATTCACTTTAAAGTATGGTAGGAAGAACAGTTGGTTCGATTGTCATCGAATATTTTTGCCTCAAAGTCATCCTTTCAGGCGAAATAAAGAAGCTTTTACTAAAAATAAAATGGTGATGATTCCTCCTCCACCAAGATTCAGTAGTGAAGAAATTTTTGAAAGAGTAGAGTTCTTGCCCACCATAATGGAATCTCCAAGATTAGCTGAGTTCAGATTGCCGGAATATGGTGTCTACCATAATTGGACCAAGAAAAGTATTTTTTGGTCGTTGCCATATTGGAGAACAAACTTGATTAGACATAACTTGGATGTTATGCATATAGAGAAAAATGTTTTTGATAATATTTTCTATACAGTTATGGACATCAAAGAGAAATCAAAAGATAATATAAAAGCAAGGATGGACTTAAAGGAGATTTGTAGAAGGAAAGCTTTGGAATTGAAGGATGGTGGAGCGGGAAAATTCCTCAAACCAAAAGCTCCATTCACATTAACTTTAGAGCAAAAACGAGCAGTTTGTGAATGGGTTAAGACTCTACGAGTACCTGATGGATATTCTTCCAATCTAAGCCGGTGTGTTGACATAAGATCAGGGAGATTATTTGGATTGAAAAGTCATGATTGTCACATCTTCATGCAATGTCTACTATCCACTGCTTTCAGTTATCTGCCAGATCAGATTTTGAAGCCCTTGATCGAGTTAAGTGTCTTCTTCAAAGATTTATGCTCTTCTAAATTAAATGTGGAAAATTTGATTCATATGGAGCAGCAAATTCCATTTATTTTGTGTCAACTTGAGAAAATATTTCCTCCAGGCTTTTTTGACTCTATGGAGCATCTACCTATTCATTTACCATATGAGGCTATGGTTGGTGGACCTGTTCAATATAGGTGGATGTATCCTTTTGAGAGATATTTAAATAAACTTAAGAAGACCGCTAAGAACAAAGCACGACCCGAAGGCTCTATCGCCGAAGCATATTTAACATACGAGACTACTCAGTTTTGCTCGTATTATTTTGAAACAATATCTCAATCTGGTGAAAGTTCAACATCTCAGAATGTTGGTAAATCCTCTAATATATCTGTATTTAGTGGAATTGGGGAACCTTTAGGCGCTAGCACCGTGCGCTATTTGACTGATAAAGAGATGATAGTTATCACATTGTACATCTTGCTTAATTGTGATGAAGTTGAGCCGTATCTCGAGTAAGTATAATTTCATTTTGTTATATTTTTAGTTCTCTTTTAACTTTCTTCTAAACTCAAGATATGAATTTGTAGGAGGTTCATTGATGGTCTTAGTATATCAGAAGAAGGAGAAGTCCAGAAGATAGTGGAAAAAGAATTCACTGTTTGGTTCAAAAATACGGTATATTTTGAATAATTATTCTTACTTAATGAGTTAATTATTTCTGCAATTAATATTAGTAACAATGACATCTTGTACATTTAAAGGTACACGCTGAAGATAGTTCCCAGTTTTCAAGGTTATCTGAGTTAGCTTGGGGACCAAATAGATTAGTAAAATACTATCAAATATTTGTGGTAAATGGTTATAAATTTCAAACAAAAAATTTGTGTGAAGGTAGGAAGACAGAAAACTCAGGCGTATGTGTAAGAGGGAACACACATACAGGCGATGATTCTGAATACTACGGGGTATTACAAGAAATATTAGAGGTTGAATATCCCGGTATGAGGAATATTGTGTATCTCTTCAATTGTGAATGGTTTGATCCAGTACCAAATAGAGGCACGAAAGTTCATCCAATTTACGTTATAACAGAAGTAAAGCAGGCTAGGAGATATGCAAAGTTTGATCCTTTCATCATTGCTAGTCAAGCAACTCAAGTCTATTATGCTAACTATCCAAGCGGAATACGAGGCAAACAGGATTGGTTGGGTAGTTATGAAGACTAAACCAAGGGGAGTAATTGAGAAAACCAGTACGATACCAACAGCACACCAAGAAGAGTTTATGTCTAATTTAAAAGATCTCCCAATCAATGTAGATGACCAAATCAGATTTAATGAGAGCGAGTTGCAGTTAGAGGAGGTAGATTTAAACATAGAGGAAAGTGATGATGAATCTGATTGTGCTAGGAGTGTATCATCTGATGAAAGTGAATCAACAAATGATGAGTTAACAACATAAGGTAAATTAAATTTATTCTTGCTACTGCACTGCTTTTTATTTTACTTCCCTGTATTTTACTTTCATGTTATTTATAACTACTGCACTCCGTTTTTTTTACTTACCTGTATTTTACTTCAGTCAAATTTTTTTAGCTACTGCACTGCGTTAATTTCCATTTTTGTTATAACTCATATTTCTAATATTTCTTTTTTATTTATGTGCAGATGGCTTCAGGTGAGGAGCAGCCTAGTAGAGGGTTGATAAAAAATATTTTTAACAGGCGCACTAAGAAGACTACAATTGGACCACATAGGTCACTACATACTGAGGAGACCACCTCGGCTCAGCCTGCTACACAGTCTCAGCCTGCTACACAGCCTCAGCCTGCTACACAGCCTCAGCCTGCTACACAGCCTCAGCCTGCTTCACAGCCTCAGCCTGTTACACAGCTTTTACCCACTCCTGGAGCAAGTAGCCCGCAGTTCTACTCACCGGACCTTCGATTTCCTTCACCAGATCTCGGGCAGGCTACTCCTTTCTACCCATACTTCACACCCCCACGTTATGCTGGTGCCCCTCCTACTTATCCATTTCCACCATATGCTCCACCATACTATCCCCCACCACCCTATCAGCCTGCTGCAGCTGGACCTTCGACAGCAGCTGGACCTTCGACAGCTGCTGGACCTTCGACAGCAGCTGGACCTTCGACAGCAGCTGGACCTTCGACAGCAGCTGCAGCAGAGCAGCAGACAGATGGTAGAATGTTGATAGCACCTGAGGGTGACACGTACGTATGGTAACTTTTATTTAAACTAACTAATTGTTTTATCTTATATTTTATATTTGTTTTACATAACTTTTTTTTTGTAGGTTCTATCCATCAAAACAACCAACACATAAAATACGGGACATCATACGGAGCAGGTTTGACGCTCCTTATATTTCTTGGAAGAAAGTCCCAAAAGAAGTCCGGGAGATGTGGTTTAGAGAGTTTGAGGTATTTCTGTTTTTTTGTTTTTATGTTAAATGATTTATTCTTTCTTACTTAAGGTTAATTGATTGTTTTTTATTGCAGAAAGAGTTTTGTTGGCTGCCCCAACACAATGACAGGATTAGAAGGAATTTTGAGAAGCGTGGCTCTACTCGGATGCGCGACATGTTCACAGATGTTAGAAAGGTTGGGAAGCGACCATTGTGGATTGGAGAGGAGATATGGGCTGACTTGAATGCAGCTTGGGGCAGCGAAGAGTACACTAGGAGGAGGGATCAAAATCGACAGAACAGAGCTTCTGATGTTGGGGGCTTAGGTAGTGCACTTCATACAGGAGGCTCCGTTCCACATACTGAGCACAGGCGTCGTTTGGTAATGAATTTTAATTATTTTTTAAAATTGTTTTTTAATAATTAGTATTGATAAAACTCTCTTAATTGTAACAGAAAGCGTCACTTGGTAGAGAACCAACTCCTGTGGAATTGCATAGTCGCACTCATAAGCGACAGGAGGATCAACAATGGATTGATGAGAGAGCAAGGAAGGCCCATGTTAGTATATTTATAAATATTTGATATTTTATAAGTTTTAGTTTAATTATATATATACTTATATTCGATTTTCACAGGAAGAATATACACGGATTCGAGAGACTCGTGTCGCAGCAGGTGAGGGCTCTTCTGGCGGCTCTATGGAATATTCTGAGTATCGCATGTGGTCACAGGCCGTCGGAGGAATGCAGCATGGTAGAGTATATGGCTTAGGTGCGCAAGCTCAGGCATACGAGGGGATGACCTCCTCTACTGCATCCAGCTTCGCATCCAGTTCGCATGAGTCCTTACAAGCTCAACAAATAGTTGCCCTTCAAGCTGAGCTAGAACAAGTAAGGAAATCACAAGTTGATTGGCAAGCTCAGCTGCAAGCATAGATTCAAGCTCAAATGGAAGCACAGGTGCAAGCACAGGTTCAAGCACAGGTTCAAGCTCAGCTGCAAGCACATGCGCAACACAATCAGTTGCTGGATGAAATGCGCAAGATGAGGGAGCAACTGAGTGGAAAAGACGTAGCTTCACCTGAGGAGGAGTCGACGGAGTCAGAGTAGTGTAATTTAGTTGAAATGAACTTTTATTTTTATATGAACTTGTGTTATTAACTTGTGTTGTTGGTTGTATTACTTTGAAAATGATGTTATCAGTTGATTTTTAGTTCTAAACTGTTGTGAAACTGTTAAATTATTGTGAAGTTGTGGAATTGCTTGCTTTTGGGAAAACTTGTATCTGTTAGAATTGATAGGTTTGCAGGTGTGGAAATGCGATTGTTGGCTGGGATGGCAAATTTTTTTTTTGTTAATGCTACAGGTTTCCGGCGGATTATGCGCCGGAAACTACGATACAACGTATGTATCGAGCGTTTTTAACGGCGAATATTCCGCCGTTAATTACCGGCGTAACAATTGCGCCGCAAATAGTTGTTGAATCTTGCTGGCGACATTCCGGCGTTTAATCCGCCGTTAACTTCCGTCGTATACTGAGACGGTAAATACCGGCGCATTAGGCGCCGGTATTTTAACGTTTTCACGTCGGCAAGTAAACCGTTTAATACGCCGGTAATGCGTCGGAAAGAACGCCGGAACGGTGTTCCGTCGCAAAAGATACGTCGGAAACAATTTATCGACGCACCTCAAACCGGCGGAGATGTTTGCGCCGGAACATGCGCCGGAAAGGAACGGTTCCGTCGGAATTTACATTAATTCCGGCGTATTCCGTCCGCCGGTAATAACAGGTTTTCCTGTAGTGACACTTGGTAAACAACAAAACAATACGTATGACCAATGACTAGGTTGCACTTTACCGCTTTCTCCAGCTGGCCCATAAGCTCTACAAAGGGAGTAATCATTCTGTGTGGACGCCGAATTTAGTTTACCGTTCGGAGATTAAGCAGAATGCGTCATGTCAGTAGTATCGAGCCGGGTACCAAATGGATAAAGATCCCATTAAATATTAAATGTAGGCCAATGAATTAACACTCTATCGACAATCCAAAGTCCAAATATCCCGAGTCAAATGGACAGAGATCTCATTATTGATTCGCCACCTGCATGAGAGCAGAACGGAGAGACTTTGCACCATCTTTTATAATTCGCCAAGTGATGGAGTCAACACGTGCATTCAAATCATTCCAAATGTTATCATCATATTTCTCCATTAGGATTCTATTTAACATTCTATCAGGATTGTGAACCAATTCCCAAGCAAGTCGGTCTCTAAGAAGACCTTGCCAGATAGTGGGGGCATGTAGCTCGAGACCACCTTGACGCGAAGGCCTGCACAGCTTTGTCCGGGCAATGTAGTGAACCCCACGATTCAGTAGATCCTTTTACAGCTTAAATTGTAATAATTCAAATATTTAAAATAAATTTATTTGAAAAACATGAAAATTCTGAAAAAGAGCGCTTTGATGCTAATTTTGTTAGCACTGTGGAGATAAGCCGTATATATATATATATATATATATATATATATATATATATATATATATATATATATATATATATATATATATATATATATATATATATATATATATATATCATTGCCTCATCCCTTCGACTCCATTTTATTGCTTGGCTAGGAAGAAATTAAAAAAGAGGAAGAAGTGAGAAGATAGAGAAAAGCCTTTGAATCATATTTTTCAGTCATTCATGTTATAGATTTCGTTCTATTTATTGTAAATGACTAATCTCTTACTTTTGTTTTCAATTATTTTGATTTCTACAAATTTTATTTCTCCTAAATTTGTAAAAAAAATGCATTATTTCCTAATTTTATAAGCTTTTATCGTGCAAGTTTGGATGTGTTATATATTTGATTATTCTGAACGATTTGATATAATTTTATTACATTTTAAATGTAATACTAAAGTACCGAATTTGTAAGGGTTTGTAGCTTGCAAGGAGCTTGTAGGAAAGGCTTTCAGGGACTAACGACTTGTGTAATAGAAGAGGAGATTAAGAGCCTTTGGCATATAACAGTTATCGTGGGATTGCATGGCATGTGAAGGAGAATAGGAGTTTGTGGATTAATGATATTTAAATATGATGATAGTTGGGTTTTATGCTTTAATCATTGAACTAATAACACATCAACAAACTAGTCCAAGAAAGGACAACTCAAAGATGAGTACGGATACCAAGAAAGACGTTATCTCTCAAACTTAATATGCTTATCACTTGCTTACACGTGTAACCCTATTTGTCTATAAATATAGACTCCTGTTCACATCTATGTATAACTTTCCTCTTTACTGATTAATAAAAATACTTCTTTACTCTTCTATGTCTGTCTCTTCTTCTCTTTATAGTATCAGAGCCTCTTAGGCTCACTGCCATCTTTGTCCCCGATCATCTCCTGTAATATCTTAGTTTCTTTTTCCTCAAGATCGTGATCCTTGTCCGTCTCCGATGTTCCCGCATCAATGGTGGCTCCGACCGTCTCTCAAACAGCTGAATCATCCTCCGACGTTACTCCAACCAACACCGAACAGCTCAGAAACGCTCCATATGACATCGTCATTCCCTCCCTCAAATTTCTCATTTCAAACATCAAAACCATCGTTCCCATACAACTGACCAACGACAACTATGCGACATGGAGATCTCAAATCTTGAAGCTCTTCCGCGCAAACATTTACAGTGGTTTTCTTGATCAAAACACCACTGTAGCATCTCGACTTATCATCGACTCCAACGACATCTCCAAAATCAACGAAACCTACTGCCGATGGGTTCTTACAGATCAGAACCTCGCCGCTGCAATATACTCAACCATCTCGGCAAGTGTTCTTTTGCATGTCTTACATATTGACAACTGTGCAGACATTTGGAGCACTCTTGAAAGGAGCTTGCAGGCGACGAATCGCTCGCGGGTCATCCAGCTAAAAAACGAGCTCCATCACATCAACATGGGCCAACAAACATGCTTCAATATCTCACCAACATCAAGACTTTGGTCGACAACATCGCCGTAGCCGGAAGCCCCATCAACAATGAAGACATATTGCTTTACACCCTCAAGGGGCTGCCCCCTCAACACCAGGCATTCAATACATCCATTCACACCTTTCTCACTCTGGTCACTCTGGAAGATCTTTATTCACTTCTTTTAAGCGAAGAGATCAATCTCTCAACAGATCTTGCGAAAGAACACTCCAATCTAACCATGCAGACGGCTCATCACTTCAATTGCTCCAGGGGACGTGGCCGTGGATGGTCCAATTCTTACTTGCGCGGACGATCCACCTCCAGCAACAAACCAACTCCGAACACATCCACGACTCCTGTTACCTGCCAAATTTGTGGAAAAAGAAGGCACACCACCAAAAAAGAAGGCACACTGCCAACAATTGCTAGCATCGCTTCAATGTCAATTACGCCTCGCCCTCCACAGCACTTATGGCATATAATAATCAGATCATAAGTGATTGGATCATCGACTCCGACACATCCTCTTACTTCACAAACAATCTTGACAACATTCAACAGCCATCAGAATACAACGGATCGGACAACGTCTCCATCGACGACGGAAGATCCGTTCCCATAGCTCATTCTGGACAAGGAATCTTGCCTACTCCCGCTCGTAACCTCTCTCTTTTCAATCTTCTACATACTCCCAATTTAGCATATATTCTATTATCTGTTTCTTCTTTAACCAAGGACAACAATTTGTCCATTATTTTTTATGCATCTGGTTTTTACATCAAGGACAAGCAGAACAATCGCATTATACTCTCTGGCCCCTGTAGCAGAGGTCTCTTCCGGCTGTCCAACTCCGGCAACAACCCTCAAGCCCTCTCCGCTACCACTATGTCTTCCACTCGATGCCATAGAAGACTCAGTCATCCGCATCAACAAGTTATCTCCACTATCTCCAGACACAAACTGTGATCTTGGCATAACCACGACTTCTATTTCTTGTTCCATGTGTAAGGCCACAAAAGGACATAAACTACCTTTTCCCACCTTTCTTTCTCACAATTACAAACCGTTAGAACTCATTCACATGGATGTATGGGGTCCTTCCCCAATCACATCGAATCAAGGTTTTAAATACTACATTGCGTTCATAGACGATTCCACTAGATTTACATGGGTTTTTCCACTTACATTTAAATCTGAAGTGTTTTCCATATTCTCGTCTTTTCATGTTGCAATTGAAAAACAATTTTTGCATACTATAAAGAATATTCTTAGTGACGGCGGAACCAAATTCCTTAATTCTAAATTCCAACAATACCTTCGCACTCATCGAATTCATCATCAAATTAGTTGTCCATACACACCCGAACAAAACGGCATCATCGAAAGAAACACAAACATATAATTGAGACTACCCGCACTCTTCTTCATAAGACCCACATTCCTCTTCACCTCTGGCTTGACACTCTCTTCACTGTGGTATATCTCATTAACATTATGCCTTTGTCAAACACTTTTAATCAATCTCCATATCAACTTCTTCACAAAAGCCCACCCAACTACTCTTATCTACGAGTGTTCGGATGCACTTGCTATCCTCTTATTCCATCCAACACCCGGCACAAACTCTCTCAAATCCCCTCAATCGGTCTTCCTCGGATATGCCTCATCTTATACAGGATATAAATGTTAAAATCTCACCACATGTCGTATATTCGTCTCAAGACACGTCACATTCAATGAAGCCATGTTTCCATTTGCTACTTCATCTATTACACCTTCTCAATTATTATATGCGATTCCTCTAAATCCACAATTACTAACCCCCACCTCTGCCATTCCCGTCCACACAACCAACACCAACACCCGCTCCAATAACATACATGATTCTCAAACCACCTCTACATCCTCACATATATCTCATAACTTGGTTTCTGACAGTTAACTACACTCTTCATCTAACCACACAGATGATTCCATCTCACACACTACACATCCAAAACCACATCCCCCATCCCATTCTATGATCACACGGTCCAAGGCGAGTTCTCTGAAACCCAAAACAATTTTCAATCTTGTTCACACTACATCTGATCCCACTTCTTATACCGAGGCTTCCAAGCACAGCCACTGGCGCTCGGCCATGGCTAAAGAATTTCTTGCCTTACAACAGCAAGGCACCTAGTGCTTAATTCCTCCTCCCACCGACACCACTGTCTTAGGAAGCCGCTGGACCTATTAGACTAAGAAAAATTCAGATGGATCCATCTCTACTTACAAGGCAAGACTCATTTCTCAAGGCCATCGCCAAGAGTATGGACTGAATTATAAAGAAACTTTTAGTCCAGTAGCTAAATTTCCCATTATTCGCATCCTGTTAACTATTGCCTTCGCACACTCATGGCCCATTCATCAATTGGATATTGCAAATGCTTTCTTACACGGATCACTAAATGACACTATTTATATGAAGCAACCTCGCGGCTTTGAGGACACCCAATTTCCACACCACGTTTGCCTTCTTAAAAAATCTCTATACTTTTTAAAACAGGCTCCACGTCAATGGTTTAATACCTTTTCCAAATTTCTTCTTTCCATTGGATTTCACTCCAGCTCCTCGAATCCTTCTTTTTTCACCATTAATCATGACACAACTCACACATATCTCCTTATATATGTGGACGACATTCTTATAACCGGCTCCAACTCAAACTCTGTTCTTTCAACTAATCTCTTCTCTCAAAACGCAGTTTGCCGTTAAACACCTTGGATCTCCTCACACCTTTCTAGGAATACAAATCACCAATCACAAGAATCACCTCCTCCTATCCCAAACAAATTATATCACAAATCTGCTTGAGCAAACCGGACTCAGTAACTGCAATCACATCTCCAATCCCTCTTCAACCAAAAATCCTGTAGGTACACCCAATGATTTCCTGTCCTCAAATCCTACCACGTACCGTCAAATCACCGGTTCCCTCCAATACGCCACCATCGCAAGACCTGATATAGCTTTTGCCGTAAACACTCTATGCCAACACATGCACTCCCCACTACCACAACACTTTCTTCTTCTCAAACGCCTTCTCCGGTATCTCAAAGGCACAAAAGATTTCGGTTCGCCCATTTTTAAATCTAATTTTCAGCTAACAATATTTGTAGATGCATATTGGGCATCAATTCCTCACACACGCAGGTCAACTTCCGGATTCTGCACATACCTGGGCTATAATCTCATCTCCTGGACAATCAAGAAACAACAAACGGTGACACGTTCATCTACTGAAGCCAAATATAGATCTCTAGCATCAGCAGCTGCATACGTCATCTGGCTAAGATGACTTTTATCAGATTTTCATATTACACTCAAAGATCCTACGGTTCTCCACTGCGAGAACACATCCGCAATAGCGTTAGCTCACAATCCAATTTTTCATGCCATAACAAAGCATATTGAAGTAGATTGTCACCAAAGCCCTACATGGGGTCCTGGTTGGGTACCCATTGGGTACCCATGCTTTACTCGGACGGGCTTCACCCACCCATGCCCACCCATGGTGACTTTCGGGATGACGTACCCACCCATACCCACCCACTTTCCATGCTTTTGAACGCAGTCTCCTATGAACTGATGGCCTTGAGGTTTGTTGCCCTTTGCTCTCATTGCAAACTTTTAATTTGCATATCAGTATTTACCGTACTCATAGCGTGGTTAAGTGCTGCACACTACGGAGTGAAAATTGCAGTAATATAAGATATATGATAATTAGCAATGTAAATCAATTTATTCATTGATGTTGAGTACCCACCCATACCCACCCACAAGGCCATGGGTGTACCCATACCCACTCATACCCAATGGGTATGGGTGGGTACATGGGTGGGTGTGGGTGTGGGTACCCAGTGCAGGGCTCTGATTGTCACTTCATACGCGATCACATCCAACTTGGAGAAATTTTGTCGCTCCCATCAACACGACTGATCAAACTGCGGACATTCTTACAAAACCGTTAACTACACCAAGATTTCTTATGCTGCACTCCAAACTAACTGTTCAAGAACCATCCTCAGTTTGCGGGGGAGTAATAACATATCAGAAAACTAGTACAAGAAAGGACAACTCAAAGATATGTACGGCTACCAAAAAAGACGTTATCTCTCAAACTTAATATGCTTATCACTTGCTTACACGTGTAACCCTATTTGTCTATAAATATAGACTCCTGTTCACATCTATGTATAACTTTCCTCTTTACTGATTAATAAAAATACTTCTATACTATTCTATGTCTGTCTCTTCTACAAGCTTAAATCAATTTTAGTCGTTAATCGTGACCAACTTCTATAAATAGTTTCTCAATACAAAGAAAGATAAATTTGTCTAAATTATGTCTCATGCATATTCATCTCAGAAAACAAATAACGAAAATATTTGATCAATTATATATAATATAAGGTATATAAAGTCAAATTGCTCAAAGCAAAGCTAGCAAAGAAAAACTCTAAGAAAGCCCCCTTTTAAAATAGAATATCTTCATATTATCTATTTTTTTATTATGTCGCTTTCCCTTTTTTTTTACTATATTCTATATGGATGGGCACAAGGGCTTAATAAATATTGTTTTTTTACATTTATAATGGCAATAAAATAGGAATTTAAGACAAAGTCAATATGGACTTCTAGCAAATTGTTACTAAAAGATATTTTATAACCAAACGAGATAGGCTCAAAAAATAAAAATAATTTTATTTTATATAAATTACATTTTCTAAAATAATGAACTAATTAAATGGTGCTCAAAAGCAATTTTGTATAAATAAAATTTTGTGTTCCAAATACAAATAAAGAAAAAAAAAAAAAGTCTGCAAAATAAAGGCTGCAGCACTCGGAGCCCTTCCTTGCAATTTCCCTCTTCTGAATTCTGATACTATTTTTGAAAGAAAGAATTTGCACGTTTTTCGCGCGGTTCAATCAATCCGCATATTCCACGGTCAATTTCTTGACAACCAAGCCGGCGCAATCCGTACCCCGATGCTTCCTACCCAGGCTTTTATTTATTTATTTAATTACATTTAAGTTTACTCCTAAAATTCAAAATCGCTTGATTAATAGTCAAAGTTTTCAACCAACACATCAAGATGAGCTTCTTCTAGCCAACTTTCCATAACGTGTTTTGCATAATATTCATGCAAATTATTATAAATTAAATAATTTGTATAGATATAAAAATGAAGGGTTGAATCTCGTAAAATTACTCTAAAATTAATACAAGATTGTTAAGAGTCGCATCCGTTGAGAATAAAGCCACGCAGCAAAACCAATTAAGTAACTAAAAGCTACAATGAAAGAACACTAGGATTTAACAAAGAAAAATCTGAAAAAAATAAATAGGAAACCGCATCACACCAATAAATTCACTATAAATATGATGAGAATTTGTACAAATCTTTCTTCCCATCCTCTCACTTTTTCTCTTTTCATTTCACACATAGTTATCTTCTCATAAAAAGATAAGCGATAGACTTACAGACATCCAAAGGGTGCAACCTTTCAAGTAAATAAAAAGATGGAAGAAAAACAGCTCAGCCTGACTTGCAATGCCATGCCACTATGGCTGAAGCACTGCAATGCTCCTGAAATATTGCAGAGCATTGCAGCGCTCTAACATACAACGCTACAACTCGACTAACAAAATAACGCTATGAGTCAACAATATAATATGATTGATCGACTCGATCAGATTCCACTCAAAACTAACAACATCAACATCACAACAAATTTAAAAGTTTTAAGATTAGCATAAATCTTTATTGTTTTTATTTAGTGATTGATTGATCTAAAAGAGTGCGATCAACTACAACATTTTCAACACATTATTGAAACTAACAAAAGAGGACATCACATTGACTGGGCAGAGGTAGGTAGCTTAGTGGGAGCCACGTCTTTGTTTTGTTAAAAGGAGGCAAGTTTGTTGTACTTTCCTATGAATGGAATGTGATGCTAGCTGTACAATATGCAATTCTATCATATGTTTCTCCTAAAATATTCCTTCCATCTTTATGTTCTGTATTCCCATTTTATTTTTTATCTTCTTCTTTGCTTTTTTGACAGTGATATTATTATTATATAATTAGCTTGAAAGTGAGTCTTCTGAGCTAGCTGTTAGTCTGTATGGAATTTAATTTTATTAACTAATCGGGTTAGATTGTTGCCTTAGATTTTAAGTTAATTTCTTGTGCTCGTTGTGGGATCATCTGCTAGTTTGCAACAGGAAATATTTTTTTATAGAACGCTCTAATGCTCTGTACCAGAGCGCGATGTTGTGTACCCGAGATCCCCGGTGACTTATACCCATCACTCTGATGCAACAAAGTTTGCTGTGAGAAAACACTACAAAAAAGTTTCTTTATGCGGGGGAAAAATTTGACACAAAAAGCGGCGTCGCAAAAAATATTTGTGGCGGATTTGTCGTGGAATTTCAAAAAAAAAAAAAAAAAATCGAACCTGACTTACTTCCCTTGCCCGAGATTAATCGGTTGCCCACTGCCCTCTCCTCTCCGACCTGATCGAGCTCATGACTGATTGCCTACTGCCTGGCCCGAGCGCCTGACTGGCCTGCCTAGGATTTAAATTAAACCTTTTTTGAAACAACTTCCTTCTTTGCTCCGCCTAAGAGACAAAACATAATAGAAAGTTTTTTTTTTTAATTAGATTATAACCTAGCTTGCGGCGGATTAAAGACATCCATTTACGCAAAAAAAAGAAGTAGCTACGAAATACCGCTGCAAATCAGACGCAAGAAAATCTTCAAAAAAATTTCTTCGCAAATCCGTTGTCAACTTGACAAAAAAAATCTGCTGTAAAGTCTGCCATAAATTCCCGACTTTCCTTTAGTTAAAGACAGAGAGCGGAGCGCTGCAACACACTAAATTCAACGCTGCAGTACTGTTCGGTGGATTTGAGGAAAAGTGTTGAGTATCGTAATACTCCAAATTGGTGCCGCAATGCTTTGAGGAGAACTGAACAGTTATGTTTCTTCTTTTTCTCAAGCGTGGCCTCCCTTGGTGGTATATAGAATCTCTCATCTTTTGTTTAATGTGTGTGAACGATGTAAGTGAGAAGAGAAACAATGTGTGTGTGTGTGTGTGTGTGTGTGAGAGAGAGAGAGAGAGAGAGAGAGAGAGAGAGAGAGAGAGAGAGAGAGAGAGAGAGAGAGAGAGTAGTCATCTATACTTATTTCTCCTAATTTTCATAGTAAATTTCTTAGTGTGGAGTGACTCTATGTTATTTTTTAGATTTCAAACTTTCCCGTGTTAAATCATGTTGTCATTTTACTTTCCATTGCATTCTATTTTTACCTATTTGTTTCATTCTCTCTAGAATTGAGAACAAAATAAAACTGGTAAGTTTTTTATTTATTTAAATCTATTAAATTAATATCGATACATTTGATATTTATTTACATAACTTCTTGTTCATGCTGAACTTGTGTTAAACTGCATAATAATTAATCAAAATGTGCGTAATATTTTTTTATCTCGATAATAAAACCTAATTTTCTAAACAAAACGGTCAGGTTTAGAAATTCAGCATCTCCGGCCCATTAATGAGCCGAAGGGATGATCCATTGAGAAGATGTTTATGGGCTTTTATCCCATTATTGCAAAGGCCCAAGCAATAAAAGCCATGCATAAGTAGGCAACGTATTCATCTGTAATCGCCACCAGAATAATTTCTATTTAGCTGTTAGATGAGCATATTTAATCCAATTGAATTGATCTTCATTATCAACAATATAAGCTATTGATTTTTCAAATGCCAATGCTGTAATTGTTTTCCCATATATTTGACAAACAAGCTGCGATTGATCTATATCAAAATTTCTGTCAATAGGAATTTGAATAATCCCGTTCATTTAGTGACTAAGGTTTTGCTTGGGACGGCTTACTTCATGCTTCTTGAAGCTGTTTTTTAGTATAAAAAATAAAATTTTTTTTATTGAAAAGCCACTTCAAGAAGTAGCAAGAAAGTTGTCCCAAACGAAGCCTAAGTTTTATTTTGGATAGCTTTTTTACTGTTCCTTAAAGAAAATTTTACTACACAATTTTGATTTTTTACTAAAAACTATTTTAAGAAAGTCATCCAAAAAGAAGCCTAAGATTTAATTTAGAACGTCTTTCTTATTGCTTTATACTACAAAGTTGTTTTAAGAAGCTGTAAGAGAGTTGTCCCAAACGAAGTTTGTTTTAAGACAACTTTCTTACTGCTTTTTAAATCACTTTAGAAAGCTATCAGAAAGCTATGTCAAACTAAATCTAAGGCTTTGTTTGGAAAGACTTTTTATCATTATTGTTTTGTTGCTTTTAATAAAATTCAATACATAAAAATTATTTTAGAAAATAATAAAAAAGTTGTTCCAAAGAAGTCTAATTGTTAAAAAATTTGATTTGTATGTAATAATAATAATAATAATAATAAGACCATCCAACGAGTTCAATAGGCCTCAACAACGGCAAATTATTGCGTACGGTGTCCGGATTCGTCCGGACATCAATCCGGTGTCGCCACGTCACCCAAATACACCGGCACCCATCCAGTGTATTTGGGTGACGTGGCATCACCGAATTGGATGTCTGGACATCCAGTGACCAGACACAATAATTCGCCCGCAACAACAATGTGGATGAGAGTGATATCCATCATTGGCCATAAAAAAAAATGAAATAAACCCCATCGGAAGCCAAGTCATAGAAAATAGCCTATTCGTATCCTCATAATTCTTTCATTTATGTATATTAAGGCTAATTGTCTCTTCTTCTTCTTTTTTGCAGTGTGTTTGAGGGCTGGCTAAGCATTTGATGCCCAAATTTCTTTTTGTTTCTTTCGCACCAAGTAAATTAAATAGAGCAACAAATGGAAAGAAATTATAGCGTTTTAATCATAAACTTGTAAGATCAATTATCCATAATAATTTCAAACAACTACAACGAAGAAGGCTTTAACAGGGATTGTAGAAGCAAGGAATGAAGAATGCCTTAACAGGATCGTAGAAGCAATCAGGATGATGTTGCGTCTACTTTTTAAAGTGAAATGAATGTTAAACTTACATTGAGGAGAAATTATTATGTGTCAAGATCGGATGCAAAACGTAATTCAAAGACCAATTAGAATGCGCCACATCAGCGGTACCGAGCACAGGGGTGATGTGACACATTCTGCTTGGTCTTTGAACAGCGTTCGGCTCCGCACAGAATAATTAATCCACTTTTGGTGAGGTCAATCTTTTTTATGGCTCTTTTAGAATCTAGGACTTTCTACCTTAATGCAGAAGTCACCTCTAGGATTCCCCTTAAATGGAAATCCTTTGACGTAGCATCGGATCAACCGGAATCACAACAACTTAAATGGGTTTGCATCAAATCTAACATAATTAATTCAATTTTAAGTTATCAAAGGCAAGCGTCCACCGTAACGAAAAATGGAAACGAATTTTGGCATTTTATCTCGGCTGTGAACAGTGCAATGCCAATATTGACGTCCCACTACTCAGAAATTCATTTTTTGTGAGGTGAAAATAACTATATAAAAAAAAAAGATACGAAAAAAGAATATACACAAAATATTCTTTTTTTATTAGAAATAGAATTCAACCAGAGATAATTACTATTTGATATATTAATACATTTTGAAGATGCCCACAGAAAAAAACGGGGAACAACAAAGAGGAGTACCATATTTAGAGAGACAATTCATATAAATTTTTCATACCCTAATAGCTCCCAATGAAAACTATTTATAAAAATACATGACTCAAATTAAGAACCTATAACTTTCTTATTAGCTTTTAATATTTATTATTAATCTAAGAACTCATAAATACTTATTAATATAATTGTAATAGATTCATTATATTATTAATCATGTTATAAATTTATTTTATGACTGTAATTTATATATCAATTTTTTTTTACTCGAGAAATAAATTTCCTTCTCCAAAGTTTTCCATTTATAATGTTAAGAAAATTCTACCTAAATTAATTCATTTGCGCGAAAAATTTAATGTGCAATAATTAAGATTTTTTTTTTATTTTTTATTTATGAATTCAAATCACATATTTTATAATTTATTTATTGCTCTTCATTCTAAAAAAAATTAATATATATATATATATATATATATATATATGAAATGATTACTCGAAGACTTTATTTGGGGCGGCTTTCTTACTACTTTTTAAAATAAATTTTAATATTAATAAGTATTATGAAAGTCGTCCCATTTGAGATATTTTTTTATTATTAATTTAAAGACTATATATATTAAGCTTGAAAAAAATAAAAAAAATTTGTCATAAATAAAACCTAAGATATTTTAGGACATATCATATAAGTTGTTAAGTCAATAAAATAATTTATCTGAATAAAAAATCATCTCATTACTTCATAATATCAAAGAATATCATGTTAGAGTCCACATCAATAAAGACAACAGATTAACCATTTGCATGCCGCGTGGCAACTTCAAATAGAGGCTGCTCTCCTCATCTTCCCCTTTATAATTGGGCTCATGGGGCCCATTTATAAAGTTTAAAGAAAAAAAAGGAACATTGAAAACGAATGAAACATATAAAAGCTACCACTTGGTAAATTCAAATACTGAGATGATAGCAAAGTGTTATTAAATACAAAGCATTTGAATTTTCTTCCTCCAAAACTTGGGAAGGAAGCCTTAATTAAATAGGTGCATTAAAGCTTTTAATTAATGATAGATTAGATTAATTGGGTTTTGAATAGGGCTTATTTCTTCTTTTGTGGGATGAAGCTTGATTTTTTTAATATTATTCATCTATGATTGTATTATTATATGTATAGAGTAATTTAGGATCAATTTGGAACAGCTTTTTTAATGCTTTCTAAAATAATGTTTTAGTTAAATTTTTTTTTTTTTGAATTTTTTGTACTAAAAGTAGTTTAAAAAAGTAATGAGAAAATTGTCCCAAACAGATTTTGTTTGAAACAACTTTTTTATTACGTTTTAATGCAGCTTTTTACAAAATTGCTTTAAGAAGCAGTAATAATGCCGTCCCAAACGAATCCTTATGCTTCACAACATAGAGGCTTAAAAGTCAAAAGGTGACCTATGAAGTAACTTAGAGTAAGCATCCTCAAACATGAAATTTAAAGTAATTTTTAAGTTTTAATTATCTAAGTATTTGTGCTAAATTTTTAAAATTTTACTATGAGATCATATGAATTTCCTTTTTTTAACAAATATTTAGATGAAATGCCATAATTAAGCTAAATGAACCGTGCAATATCAAGAACGCCTAAATTCTAAGTAGGCCTAAATGAAGCACTTATAAGTAATAATTAGGAAATTTTCGATGTAATTTTAGTGACAGAATATTCTTTGAATTTTGTGTGCTTATAATCAAAATAAGTGCCTCAATGATGTATTGACGAGCCTAACATTGTGCGATCAATTTAGAGATTATGAAAGCTTTTACCATGTCCAAAAATTATCAAATTGTAAAGGGAATCCTTTATATATTGTTCAATGATGTTTGATCTCAAAAAATGATTGAATCCTAAAATATTACAATTAGATAAATAAATAAGTAAATAAAAATTCTTTTAAAAATCAAGGTGATGCAATTTTACAATGAAAGTCGTTAGGAGAAGCATAAATACACTGAAGAATCAGCAATGAGAATTTTGGCCAAACAATGAAGGGGAGACAAAATAAAAGAACAAAATGTCATAAAAAATAGTTAAACTACTAAAATATTGGAGCCTCATAACAAGGACTATGAACCTATTAACAGCTTTTTTAATGTTGCATTATGGCCAAATTTTCTATTGTTTCTTTCAATCCATTAAATAATATATAGCAGAGCAGGTAAGTAGCAAGAGAAAATAAACATAGCCAGGTGGGTTGTTGAGTAAGTCTGAAATCACTGCTATTTACTAGTGTTAAATCAAAGAGAAATTATTCCCTGCAGAGACCGTACGGGAAAGATGTACATAGAGTGTACACAGTTTAAATAAAAATGTGTAGAAAATTTGTACACTGTGTACACAGTGTGTACACTCACAGTCTAAACGCATCTTTTCTGTTCGGACTTCGCACGGAATAATTTCTCTAAACAAAGCATCTTTAACTTTCCTAGTTAGATCAAAATCAATCTCTTTGCCCAAAATCTTTTTCGTCGCCAATTTTTGACTAAGTCATCTGCGGTTTTCGCCCATGATCCTATTCGTCGAGCATCATCCCCTCCTATCACTCTTATTGGTCACCCTCACTCCTTTCATCTCTGAGATAAAAAAGAATTGTCCTCAATATCCACTCCATTATTTTGGTAAACTTTTATTCAAATGGAATATACTGAAATATCACTCTCTACACGTTGCAATTTGCATTCTTTAAGAAAATTTATGAATTTTGCAAATATATCTTTTAGTTTCTTACAAGTCATTCTTAAGACGCAGCAAAAAATAAATAAAATAATCTAATGACATACTCTGCTAACAAATTTACATAAAAGTTTTTTTTGCTGATGCATTCTTTCATTAGTTAATGAACTTCTGATCGATACTCACCTTTGAAGCCTGACCATGTTTTAGATATTGGAGAGAAAGACAACGTAAATTTTACAGAAAACTAATTGTATTTGATCAACTTTAATCTATGAGATAGATTGATTCATTATGGCTTCATTTGGGGAAATTTTCTTACTACTTCTTAAAGCAGTTTTTTAGTGTCTTACTGCTTCTTAAAGCAATTTTTCTCTATAAAAATTTTAAGTTTTTTGCTGAAAATTTGTTTTAAGAAGCAGTAAAAAAATTATTCGTTTGAGGTCTAACTTGTTTTTGGATTGTTATACAGTAGCTGTAGATGTATAGAATGTATTCAATTCTATTTTTTAGATAATTAATATATTGCAAAAAACTGCATCTATTCCATATAGTGATAGTTTTTGGTGATTGATTTATTGATAAACTAATCTGATCTCCTTTGTTGGACTACATGAATTAGTTCTTCATGAGAGGTCTGCTTCAATAGGGACTTCTCATTTGCATTTTTCCTATTATTGATGTGGTTGCAGCCACAATAATCAACAATTCAATATATATATATATATATATATATATATATATATATATATATATATATATATATATATATATATATATATATATATATATATATATATATATCTTCTCATTGTTTTACTTAACTTTATATAACTAAACAGACAATAATACTTAAAAAAAACAGCTTTCGGCTTGCATAGAAGTAGATTTCGACTTCGTTGGAGTCACCTTTTTTTACTGTTTTTTTAGAACGACTTTCTAATACAACATAAGACAACGCAACATAAATTAAATAGCAAACATAGCACATTACTAGCCAGCATAATCAAACTTGACCTTAGTCTTCATACCTAATGTAAAACCCTTAAAAAGCTGATTTTTTTTAGTGCAGTTCGTCCGTACGAACTGGATTTAGTACGGGACGAACTGAAGAAATTTGTGAAGAATCTATCATTTTCGTCTGTACGAACCTGGAAGGGTCGGGACGATCCGTCTGGACGAAATTTGTCTAGAGAGCAAATCGTCCGGACGAATTTTAATTTCGTTTGTACGAAATTCTGCCCGAGGCAAATCGTCCCGGGACGAATTTTGGATCGTCCGGGACGATCAGTGTTAATAAATATCGGATATGAGATATTTTGGATCATTTTGAAGAGAGAGAAAGAGAAAGAGAGGGCATTTATGTCTTTTAGTTTTTGTTTCATTTTGACCTATTTATAGGATGACTCGTGCATTGTACTGGATGAAGAATTTTGGAATGAAATCTTATTTTTCTTTGCTTGATCTCTAAGTGAGTTCATGAGAGGAGAGACCCTAGGTGGGTGAAAGCAATACCCGTCAATCTTTGGAGGAGTCCAAGGTGTCACGACCCAACCCGACCGGGACGGATCCCGCTCGCATCGGGTCGCGACGGAACTTTTGAAAATCCAAGATCTAGCTTTGGAATTTGCTTCAGACTTTCTTCCAAGTATTAAACAGACAGAAAAACACAGAGCTACTATAAACATCCAAAAGCAGAACAGTTCATTTATCTTTTCTTTCCTGAAAATAATTATATACAGATACAGTACATGGCTTCAGACAGAAAGAACAGAAAAGCCATGACTGTACAAAAATCAAAAGTATCAAGTACCAAACCACATATGAGACTCAGAACGTCTAGACCAAGACTTCCTTCCCTTTCCTAGAATCTGAAAATCACGCAGAAAACAAGGATGAGCTAACAGCTCAGCAAGACATCACTCACCAATCAAAATAATCAGAAACTCACATCAGAAAATATATCAGAAAAGTCTCCGTACATAATTTGAACAATCGTACAGAAATCGTATAACAGATAGAACAGATAACAGATCAATCAGAAATCATACATCAGATACAGAAAACTGGAGTCATATCAAAATCCGAGTTCAGAATAGAGATCACAAAGCTTCAAATCACAGATCAGATAGGATCGTACGGAATAAATCAAAATCGTACAGAAATAAATCAGAAATAATCACATTACAGCTTTACAGAACAAATAATTTCAGAACATAACTTCCATCCAGATGTCAGAACTTCCCCTCTTCCCCATATGGCTCTCTTTTGTGAATAGAGCACCAGAACTTCTCCTTATAGCTCCCTTTTGTGCTTATAGCACCATAAAAGAACATATATACATAATTTCATATTTCAGAACTTCCCCTTATGTCTCTCTTCCCGGACCCAGACAACAGAATCACATAGGATTCCGACCCCTTATAACTCCCTTATGATAGCATACAATTAATCAATTCATTCAATGTACAATTCAGAACAAAAGCAGAATTCGTACGAAAAACCAACGACATAACGACAGTATACTGAATTTACACAAAATTCATAGATTCAGAAATTTATCAAATTACCACAGAACATCCACAACAACATTATAAGACTTTCATTGTGCTGACAAAATATTTTTCAACATCCTAATAATTTGCAGTTCAATTAAAACGCCGCAGAATCAAAAATATCCGGTAAAAATCTTTCAAAAAATACTCAAAAAGTGCACGATTATCAGCTCAGAAATATACCAAAAGTTACGCGATAAAACCTTTGTCAAAAGAAAATAATACCAGAAATTCGCTAACGGAAACAAAATTTGGAACAGAAAATGCGTCAAAAATCTCGTTTCTGAAAATTGAGAAAGGCGGAATGTGCCTTACCTCGAGTCGGTCAACTTCTTTAACTACGGCGACGGACGAAAACTGACCGGAGTCGCTCAAAAATCCATTTTTTCCTCTTTTCCTGGCTTTCTCTCTCTTAAAAAACGGCACTATTCAGATATGTATCAAGCAGGTTCGTCCCGGACGATGTCCCGATCGTCCCAGGACAATCTTCTCTGGATCAAATCGTCTAGACTAAAATTAAATTCCAAATTTCTGTCTCTGGATGAAACTCTCTGTCTCGGTTCGTACCGACGGTTCGTACCGACCCATCTAGGTTCGTACAGACGAATCATATAGATTTCTTCACAATTTCTTCAGTTCGTATTGACGGTTCGTCCCGTACTAACTAGGTTCGTACAGACGAAAAATTACACATTTTTTTTTCAAGGGTTTCACACAATGTTCGTGTTTTACGATCTCTTTGTGAGCTCGTTAGTTTACTTTTATCGTATTTATTTATTTTTAATCTATTTTCTCCCCCACTCCATCCACCACCCCTTCCAACCTCTCCACTCAACCTCCTCCACCCAATTCATATTCTAGCTCCACCACTTAAATCCCACCCACCTACCTAGCCGACCCTTTCCCCTTTGCCCCCCCCCCCCCCCCCCCCCCCCCCCCCTCATTATGATGAGGGAAAAGTTGAATTCAATTAAAATTAAAATTCGAATTTCAAATTCTTTCCATGTAGGGAATCCCAAATTAGGAAAGTTTCATTCATGAATTCAATTTCAAAATAAATCAAATTGGATTTATTAGTCCCTTTCCTCAATTTGAAATTTGAAATTCAAATTTAAAAAACTTTCCTTATTTGCAAATCTAATTTAGGAAAGTACATAACTCCAAGTCTATTTGAATTTCAAATTAGATTTGAGTTGTTATTCTCTTTCCTAAATGACATAAATTGATTTGGAAGTTACAAATCCTCTCCCCAAATTCATCCCTCTCTCTCTCCTATCTCATTAATTACCCACAATTAAATCCCTTTATTCCCTCATAACTGTCGCCCCCCCCCCCCCCCTCTCTTTATGGGATTAATTTGAATTTCAAATTAATTCCCCTCCAAATCCACTTAACTTGAAATCTAATTTCAGATTTCTAGCCCCACCTAGCTCAAGCCGCCCCTCCCCTTAAATTCTCCCCACCTTGGCTGCCCATTCTCTCTTGCATTCCCTTTCTTGGTAAACCTTAGTTGGTTCATGATACTCGATGCCAAGAGAAGAAGACGACAACCTCTCCTCCCATCCTCGTCGTTGGTGCATGACCGATCCTGAAGTCGACCATGGTTCCTTAATTGATGATCAAGGACGAACTAACATCCTTGAATCTTCGTTCTTCGACGTGAACCATGACGTGGACTCTTCTGTGGAGGATTACTTGAAGGGCATCCTTTTACGTTAGTACCTTCCATCGAGGAGCATATTCCTCTCGGACATTGGATACTCACTAGTCATCCCGTGGATTCCCCGCAGCCGACTACTTCTCCCATGGACTATACCTTGGGCACCATTTGTCTACTAATGGTGTTTCTTGGTTTGCTCTCAATCTTCCTCCGTTAAAGCCCAACCATCAAGAGCATGAGTGAGAGACCCAAGGTGAAGAGTTCTATTTGTTAACCGTGGATTATTATTTCTCGCCATAACATTACTCTCTATTTATATGTTGTTAATTTGATATTGTCTCGTTAATCTAATTGTAACTGCAAGCCTTGCTTAGTCTCTAATTGATAACTCTAAGAACCTAAATTGGGTAAATACTAAATTTATAATTAGCAGAGTTTTAATAATCTTATATTAAAATCTTCAAGCAGTTCTTATTTCTTTGCATATGTTTCACATCAATTTGGTATCAGAACATGGTTACCCAGGGTGCGAACTCGACGGAGTTGAGCTATTTTCCACCCCGGGAGAATGATGCGGACCTCCAACCATTCATGCCTATCCGAGGAGGAGTTGAAGATCAACGGCGGTGATCGTCCAACGTTATCTTAAATTTTATTTGTAATTTTTATTTTAGTTATGTGTTTTCCATTTTTACCCTTACTTAAGGCTCTTGTCTTATGTAAGCCCAAGGGGCAAAATTATATTTTCATTTCTTTTAAGGCCTATATATAGAGACTCTTGCTCTTGTATGATATCAATGATGAATGATTAATAAAATTTTGTGTTTGCACTTGTGCTCTTTGGGAAGAACCTTGGGTGAGATTCCTATGGGAGGAATTCAAAGCTTCCACCAGCTGCAGGATGTGTCCGGGCTCGTGGCTTGAAGTCCCTTGGAAAAAGGCAACGTAATACCCGTCAACTGCAGGATGTGTCCGGGCTCGCGGTTGTATCTTTCTTTCCCTAAATCCTTTTCTCCTCCTCCCTTGACCACCGACCAAAATCCCCCACTTTCCACCGATCGATTCTCCCATAAACACCTCCTCTTCCACAAAACTGCCGGCCACCTCCTTCCCTAGCCCCACCTCCCTCAAAAAATTAAAAAAGAACCCCCCCACTTTCCTTATTTAAGTTATAATTAATTTGAAAAGATTTTAAATTCAAATGAATCTAATTTGAAATTCAAATCCATCCTCATTAATTAGCTTGTTTTTGGTAACATCTTTCATTCAATTAATTAATCAATTCCGAAATTGATTGATTAATTAATCCCTTAATTCCAATTTTATTTCACTATCATCACTTTCCTAAATTAGCTCCTATTTTAGGAAACCATTCAATCATATTAAATCTGAAATTATTTCAGATTTAACTCTCTTATCTCTCATTAATGCATGAATCCACATACATTGTATGTAGACACATTTCTTTTCCCTCCTCATTAGGCCGGCCCCTCTCTCTCTCTCTCCTCTATCTTAATTAATTTCTTACTAATTAATGGCCACAATTAAAGAGATAATTAATTCTTCTCTTCCCTTCCTCCTTTTTCGGATTTGAATTTCAAATTCAAATCATTAATTAAGGAAAATATGAGATGAAATTTTAGCTCTTTAATTTTTTTTAATTACCCTCCTCCCGTTCTACTTCAATCTCTCTCTCTTTGCTTCTCTTCTCATATGCACTGCTCTCAAACTTGCCCTAACAAAAAAGAAAAGAGAAAGTTAAGTAAAATAACTCCAAGGAACGCAACCCTTCAAAAATCTAGAAAGAAAACCATCTAGTCTTCTCGTAGCACTACGACGCTCAAACATCTATCTTGAACTGTTATGGCGCCATATCTTGATCGTTGCAGTGCTCTACTCTTTATCGTTCAGCGTTGGAGCGCTCGGGTACACAGCGTCGAGGCATTGTTCGGGAAAAAAAATTGTTGCAATCCAAACAAGGGGTTGTACAAAATAAGCTTTGAGGTCAGAGACAATAGAACAACCCGATTGATCAACAAAATCAGATTCCACACATAACAAAGCCAACTTAGTTTAGCTATGATATTCTAATAAATTTAATTAAACCTTTAATTAAATCATGATTAATATTTGCACAACAGAATTTTTATTTGACATACTTCATCTAATTATCTCATAAATTTATTAAAAATCTTACAAGTCATAAATCCTTTCTGATTACATTGTTCTTCAGAAAATGAAATATTATGTGTAAGCAATATAAAATCTAATACATGATGATGATAAAGCCAAAAGCTATAACATCAGCAAAAGAGACTTTCTTGAAATTATATTAAAATATAGAACTCCATCATGAAATTAAATTGAGAGAATAATTCTGATCCACATCCTCATACTCACAATGGCATCAATAATTCTAAGGATTAATTAAAGATCATAATGATCATCATCATCCTTAACAACAATCAATTTCTTAGCCAATTTAAAGTCATTCAGAAATCATTATTAGCTACATTTTTCAACTCAGCTCTTAATTAATAATAAATAGTACAAGCACCAACTCCAGGTAAAAAAGAACAATCACTATTTGCATAATAAGAACTGATTTGAAATTTCTTAATGCTTCATACAACAGCTTTTCAGTATAAAATTTTCTAGTTTAAATTTTTTTTTACTATAAAGCTATTTAAATAAATAGTTAGTAAACTGTTCAAAACAAAACCTTAAGACATTTGCAACCGAAAAACTCATTTTCTGCTTCAAAATACATTAAAACTTCAAAATGCAGTAATTCATCTCCAATGGAAATCCATTTCACGCTTCTTCATCTCGCTGCGAAGGTAACCGGTTGTCTTTCGTGCGTTTCTTCTGCAAATTCTCTAACACAAAAAATTGTCGTAGCTGAACTATACGATGCCAATATTGTTGTCTCACTGATCACCTACTAATTTTTGGTTTACGATTCAGCGTTTGAATGGAACGAATGGTGGACTGTATACCACCGTATTCAATCCGGTTGGAGATGATCTTAATTTTAAAAGCGTGGGAAGAGATGAAATTATCGACGCCAAAGTTCTACTTTATTGAATAAAATCTAGTAAAAACTAAAAACTACATACCATGAAATTCAGAAATGAAGCATTTTTCGATAGGTACAAGTGCTGGTAAATAATATTTGCTGCCACACTCATTTAATGTTCGCTACTTGCAAATTCTTTGACGTCTTTCACTCGAAAACGATACATAGTAGCTTTTTCTGTGGTTCCAGAAGTAGAGAAATGAATGGATATAAGCATCAGGTAACGATCAATGGACCATTCTAGAACGAGTAGAACATTTATTAAGATCGAGATAAACTAATATAAGCATGTATTTGATGATAGGGTATTAGTTTAGTCAATTTACCATTACTTTCTTCTGCTTGGTTCTTAAAAAGTCAATCTTTTGTAAATTCAGGAAAGCCAGCGCGTCCGCCTGAGAGAAAAACAGTGCAGAACACAAAATTTCATTGTTTTTTTCAGGAACCAGAGATCGAATCGAAGATAGGAAAATAAAAATGGATTATTCTGAGGATCTAATGCTACCTTTTGGGAAGAATCTGAGTAGTGGAGCACAGAAGAACGCCTACAGAATAGATGCCTCCGAGACGAAGAAAGCAGGCAGAAGAGTCGTAAGCAGCAGAGACAAGGAAGAAGCGAAGCAAAACGACGGTTAAAGGCTTCTTAGAAATTTTATAAGGCGGTTAGTAAAGAAGACGAAACGAACGGAGAGTTTTTCACCAGGGAAATCATCAACGATGCTTGACCGTCCGATATACTATCAGTATACTATCAGCAACACATGAGCGGTCAGATGGTTTATCTTTGGCTTCGTTTGATTCGGTTTATGCTTATATAAAAAGGAGTTTTAAAAAAGGAGTTTGAGAAAAAGTCATTTAATAAAATGGAGTTTCAATAATGAGATATGTTTGAGTAATATTTTTAAAAGTGCTTATTAATACTTAAAAGTAAGTTTTATATAATTATAGAAATTAAAAGTTGGAATTTTCTGAAGGAGCAATTTAGTAAATCTTACTTTGGCTACTATTTTTTTTTGAAAATTATATATATATATATATATATATATATATATATATATATATATATATATATATATATATATATATATATATATTGTTTTATATACTTAAAAGATGTTTTAAAAAACAGTAAGAAAGATATCTCAAACAAAACCTAACCCTTATGAAATTTTATTATAAAGTTGAATTGAACGACCTCTTTGGGGCTTGACCTTTTTGTTTTTCAAATTTTATAAAATACAAGAACCGTCTCAAACGAAAAATTATTATGTGTGGACACCGGATGGCATCCGGAGACCAACCAGAACGCGCTATGTCATTTTTTAGCTCGGTACCGGTGCTCAGTACGACAATACCGTTGTGTACCGAGTGACGTGACACGTTCTGATTAATGTCCGGACTAGCCGGTGTACGCATAAAATAATTTCTAGTCCCAAAAGGACCTGAAGTAGGCATTGATTGTGGTTGGTTCCCTCAATTCTCTTTCACCGGAGAAGGTAAATGAGAGATTCAATGACCTGCTGATTAAACATATTGAAATTGAGAAATTTTATATAGAGAATAAGTCAATAATTTTTATGAATATGAATTAGGAAGACACCAACTCTCTATTATTATTTCATAGCGATTTCTTTCGTCTTAAACATCTAATTTATTAATATATCATTTTAATATTTAAAATTATCATAGCCCTTTTCTAATGCATATATATGTTCCTACTAAAATGCCGGCAGTCTTTTTCATTAGATTTTAATTTTAGCTCTTAAGAAAAAAACATTTGTTTTCAAGATATTGTGACACAAATTATATCATCATTAGATATGCTTTAAGATTAGTATTATCTAAAATTTTAATATTGTTGCGTGCTAGAATATACGCGGCGGTAGAGTTTGTAAATTTGCGGCCTAGCATTGTACGAGTATTCAGCATACAAGCATAAAAGAGAAGTGAACACCAAGGTTTTTATGTGGAAAACCCGAAAGAGGGAAAAAAACCACGGGGCCTCGCCCAGTTGCAAAGTTCCACTAGTATTTGTTTGAAGTACAAAGGTTGATACGTTTTACAAATCAAGACGATCAGTTTACAATCAACTTCTCATAAAGTTACAAAGTTCTGCGAATTCCCGGTGTTTTCCGAAAATCTGTCAGAGTTCCGGCGTCTTCAGGCGGCGGGAAGAGCTCCGACGGTGGTCGAGGAGGAGCTCCTTCCTTCTCCTCCTTCTTCTCTTCTTCTTCTCTCTCTTCACTTCCCCCCTCTTATGAAGAATGAGGGCTCTATTTATAATTTTTTTTGGAGTGGCATGACTTGTAAATAGGTGTGAGATCAGGGGCGAATAAGGGGTGGTTGAATGGACGGCTGATATTGAATCCTTTGATCATACACCGTTTGTCAGCCATTTGAAGGCCTTAGTGATGTCGGAATCTGGCAATCTTGGGCTCGTTGGATTCGTCTCGTTGAGCCGTTCGATTCAACTATAAGCTCGCCAAAATCGGAGACCGTTTTGTACCTCAATTTGTGGTTCGAACCTTCCAACAGCGCTTTAGGTCCTTGATTTGGACTCATTTGGGCTCGGATTGAGTCAAATTTGGTGTCGTTGGATTTGTATTTCTAAGACGCTCAGTTTGACTGTAAGTTTGCTGAAATCGGATTTCATGTGCTTTTGAATTTAATTTTTGAAGTTTCCAACTAGCTTTTTGCCTCGAGATTCGTGCCCGATCAAGATAATTTTTGCATGAGCTATCAAATATTAATATTAATTTTAAAATCTATCCAATTGTTATTACTATTTAATAGAACAATTTTGTCCTAATTCCTCTCTTGATTTGTTTATGAAAATAAACCAAAGATGAAGACTTGCCTGAATTTCCAGGAAATAAAGTTAAGTCGACCGGTGCTATCTATTAATTAAAGTCCAAAAAATAAAAAATTGTCTCAGAAAGTCTAAACGAACTACGGCAGGTGAAAACACATTTTTTGTATTTTATCTTGTGTTGTTGCAGGTTAGAATACATGAGGCGGTAAAGTAAGAATTTTTTTGTCTCAATATTGTACGGATATCTAGCATACAAACAAAGAATTCAGAAACACGAATAGTGGAAAACTCTACAAAAGGGAAAAGTTTAGGGGCCACACCTAGTTGAATTGATTATACTAAGGTTTTAATATATTTCAAGTGATTGATTTGTCCTTGAAAATTAGAACATCATATTGCAATAGTCAACCGTTGTGTTTAATATAAATAAAGTGATGAATGGAGATCATACGGAAGTCTGACGACATTCACTGGTAGGGTGCAAATCCGGAGCTAGTTGGTAGTTGGGCAGAACTTTGACATCAGTCGATGACCAGACATAAGTTTGGCCTTAGTCGATGACCGAGAAGAAGTTCGACATCAGTTGGTTAAGCGAATGTCCGGCGGTGATCGAGGAGGATTCTGGTGTCAAGAGAACTCTATTTTCTCTCTTCCTTTCTTGGGTTCTCTTTCATGATTTAAACACAAATGATTATTTAAATAAATAAATGATTATTTAATCATTTGAACTAGGCGTGGGCTCATAGCTTTTCCCTTTTTCTAGAGTTTTTCACGTAAAGAATCTCGTGTTTCTGAATTCCTTGTTTATATGCTTGATATCCGTACAACACTAAGACAAAAAAATTCTAACTTTAACGCCGCATATACTCTAACATGCAACAACGCACAATAAAAAATACAAAAAAATGTGTTTTCACCTGCCGTAGTTCGGTTATCTCGTAATAAAAATTGGATAGATTTTAAAATTAATATTAAATATTAAAATTTTAGATAATACTAATCTTAAAGCATATCTAATGATGATATAATTTGTGTCTCAATATTTTGAAAACAAATGTTTTTTTCTTAAGAGCTAAAATTAAAATCTAATGAAGAAGACTGCCGGTATTTTAGTAGGAACATATGCATTAGAAAAGGGCTATGATAATTTTAAATATTAAAATGATATATTAATAAATTAGATATTTAAGACGAAAGAAATCGCTATGAAATAATAATAGAGAGTAGGTGTCTTCTTAATTCACATTCATAAAAAAATAGTGACGTATTCCCCATATAAAACTTCTCAATCTCAATATGTTTAATCAGGAGGTCATTGAGGGTGAAAGAGAATTGAGGGAACCAACCAGACAGTTCAGAGACCAATCAGAACACGTCATGTCACACGGTATATAGCGGTACCGAGCATTGGTAACGAACAAAAATTGACATGGCTCATTCTGATTGGTCTCCAAACATGCACCGCCGAGTGTCTGCACATAATAGTTTTTCCCTTGGGACGCCTATAGTATTTTATAAAATTTGTTGTGGCTATTGTAGAGTAAGCAATTTCACTATTATGATTGCATAAAATAACTTTTCAACACACACATATATATATATATATATATATATATATATATATATATATATATATATATATATATATATATATATATATATATATATATATATATATATATATATATATATATATATATATATATATATATATATATATATATATATATATATATATATATTAAAATGATGAGATAACAGTAAAAAAAATATCATCAAAATGAAATTATAGTTATTATTTGAAAAACAAAACAGTTGCATCTCAAACAAATATTTCAATTCAACTTTCTAATGAAATTTTATAAGACTTAGGTTTTGTTTGGGATAGATTTATTATTGTTTAAAAAAAAAATTAAATTAAAAATTTTGTGCTAGAAAATTGTTTTAATAAATATTAAGAAAACTGTTACAGACGAAGCCCTGGAAATCTTCAGCCTTATTTGAGAATATATATAATTTTTAAAAAGAAAATAATAGCGAAAATATACATACATACCACTTTATAACATCCTATTTACATATCTAACACCTAAAACTTTAATATTACATGAATACCACCCTATATTATTTTAATATCAAATATACCACTTACATTTCTTTCCTACCACTCATATATTTCATTTCTACCACTCATATTTGGTATGAAAATAAACTATGGGTGGCATGTATGTAATATTAAAGTTTTAGATGTTAAATATGTAAATAGCTTAGTATTAAGTGGTATGTATGTAAATCTCCCCAAAGATAAACCATCTGACCGCTCATGTGTTGCAGATAGAATATCGGACGGTCAAGCATCGTTAATGATTTCCCTGGTGAAAAACTCTCCGTTCGTTTCGTCTTCTTTACTAACCGCCTTATAAAATTTCTACGAAGCCTTTAACCGTCTTTTAGCTTCGCTTCTTCCTTGTCTCTGCTGCTTACGACTCTTCTGCCTGCTTTCTTCGTCTCGGAGGCATCTGTTCTGTAGGCGTTCTTCTGTGCTCCACTCCTCAGATTCTTCCCAAAAGGTAGCATTAGATCCTCAGAATAATCCATTTTTATTTTCCTATCGTCGATTCGATCTCTGGTTCCCGGAAAAATCAATGAAATTTTGTGTTCTGCACTGTTTTTCTCTCAGGTGGACGCGCTGGCTTTCCTGAATTTCCAAAAGATTGACTTTTTAAGAACAAAGCAGAAGAAAGTAATGGTAAATTGACTAAACTAATACCCTATAATCAAATACATGCTTATATTAGTTTATCTCGATCTTAATAGGTTGGTCCGATGATGGAAATGGGGGATGAAGATAGGGGACCGCCATGGCTAAAGCCTCTTTTGAAGTCCAACTTCTTTGTACCCTGCAAAATTCATGGCGTTTCAAACAAGAGCGAATGCAATATGTACTGCTTGGATTGCATCGGCAACGCCCTTTGTTCTTATTGCCTCGCTTATCACAAGGACCACCATGTCGTCCAGGTTTTTACCTTCTCTATCTCTTTTTCTCCGTCTTCTTCATCCTCTGTTTTGATGCAAAATTCGATCTTTGCTTCAGATTCGAAGATCTTCGTACCACAACGTTATCAGGGTATCGGAAGTATCGAAATTTATAGACATTTCCTGCGTTCAAACCTACATTATCAATAGCGCGAAGATCGTATTTCTGAACGAGCGGCCACAGCCCAGGCCTGGAAAGGGTGTCACCAATACCTGTGAGATTTGCAGCAGGGGTCTCCTTGATTCCTTCCGCTTCTGCTCCCTTGGATGCAAGGTTCCCCTTTTATCTCAATTCTAACTCAGAAGATTTCGAACTTCTAAGCAAAACTTCCATTTGTCCTCTTTTCTTACCTTATTCATGCAATTAAGCCATAAAAATGTCGCCTTTGTTATTTCTGTACGGATTTGTGTAGCTTGGTGGAATGAAGAGAGACCCGGAGCTGACCTTCTTGCTTCGAGCGAGAGCAGGCCGCGAGTCAGAGCAGGGATCGGAATCGGACGAGTCGTTGACACCGAGGAAGTTACGCAAGACGTCTGCTTTCAGCCGTGGCATCTACTTGCTGTCGCCGCCACCGGTATCAACACCATGGAAATCGCTCGAGGAAAACGCCGTCGATCGCCGCAGTGGCGCCACTTCTCCGGTCACACCGCCTATCATAAACTACAGAACTTCCAGGCGAAAGGGCGTTCCTCACAGAGCTCCTTTCTGAAAAAAAAAAGATAAAATTAATTTAATTGCCAGACTTTCTAAAATGTGAGGTTGTACAGAAGTAATATGTCAAAAAAAAAGGAAAGAATGGATGGATGATGAATCTTCCAAAGTGTGATAAAGGAAAAAGTTGTGGATACTGTGAATAAATGTGGAAAGATAGAAACCTTATGAGGTAAAGACGTAAAGTCGTAGGAGATAGAAGTTTCAGCTGATGTGAGAAGAATTGGTGTATAATGTGGGGGGTTTGCTTCTTATTTCTCTTTATAGTTATCTCCTTATGTGTAAATATAATATACATATAATACAATTAATTTGATGGTTTGTCTTAGGCTTGTTTAACTCCTTCCTCTTCTTCTCTGTTGATCATCATGAGCTGTTCATGCAGGACCTTTACAGTAAATGCACCACTCTCATAAACAATCCATTCTATAGATTCAAATAACGAGCATTTCGCCATCTTTTAAACAATTTCTCTGCAACAAGTCAAGAATGATGAGTAATTCCTTATATAAGGCATTTGTAGCTTTTCCTTCTCACTAAGAACTTCCATGCATGCAGGCATAAATACTGGAAGAAACCTTATAAATTTCTTATTAAAAATGCCTCATCGTTATAATTAGAAGAGCATAACAGATGTATTAGAAGTCGAGAGATTATTGTTTACGGACACCGGATATAGCTTATCATTCAGAGGAGTATCAGGTGCAGTCATGTCTTCTAGTACCGAGCAGTACCAAGCCACAATATCAAGTAGGGGATGATCTGTCACATTTTTATTAGGCTTTGAACAGTGTTCGGCGCCTGCACATAATAATTCATGATTGTATGGATTTGGAGCCATGGATCGACGTAGTAAGTAACTAGCATGCGTGCATGCATTTGCTTTCTAGGTATTAATTAAATTCAGGTTCGTGTGAGTCAACTCAGTTAAGCCTCTGAGTTAGATCAGGTGACTCGAGAAATCGCCCAAGTTTTGAAGACTACGAGGCAATTGAGGAGCCTTCGAGAGAGAGAGGCTTGAGGAGGAATGAAGACCGTCTGATTCGATCGTGATTCGATCATATCACCATCAAGGAGAGGCGTGAGGATTTGATGCAGGTGCTAAAGACAAGTTCAAAGCCACATACTTGGCAAATTTTTAGATACCAACAAATATATTTATATTTAAATAATATTTTTTTTTTTACCTTGTCATCTCGCACAAGAAAAAAAAAATTTGTAACCATTGGTCGTCCAAATTTAGGTTTCTTTTGAGATAGCTTTATATCATTATTTTTTTCTATTTTTAGTAGAATTTTGACCTAAAAAAATAGATTTATAAAGTGGTAAGAAACTCTTCCCAAATTAAGTCTTAAGCTTAATTTATGGAACTTTTATTCTATCCAGTCAACGTACGCAGAGGAAGGTTCGGTTTTAGGCAAAAAAACGCCTGTACCGAGTTTTTCGCGCCTGTACCGAGTTTTTTGACAGGCGCTTTTTTGCCTAAAACCGAACCTTCTTCTGCGTACGTTCACTGGATAGAATAAAAGTTCTCATTTATGACAATTTTTTTATTATTTTCTAAAGTAATTTTTTATTATAGAATTTAAATTTTTGTACTAAGAAATTACTTTAAGCAGCAGTAAGAAAGTCATCACAAACAAAGCATTATAATAAAAAGATGCTTTAGAAAGCACTATGAAAAATGTCTCAAATGAAGGCTTTATTATTAATCTTTATTAAAATTAATCTTTATTAATTAATATTTAACATAAAATTAATTATTAATAAAAGATTTTTTTTTTTACCTGAACAAATTGAGATCATAGAAAATAGGTTTAGCTTGCTGAAATGGTCGTGGGCCATATGATAATGATATCAAAAATATTTTTGTTGGTGGTGGATGTTATTTGATTCAATAAATAATTAAAATTTAATCAATTTAATAAGCTATTTTGTTTAATAAGTTAAAAAAAAATTGATTTTTTTTCGATAGTATCTATCTCAATTATTTATTTTAGATATATGTATGATTGCTTGTATACTTATTTTTTACAACATATTTTAGTGGTTCTTATATTTTCAAAAATAGCACATTTTTGTGGCTAGTCATAAATTAATGATCATGGCTCCTATGTAGGTGAGTCGAGCCGGCTCGAGCTCGACTTGTTTATGGACTCGCGAGCTGGCTTGAGCTCGTTTATAGCAGGACGAGCTCGGAGCTTGCTTTTCGACTGACAAGCTGATCTCGATAATGTAAAACTCGACTCATTTACACCCTTACTCCTATGTTTCAAAACTCTTTTTTAATAAAATTTGTTAGATTTTTATTTTTTAGTTTTGAATATCTACCATTGTGTTCAACAAAAATGTCTTTTTTATTTAGTATTTTTAACATAATATGTGGATGTTGATATATATGCACCAATTATAATTTTTATAGGCACTTCATTCATAGATTGTGTATAAACAAAATTGGTTAATATAATATTAGCCAAACCTTTAAGCTTATTTTGAGACAGTTTTTTTGTTGCTTTCTAAAATAGCTTTTTATTAACGAAATTTTTGTACTAGAAAGCCGTCTTAGAAAGCAACAAAAAAAATCGCCCCAAATGAAGCCTTAGTATGTGTACATGGAAGACGAAAATGGATTACCACTTGTAATAGGTTAGGTTTTTTTTTATTTTTTATTTTTTAATTGTTGATGCAACTCGGATATTAAAACAGGATGAGAGATATATTTGACGTTCTCCTATTTGTAACTCTTTATAATTTAAATTTTGTGGAGAGAGAAAATTTTTGCCCTAAGGAAATGGGAGAGAGAAAGTAGATGATCTAAGAAGGGGGGGGGGGGGTGACTTTATTTGATAGATGAGGAAACAATAAAGTAATTTTAAATTATGAACCATCATGTAATTATTATTATTCCTAACACATGTGAATAATGATTTACTTTTGATTAAAAAAATGCGGACACAAGAGAGCATCCGGAGACCAATCAAGACTCGTCACGTAATTTTTTGCTCAATACCTGTGCTCGATGCTGCTACACAGCGAGTGATGTGACACATTTTGATCGGTCTCCGGACCATCCGTTGTACAAACAAAATAATTTCTCCTAAAAACAATCCTCAATTTTTATAAAGCAATTCTTATTATAGATATACAAAATTAAATTTAAAATAAATTCATGAGCATAATTCTTATCCTTTCCTGAGTTCCGCTGGTAGATATTGATAGCTAGAAAGAGAAATTTCTCTCTCTAGCTGCCTTTCTCTCTCTACCATTAACACCACCACCATCGAAAAAAGAAGACGTGATTACTCAGTTGCCATTCTCCACTAATCCTCTCAGTTTATAATAATTTATTATCTTATTTGTGAAGTGAAATGTGGCGCATAATTTCATGCCACCCAATGCGTAAGGCTTTCTATGCGATTAAGACATGGATTCGATCATCGCCCATTTCTTTTTAATTATTATTTATTTCTTCTGTTAATTGCTTTGGTACAATTAATTGAATAAGATTGGGGAAGCTAACGGAACGCCGTTTTCATTCCCCGTTCACAGTTGCAGGCCAGCATGCCGAGGCACTGATACTTGCGGCTTTCCGTTACGATCGGCGTAACGGGGATGGCCAGGTCGCCATCTTGTATGACGTTACCAGTTTCCACTTGGATTGGTGTGGTGCGTCGTTCACGTTAAAGACGATTAATTTGGGCTTTCCTTTATGTTCTTTTTTTTTTTTTAATTATAATAAGCAATTTTTGGTGCATTTTCTTTTTTATTTTCTAAAATATATATCGTTATGTGCTGAAAATTTTGAGTCGGTAGAATATGTGTTTTACGGATTATTATTATCCAAAAAAGCAGCAAGCAACAAGCACCAATAAAAATAATAAGATCGAAATAATTTTACGTAAAAAAACCTGAAAAGCGAAAAAATCGCAGGTTATTACTCTATTGAAAAATTCACTTTTTTTTTTTTTTTTTTTAAGAAAACCAATATATTAGAATCAAAAAGGGGTTAAAGGAGATAAAGAGCAAAAATAATAGAAAAAAGGCAAAAAGAAACCAAAAGAGGGCTCAGTAATCGGCTGAGGCTCCCAGCATCCCCGAAGCCTCGCACGGACCATCCAGTAAAGTGAAGAAAGCACACCAATTAATCCAACCAAGTTTGAGAACATCACCAAAGGTTGCCACCAACTTGACGACGAGGACACAAGCCCCAGCCACATCATTGTCCCTCAATCCGGCGATCCTCCACAACGACCAAATAACCAGATAAACAATCCAGATAAAACAATAGGGAAAAAGCACAGTAGAAAAAGGAATTATCTTCTTCTCCTTCCCCTCCCACAAAATCTTCCACAAGAGGCAATAGAGAGGACAGATCTATCTCGAACCAGATTAAAATCATGTCTAGGGTCAGAGCCACCGCAATAATCCGAAGATGAATCGGATTCGGATTCAAATTCAGACAAACCATGCAACCAATCCACATAGGTCATAACATTCAATCCATAACTATCACCCACACGATAGACCAGAGCTTGAGTGTCGATCAAATTAACATGCACATCAATAAAAGTATTATAGCATACCAAATTTCCATACCCAGTAATATTATCCACCCGCACACACTCCTCGTTAAGGTCCACATGTGCAACAGACTTACACGAAGCCTAGACACCCAAAAAAGGAGAAACACCTCCAGAATCCTCATTAAGACTCAGTCGCGAGACAGACAAAGCCGAAGCCTCGACACCCAAAGCATGCGACGGAGCAGTCGAAGGGACGATCTCAACCAAATTAAGACAACAACCCAAAACATCGTTATTATTAACAACATTACGAGTAATTAAAGGGGCCAGAAAAAACCCCAACCTCAGCACCAGGTACAACGGCATCCCTCAATACACCAAAAGTCCCACCAGCCAACAGGATAGGAGACCCCACAGCATCAGGAGAACAAATCGGTGAACCAACAGAGGGCAAAGCAGCAACCACAACAACAGTATTAGCAATATCGCTACCCAAAACCTCCAGCACAGAAGGAACATCGACATTAACAACATTTTCAACACAGAGGGGAACTGAATTAGCATTCGGGATAGAAGAAACATTAGGGTTAACAGAATTCACTATGGGTTCAGAAACAGAGGCCAGCGGCGGGGGAGCCGAAACCACAACCGGACGCAAATGAGGGAATAACTTAATACATTCCGACTTCTTATGACCCACAGGTGTACAATGCTGACAGAAATTAGGCATTCCTTTAAAAATGACTCTCTGAACGTACCCAAGTTTATTCGGACCCAGCCAAACAGAGTCAGGGTAAGTTTTGGAAATGTCAATTTCTACAAGAATACGAGCGACTGAAGGACGCGAACCAATAGCCGTGGCATTATTGGTGTGAATCAGACGGCCAAAAAGATACCCCAAACCAAAAAGAATTCGAGGAGAAAACAGGTGAGAATGAAGCACCGTAAATGAAATCCAAACAGGGACAATCGGCGACTCATCCGAAAGGTCAAGGAGAGGCGACCACTTTATTACTTTCATGAAACAACCAAAAACGAAATAGGAACGATGCGCAAAAACCCTCCCATAGTCTAGATCATTTGAAAGCTTGATCAAGACATTAGACTGGTCCAACAAAGTTACATAGAAATCACTCGATAATTTAAGGTTGAAAAAGACCTACATATCGAATCCAAAGTCGGCCGCTTAAGCGGAAGTTTTCCTACCAAGCAAACTCAAAAGGTTTCGCAAGATGCAAAAATTCATCCCCCGAAATATAAAAATTCACTATATAGTAGTTGATGCAATAAATCTATTTTATTCACCTTGAAAAAAAGAAGAATTGTTTTGGGACTCTTTGGTTGCCTAAAAGTGGAATTAATGTAGTGTTAAAAAAATGCAATGTAAAATTAATATAGTATAAAGGGAATACTTTAGAGTTATTTGAATGAGTATAATGTAGATGCATTAGAGTTTTTTTTTTTCAAGTAAAATAAAAGTACTATAAAATTCAAAGATTTTTTTTTTATTTATTTTTTATTTTACTATAAAGTTCAAATATGGTGACAGCGGTAGGTGGTTAGCAACAAGTGGCAATGGTGGCTAGTGGTGTTCAAGGGTGACGGTGGTGGTGGCTGACAATCAGTGGTAGTGTTTGGTGACCATGGCGGTGACCAATGATAATGGTGACAGACGATGGCGATCGGCGGTGGGTGGTGGTGGCAATGGTGATGGCACGCGTTCGATAATGACAATGTTCAAGTGAGCTTGCTTACAATGAAAAAAATTCTCAATCAAAATTAATTGGGCGAGTTTAATTTACCTAAAAATGAACTAAAATAGTTCATACTACATTTACTTAACTTTGCATTCATTTTTTATCCAAGCAAATGACAATATTTCCAAATCATTGCATTTGAAATACCTTACACCCACTTTATCTAATCAAATAGTACTTTAAAAATTAAACGTCAGATTTTCCCTGAGGGGTATTACAAAAATCAAGTGTCAACAAAATGATAGTAAACACCCAACAAGGCTTGATATGTTAAATAGGGATTATAATATATAGTGGTTTATAGGCGGACAACTATTCCCAACAAGAAGGTTATATCTTTTCAATATTCTGAAGATGGTGACAATTTTTTATGTGGATTACAAGATGATGATGTTGGTTGTCGGCGACAATATCTGGTTATAACTACTCGAAAATGAAAAGTATTTTAAAATATGAGTTTTTGAAGTTTTGTTTGAATTAGAGCGGTTCGATGTCGTGCTTATGACTGTTGTGGTGTTAGGTTTGAAAGCATAGCACCTCTAAAAAATTGTCGCTTCAGTTTTTTACTCTACTTCTTCAAAAATTTTGAGATTCGACATGCTTTGGCGCTGGTTCTGAGCATTGTGATGTGAGGCCATTAATCAATATTCTTGCCACCACCACCCTCACTCCCTTGATCGTTGCCTCACGGGAAAGACGGGAGGAAGAGAAGAGGTGACGAAGAAGAGAGAAGAAGAAGATAGAGGAAGCTCTCCATGGCATTTTTGTTCGCCACTTCTATTATAAAAAGCGTTATGATCAAAGTAACTAGTCTCTTATCATTGTCTTTGATGATTTTGATTTCTGAGGATTTTATCTATCTTTAATCTACCATAAATGCATTATCTTCTGATTTTGTAAGTTTTCATTGTGTAGCATTTGATTTATTATAGATTTAATTATTCTAAAAATTTGCATAAGATTTTATTGTATTTTCAGCGGTTTAATATGTGTATGAAATTTTTGCATAAAATGAGCAGGGAAAATGTGTACTATAAAAGAGTTGAAAAGCGATGTATTAGGATTCAATATAATAATTTGAATTGTATGATATGCTGAAATGATTGATATGAACTTGAATGTGATACTAAGATGTGATATTGAATTAGGATACTGATCTGACTGAAAGGATGTATTATACTAATAATGTTATTATAAAAATGATATACTTATAGATAAACCCCATGTGATAACATTCAAATTCACTGATTAGGAGTCATAAGGAGTTGAAAACTAATTGGGAATTATAAGGAGAATGAGCCACTTGATTCAAGAGAAATTACGATTAAATTGATTAAGAGTTAAGAGTCATAAATGTATGAGCAAAATATCCTCGGTTGAATATCTGATAGAGATATATTGATTATTGATATTGAAATCAATTACTTAGTACTGATACTAATTATTATTTGATTACTAATTATTGACATTGACTATTGAATATAGATAATGATTACTATTAATGTTTAAAATTATTGAATACAAATAAAGATTATTATTTATCATTACTAAATATGGATACGGGTTACTGTTACTATATACGCTACTGAATAGGAATTTTGATACTACTATATAACTTAGAGACTAACCAGAATGATTCAATGATATGACTGAATAAAATTGATTGAAAGATAAAGACGTATTGATTGATTGAAACATGTGATTGGTACAGATGACATATATAATAATTTATATTTTTTTATTTGATTTGCAACATATTATTCTTTTTTACCTTGTAATAATTTCAGTTGTAAGATTTTGGTTGCTTATTGGATTATGTGCTCATTACATGGTCATACATATTTGCAAGAAAGTATAAGGAACATGAGACACTAGATGGCATGCATAGTTTTCTTTCATCGGTACTGTTAGTTTAGTTTTCTTTTAAATTCTCTAGTTTTAGCTCGCTTGAACACTGTCACCACTCGCAGTAGGCCATCACCTCTGCTCCCACCACCCATCATTGGCAGTCATTGTCATTCACCACTGCCATAGGCCACCGCCATCATTACGAGACACTACAACTCATTGTCGGTCACCACCACCATCTCCCTTGACCAGCACCGGCCATCACCGCCAGCCTTCGCCACCCGTTGTCAATATAGTCTACCGCTTCCGCCATCTTTGAACTTTATAGTATATTTATTTTACATTAAAAAAATCTCATACATTAATCTTACACACATCCAAACAACTCTAAAGTAATCCCTTTAAAATATATTGATTTTACATTGCTTTCTTTTAAGTTTTAACGTTGCATTCCTCTTTTAGTCAACCAAATAGTTCAAAAATAATTCCTCTTTTCCTCAATTGTCTCTAAGGCACTGGAGCATGCATATTTATATTCTTTATAGCATATGTATTTTATTGCATGTATTATTTCTTACCCTAGAGACATAATATAAATATTGACTACTATAAAAAATGTAATAATATTTTTTTTTATCTGTTTTCTTAAATGTAATTAATCAGCTTTGAATGCTAAATTGATCTTGTTATAAATGTTTGATCATTAGTTGTTAAATGATAGATAATAAAGAGGAAAAAAGAAAATAAATTCTTTTATTTTAGATTCAGAGACGTGACATTTGGTGGTCGTTAGCGACAATGATTGGAATATGCAAATGAGCTCTCTCTAGTTCTAACTCTGTCTTCATCAACCTCTTATTTGAAGAATGTGGCTCTATTTATATTTTTTTGGTATGAGCATTTTGATAGTTTGAACCATAATCCAAAATATCCCATCATACAACTCATATTGATTCCCTTGATCATGAAGTATTTATTTAGCATTTAAGTGTCTTAATGATATCAAAATTGAGTGATCTTAGGGTCGTTGGATTCTTCTCGTCAAGCCACTCGATTTGATTATAAGCATGTCTAATTTGCAGATCATTTGATCATCTAATTAATGCTAAAAGTTTCAATTATTCTTCAAGTGCTTGATTTAAGCTCCTTGAGGCTTAGATTATATCACTTTTTGTATCATTGAGTTCGTCTCATTGAGTCGTTCAGATCGACTATAAGTTTATTGAAATTGTAGTTTATATGATCTTGAATTATTCCTTTATATATAAATTTTAATTTTGAGCATGAAAAAAAAGTCTTATTATTGTTTAATTAATTAGATACAACTGAAAGATATGTTGTCTAGCTCTAGTTTTAATTTGGACGATTTGATATCCATTTCAAAAGCTAAATGAACCATGTGAAAAAAAAAGGTTAAGGTTTATTCCCCCTAATGATTAGTTGTATTGTCCCAATTAGGAGAATGGCAATCCACGTAATATATGCCATGATCTCCTAAAATAGTGGTGTCAATATTTGACACGACACGAAAACTCGATCAGAAAAATCCGGGTTGGACCCGACCCGATTTCAAAACGGATCGGGTTCGGGTTGGCCCGATGGGTTGACGAGTTAACTCGGAAACCCGCTTAGAATGATATTGGCCCGACTACTCGCATCTGCCCGCGTCGCCGCCAATGTTGCCCACGCTGCACAGTTGCTGCTGCTAGCTCTCGAGTTGCGCCCGCGCTGCTCGCGGCCCCGCACGTGCCCGCCCTGCCCACACACACGCGCCCGACCAGCCCGCTCGTCGCACGCCCGCCGCCCGCCTGCCCTGCCCTCGCGTGTTCGCCTGCATCTGCGCACTTGCCGCGGACCCGAGTCCGCCGCACGCCCATCATCCGAGCTCGGTCCCGTGTCGGGTCGGGTTAACCCGGCAACCCGACGGGTCAGGTCCGGGTCCGAGCTTTCGACCTGTTTGCCTACCCGGGTCGGGTTAGGGTAGACCCGATTGAATCCAGGTCAGTTTCGGATTCGACCCGAACCCGACTCGTGACCCGAAATTGACACCCCTATCCTAAAACATTGGAGCAGATGATTGAATATTTCAGGTGGTATAGAGTTTAAAGAAAAAAATTCCCCAAAAAACTTAAAAAAGATGGATGTTGGTTCTAAAAGAGCATATTTATAATGAGAAGATATTTTTTTGAGAAAAAATAAATAAATATTAATATTTTGAACAAATTTTTATTTAAGAAAAACTTTAAAGTTAAAATTTCTAAATATATTTTAAATTAAATGTAATGTAAATTATTTATATATTATAATAATTTAACAGTATTATAAATCATTTTTATTATTTCTTATCAGGATGTTATGATATAAGTGTTTTTATTTTTTTTTTTTCTATATTTCGAATGTCAATATTTGCACTTACAATATTTTGTTAGCATTTACAAAAAAAATTTGAAAAGTTTGTTTATGAAAATGATGATAGCTTATTTCTGAATAATAAATCAGATTTCACTTTGTAACTTCTTTTGATAATGATAAAAAAAGCTTCCGATAAATCTTTTAACGGCTCTGCTCCTTTTTCAGGTTTTGTTTGAGAGTTTTTTTTTTTTTTACTATTTTTTAAAATAATTTTTTAATGAAAATTTAATTTTTTACTAAAAAAATTATTTTAAGAAATAGTAAAAAAATCGTCAGAAACATAAATTTTAACTGAAAAGCATTCCTTCTCATAATTTACGGTTTACATACTCTTTTTAAAAAAAAAAAAAAACAAGTTTTTAGTTCATTTTAAAGACATAAAATTAGATAATAATAATCAATACTTATGGCTGATAGATTCAAAAGGAAAGATGTCACATCTGATATGTGCATTTACTTACTCCAATCTTCCAAGAAAAAACAAGGAGATGGGGATGATACCAGATTAAGCTGGTTGGTTGAAAGTAAAGTGGATGTAGAGTATTTCCAATAAAAAGGTTTTGAAAGTTGATATATCATGCAAAAATTATCTTGATCGGGCACGAATCTCGAGGCAAAATCAAGCCAGAAGCTTCAAAAATTAAATTCGGGATCACTTGAATTCCGATTTCAGCAAACTTATAGTCAAACTGAGCGTCTTGGAAATACGAACCCAACGACACCAAATTTGACTAAATCCGAGCCCAAATGGGTCCAAATCAAGGACCCGAAGTGCTGTTGGAAGGTTCAAACCACAAATTGAGTTATCAAACGGTTTCCAAACATGACGTGCTTATAAATGAATCGAGCGACTCGACAAGACGAATCCAACGAGCCCAAGATCGCCGAATTCTGACATCATTAAGACCTCCAAATGATTGATAAACGGTACACGATCGAAGGATTCAATATTGGTCGTTCATTTGAACCACTCCATATTTGTCGCTGATCTCTTATCTATTTACGGTTCATGCCACTCTAGAAAATCTATAAATATACCTCTCATTTCTCTTGAGAGAGGGGAGAAGACCCAATAAGAAGAAGAAGAAGAAGAGAATGATATGAGGGAAGAAACTCCTCCTCAACCACCGCCGCTGGAATTCTCTGCCCGACGCCAGAATTCTGCCAGACGTCAAAGTTCTGCCCGACGTTCAAGCAACACCAGAGTTCTACCCGACGTTCAAGCAACACCAGAGTTCTACCCAACGTTCATGCAACGCTTGAGTTCTTCCCGACGTTCAAGCAACGTCGGTGTTCTGCTCGACATTCATGTGACATTGGAATTTCACCCGAACTCCCAGTGACACCGGAGTACTCGCTGAATACCATCTAGCGCCAGAGTTATCCTCGGCTACCAATTGATGTCAAACTTCTACCCAACGCCGGACCTCCGCTCGTCGCTAAATTTCTTCCCAACGCTGGACTTATATCAAATACAATCCTTCTGGCCTTCGGTGCTTGTCAGCAACGGTCCTTCTGACTAATGTCGCCCGCCAACTATAGTCCTTCTGGCCTCCGTCGCCCACCGACAACAATCCTTCTGACTAACGTCGCCCGCCGACTACAGTCCTTCTGGCCTCCGTCGCCCGCTTACAACGGTCCTTCTGACTAACGTCGCCCGCCGACTACAGTCCTTCTGGCCTCCGTCGCCCACCAACAACGGTCCTTCTGACTAACATTGCCCGCCGACTACAGTCCTTCTGGCCTCCGTCGCCCGCCGACAACAGTCCTTCTGGCCTCCGTCGCCCGCCGACAACGGTTCTTCTGATTAATGTCGCCCGCCGACTACAGTTTTTTTAGCCTCCGTTGCCCGCCGACAACGGTCCTTCTGACTAACGTCGCCCGCCGACTACAATCCTTCCGACCTCTATCACCCGTCGACTACGGTTCCTTCTGACTTATGTCACCCACCGACTACAATCCTTTCGACCTCCGTCATCAGCCGACTACGATCTTTCTGACTTACGTCGTCCACCGACTACAGTCCTTTAGACCAAGCAAACACATCAATAGTGATGCTTTGTATTCTAACCATGTAATGTACTCTATAAGATGTACATCAAGCTAAAACCTTCCCCTGGGGAAATACCTCATTTGTAATCAACTACAATACTAGTGGATTCATTTAAACTGGGCTAGTCCCCGTGGTTTTTCCCTCCATTCAGGGGTTTTCCACGTAAAAATCTTAGTATCTTTTATGAACGATACACTCTCTCTTATCTGATTGGGTGCTGGATTTTCGTACATCGCTAAGACGTCAAACTTTATATTTCTCTACCGCCGCGAATATTCCTGGACGCCACAAAAGTATTCATAATTGGTGGATAAAAAAGATGGGCAAAGTAAAATAAAGTAAATATAGTGTAAAACATATTTAGATAGAATAAGCTCCTTTGTGGAAATCATTTTCATTGCAAGTCACCACTGACAAAAATCATGACCATTACCACTCATCGGTTGCCGCCCGCCACCGGCAACTTGCCACAAACCACTACCGTCGTCGAGCGCCAGCACATGCCTTTGTTGCTACTATCTTTAAAATTTACATTATATTCATCTTACCTCAAAAGAAAAGAAATCGTTGTGTTGTTTGTATTTGTGTTGTGTGATTTTATTTCCGCTACGATTATTTCACAACTCTTCTCACGAAATGAACTCTAAAAAAACAGCTCGGATTTTCGAATCCAATTTTATTAGAGTTGTGTGATAGATTCAGTGCATATTAGTATTCAAATATTATATAATTTAGTCTTATCTATGCCTATATATATTGTAAGCTGAAAATTTAAACTTTTAACGATCAAGTTGCTCAGTGGTAAAGATGAAAACTAGCTTCCACCTGGTCCGCACTTAATTGTTTAATCTGGCTCCAAAAAAAAATTAGCTTTCTAAAAGATTCAACCGCCATTAAATACTAGAAAAAATTATGACCATTCTTTCTTCACACGCATGGAGTCTTCACATAGGCCCCACATCTCTTCCTTGGATTCACAACTAAAAGCAAGAAAAATTCTCCTCCAACAAGAGGAGAGTCACGCACGCAGCAGGGGCCGCTTCTCTTCCTTTCACGCAGAGAACGCCTGTTTTATTCCCTTTTAGTTACTACATTAACTGACAAATCTTTCAAAAGAAAGAAGACAATCATAGTTATTAAGAGTATATACATGATGAAATGTAGCAGAGAAAGCTTTTATTAATTCACTTAATACAAACTCATTACGCTGGCTATTTCTACCTCTCAGTTTTTTATTTAGCTTTCTTCTGAAGATGGGACTCTCAACCATGTAGAAAGCCATGTTCCACAAAGAAGGAAGGAGCTCCAAGAACAGAGAAAGAAGTGACAGAGAGAACCGAGAGAGAAAATATTATTTGATTACCGTCCTACTAGGTACAGACCCATGTATATATAAAGCCTAAAGAAAACCATATAGGCGGTTACACAAGAAAGCCGATATAAAGCCATATAGCCGGCTACGCAAGAAAGCTATACAGTATACAATTATATTGTTTTATTCTTGTGCTCTAATGTTGGACGCAAGTATCCGATCAAATACACATCAATATATATATATATATATATATATATATATATTCACATTATTTTAATTTCTTACTGCACCGATTCGATGTTCTCCTGAAATAATTACTGAGCTCATCACATAACACCTCAATACTCCTACTACTATCACAAGAGACTTTTCTCATAGTTTAAGCCTGATATATTATATTAACATCTTATCTAATTATGAGAAGGCCATTATTTGTAATCGTTGATTCACAATGGGATTATGTATCATGGTTTTTCTCTTTTCTTGATTTTCCAAGTAAAAAATTATGCCTCATATGTGATGCTCTCAACTTATATGTGTGGGGTATCTATGTCCAATATCATGAATTTTTTTAGTCTACAATAAGTATGATTTAATATTAAATAAAAATTTCATTTTTATTTTTATATATCAGCCTCATTTTTTTAAAAGTTTTGATCAATTGATTTCAAAAAAAGTCCTGATCAATATGTTTTTTTAATAAGAAAATATAATTAACTTTTGTTGTTATAAAAATTGTTAGGAAAACTCTAAGAAAATCTCTCTCAAAATAAAAGGTTATTTATATCACTATTCACAATAATAACATGGCAAAATTTTAGGAAGAAGCATGTTTGTTGCCGAAATTAGGGAAAAAAGCGTAATAGAGGAAAAATTTGAAAAGCAGCAATAACGCCATTTGGTTAAGCGCATTGATAGAATGCGCCAGAAATAATTGCGTAATTGGTCAATGCGCCAATTTTTAAAGCGCATTCTTAAGAATGCGCCACACCGTAAAGCGCATTCTTAAGAATGCGCCTGAATGGTAGGCGTATTCTGTGGTTCTCCCAAATCCCCACTCACGAAACATTATCTTTTTGTCGTTATCGCCGACCATATCCGTTTTTTAGGGGCAGATAACGCTGCGTGGTTGGCATTCAGTGCAGCCACTTAATTAGTGGTTGGGGGAGCATTGGGAGTTATCCGGGAGGTGGCTTTAAAAGGAGGAGTAGCTGAGGAATGATAGTGCAGAAGTTTTCTTTCCTTGAATTCAGAGAGAAAGACAGGTTAGTAGTGTAGTTTTATTTTCAGTTTTTTTTTAATAATATTCTGTGTTTTTCGTTTATAAAGACTTTATATGAAATATGTTGAAAGATTTGTATGAATGTGTATTGAACGTTAGATATTTGCTTAAATTTGTATTGTGTGTGTTATTTTTTTTAGTTACGATGTTTATTCTTATTAGTTGGTGGTGTTAATCTTTGTTTGGAGAACTTGTATTAGAGCTAGTACTATTAATTTCACAGTATCCTTAAATTAGAGTTTCATTTTTAATTACATATGTTTTAGCGGATAGCTTACATCATAAATTGCACATCCATGTCATTGTCTTGCCCGATTCTATTAAGATAATTTTTTGGGGTTTCCAATGTCTTTTTAAAAAAATTTATTTAATGAGTATAAGATAACTTTTATTTCGTAGGATTAGTTATTTTAAAAATAAAAGATTAATTAGATTTAAATTTGCAAAATATAATATTAGCATGTATAAGAGAGAAATTAATTATCCGCAAATAAAACATGATCTTTATTCCTTTTTTAAGAGAAAATTATTTGAAGTATAATTAATTTTATAGTGTACTTATCCGTTAATGATACTTACTTGAAATGAAGAACCAAAATGTTACTTCCATCCTTTATAAATTTTTTCATAAATTAAAAAAAGAAAACTTTCACTGACTGTTAAGGATCTTCTAAATAAATGTATTTCATTACTATTTTTGTTTAGAAAAAAAAAAAACAATAAATATTGTTCCTTAGCTAAAAACTTTATGTTCCAAAGAAAAGCGTTGAGAAGAAAAGAGTTCTCAAAGAAAGTTCTCAAACAGTTATTTGATATCTCATGATAGAAAGTTTTGACCGAAACTCATTTGTGCAATAGTGGCAGCAAGTGTTAGTATACAATGTGCCTTACCTAAATAGTACGAAGTAATGCTGGTAATGCAAGATGACTTTTTAAATTTCCAAAAATTTGGAAATTTTTTAAATACAATATACGCGAGAGTTGGAGTTTTATATTTAATATTTTCTTTGTTAAAAGCAAAACAAAATAAAATAATTTGCAGATTTAAGTAAGAAACAGATAGTTGATGTAATGTCAGCATCAAACGAATTTGGTGGCTTTTAATTGAAGTTCTAAATATTACACCGAGTGATTGGAAAGTTGATCTAAGAACGCACATTAACGACATAAGCTACGGCCATGAACTCAGGACTTGTATTCGATAAATTTTTTCTCAATAATTAACGTTTCTAATTATAAAAACAACACAAGTATAATGTAAAATACCCAAATTTAGTTTGTTTTACCTTTAATATTTTAGTGCTATTCTTCACTCTCTGTGTCACTTTTTGCATGAAACGATATGTTTTTTTGTTTTTTTCCAACCAACAGCCAACATTCGAAATAAAGCCACCAAAAGATTAAGAAGATGCACCACCATGATTGCCAACAAAAGCCACCAAAAGATCAAGAAGATGAAACGAGATGCTTGTTTGTTCAAAGTTGTTTCATTTCAATGTAATAGAAACCTGTTTTCTACATCAAATTTTTTTAAAAAAAAATTATTTTCTCGATCTATAATGATTTTACAAAATAATAAAAAAAGTTGTCTCAAACGGAATCTTAATTTCAAATTGATCTTATTTTATTATTGCATTTCTTAGTTATAAATTTATAATATCATCATAGTCTCATCGTAGAACATATCTAATTATTTTCTCTTACACTTTCATATTCTAATGCAACACATAAATCACTAAATATATTCATAATTAACCAAATTAGTATTAAAGTTATATCAATATGGGTTAGTTAAAAAGATGCTTACAAAATAAAATTTAAGTGAGTTATATATCATCACGTGGGCAATTTAGACATAACAAATATATCTATCATTGATATTGTTGTCATATTTCAAAAATTAAAAGATAATAGGTTTATGATTCATTAGTGAATAAATAATTTAAATATCTCATAAGTCAATTATACTTGATATTTTGTATGAACAGCTAAAATGATTCTCGACTATTTAAAAGACTAATTTTAGTACATTGATTTTTAAATAGTGACAAAAATGATCTCATAAAAGGACTAATATGAGGAATTTATTAAACATTATTGTTGAGTGAGTATTTTAGTATTTTAATGTTTCTTATTTTTTCAAATAAATAGAGTTGATTGAGAAATAATCAAAATAACTTTTCAGTATTTCGAATAATTTTTTAAAATCAACTATCACCATTGGCTATAACCATCGTTCTTCCCACCAATTCAAAGAGGTCGCCACCCGCCCAAGAGATACCTTACTTAAAACTTTTGATTTTAAAAATTTTAATTTTATTAATAATTCTTCTTAAAAAATATTAATTTATATAATTCTTATAAAATTTAAATTTACCTTTTGTTGTTCTTGTGAAATATAATACCACCAAAGCAATATTAATTTGAAGAGAATGTATATGATTCAGTAGTGAATTTAATGAAAACTCAAATATATAATAAAAAACTACAATTATAGAAAGTATAAATGTAGAACACTTTTTATTTTAAAAAATTCATATCGCAGAAATGGATTTGGATATTTCATTAGAATTTTGAAAATTAAATTTTAAAGAATAGGAAGATGTATTAAGGAACAATATGATTAGAGAGGTGTCGAGAAGAAATCATGATATGTTTAGGAGAGATTTTATTTGATATTTGGAAGAGATCAATCTTCTGAATCAAAGTTAAGACTCTTTTATTAGTTGTTTGTCAAAGTTAGATTGTTGCACTAGAGGCTTAATAATCAAGACGAACATATGAATAAAATGAAGACCAACAATTTGATTACGTTCATTTATTCGGCAGTGAGATAAAAGTGTATTATGATGCGTTAAAACGTTTTTCATTACGTACATTATGCGCACATTGTTTAGTGAAGATGTGAAAAAGAATATGAAATTATGTAAATTGACCCTCCTCTATCTTTAATTTAGGATAGCATGTCACGCTTGCTATTATTTTTTGGTGGAGAGCTGCGTATTGGGGATGAGTTCACAGCCACTTATATTGGTGGGCAAAATCGGCCAATCATTGTTGATTATGACATATCACTTACTATGCTAAAAGAAAGTATAATGCGTGCACTTAGGATCAATCCTACTACAAATACTATAAGCCTAACATGTCGCCTTCGTAGTAATGGTGGCCACTGTGCTACACAAGTCACTGATGATGAAGTTTGTGAGTTCATGTTATTGGAGGCTATAATTGATCCTATCATCGTATACGTCGAGGCCGAACAAATAAATTATGGTGATATTATTGGTCCATCTACGGAAGTACAAACGTAAGTATATTGAACTTTATTCTGTAACTATTTGTGTTTTTTAATTCACTTTAAGCAAAATTGAAGCATAACTAAATATTTTCTTTTACCAATCAAAACCAATGGTACGACAGAGAAGTAAATTCATTAGATATGCAAAATAATTTTGAAGGACAACTCAGTTTGTCAGACCAACCTAATTTCATGCCAAAACAGTTTCGTCCACATCGTAGTGTAACCGAACGTCCAATTATGGTTAGACAAAGTAATAGTACATTTCAAGAAACCCTAGTAAATTCGTCGTACGTGCCTTAGTCAGAACTAAATGAAAATGTTTGGTTAGACGGAGGTATGATGAATAATGATGACGTAGGTTCATACGAAACTATGGATAGTGGTAGTAGTGATTCAGGGGATGGTTATACTGAACCGGCATCAAATTTATATGGATCAATCAATAATAATTCAAATGATGAAAATATTGGTGTTGAGCTCATTGAAGATCATGCAAGACGAAATGTTGCTGGAGTAGAATCGATGGAGGCAGACAACAACTACAGGGAAACAATTGAAACATCCGAACAATGGGATCGTAATGATCAGTGTGATCCTCCTGTCCCTAATATTGTCAGCTCAAACGAAGCAGGCATTCCTTCTGAAATTTATGAAGGTCAAATATTTCATAACAAAGAAGATTTACAGGCTGCAATTAATGGTTGGTCCATTTCACAAAATGTTGAGTACATAAATTCAACTTCCAACAAAAGTCGTCTCACTATTTTATGTAGTCAACATAACAATATGCATAGGGCTTGTTCTTGGCGTTTACATGCATCACGAAGTAAAAGACTTGGTGGCCTTTGGAAAGTTTCATCTCTGGGTCCGCCACATTGTTGCACGCAGCCTATTATGCTTGGTGGACATCATAATTGCACATCAAAATTTATATGTAGGCATATCATGCCTATTATAAAACAACAGCTCGATATGAAGCCGAAGGAGGTAATTGCAAGAATAGAGTCGAAGTTTGAAATGAAGATTTCATACATGAAGGCATGGGATGCACGTAGAAAAGCTATCGAATCAATATTTGGTTCGTACGAGGAATCATATCGTTCTCTTCTACGTTTTATGGAAGCTATACGGTTGACACAACCAGGAACTGTATCCAATATTGAAATGGTGGGAGGATCACGATTTAAGGCTTTATTTTGGGCATTTGGCCCCTCCATTTCTGGGTGGCAATATTGTCGGCCCGTCCTAAGTCTTGATGGAACTTTCCTACTAGGAAAGTATCGTGGCACACTTCTTGTGGCTGTGGGAATTGATGTAAACGGTGGATTATTTCCGTTGGTCTTTGCAGTTGTTGAATCCGAGAGCAATGAATCATGGGTTTGGTTCCTTAAGAACTTACATGACTTGGTTGAAGTAGTTAAACTCCGTCAAAATTTTTGTATAATATCTGATAAGCATCCTGGTTTGGTGAGAGGGTGCCGTGAAATTTTTTCAAACACCGTTCATAGACACTGCCTCCGTCATCTGCGTGAGAACTACAAAAAATTTTGCCCGAATGTGGTGGGTGTTGGTCGTCGTTGGGAAACCTAGCCAGAATGCTGTGATGAACTGCTAGGAACACATCCAGGCAGGGATACTGTGTACCATGCACCAGGTGATGAAGAAGACACAGCCACCTTTAGGATGGGTAGTGCACAGGTAGATTCAATGCTTCCTTTGCGTTGGCTCCGTTGGACATTCTATCGAGAATCATACGACGACTTAGGTCATGGTCCATTTCTTTAACATGTTCGGGCGTATATTATGTTCATGATTGGATGCTTCTTGTTACCCGACACATCACGATCACATGTGTCATTGCAGTGGTTACCCTTACTGTTGGATGTTGAAAGCTTTGCCCGAATGTCTATTGGTAGTGTTGTACTTGCATATCTATACAGAGAGTTGTACCATGCTACTAGGCCAACACGCACTTATATTGCTGGATGTGTGGCATTACTACAAGTTTGGTCTTTAGAGCGATTATATATAGGGAGACCCACACTACATGTACCACAAATACATGATTTCGGTGGAAGACCATTGGCGTGCAGGTATGCATTAAAAATTAGTATATTTAATTACACTTAAATGCTTGATTTCAATTATCTGTTATGTTAACTATAGATGGGCTGAAGATCGGATACGAGAACTACCTACCGGAAATACTATGACATATCGTGACGAATTCGACGGTTTACGTCTTAGTCAGGTAAAATGAATTTTTACACTAACTACAAAAGTTATTCTTTACATATCAATAATAATTTATTATCTATAACTTATTTTATACTAGGTGGTCATGACTCCTTTCACGGATGAGATCCTTGTAGCTTTGCCTAGCCAATGTTTGGAGGGGAGAGACATATGGCGAGCTCAAGTACCACTTATTAGCTGGAAGCGCATTGAGTGGCATCTACCGGACCGTGTTATGAGGCAATTTGGGGGAGTACAATTAACAGATATTCCACCGATGGAAGCAAATTTTAGAAGGATTGATGGAAGAGGTCGAGCAGATTTAGATTGGACAATTCAGTATAGGGATTACCTTGAGATATGGGATTCAAGGCTAGCATATGTTGTACCAATAACTCCACCAGAAGGCACAGGTAACAAGGAGTTAGGCACTTACCTATGGTGGTATAGATCATGGGCATCGATTTATCTGTTGCAGCCACAGACGGATCCACCAGAGACTTTCTTCCCTCGATCTCCAGGAGAACGATTAGTGGTATGTAAGTTAATTTAATAAAAAAATTTAAAATTTCCTTTCAAAAGGATAATTTAACAAATATATTGCATCTTGTAGGCTGACTACTACATTCGTTCAACTGCAATTCTAGAGCCATTGGTTGGAGGTCAAGGACAAAATGCAAGTTCATTGCAATTAGCAGTTGACCAGGTTGTTGAATTATCGTCAAGAGTGCAACGTTCAGTTTATATCGATTATACAACTTTTGACACCACAATAGAAGAACGGAGTCAAGGTAGGGCTGAGGGAGCAAGACGGTCAACCTCTGATGCTCCTTCTAGATCCATGAGAAGTCGTCGACGCCAAAATACAGAGCGTGAACCATCTAGACATTCAATGCATATTCCGTCGTCCTCCTATGATATGACTGGGGCAGGGCCATCAACACAACATTGGAGCACATTTCCTATGCAAGAAAGTGCTGCACATGAAATATATTACGGTACACCATCTCAGCATCCCACAACGCAATCATTTTTTCCAGTTACAGTCCCAGAGTGGATGCCAAATGTTGGGTTACCGTCCTCCCCCACACAGCAAGATATAATATTAATGGGAGGAGATACATCACAACAATACCCTGTTGCGGCACAACGTCAACCAAAATTGCAAAAACAAGAAGAGGATTTTATTGAGGAAGAGCAACAGCTACAAAGACGAAGAAGAAGGGCCCCATATAGGTATACTCCTGGTAGTAGGGCTCTCCGGCGTCATCGTTAGATAATCTGTAATAATAATTTTTCTTATTTATGCTGCCTTCTTTATTTGTGTGTGAATGTATATGTTACTGTTTGGTGACAACTAAGGTTAAATTGCACCCGTACTTTAATATCTATCATTGTATGCACTCTTCTTTATGGTTATTAATAAAGGTAAATTTCTTTTTTGTCTGCAAATATTTTTTTATTTCACTAAGTCATATTTACTACAATTCAATTGCCAAAATGTATTTTTAAACATAGCTCCTCAAATAGGGTTCCACATTTTCTTAACTAATTTCACCTCATTTTTACCTCCATGCAACATAGGCCAACGCTTGTTTACATGAAAGAAGAATGAAGTACCCGTTCACATGAAAGTTTGACTAATATTACAAATGATTTCGTAGAAGCAAAAGTAACAAGAAATGAAAGTTTGGATGGTAGCAGCAGTGTCGAAAGAAAACTATGGATTACACATGGTACTATCCGAGTGCGTAAAAGCTTATCATATCCTACCGATAAGGACCTTGAAGCCAGGGTATCATCAAATGAACTATTTAGGTGTGTTATACATACTTGGGATGAAGATGAAGATTTCTTACTGTGGCACTTACACGATGATACGATGAAAGAGAATGAATATAATGGTAACACTGCACGTCGAGAGTTAGGCTGGAAATGTATACAAGAAGGCTTTACCCATTTTAAGCACCACCTTGTGGCAATAGATTTCCTGAAAGGTCGAATTCTAGAACTTTGTCGTGCTAAAAACGGTGACATTGGATTGGGTTTGGGAAGGTCCATGATGGATACAGATAATTGTATTTTATACTCCAACTGAACGGCTCAACATGATAAACACATGTTAGATTCTTATAAACAATTGTTGCGAAGTTCTAAACATGTTAAAGCACAGAAATATCTTAATGGAGGAGATTGGCAACAAATACAACATCAATTTCAGATCAACTTCTACTGTTGTCCTACACAAACACAGATCCAAAATCATCTACGATATCTACTTAACAATATGAATCAGTAACTTCGAAAAAGTACTTTCTGTTGTTCTTTCGCCAGAAAATTAAAATGTAATTCCTCTTGTAATGTTCATGCTTACTATTTCTGTTTCTAATTGCTACTCAAATTTAAATTTGCTTTATTAATGTGAGCCTACTTCTCAAATCATTTCTTTTAAATGGTATGTGTTATTATTTTACTAATGATAACTCATATTGTATTTGCTAAAAAATCAGCACTTAATGTCTTCATCATCAAGTACATCATCAATAAAGCGCTCGCCATCAAGAGGTTTCCTACATATTATTCCAAGAAAGAAGTTGATCTATGATGGTACTATTCGATTGACAGAATCTATGTCGTATCCCATGGATGAATACTTGGAGGATAAATCAAGATCAAATGAAATTTTTCGATATTGTCTACATGAGTGGTCTTGGTATGAAGTTGACAGTTTATGGGATGCGCATCATGAAGTTATTAAAAGTCAGTACCCCATGTATGTGGATGGAGAAATAATTACTGATATGGGTTGGAAATTTGTACAACAAAGGTTTAGGGATCATAATAGTCATTTGGCTCCCATAAATATTCTTAGGACAAGAATTGGTGAAATCACACGGAAAAAAGATGGTTCTGTTGTGGTCAATGTTGAGAATCCAATAACTGATGTGCAACATTGTATTCTTTATAAAAGGTGACATACTTATCAAGATGCATTTCTATCAGAAAAATATCAAGAGCTGAATATTATAGATGGTAAAAAGAAGAAGGAGTTCTTAAATATAAAAGATTGGCACCACATCCAAAAGCAGTTCACAGAAAAATTATTATGTTGTCCAACTTTAACCCAACTCCAAGCGCGCATGCGCATAGTACTCAGCCACATGTAATAATAGTTTTTTTAATTGTTGCTTTCAATCATTAGCGTATGTATTAACATAAACTTGTGTTGATTACTTTTCGCACTATTTCTATTCCAAATTTTAAGTTTCTTTGCTTCTACAGGTATTTAGTCATTTTGCTAAGTACTACACAATCTGAAACAACAACTTCAAAAAAGAATAGAGAATATGCTCAGCTTTAATCCAAAATATACATTAAGTTATTATTCAATTCTTATTTTTAAAAAATCTAATACTTTTCGTAAAAATTAATTTATTTTATTAATTAGCATTTCTCATAAAAATATTATTTTTTCCTTTATATTTATTTTAAGATTTTAAATATATTTATAAACTGCAATTAAATGTCTGACTACATTAAAATTTATTCAAAATTTGCTTTTTAATCATTTACAATATATATAATTCATTAACAAATACTACTCAACTTTTTTAATTCAATACAAGAAATCTGGATTTTAAAAATTGTATATTTATTTTACATTCCCTAAATTTAATAAAACTACTCTAATCCAACAATATTATCATTCCCAACCTCAAAACCTCAAATATATATATGGTGGGGATACGGCTACCATCTCAAACAAAAATAAAACTTCTTACTCATTCAATACTCCTGATTCCGATAACACTGAATCCAACAAAAACGCATCGAATTTGAGGCAATATTTCCGCCTGCCATTGCACTGAATCCGTAAAATCGTGTATGGCTGGAATACGCCAAAACATTAGGCGCAATCTTCGGAAATTAAAGAATACGCTAACCTAAACCGCGCATTCTTCAGAATGCGTCAATTATTTGAGCGCATTCTATCAATACGCGATCTATTACAGCGTATACGCCGCTCCTTAAATTCTTTTCCAATCAAGCTTCTTCTCCTAAATTACAATTGTTACAAGCTCCTTCAAAAAATTTGGCCTAATAACATCAAGTACTTGTCCCACTACATGGGGTCAACTACATAAACCTTTTTTTTTTCTCTATTGTGTTCTTTTAAGAGCCAAATTGTTATTAAAAAAAAATAAGATCGAAATTGTTATTTAATCCAATAAAAAAATGTTATTTATAATACTTCCTACGAGGCCTTTTAAATCAAACTCATTCTTTCTTAAGTGATTATTTATTTTCTATCGGTGCTTATGAATTGATATGAGTTGAAGCATGGTTAGAGCACTTATGTATCTTGAGCTTGCTAAATTTATCTCATAACTATTTTATATGTGATTATGGGTCGAACCAAAACAAATTACTTTTTTCCTTTTCATTCAGTCGGATCTATTCCGTTTCATCTACTTTGTTCATATCCTCCTTTCTTTCGAAAAAAAAGGGAAGGCTATTCTTCGTAAACCTCTCTTACGTTTTCTGCATCACTTATGTTTTTCAATATTATTAAATAATAGATTAACATTTCAATAACACTCACTTTCAATTATATAGAATATAGAAGGCTATCACATTATCTCTAATTCTAATTATGTAGTAGAAAGAACGAATGAAAGCTAGATTAATAAGATAATTGAAGATCTTTTAAGAGTTCATTTATTTATTAGTAAATTAAAAAAACTTAAATATGATAATTTTATTTAGTTAATGTGTGAAAATTAATTTAGCATATTTGAAAATTTTGAAGAGGATTTATAGTCCATAAAATATTATTATTGATTTTTAACTATACTCAATGAATGGGTGGCCATACGTTCCGCAACATCCATATTCATTACGTTGGGTATCCATATGGGCTGCAAAAGGCCCATTGGGCTCCAGCCGCATATTATGCCATGCCTTGCATTCTTCTGCCAATCCAAACGGCACATGGGCTCCCGCTTTACCTCCTCCGCCGCCGCAGCCGCAGCCGCAGCCGCTTCTACAGCAAGCCGGCCGCCCACCGTTAAGGTGATCAACGATGACGTATCACTCAAAAACTACTCTCAGCCTGTCTAAGGCTTCGTTTGGGACGGCTTTTTTATTGCTTTCTAAAACGGAGTTTTAGTACAAAAATAAAAAATTTTGTACTAAAACTCCGTTTTAGAAAGCAGTAAAAAAGCCGTCCCAAACGAAGCCTAAGTATCCCATGTCCTCGGTCTCTACCACCACACCTTCCTCTACAACGCCAACGAGCCAAAAATTATTGTGTACATAATCCGAACGTAGAGAATAATTCGGAGTGCTGTGTATTTAATACATATTTTTTGATACTTAGTAAATGAGCGGCAAATAAATAGTAAATAAATAATACTTATTAAATACTATATTTTAAAAAATACGCAACAAATAAACAGTAAATACGCAGCAATCTGGATCATTCTCTAGGTTCGGACTGCGTACACAATAATTTCTACGGCCATCACATTAAAACTTTGGACGCAAGTTATCTAATCGAGCTGGGAAAGCTCTGCTAATAGGCATAACCAACTAGAGCTCCCGCATAGAGAAAACAAATACATTAAAATGTGCTCAATACAATTAAATTCATAAAATTAATTAAGATAAAATATTAATGAGACACCAAATTTTTGTTTAATCTCAATTTGAGGGAGATTAATTACTAGCAAAGTAACATCCATTCTCACAGGAACATGGCATGAAGAATTATTGATTCTCATCTTTATCCTTCATCTTTCCGATTTTCATAATAACAACTCCACTCGAGATATTAATCTTATCTTTTAGAGTATCTATTAATTATTAGTAAGGGAAGAATATCCACTAAATTCAAAGTCAATTACAAGAAGGAAACGAAAAAGCAAAAAAAAAAAAAAAAATATATATATATATATATATATATATATATATATATATATATATATATATATATATATATATATATATATATATATATATATATATATATATATATGTGTGTGTTCTTATTTTGATTACAGTAAACCCTCAGAGATATAAAAGAGTTGGAAAACTAATTGTTTGTCCAATTTCATTTGATCTACTTAGTTTTATACTTGTTGACCTATAAGAGAACTCGGCTCAAGCTGGAGGATACCAAGGCCAAGAATTCGTTTCAATTAGGGGTGTCAATTCGGGTCAACGGGTCGGGTTCGGGTTAAACCCGACTTGACCCGGGCATAAACGGGTTGACCCGAAATCGGCTCGTTTAGCTAAATGGGTCAAGAATCCTAACTCGAACCCGACCCGCACGGTTTACCGGTTTGACTCGACCCGACCCGCAAACCCGCGAGCGCAGTTGTGAGTCGTGAAATAAGGGCAAATGGCGACTTGGATGGGCGTCGTTGTGGGCGAATGGCGACAGAGCAGACCGACTGAGAGCGTAGGGCCTGGGCGTAGACGCATCTTGGGCTCCTGGCGGGTCGACTAGAGCCAGGCAGAGGCGGGTCTTGTCGTAGGCCGGACCTCTAGAGGTGGGGTGGGTCATCGCTGGTGGAGAAGACGAGGCTTGACTTGTTAACCCGAGACGGCGAAGCTTCGGCATGAGATAGAGTCGGAAACAAAGTTAGGTCACGTTGGATCCGGGTTAAATGGGTCGACCCGTGGGTTGTCGGGTCAACACGAACACGACCTGTTTTTCAAATGCGTTTAATCCGAACACATACCCGACCCGTTTCACAAACGGGTTGACCCAAACCAGAATTTTTTCGGGTCGGATTTTCTGGTCGTGTCAGAAATGGACACCCCCCCTGATCCCAACTGGCAGTAAAGCCTATTTGTTGGTACTAATGACTACTATCTATGAAGTCGATCCTAAACTACTCAAAAATGACACCTAATCAAGGCAAACTTGATCAAGTATTTGACTATTAACTTTTTATATATAAGAAACAAAAAAATTTCAAAACTAAATAGATCACTTCATTAAAGTCAAAACGGTGAGGCTAAACTATACAATTATTATATTTCCTAAAATTTTTATACAGTGATATATGTAACAACATTTTTAATACTCACTCAAGCTCCGTCTCAATTTAATAAATACGGACTTGAAGGATGAGCTCAATTTACATAATTTTTTTTTTTTTAGGACATTTAGGCCATTTAAGGCAAACTCACACACACAACGCATACACATGGACTCGAACCTTGGACCTCTTAGTTGGAAGCCTAAGCTCTCAAACAATAGGCCAAGGGAAGTTGTGTGAGTAGTAATTTTCTCTATCGCTCTCTCTTTCTCTCTCTCTCTTTTTTTATTTAAGTATTTTAGTATAATTGAATGTGATCCAAGTATAATCTCAGATTCAACAAATAATCTAAATCTAAACAAAAAAATTTATTCATTTACTTACTGCCCGGAACCAAATAGGAATAATACTTAAGCTTGCTCTTGGACCCCTACCTGTACTATCATTCTTTAGATATTTCGAAGATCATCTAATCAACAATCTAACTAACCACCCGTGAGGTGAGGCCGAGAACCCATAGCCCTCCACGTGGCAACCATTCCACCAAGTCAACCGTTGACTTCTTTTTCATCCGTGGTCAACCGATGACCACTGAGGATTAATTAGGCAGCGTTGCCCCATCCTTGCAAAAAGTGGAATAAGGAGTTCAACTCCTATTGCTATTGAATGGCTCTAATAGATAAATTTATCTCCTAACTATTTCAAAGAGATAAGATTTTCAAATTCATGATTTTACTTAGGCTTCGTTTGGGACGACTTTCTTTTTGCTTCTTAAAAAAATTTTGTACTAAAAAACTATTTTAAGAAGTAGATAAAAATCATCCCAAACGAAACATTAATCTCTCTTAATGCGTCTACTGTATAATTTACGCTACTCGAACTTTTTAATGCCTTATTAGAAGTCAGTGAGCCAATCTACAAGTATTGTCAATTGTCTTCTCGGGTATCTTCCAGATCTTCTATCTGTAAAGAATCAAATTAAGATAAATGTATTATCTAGAAAAATATACATTTCATTATTCTTATTTGTAGACGTTCATAGTAGAGAAGATGATATTTAACACTCTTTATTTAGCTAAAAAGACTTTTAGAAATGGTTCTACTTAATATTCCTTTGCATTATATTCTTCTATTGTAGTTCTTTGGTTCCTTCGACATAAAAGTTAACAAAATTATGTAGTTTTATCCATTTTATTCCTCATTGGATTCAAAGGATCGCTACACTCAATGAGCTATAATCGTGTATTTATTATAAGTTCTATTGATTGATGTAAGTGCATGCAATTAAACGTATTTATTATTAGTGCAATTGATTATTGTAGTTTATTTCCATATGTAAGTGGAGACAGTTAACTACATTTCTAAAAAAAAGAATTATACATGTGTGCTCCACCTCTGTCAAGATGTTTTGAAACCATGGTTTAAGAAATTGCATAAATTTAAATTGAACATAAGGAAAATCTGCAATAATCTAAATAAAATAAAGTTCTGAAACTCGGTAGCAGGGAATGACAAAAGAAACTCAAAAGAATTAAGATCCGAGATGGACTTGGCAACAATGGGCTGATCACCTTCGCAATCAGCAATGGAGAAGAGGAAAAGAGCATAAAATTTACCTTTTGTGTTATAGCGACAGTTGGCATTTGCCAATGTAGTTGGCATTTGGATTGAAAGAAATCATAGGCAAAGTCACACCTAAAAATAAGAAATACCTTTGCAATCACCTTTAGAGAAGAATAATGGAGCAGCACAGGAGAATCACTTGAGTGTTTGTAGGAAATACAATGGCACAATTGAGTTTTAGTTTTTGAAATATGTAGGTGTAATAGGTGTTAGCTGGAGTCACGAGTGTTTTACCCGCGAAGAGAAATAAGAAATTGTGGGCAAACATGTATTTTTTAGAGCCAAATATGTTGACATATTTTTTTGCTTAGCACCAAATATAGTTGTGACCTAATAGGTATTTTTATGACATTTAATTAAAAATATCTTAATATTTTTATAATAAAAAAAAATTGTAGTGTCCACATGAACCCGACTTCAGACCCACAGCCTGGCCTCCACCACTTATGTCCATGTGCACATGCCCAACTTGTGCATCTGCAATCCTGCATGGCTTCCTGCTATTGCGCCCCACGCACAATTGCCCGCGTAACTTATCTTCTTGCATCATGTTTGCCCAACGTGCGAGCTCGCTCACCTACACCCGATATGTCGCACTCCCAACACTCTTTGCCTCGCGCATTGTTGTGCACGTCCTCATGTGCTATCCCCGTGCACCATTCCCTTGAGCGACTGCCTCCTGATCGAGCTCATCCCCACACTCCATCGTGCGTGTATGCCCTTTCACGCTTGCGCCTCCCCCGATGCCCTATGCACATCCGTGCAGCTTCCGTGTACCGCACGCCTATCGTGTCTATGCTCTCCTAGTGCGTGCTTCCGCCTACATGCTCAGCCTGCATACATTTGTCCGCCCTGCTCCTGATGGTCTCCGTCTGAGGCCTGCCTATCATCTTTTCTTAGTATTTTTTTAGACAAGAAAACCTCCTACTCCTCACTTTGCTGCCTCCAAAAAGGCTCTGACACCAGCTGTTAAATCTAGGAGGAAGAACATGCTCTTTTTTCAGCTTCTTGGAAGAGAGGGAGAGAGAGAGAGAAACATAGAACTAAAACTTTACTTGCTTTGCCTTCACATATATTTTTCAAATACATCCAAGCTTTATTTAAAGGCTTCTAATAGTAGCATAGGAAGATGCACAAGAAATAAAATAGGAAATACAAATGACTACAAAATAACCTAACTAAAAAAAGTACAAATTTTGGACCAATGACAACACAAATTTTCCGACCAAGCTCTTTCATTTTCATTCAAATTTTAAAGTTTCTTATTGTTCTCTTCACTATTATTGTTGCATGGTTCAGCGCGACTGATGAACATTCCGGGTTCAACAAATAATCCAAAAAAAGAAAAAAACATCCTATTGATATGCATACAATAGCTGAGCTGGTTCTTACAGCCTTGCTTGCAGCACTATTATTCTATAAATATCTCTTAATTTCGTCGACCGTCCGATCAACAATCTGATCACCCGTTAGGAGTGGCCGTCAAGCCATAGCCGTCCACGTAGCAACCATTCAACCAAATCAACCGTTGACTACCCCTTCATTATTAATCCGTGACTTAAAACAAACTTCGGTCATCCGTGACACAAATAAGCTAAAAGCCCGACCCAATAGTCAAAACTTTTATAAAAGTGTCATCACCGACGTCAACTGCTCCTTCTTCCTATTTATCCTACTTCCTACCATTCCCCTTGTCATATCCAAACGATCGCAAATGGGCTCCTGCTTCTCCTCCTCCTGCTCCGCCGCTTCCACCACCGGCCGGTCTCCCACCGCCAAAGTTATCAACGCCGACGGCTTACTCATAGAGTACTCTCAGCCCGTCCAAGTTTCCCATGTCCTCGGTCTCAACCACCGCGCCTTCTTCCTCAGCAACGCCGACGGACTCTTCTACGGCCACCACATTCAAGCTTTGGAAGACAACCGTTTCATCGAGCTCGGAAAGCTCTACTTTCTTCTGCCGGCAAAGAGGCTGAACCATCCATTGACGGCGGCGGAGATGGCGGCGTTGGCTGTAAGTGCAAACTCTGCACTAGCCGACGCAGCTTTGATGAGGAAGAAGAAAAGCAATTCTAGGAGGCGGAGGAAGGGTGTTCAGGTTTCGCCTGTTGTTACGGCGTTGGATTCTGATGGGTATGAGAGTTTTAATGAGATCAGTGTTGGAAGTTGGAAAACAGAGAAGGGTTGGAGGAAAAGTGATGAAGTGAAGCAGAGGGCTTTGAGCGGAGGGGAGAGTGCCGTTAAGAGGCATTTCCGGCCAAGTTTAGACTCTATTGAGGAAGTTTATGAGTAATTCTACACATTTGTTTCTTCGGTTCTTCCGAATCAGTTTAATCCTTGTCGCTGATTAAGGAGAAATTATTGATTTTTCCCCTGTACAGATTTGATGAATTGGATTGTGTTTCTGTTTAATTTGGAATGTTGCTGAAAAAATTTATATGCTGATAAAATTTTAGTTAAGATGTGACATGTGGCGCTTACAGGACATATATAAAAATATAACTTTAAAATATATGAGAAAATAATAAAAAAATAAAATATTTATGTATAATCAATATGGGGCTGCGACGACATATAATAATAACTGGCACCATATGTTGTAGATAGAGATGGCGGTGACAATGAACAGCTAAAATTTGGCGTCTGTCGGTGGCCTGGCAGAATTCCGGTGAAAATCCGATGATGGTTGGTTGTCGAGGAAGAGTATGGTACTATGGTGTCAAGTGAACTCACTTATTTAAGTTTTATTCACTCACTTCCTTCTCTTCATTGCTTCTTATGCTTCCTCCTCCTTTTCCACGAGGAATGAGGGATCTATTTATAACTTTCTTAGAGTTGAGAGTGTTTTGAATGGACGGCTGATATCGACTCCTTTGATCATGAACCGTTTATCGAATATTTGAGTGCCTTAATGATGGAAAAATTCACCGATCTTGGGTTTGTTGGATTTATCTTGTCGAGCCACTCGATTCGATAATAAGCATTTAACTTTTTGAAACTATTTGGTCATCCAATTTATAGTTTGAACCTTCTAAATGCACTTCGAGTATTCAATTTGATTCCATTTGGGCTCGGATTGAGTTACATTAATTTGGTGTCGTTGAGTTTGTTTTTTCGAGACGTTCAGCTCGACTATACGTTTGTTCAATCGGAGTTCATATTATTCTGAATTTAATTTTATAAATTTCCAATTTTAATACCTCGATATTTGTGTCCGATCAAGATAATTTTTTTTATTGTATATCAATTGTCCCACATTTTCGGACGTAGAAGCTCTAGAGATTCGAAAATATATATCAGAATTTTGACGGAATTTTTTATGCGATATGAAACTCTAGAATAATCCCACATTGGGTTTAGGGTCCCAATATCAATTGGTTTTAAAAGTGTCAAAATTGTGTTAAGAACATAAAAAAATGGTCCAAATAACCTAAAAAATGTTCGAATTTGCTCGTCCAGGCCAAAAACAGGATCCGAAAATGAACCGCCGGCGGCTTGCTCTCCACTGATCCCTTACTCGGCTTCTTGCACTGCTCGCCTGCCAAGCGCGAGTCTGGAATTTATGTCAAAATTCAGCGGAACTCTACGTCTGGGGTAGTCCGCAGTGAATAATTCTCCCTACATCAAGGCACTTTGCCCAGCATGCTGCGCTGAATGTTATTTTTTTAGTTAAATATTTAATAAAATGTTCAAAAATAACGATTTAAAAATTCTCTTCCTGGTCAAACAGATATTCGCTCGTTACTTCTCGTAAAATTGCTTGTCTTGCACCTAAAGAAACCAAAAAAAAAAAAACCTTCGTCATCAGTGACAGATAAATTAAGCCACCTCCATAGTCGCGTCAACTGAAAGCGACGGCTTTTTAGTGGCGAATTTACAGACGTCACCTGCTCTAAACTCCTATTTATCCCAAAGCCGATCCCTTTCCCCTGTCAAAGCTAAAAAACACATGGGTTCCTGCTTCTCCTCATCCACCATTGCCGCCGCCGCCGCCGCCGCCGCCCCAACAGCCAACAGTCTGCCAACTGCAAAAGTGATTAATCTCGACGGCACACTCATGGAATACTCACAAACCGTCAAAGTATCCCATGTTCTAGGCCTCAACAAATCCTCCTCCTGCTTCGTCTGTAACGCCGACAGCATCTTCTACGGCCAGTTCATTCAAGCATTGGGTTCTGATCGTTTCATCGAGCTGGGTCATCTCTACTTCGTGTTGCCGGCGGCGAAACTCGAATATCGCCTCACGGTGGCAGACATGGTGGAGTTGGCCGTCAGCGCTAGCTCTGCCTTCGTCGCTGTGGCATCAACGACGACCACGAGGAGCCGTGGAAGAACTAGGAGGAGGAGAACGGTTGCTGAGGTTATGCCGATTGTAGAAAAAATGGATTTCGATTGCTATAAAAGGATCAATGAATTTAGTGTTGGAAGTTTGAAATATGCTTTGGGTGAGAAGAACAGTGTTGCGAGGTCATCAAAGGCAAAGGTTGAGCGCAATTGAAGAAGAAGTTGCTGAGTTATTTGGTTAATTAATATGTACAGTTCTGCCTTCTCTAATTCTCTTCCCATCGTGAAATTAATGATAGGACTTAATATTTGTTCAGCCTTATTAAGGTTTTTGGCATAAGACGCAAATCAATGAGCAGATAATTTTGTTGTGCTTATTTGTTAATCAGAAAGCCAAATATGGATAAGCTCAAATTCATTTATGAGTTAGTTTATTTATTATTGTGTTGAACATATGTCAAATAAGAACAACAAATTAAAGTCGATGAACATTAATTACATTAAGAATCCTCATTTGATATCTTTATTGCCTAAGAAAGGGAAATATAAATTGTGCAAAGTTATCATCATTTTTAATTAATGTAAATATGAAGTTAATTAAAATTTTAAAAATATTTTACATTTTTTAAAATTGGATAAATATTGTGTGACTCACTTCAGTCTAGATAACTTTCAGAACTAAACTGATGGTTAAAATGACTCGGAGCAACTCAAAATTCTTCTTTCTCTCTCTAAAAAATCCTCTATTTCTCTCACTATTTGTTCGGCTACTCAAAGAAATGAACATAATGAAATAGTGATTTGGATATTTTTAAGTTGAGAACAAGGTTTTTAAAATCATACTAGTCCAGTCTATTCAACCAGTTGAACCGTAATTGGTCGGTTCAGATTCATCAGAGAATCGTTATTGCACAAAATTGTCATAGAACCGGTCGACACTACAGTCGAATCGTGAAACTGTCAAACTGACACCAGTTTTAAAAAAACGGTCGATTTGTTTTATGAGGAAAAAATAACAAATAAAAACCTAATAGAGCTCTATTCTTTCCCGTATCCCAGTGTTGCTCTGAGTTCGGTTTGAACGTCTCGGCCTCTTCGTGCGTTTGTCAACTCGGTGCTAACTAAGGTGATGAAGGCATTATTCGATTATTTCTCTTTGGCATCACATTCTTTTCTCCTATTTGCTTCAAATATAAACCGTGGAATGTAAGTTTTTGAATACTCTAATTTTTCTGGGTTTTGTTTTTGTAATTTTTTTGAATGTTTGAGTTGAAAAAGCTTTTGTTATGAGCTTTTCGTATGTTGAAATTGAGATTTAGTATTAGGATTTGATTTTAAAAAGCCTAATGAAGTGAATGCAAATTTTAACGAAGTTTTCTCAACTAGTTAAAGTAAAAGTACTTAATTTTAGGATTTTTGTATGAGCTTTTTGTATTGAGCTTTTTGTATGTTTGAATTAGGGTTTGATATTCCAACAAGTAGGGGTGTCAATTTCGGGTAACGGGTCGAGTTCGGGTCGAACCCGGAACTGACCCGGATGAAAGTTCACTAGGGATATTAAGCCCTATAGAACTGGCCCAAAGCTAATTTAAAAGAGAGAGGTGAATTGGAAAACTTTAAAACCAAAGATAAAACTAAAATCAATATCACCACATAGAAAACCAATGATGCGGAAATTAAAGTGCGGAAGTAATAAAGAAAAAACACACCGGATTTATAGCGGTTCGGTCAAATCTTGACCTACGTCCACTCCTTGGAGGCACCCTCCAAGTATTGCACTAACACAAGTGTCTCTCTTTTAGCCCCCACAGCTAGGCGGAGAAGCCCTTACAAAATCACTTCCACCTCTCCCGGTGCGGCGGAGTTGCCGGGTCCTTTGACACCAAAGAGACTTCTTCTTTGGTGAACTTACCTCGAGACAAGCCTTGAATCCGATGGTACTAAGGTGCGAGTTCGCCGGAGCAACCGTATGGAACCCCCTCCACACTCACTTGAGTCCCCCCTCACAGGATCTTCTCCCTCTCTCAAACTCCACCATTTCCTCTCTCCCTTTCAAGCTCTCTCTTCAAGTTTCCCCCACAAGAACGAAGCTACAATGACTGCCAAAGACACTTATAAAGTGCCATGCCAAAGCTTAAATAGAAGCTCTCAAAACGAGCTCATTAATGCAAGTTGCCGACATTATCGTCCAGGACGATAGGTATATCGTTCTGGCCGATCAGTACAAATTAAGCTCATTAGCCCGGGACGATTTGAGACGATCAAAAGAAAATTGGTTACATCGTCCAGGCCGATCTCACGATCGTCCTGGCCAATTAGTTTAAAACCGATTTCAATCGTCCTGATCATCGCCCTGAATACAAGCTGTCCGAAGTAGATCGTCCAGGCCATCGTCCTGGCCGATCATTCGATCGTCACGAACGATGTGATCGTATCAATCAACCATTAATGCTTTCCAAAGATAACAGATCAATTTAGGCATGATTGAGTTAGATCATCCTGGACGACAATAATATCGTACTGGCCGATTTCCTAAAACAAAGAATTCCTAAACTGATTATGGCGACTGATTCTTTCTGAATTGAGATTATCGTCCTGGCCGATACAAGTATCGTCCAGGCCGATCTGTTGATGGCTGCCTTAATGAGGATGCCCTAATTAGGATTTCTGTTTTTGGACAGATCGTCCAGGCCGATATTAATATCGTCCCGGACGATGTTACCAAAAACAGAAATCATATAGGGAGCAAGAGAATTTCTATCAAGTTATAGCCACACCAAATACAACAGACTCAAGAAAGGAAAAAGATTACAAACTGACATAGATCTAGTCTACCCAATCTTGAGCTGGTTCCAGATTGCAGTCTGATCGTGTGGACCTGAAAAGTTAGCACATAAGGCAATCGTAGAGAAATAATGAATGTTTGCTATCATCAAAAACATAAACCATAGATCCGTAACACCGGGTTCAAACGGGTCGATCCCAACCCGAACCGGGCAGACAAACGGGTCGGAAATCCAAACCCTGACCCGACCCGACGGGTTGACGGGTTGACCCGACACGACCCGGATTTGGGTTCTGCCGGCGGCCAGTGAACGCGAGGGGCAGACGGCAGGCGGACGACAGGTGGACGGCGGGCGAGGGGGCATAAGCGAGGGCTTGCGCGGACGGGGGCAGTAGTGCGCTAGCGCGTGGGGCAGCCGCAGCGGACGCGAGGAAGCAGCGCGTGCACGCGGGCAGGGGCAGCGTGGGTGGGGGCAGCGGACGGTAATTCGGATTTTTTAAATTAAATGGGTTTTCGGGTTGACCCGGCAACCCACCAGGTCAACCCGTTTTTTAAACGGGTCAAATCCTGAAACTTGAACCCGACCCGTTTTGAAATCGGGTCGGGTCTAACCCGGATTTTTCGGGTCGGGTCCGGGTCGGATTTTCGTGTCGTGTCAAATATTAACAACCCTACCAACAAGTATAGAGGGAATTGAATGAAATTCATTAGATATATATCATTGTAACCTTGTTATGTAAAAATACTAAAATATTATTGTTATTACTTGTTTCACTAGTTGTAAAATAATTTTTTTAATTTTTTTTTTATATTTGATTGAAAATAAAATAGTTAAAACACCTAATACTTAATTTTAATTATAAAAGAAAGATAAGTGAATTGTTCATTTAACTTTAAAGGTAAAATAATCTTCCTTCTTAATTTGATGTTAGTCTAAATAAGCGGTTGAGTTCCTAATTTCTTCTTTCCCTCTATTTTAATAGAGTTTGTTGTTTTTAATTGAAAGGTATTGTAATTGATTGACATTTTCTTTTTATTTTAGTGATTTAGAATGGATCCTCCACATAGTCAATTTATATCTTATGCTCAAGGCTTACGAGAGAAATTAGATATTGTTTGGAATCATTTTAGTGAGTCCAAAGCAGCTGATGGAAAATAACAATTTATGTGTCTTTATTGTGGGATTATTAAAAAAGTTGGAGGGATTAATAGGATGAAAAAATACCTAGCTATGATCAAAAGAAATATTGTTGCATGTAAAAAAGTCCCACATAACATCTTGTATCACATGCAAAAGAATCCGAACGAAATATCAAAGAGGAAATAACAAACACAATAACACTCAGAAAAAATTGTAACTATATTAGAAGAAGAAGAAACAAAAGAAGAGAGAAGCTCATCTTCACTATCTAAATCTCATAGCTAAGATACACATTATACAAGCACTACTAAGGGAACGATGAAGATATATGAGATTGATAATTTTTTTTTTTCACTGCGAATAAAACATGGATCTCAACCATCAATGAAAAGTGTTATGATATCTAAAGATGCTTACATGCTGATTTAGTCGTAGCTAAATGATTTTATGATAGTTGCATGCCATTTAATGTATGTTTTGAAGTCATCTTTTGCACAAAAGACCATTGATGCCATAGCCACTATTTAGACCGGGTTACAAGTTACCATCATATCATAAGCTACGAGTTACTCTATCATGAGATTGTAATGGTAGTGCAAAAAATATGTAGAATATTTTAGAGAAACATGAAATGTTGTATGGTGCACACATTTGACTGATGGTTGAACAGATAGAAGAAGTCAAATTTTGATAAATTTTATTGTAGATTTTCCAAGAAGAATTTATTTCATAAAGTGACTAAAATCTATTGATGCTTCATATATAACTAAAGATGTCATAACATTTTATTCATTATTTAGTGAAATTGATGATTAGATTAGCCTAGAGAATGTTGTGCAGTTAGTGATAGACAATCCTCATAATTATAAGAAGGCTGAAGAACCGTAAAAAAAGTGACAAAAAAAAGTCTTAATTGATCTGAATGTAATAAAAAAAAAAAATGCAGGATTTGATCTTCATTCACAAAATTTTAAGAAAAATTAAAAAGCCGTTTAAAATGCTTTGGAACGATGGAACAATTTTAAGGAATAAACCCGCGCGGAGTTGCTGATGCCCGAAAGGTCGAGCTATATGCGCGTGCTCCGGTTCTGCTTTTGGGTGGAGGCGCCGAAAGAAGTCTGGACGATGAGGCGGAGGAAGCTGGAGGAATGGCGTCGGTTGTTGATCGCCGCGAGTTCGCATCGCTCTCAAACGGAGGTTGCTTTCCTCCTCTTCATTTTTTTTGGATAGTTTACATGCTTATTTATTTAGGGTTTATTTAGCCGTGCTTATCTAGAAATTCCGGTTGTTTCAACAACACGGATTTCTGACATGGTTTGAAGTTCCTGAAAGCTTTCTTCTTTTTCTTTAGGTTTAAATCCAACGAAGAAGATTGTTGCGAAATGAGCATAAGATATAGAGAAAGGAGGATGAGATTAGGGTGCTAGTTTGCACGCGTAACCATTTAAAATGATTTGTTGGTTTTATTGATCAGAGTCATAGAAGGCGGGTAAAAACAAGTTAAGCAAAGGTGAAGTGGGTGCTAATAGGAATCTTTGGTGAATCTTTGAAGGTGACATAAAAAAAAAGATATCATGGAAAGTGCATCTTAGGGGATATGAGGTTGAAAATAGATTAAGATGTTTTTTATTGATAGAAGAAGATGCAGAAGGCAATGCAAGGTGTGAAGAGTTATGTGAAATGGTATGGAAGGAAAAAGGTTGACGATAAAGCTGAAAAATAACAGGGTTAGAGGTTTAAAAGATACTTGCATAAATTATACTTTTTGATGATTGCCTTATCCCGCTATAGAATCTTAATGGGATTGAATTTCCTACAAGGATGAATGCCAACAATTAATGGCATGGAGATTAAGGCTACTGCTATACATGCTAAAGAGATTTGTAGCAACAAGCTATCCATTCATGACCTCTATCATGTACAGTAAAATGCTCACTGGTCACCTTGATTGTCCCATAGTGGAATCAAGGTCTTCCATTGCTTATAATGGTATCTAATTATAGCAGTGGAGTGTCTATTATTTCTCACTTAGCCATTCCAATTAGAACATCAGTGTTTTCCTTCCTATCCCAATGTAATCATTTACTGTTGAATAGGTTGATCTGCCATTGCCTATGTTGTAATCTAACCCCAACAGTTTCTCTTTATTTCTCACTTAGCTGTTCCAATTGGAACATCAATGCTTTCCTTACTATGTAGAAGCATACGAATACAGAAGTATTCATTTAGTGGCAAAACAGAGAAAACAGAGAATGAGGAAAGCTGATTGTGTTACTTGCTGTAAACAGTGTATACATTGGATATTTGGATTATATGGAGTCATAGCAAAGTATATAAAGACTAAGTTACCAATAGTTACATAAAGTGATACTGACTGACATAGTGGACAATGGTGAACAAACAATAGAAAGTGGTACAGTAGAAAATTATTCTATTGTTTGATTTAATATGTGTGTGTGTTATCATTATCATCCCCTCTCAAGGTGATATTTGTAATACCCAAAATGATCAGGAATGAAAAATTGAAATGAATTAATTATATATGAAAACTTATTTTTAAGTTTAAGGTTAAATTAATGTGAAATTAGTATTAACATTTAATTACCATTAGTTAAATAATAAATTTAATACTAAATATTAAGGTTATATTAAATGAAATCAAGCAAAGCAAGGTAAACATCCCTTGGCTTCACCCCTTCACGTTAACATTAGGTAATTTAAGCATTCTCTTTATTCTGAAGATAATTCCGAAGATAATTCCGAAGAGATACCTGCTATAGGCAATAAAGCATGACAGTTATGTGAGTGGGACCATTTATTGTCAGGAAAGAAAATGTTGGGAAGCATCGTTTGAGGGAATTACGTGATTAACCGAAGGAATTGAGTGCAGATTCCAGTAAATAACTACGGCATAGTGCCTGCGGGACTGTAGAGGTCGTTGACCCGATGGGAATTCAGCACGAAGGGATTTCTCTAGGCGGCACAGTGCAGTGCATGCGGGATTGGAATAGTGTTATGCAGTAGGAATTATTCACAGGAAGAATTCGGCTGGAGAAATTCAAGATTATTTAGAAGGGAAATTTCCCATACAGTGCAAGGGAGGAGTTCGTCTGAAAGGATTTGGTGGCAGTAAAAGAAATCAACAAATATATACTATGAGGCAATAAGCAGGGGAGGGGATAAGCAAAAGAAAGAAGAAGAGAAATTGAGGAAAGAAGAATAATAAAGAAGTTTCGGCAGCAGAGAACATGTTTTATTGGTCTTATGCAAAGAGAAAGTTTCGAGGTGACATACAATCGTAGAAGGGTGCGAAGTAGAGAATTGGAAGACACGACTGGGCAAGGATGTAAGTGATACAATTATTTTTAAGAAAGTAGTCATGAAAGTAGATGATTTGATATTATGCATGTTTGATCAACCTTTTGTGACAGGCCTAGAAAAGAATATACTTACAAGTTTTCAGGTATGATTGCCACTTATATAAATTAATTATGTGAGTTTAAATCAAGGTATATTATGTTCATTTAAATATTTTTTTTATTGATAATATTTGAAAAGAGATCATTTTCTTTACTTATTATGTGCATATTCATGTTATGCAATAAATGAATATGAAAGCTTGCAGCAAGTCTAGTATGGATAATGAATATGGAAGGTGTACTGAATATCAATTTAAAAGTAAAGTTTGACTAAAGATTTATGCATAACTTACCAATGCAGGTGGGGCAAAAGGGTCCCCATATATTAAACTGTTTGGTAAGTGGGGCAAAAGGGACCCCATAAATGAAACCTGCAAAGCAGGTGGGGCAAAAGGGACCCTAAAGAGGCAAAAGGGACCTCTATGTAATTCAATGACGATAATGCCAGGTTTACTTGGGCTCCATTGAATATGTGTATGAATGAGTAGCCAAATATTTTAATGAGTAAAATTGATATTCAGTATGAATATAAGAATAATTTTTGGATAATATCAAATGAGAATTTATGAAGCTTGCTTAAGTGTTATAACTTTTATTTATGTTTTCAATATTTTGAATTTTATAATTATGCAATTTAAATGTTATTTCAAATTGCATTAACTTATGGAGTCTCATAGCTCACCAGTAGTTTATTACTGCTGTTGTTAAAGGATAGGAAAAGGAAAAGGTGGAAGAAGACTAATCTGCAAGTATTTAAATTGTATGTTAATGTTTATTCTATGTTTGAAATCTACTTTTGAGGTTAGTAAGCAGTTTACATGTTGTACTACTTTGAGTTTGTTTGGACTTCCTTATGGCTCTGTAAATGTGTTTATTGAATTTTTAATTTGGAAGATGCTTCAGTTGATGTATAAATGGACTTATGGTTGAATGTTTTATATGAACTTCTAAAAATAAAAGTTGTATTAAATGTTCTGAAAGGATAAATGTTTATGTGATGCATGTTACACTCAATGGTACTATTTAGGAGTACCGTGGGGTGTTACAATATTGTCACAGAAAAGTTGTGTAGATTGAAGCGGTATAGAGAAGTCTTGACAAAGACGATAAAGCTAGATTATTTCCACGACAACAACTACAAGGGATCGATACTCAGCTTCGGTGGAGGAACGAGCTACGGTGGATTGTTTCTTGACGGATCATGAAATGAGGGCGATACCAAGAAATATACAAAAATTAAATGTAGATTTGCGACATGTAGTGTTACTAGCCCAATCCGAATTTGCATATGCTGAGAGTGTAAGAGTGGTTTTGGGAAGATGAAGTCCTAGCTTCATTGTTCCTTTAATATATCGAAGTATTCTCTTAAGGAGTTGGAAGTGGCAAAGTAGTGGTTTATACATGTGTTGATAGATCTTGTTGATGGCGAAGGCTATATCCAGCCTAGTGTTTGTAAGATATTGAAGAGAACTTTCAAGTTGCTGAAAAAATCCTGGTTGATTGTAGGGAACCTGAAGCATATGATCTGTCGGCCACTTGGAAGGTAATGGAGTGACAAGCGGCTTGCAAGAAGACATAACAGTTGTAGACAATAAGTCTTTAATGTAACTTAGCTCATATAAGTGGTAGCCATCAGGTGTTCGATGAAAATCGATGCCAAGGAACCGTGATAGAACATCGAGATTGCGAATATGGAATTGTTGTTGCAGTTCATTTAAGAGGGTGGAAATGTAACTTGAATTACTTCCAATGATTAGAAATCATCAACGTAGATAAGTAGGTAGACTCAGATTTGATGTTGATAAAAATTGAAGAAAGATGGGTCAACAAAGCTAGTGTGAAAGCCTTTGTGTTGGAGATATGTGGATAAGGTGGAAAACCATTGCCGAGGGGTTGTTTAAGACCATATATGGCCTTACGTAGTTTACAAACAAGTTGAGGAGTTTGGGTATCTTGGAAGCCTTGGGGTTGAGACATGTAAATTGAGAGTGCCATGTAAGAAGGTATTAATAACATCCAATTGAAGTATGGGCCAATCAAAATGTAATGCCACAATGATGAAGGTGCTAACTGTGGTAAATTTGACTGTTGGGCTAAAAGTTTCTTGATAATCAATCCCATATTTATTTTTGAAACCTTGAGCCACTAAGCGAGCTTTGTAACTAGCTATGGTGCCAACGACATGGCGCTTGATGCGGTAAATTCACTAGAAAAAGGGGTTGAATTAGCAACACCAATAAAGAGTTTGGAGGATCATACCACTAGAAAAAAATCTAAAAATATTTTGACAGTGGAGAAAAAAATCATCAATACAAGGACGCTCTTTGCATTCAATATCAAATTTTGATTCCATAAATTTTAACCCATTCACGAATGCAAGTATTACTGGATTAAGCACTATTGAAACCCCAAAAATTAAGGATAATAATCCACCAGAAAGATAACTTTTGGTGCAACTTTTGTAAGAAGGGGTATACCAAAGCAATATGTTGGAAAGTCGATGAGGCACCTCAAGGTCAATGTGGATATTTAGAAAGTCAACCAAAAGAGCATGCTTAATTCACAGAGATTGGGGACTCAATTCAAGAGAAATTGACCGGCTAAAAAGCCATCTAAACTCCTAAGAAAAACCATTTGGGTCATCATTCGGCTCAAAATTTTGAAATTCCAATTTTTATACTTTTAATGACTTGAATAGTTTCCACAATACTTGGTTAATTGATCAGATTCCATTGACCACATGACAAACTTTGGCAATATCTTTCATATCAACCCTACTATAGAAATAGAAAAATCAAAGTAGCTAATGGCTCCTTAGCTGCTGTTGTAGGACAAGGGAATATTCTCATTTTTTACCTTCACTTCCAACAATATTTTACATGTTACTTGTCTTGCTTTGAATTTGTTATCTATTCATAAAGCAACCCGAGGTTAAAATTGTAAGGTGACGATTCTTAATGATCATTGTAATTTTAGGACCTAACTATTGGAAAAAAGGTTGGGCAAGTTGGAAAAAATGGATGGGCTATATATACTTGAAGATAACAATGATTGTAACAATCATTCATCTTTTTCTTAAAAAATACCATTGGGATTATCACTATAGATTAGGGTATTTTCCTTTTAAAATTCTCAAATGCATGTTCCCTTCTTATTTAAAAATGTTGACATTAAAGTATTTCAATGTGAAACTTGTGAAAGTGCTAAATATGATAAAGTGTATTTTCCTTTAAATGATTCTCGTTCATCTACTCTCATTTTTATCCACTTTGATATTTGGATGCCTATGAAAATTCTAAATATCTTTAGAGCTAAAAGGATTTATAACATTTATCGATCATTATACTCAAATAACATGAGTTTTTATTACCAAACAAAAGTTTAATTTCAATGATCAATTAGGAATCAATATTAAAAAATTCAGGATTGATAATGTTTGAGATTATTTTAACCAAACTTTATCCTCTTTCTTCAACAAAGAAGCCTTTATTCATCAATCCTCATATACCATAACCCCACAACAATATGAGGCTACTGAAAGAAAAATAGACATCTTTTTGGATTTGCTAAGATTCCTCTTCCGAAATCAGGTTCTCAAAGGATTGGAAGAAGCCATCCTAACCTCAACATTTTTAATTAATAGGATATCTTCTAGAGTGATTGATCTCAAACTATCTCACTGAATTTTTTCTATGAGTAATATCTTCATAAAAATTCCTCCTAAGATATTTGAATGTCTTATGTACACATTCATAAATAACAATGAATTGGACTCTAGAGTACTTAAATGTCTCTACTTAGATTAGGGGTGTAAATTTCGGGTCACGGATCTGGTTCGAGTTGAACCTGGAACTGACCCGGGTTCAAATGGGTCAACCCTAACCCGACCTGGGTATGTAAACGGGTCGGAAATGCGGACCCGGACCCGACTCGACACAGAACGCCCAGGTGCGCGCGGGCGGGCGCGAGCGAACAGATGCGCGGGCTCGCGCGGGCAATCGGGGCAAGTTCGCAAGCAATTGATTTAAACGGGTTTGCGGGTTGACCCGACAACCTGATGTAAAGGCCATTTTGCTCCCAGGTTCGTCCGGACGAAGTCGGATCGTCCGGGACGATCGGTACAGGTTGTGCAGGAAAAACATGTTTGGCTGAAGAGTTCGTCTGGACGAAATTGGGATCGTCTGGACGAAAAATTTTCAGAGCCCTGTCGTCTGGGGATGATAATTAATTTTCGTCTGGACGAAATTTTCCTGAGCATGGATCGTCCGGGACGAAGTGCGATCGTCCAGGACGATCAGTCTGGATATATATAGAAATGAGATATTTTGAAGAGAGAGAAAAAGCTCAGGAGAGAGAAAAACGAAGGGAAAGAAGGAAAAGTTGATTTTTGGGCGACGTCGGTCTGTTTTCGTCCGTTGTGACAGTTCAGGAAATTGCTGTACGCAAAGTAAGGCACAATCCGCCTTTCTCAATTTTCAGAACCGTCGTGTTTGACGGTATTATCTGTCCGGAATTGATTTTTGTTCGTGATTTTCGTCCGTATTTCCTGTCTGGTTCAGTTTTTACCGCGAAATTTTTCGTATGTTGTTGACGTGCCGAGTGTGCACATTTTGATTATTTTCTGAAGATTTTTGTCCGGGTAGTTTTGATTTGACGGCGTTTTTCGTCGACTGTATTTTTCTGTGTAGTCTAAAAATATCTGAGCAATAGAATTAAAGTCTTGCAATGTTGTTATCTATATTATGTGCAAATTTGATATTCTGTGATTTTTCAGGAAAATTGTGTAAATTCCGTATACATCCGTTGTGCTGCCCGATTTTTGGGTGATTTCTGATTTTGTCCGGATTTCTTCTGAATGGATATGTTATATGTATATGCTATAAAAAGGGAGTTATAAGTGGTCCGGATCCTAAGAGATTCGGTTAGTGTCTGGGAAATCTGAATCTGAAATGAGCTCAATCTGAAATATGAAATCAGTTCTGTTCCGGATCCGATGAAATCTGTTCTGGTGCTGTAAGCACATCTGTCTGGTGCCGTGAGCACAAAGGGAGCCATAAGGGGTCGGAATCCATAGAGATTCTGTCAGTGTCAGGGAATTTAGCTATTAATTAAATATCTGATATCTGATTTGAAAGGACTTCTGATTTCCGTACATGTTCTGTAAGCAAGTTTGATTCTGATTTGATATATGTCCGTATCTGTTCTGATTTGATCTGTTTCGTTCTGATCCGTATGATTTGATATCTGTCCGATTCTGTTCTGGTTTCTGTACGGGTTTGGTTTGAAGTGTTTGGTTTTGGGATTCTGGAAGTTTTGATTGGAGGTTTGTTGCTTTGCTGAGCTGTTGAGCTCACCCTTGCTTTCTGGTGGTTTTCAGGTTCTGGGAAAGGAAAGGAGGTATTGGATTAGAGTTCAGAGTCTGATTTGTAGGTATTGTTTTGTACTTTTGATTTTTGTACAGACATGGCTCTTCTGTTCTGTTTCTTTCTGTCTGAACCATAGTCTGTAGTTGTAGATGATTGTTTTGAGAAAAAGAAAAGAAAAAGATAAATCTTTTGTTTCGCTGCATTTGATGTTTCATAGTAGCTCTGTGTGTGTCTGTTTGTATTTAAAATGTTTGGAAGAATCAGTTCTGAAGCAAATTCTAAAGCCAGATTCTGGTTAGTTGGTCAGTTTAGGCCTGTCGCGGCCCGGTGCGAGCGGGATCCGTCCCGATTCGGGTCGGGTCGTGACAAGCTTTAGTGGTATCAGAGCATTGGTTTTGGAATTTAGATTGTGTAAGACAGAGCTATAGGAAGTGATCTGTAGTGAGTCTGTCTAGGGTAGTTTTGGTTTGTTCGGCTTTTTATTGTGTTGTTTTTGTGATAGTTTTCTGAATTTTTTTCTGGATTTTCTGTATGGATCAGCCAGACCCAGACATGACAGACGGTCAGAGTGCCGATCAGGCAGCACCAGTGGGGAGTACAGCCACAGTGGTCGGTGCTGATACACTGTCTCAGTTTGCTACACTTGTTGCTCAGATGATGAGTGAGACTCAGAGCAGAGCTTCTACCGTCAGATCTGATGATATTGATAGACATCTCCAGATGTTTCTGAGATTGAAACCTCCGAGGTTTGAGGGCGCTGTTGAGCCCAGAGCTGCTGAGGAGTGGTTGAGGAGATTGGAGAAGACCTTCGACGGAATGCAGTGTCCGTCAGACAAGAAGGTACCGTTGACAGTATTTCTGTTGGATGGTGAGGCTGAGCATTGGTGGGTTGGCCAGCAGGAGGCTAGATTGCAGGGCAGATTGAACTCTTTGATTACCTGGGAAGAGTTCACTGATGTTTTTCGAGACTGGTTCGTTCCCCCTTCTGCACAGCAGCAGATGCATGAGAATTTTTTGAGGCTTGTTCAGGGGAGCAAGACGGTGATGCAGTACGAGGCCGAGTTTACTGCATTAGCCAGGTATGCTCTGCAGTTGGTTAGTACTTCTGCTGAGAGGTGCTACAGGTTTCTGAGGGGATTACGAGATGTTCTGAGGCAGCCTCTGATACCGTTCCGCATTACTGACTTTTCTGAGCTTGTGGAGCGAGCTCGTTTGATAGAAAATGACCTGATGGATACTCAGCAGCGGTGGACTGCGAGTAGGAAGAGATTTGGAGGCGAGGCTTCAGGCAGTGGTTCCTCTGGGAAGAGGAGATTCGTAGCTGATTCTGGATCTAGTGACTCCAGGAGGAGTGGAGGGTCGTCTGGTACTGCTACCAGTACGACGAGTTCAGGATCTGTGAGTGGGGCACCTGTGTGCCAGAGTTGTGGACGCCGACATTTTGGCCAGTGCTACAGGATGGCTGGTCTGTGTTTCAGATGTGGTCAGCCAGGACATCGGATTGCAGAGTGTCCACAGACTGGATTTGATCGGGGTTCTGAGTTCCGATCAGAGGGCTTCGTCAGACCTGCCGGTTCAGCAGGAAGACCGAGGACTGTTCCTCCACGCCCTGAGGGATTTTCTGGTTGAGGTGGTGGTTCTAGTTCTGTACCACGGAGACCACCTACGGTTCAGAGGGAGCCGAATAGTTCTGTTGCTTCAGCTCCAACTCCAGTTCAGCCACGAGTTTACAGCCTGAGTCAGCAGGAGGCTCGTGATGCTCCAGATGTTGTGACAGGTACGATTTACATTTCTGATCAGCCCTATCGTGTTTTGTTTGACTCTGGAGCTAGTCACTCTTTTCTGTCCGAACGGTGTTTTGAGGTTTTACGTTTGGATTCCATTTTACTTCCGGTTTCTCTTTCCGTGATTTTGCCGGCTGGAAGTAATTTGATTGCTCGAAAGTTTTGTGTTTGCGAGATCGACATTGCGGGCAAGAAGTGGAAATCAAGTCTGATTTTATTGCCGATTTTCTCTTATGATGTGATTCTGGGCATGGATTGGTTGAGTTTGTATGAGGCTCAAATTGATTGTCTGAAGAAACAAGTGAGTTTGCTTATGACTGGAGAGAGAATTGTATTTCAGGGCTTACGAGGTGTTCTCTCCAGTCTGATTTCTGTGTTGGAGGTGAGCAGAATGTGGAAGAAGGGATGCCCAGTCTTTTTGGCTTCGGTGCGGGATCTGAACCTGTTTGTTGGTTCTGTTTCTGAGATCCCAGTGGTACGGGAGTTTGCTGATGTTTTTCCAGAGGAGTTGGTTGGTTTACCTTCGGATAGAGATGTGGAGTTCTCTATCGATGTTTTTCCAGGTATCGCTCCGGTATCAAAAGCTCCGTACAGGATGATACCGAAAGAACTTTCTGAGTTGAAAGTTCAACTTCAGGAGTTGGTTGATAGAGGCTTTGTCCGTCCTAGTGTTTCTCCTTGGGGAGCACCTGTTCTGTTTGTGAAGAAGAAGGACGGGACACTTCGTATGTGTGTGGATTACAGAGATTTGAACAAAGTCACGATCAAGAACAAGTATCATTTGCCTCGGATTGATGACTTGTTTGATCAGCTTTCCGGATTTTCGGTATTTTCGTAGATTGATTTGCGATCCGGATACTATCAGGTGAAGATGAAGGAAGCTGATGTGGTGAAGACAGCTTTCAGTACTCAGTACGGGCACTACGAATTCTTGGTTATGCCTTTTGGGGTAACCAATGCGGCTGCGATTTTCATGGATCTGATGAACCGAGTATTCAGGGAGTATTTGGATCAGTTTGTGATCGTCTTCATCGGCGATATTCTGGTATATTCTGTTTCTGAGGATGATCATGTCAGACACTTGAGTATTGTGTTGGAGACTCTGAGACGGCATCAGCTGTATGCCAAGTTCTCCAAGTGCGAATTCTGGCTGAAGAGCATCTTTTTTCTAGGGCATGTGATTAGCGGTGAAGGTATTTCTGTTGATCCGCAGAAGATTCAGGCGGTTGCTGATTGGCCAAGGCCGACTACGGTATTTGAGGTACGTAGTTTCTTGGGCATGGCCGGATATTACAGAAAATTTGTGAAGGGATTTTCACAGATTTCGACGCCTTTGACGAGACTGACGCAGAAGTCAGTACCTTTTGTTTGGACACCGGAGTGTGAAGCTAATTTTCAGAGATTGAAGGATTGTCTGACTTCAGCTCCAGTGTTAACACTTCCGTCAGGTACGGAAGGTTTTCAAGTGTTCAGTGATGCTTCACTGAAAGGTTTGAGATGTGTACTGATGCAGAATGGAAGGGTAATTGCTTATGCCTCTAGACAATTGAAACCACATGAGAAGAATTACCCGACACATGATTTGGAGTTAGCTGCAGTTGTGTTTGCTTTGAAGATTTGACGTCATTATCTGTATGGCGTCAGATGTGAGATTTTCACTAATCACAAGAGCCTGAAGTACATTTTCACTCAGAAGGATCTGAACTTGAGGCAGAGAAGATGGCTCGAGTTGATCAAGGATTATGATATGACCATTCAGTATCAGCCTGATAAGGCTAATGTGGTAGCGGATGCTTTGAGCAGGAAGTCTTCTGGATTATCAGGTTTGCAGCTTACTTTTGATGACTTCCTGATTCGTGATATGGAGCGCTTGCAGTTGGAGGTGATTTCCTCCAGTGATTTGGATTTAGCTCAAATGAGCATTCAGTCTTCTTTGGAAGCAAGGATTCAGGAAGCCCAGAAGTCAGATTCTGATTATTCGAAGTTGATTGCTCAGATTGGATCTGGTAAGACTCCTGAACTTCGAATTTCTGATTCTGGTGCTATTTTCTGTAAGAACAGGTTGTGGGTACCTGTGTTTGAGGATTTGAGGCAGGAGATTCTGTATGAATCTCACCATTCAGGCTACACTGTACATCCAGGTGGTAGTAAGATGTATACTGACATGAAACTTTTATTCTGGTGGCCTGGAATGAAAAAGGACGTAGTTGAGTTTGTGTCGAGATGCGAGGCCTGTCAGTTGGTGAAGGCAGAGCATCAGCGACCAGGTGGACTGTTGCAATCGTTGCCTATCCCTGAGTGGAAGTGGGAAGAGGTAACGATGGACTTTGCGATGGGTTTTTCCTCGATCTAGACAAGGGCACGACGTCATTTGGGTGGTTGTAGATCGACTGACGAAGTCCGCCCATTTTCTTCCGATCAGGCAGACCGATCCGGTGGATCGTTTGGCACAGATATATGTTAAGGAGATAGTCAGATTGCACGGTGTGCCTCGAGTGATAGTTTCTGACCGAGATGGACGATTTACTTCCAAACTTTGGAAGGGCATTCAGCAAGACTTGGGTACGAAACTGCATTTCAGTACAACCTTTCATCCTCAAATAGATGGACAGTCTGAGAGGACTATTCAGGTACTGGAAGATCTGTTGAGGCTTTGTGTTTTAGATTTTGGCGGAAGCTGGGAAGATCATATCCCTTTGATTGAGTTTGCCTATAGCAACAGTTTTCAGTCCAGTATCGGTATGGCACCGTACGAGGCTCTGTATGGCAGGAAGTGCCGTACTCCTTTGACTCTGACTGAGGTCGGAGATAGACAGGAACTGGGTGTCACTTTCTTTGAGGAAACTGTTAAGAAGTTCAGTTTAAGAAAAGAAAGATTGAAAGCTGCTCAAGATCGACAGCAGAAATATTATAATCAGAAGCACAGGTTTGTTGAGTTTCAGGTTGGGGACTTTGTGTATGTCAAAGTTAGCCCGATGAAGGGTGTGAGCAGATTTGGTCAGGTGAGCAAGCTTAGTCCAAGGTATGTTGGACCTTTTGAAATCCTGGAAAGGATTGTAAAATCTGCTTACAGACTGTTACTTTCCGATTCGATGCCTGACGTGCATAACGTGTTTCACGTATCCACTTTGAGGAAGTGGGTATCTGACTCTGGAAAGAAGCTGTCAGCTGACGAGGTTGAGATTCAGGAGAATCTGGCGTACAAGGAAGAGCCAGAGTTGATTTTGGCATACGATGTCCGAAAGCTACGAAGTAAACAGATTCCGATGGTTAAAGTCCAGTGGAAGCACCGTACTGCACGGGAAGCCACTTGAGAGAAGGAGTCTGACATGAAACAGTTGTACCCGTACTTGTTTTGACTGAGTTTGAATTGGATAATGTCGAGGACGACATTTTTCAGAAGTTGGGGAGATTGTAAAGGCCATTTTGCTCCCAGGTTTGTCCGGACGAAGTCGGATCGTCCGGGACGATCGGTACAGGTTGTGCAGGAAAAACATGTTTGGCTGAAGAGTTCGTTTGGACGAAAAATTTTCAGAGCCCTGTCGTCTGGGGACGATAATTAATTTTCGTCTGGACAAAATTTTCCTGAGCATGGATTGTCCGGGACGAAGTGCGATCGTCCAGGACGATCAGTCTGGATATATATAGAAATGAGATATTTTGAAGAGAGAGAAAAAGCTCAGGAGAGAGAAAAACGAAGGGAAAGAAGGAAAAGTTGATTTTTGGGCTACGTCGGTCTGTTTTCGTCCGTTGTGACAGTTCAGGAAATTGCTGTACGCAAAGTAAGGCACAATCCGCCTTTCTCAATTTTCAGAACCGTCGTGTTTGACGGTATTATCTGTCCGGAATTGATTTTTGTTCGTGATTTTCGTCCGTATTTCCTGTCTGGTTCAGTTTTTACCGCGAAATTTTTCGTATGTTGTTGACGTGCCGAGTGTGCACATTTTGATTATTTTATGAAGATTTTTGTCCGGGTAGTTTTGATTTGACGGCGTTTTTCGTCGACTGTATTTTTTCTGTGTAGTCTAAAAATGTCTGAGCAATAGAATTAAAGTCTTGCAATGTTGTTATATATATTCTGTGCAAATTTGGTATTCTGTGATTTTTCAGGAAAATTGTGTAAATTCCGTATACAGCCGTTGTACTGCCCGATTTTTGGGTGATTTCTGATTTTGTCCGGATTTCTTTTGAATGGATATGTTATCTGTATATGCTATAAAAAGGGTGTTATAAGTGGTCCGGATCCTAAGAGATTCGGTTAGTGTCTGGGAAATCTGAATCTGAAATGAGCTCAATCTGAAATATGAAATCAGTTCTGTTCCGGATCCGATGAAATCTGTTCTGGTTCTGTAAGCACATCTGTCTGGTGCCGTGAGCACAAAGGGAGCCATAAGGGGTCGGAATCCATAGAGATTCTGTCAGTGTCAGGGAATTTAGCTATTAATTAAATATCTGATATCTGATTTGAAAGGACTTCTGATTTCCGTACATGTTCTGTAAGCAAGTTTGATTCTGATTTGATATATGTCCGTATCTGTTCTGATTTGATCTGTTTCGTTCTGATCTGTATGATTTGATATCTGTCCGATTCTGTTCTGGTTTCTGTACGGATTTGGTTTGAAGTGTTTGGTTTTGGAATTCTGGAAGTTTTGATTGGAGGTTTTTTGCTTTGCTGAGCTGTTGAGCTCACCCTTGCTTTCTGGTGGTTTTCAGGTTCTGGGAAAGGGAAGGAGGTCTTGGATTAGAGTTCAGAGTCTGATCTGTAGGTATTGTTTTGTACTTTTGATTTTTGTACAGACATGGCTCTTCTGTTCTGTTTCTTTCTGTCTGAGCCATAGTCTGTAGTTGTAGATGATTGTTTTGAGGAAAAGAAAAGAAAAAGATAAATCTTTTGTTCCGCTGCATTTGATGTTTCATAGTAGCTCTGTGTGTATTTAAAATGTTTGGAAGAATCAGTTCTGAAGCAAATTCCAAAGCCAGATCCTGATTAGTTGGTCAGTTTAGGCCTGTCGCGGCCCGGTGCGAGCGGGATCCGTCCCGGTTCGGGTCAGGTCGTGACACCTGATGGGTCAACCCGAACCCGACCCGTTTTGAAATCGGGTAGGGTCAAACCCGAAATTTCCGGGTCGGGTTTTCGTGTCGTGTCAAATATTGACACCCCTAACCTAGACCATTCACACAAATCAAAAGTGGTATAAATGTTACCATCCAACAACCAAAAAAATTTTCATATTAAAAGATGTCACATTTAACAAATTTTTTTTCCATAATTAGACTTATCTTCAAGGGGAGAACAACTACATTGAAGATAACTCTAACGAAATCCCCTAACTGTTCCACTATTATTATATAGGAAAATCAATACCTTGATCTCACTAAGATTAATTCTATAGTTACTGGACCAATTCAGATATATAAAAGACGGAGAGAGCCCATCAAAACTCTCTTGACAGTCAAATATTGGAACTCATGTCAGGCAACCTTCCTACCTCTTTTAAGAATGATCTTTATCAACTTATTTCTATATAAAATTATGTTGAACATTCTCAGTACACATTGCTTAGGATATATAAGGCTATACTGTGATAACACATTGCTAGTAACATTGCTCTTAATCTAGCTTAACATGATTGAACCAAACGTGTAGATGTAGATAGCCACTTCATAAAAGAGACTGAACATATGATTGATTTGCACTCCTTATGTTCCAATAAGTTGCCGGTTAGCTGTACAATCAAAGGCTTTGCAAACCTATTCTGATAAAACTAGAAATGCTAACTCTCTATCAACTAGTTTGAGGGGAAGTGCTGAAAGGCCCTAAAATTTCAGAAGGAAATAAAAAGGCGGGCCTCTTGCTTCAACAATATATGACATCCTCCATCTCACCGATTGCCAAGTTTTAGGAGCTACAGTCCATGTATTCAGGAGGACGGAATTTAGCAAAGAAGGTTTAGGAACACTAATCCATCTGCCGGCCTGTCTTAGATTTTGTGAGAATGGATTGTATTTACTTCTTTTCTTATAATTGTGTATATTTTAAATGTAGCCTACGTAGCTGTTTGTATAAACAATCCTCGAATGAATACAAAAAGGCTCAAACTGTTGTTGCTATTATCCTCTTTTCTACACATCATTTCACTCTCCTTTTTGCAAGTATGATTAAATATTGTTCCTGTAGTTTTAACGTCTGCTTTCCTCTACATCTTTGCTTTTGACATGAGAGAATAATATGTTGGGAATATATATGGGCTATTCCTTTTAGGTATGATGCTTTATGAGGTTTCAATCTGGTGTCTTAGACTTCATTATTAGTTTGCCTCATCATCATCATCATCATCATCATCATCACTTATTTTATATGGGTCAGATTTCTGAGTCTTCATTCACCATCCATTCCATAAAGTGTTACATTTAATGTTAAGTTTTTTTTTTTTGTGCAATTTTTTTTTTACAATTTCTAATCAATCATGTGACTTCAATCTACCTTTTTTTCTTTCTAATTCCTCAATATTAAATTTATCTACTTATTCATGTGTTTTGAATCCATTGTTATACATGCCCAAACCGCTTATGTATAATATCACCAGTTCACCACTTATTTTCAATAATACTAAGCATATAATCCCTTTTATATAATTATTTTCAATCTATTCCTAATTTTGCCTTGCATCTATCATACCATTTTAGTTATGTCATACTTAACTTAGCTATCAATGACTTCTTTATCTCGCAACATTTAAATCGATATAATAGAGGCAACCTAATTACAATTTATTGTATGATAAAAATAAAAATAAAATAAAGAAAAAAAGACTTGCTTGTATGACAAAACAATGTTATCAAACAAATCTAGTTCGGCAAGCTTTTCTTTTTGGTGAATACAACCAGCTTCTAAACAATCACAAAAAAGAATCGATTAATGCCAACTTTGTTTATCCTCTTATTATAACTCCTGTACTTCTCTATCTATGTAATTTTTATTTCTTTATTATCAATTTGTCATTTTCTTAGTGATCTCTCACAGTCGATAATATACAAAATAACACTGAAATTCATTGGTTATGAATGATTTTTCCTCAGAACTGGCTGTTGATCTTGGCGATGGTTGAAAAAATATTACAATTCTCAAAATGCTTGTTCACCATTTTCACAACATTTCATGTACATAGATAATTAAGAGACCATAGGCATTGCCTGTTCTTTTGGCTTTGTAAGCCATTTGCTCGCCAAAGAGGTATTTCTTGTGTTCTCTGCCTCAAAAAACAGAGCACTGGGCCTTATTCTTAGAAACATTCAGAGGAAAGGTAAGCACATATTGTTTTATCTTTTGCTGATCAGCAACCTGAAACATAAAGCTAAAATTCAGCTATTTGTCTGTGTGGTTAGCCCAAACTTCTTTTTTTTTGGGGACATTTAGGCCATTAAAGTGAAACTCACACACACAACGCATACACATAGACTCGAACCTTGGACCTCTTAGTTGGAAGCCTAAGCTCTCAACCAATAGGCCAAAGAGAGTAGTGTGTTAGCCCAAACTTTGTCCCACTAAATTCAAATTCGTAGCACAATTCTCTGTTGTTTAATTTTTAGAAGTATCTAGGATGAGGAAATGATTGATAACGGTTAGTTGACCAGAAAAGGTTAGTTGACCTGAATACCTGATTGACCTGATTGTTTGTTACCTCATAAAATTTCTCTACTCTGGATCAACACATCCTCGTTATCGAATTTTGCATCCTTTGCATAGGAATTTGTTTCCTTGCTGGTTAGTTGAAGAGGAACATCTAACTCTGGAATACGCTGAAAAAAAAATATCATAATTTTCAGATTTCCTCATAGCATTTGTTGACGAATCATCTTTTGACTTTTTTAATAATTATTTTTAATCTTATCAAAATTTCAGATTTATATCCTAAACATAGTTTATCTTAATTGGCAGGAACTTGAACCTTTTTAAGTTTCACTTTGAAATATTTTTCCATCAAGGTGATATTTATATGAATTCACATATATGTTAAGAAAATCTGGCATTAATCCAGGACATTTTACGTACTGAATTATCTTTCTTATCTTTATATCAGTGGCATTTTATGTTAATAATATAATAATGCAACATATGAGCAAACAGAGACACAGTTACCATTGAGAATTATCTTGTAGATCTGATAACTACAAAGTAAACCTCCCTGCTCAAATTGAGATTTACAATGCCATAATTTGACTTTTCTTGGAGTACTTAGTTTATGTGTTGTCTTCTTTCACTTCGCTTGAAATTCTACCTTTATGTGTATGAAAATGAAATTACCATGCAACGAATGAGTGGCCAGTTGATCTCACGGAAGAAGGAATGCTGCTTGATTTCGTTGGCACCAATGTTAGATCCCAAACGATAGGTAGGGTCTCTGTGCAGCAATCCATTTATCAACTGCCTTGCTGCAAGGCTAACCTGCCAAAAGTTTCATGCTTTGAATTCATTAGGTATCCATGAAATTTTCATAAATGTTGGATTAGTTTAATGCAGCCTTCATTTTAAATTTAGCTATTCATTAGTTGAAGTCCTAAGAACTTGCAAATAATTCTTTTCTTGTGCTTTATAAGTGTAAACACTGCATGGGCTTCATTAAAATAATCGAGACCAGAGTGCAATTTTTTGAGTAATGTGTACCTATCCTTTTGCTTTCGGAGCTGCAGAACTTACATGAACAGTATAAAGTGATCTAATGTGGTACTAAAAATCTGAGGCTATCGCATCATCTAAAGTTGGTATGAAGCTTATTCTTGGTTAACTAGCCGTGCTTTGATTCATGACTTAGAGCACTAGGTAGTGCTTCAGAAGCATTTAGAATCACTGGACTTTTGTGTAATTGAGCTCCATCATGGTTAGGTAGTGTTCATTATGCTAATGTGGTCGACTTATATTAAGTTAGTATCAGAAGCGTCTTCAATTTGGCCCTTTTCCAATAAAATTATAAATCTGTTGATCTATTGTAAATAAACTAGTAAAGCTTAATATGGGTGTGAATAGAAGATTTGAAATGCAAGATTTGGATGAATGCTTATTAAATTTGTACTAGACATAAAATCTCACCGGTATGCTGCTTGGAAAGGTAAGATCTTTGTACAAAATGTTGGCAAATGTCCTTTGTCTATTTTTTCCTCTAAATGGTGTCCGGCCATACAGCATCTCATAGAGCAATATTCCTGCACGTTCAAAACGAAAGAACAGTTTAGAAGATACTTTTACTGACTGTATACTAAGATAGCTACATCAGTTTCAGAGGAATGCCTTTTTTATCCACACAGCAAGTTTAGGCAAAAGAAGCCTGCTTTGATTGCAGATGCCTAATGTTTTTATTTATTTATTTATTTTTATGAGAATATGATGTTCAATAATTATTTGGTTTCGAAAGATAGATTTGTGAAAAAAGAATGCTCGTATGTGGGAAAATCCAATTGTAGTTTTTCATAAATACATGGTTGTTGATGTTGATAGCTGTTCCGAGGTCGACCCTATCAAGGACAGCGAAGTGACAAATAAACTATGTGACATCACACAAAATTAGTTCGAAACGTGTTGACGAAAAGTTGAAATCACTCAAATGGCGTTCGTTTTCAAAACAAACAATTTCGTTGCGTTGAGAAGTGCTGAAATAATTATGATTGACGTCCATATTAGACTGGTTTTTTATCGACAAAAATCAAGAATTTGCATGTGCGAGGTGACGACACCCAAATTTTTGTTCCTTTTTATGGACTTGAGGGGCCAAAATGTTCCTTTAATTAATTTGGGACCATTTTGGTCCTTCAAAAATAGTCAAGAGATCATTTTGGTCCTTTTTTAATTTTTAAAATGTCCTATAACTCTAAAGTTACTCATTTGCGGCTTAAATCTTGATGAAATTAAAACAATCAATATCTACTAAAAGTTTAAATATTTAACGTGAAATTAATCACCTAAGACTTAAAGGATAATCCATCCCTTTGCCACAATTCTTTGGTGGAGATGAATTATAGAATAACTTTATTTCATAAAGTGTGAATGTCTAGTCGAGCATATCGCTAATATTCATTTTCAAACATTCTCTCGCCAGCAAAGACATGACACGTGTCCTCTAACTAGTAGTTTTGTCACAAATGACACTACAAATTAACAACTATGAATGGGGCCCTCTGAAAGGTGGTTTTGCAGTGAAATAGTAACATTAAATTACGATCACGAGTAGAGACTGCTTGTTATCCAATGGCTCAAAACTCTTTAGTAATGAATTATAATTACATTTGGTAAGACACAAAGCTCTTTGTTAGCTAAGGTCGATTAATATTTGTCATCTTAGACAAACATTCATTCAAGATCTACAAGTTTCTCCTAAACGAAGCAACCTATGATTGTCAACATGAATCCTTCAGTCATGTTAGGTGGACAACCTCCTCTGACAAAATGGACAAGGGATCACGACAACCTTACGACGGAATCATGAAATCTCATCGGACTTGTCATCATTCTCCCACCATCCGCTTCAAGTATATGGTGGTTAATTTCAAACCTTAAGAATCCGAATATAAATCCAAATTGTTGCTACTATGAGCTGGGAACTTGGTGCCTATCTAACGATTAGCCTTAATCAAAATTTCGCTCATCACTAGAATGGTAATTAACCATAGGGGTTGACGTTTATGGGAAACCTGGAACTCGATCATAAAATTCTCGCAAAATAAGGGCGAAATCTCTTAGTATTGTCTTATCTCAAATCTAATGTATTCTGAAAGTTTACCCTAGAACATCATCCATTAAAGCTCCTTGTCGATATTAAGTGGTGCGGAGAGGGTGGGGCGGGAATTTTCAGAGCCTATAACGGTGACAATATGAAGTGGACAAAGAAATGTACTTACTTTCCTACACTGTGTAGAGCTAAATGATCATCAATAAGCTGTTATTTGGGCAAATTTAATTGGAATTTTGCCAGGAAAAAATTAGCATCCTTTAAACTTTAAGTTGTAGAATGCAAGCCAGCATAAGGGATTGCATCAGTGGTACATTTTCTGTTGTTTGATTTAACTCCTTATTGTTCAGCTGTCATGTTGGTAGCTACTCATAAAATTGATTAATTTATAGTACCATCATATGTATTCAAAATGTTTGGTATTTACCATCAAAATTTTTTATTTATCCATGTACTGTCTTGCTGTTTGTGTTTTGCAGTTTCATGTTACAGTTATGCTTATTGTTAGAGTTTGACCCAATAATTATTTTATAGGCATTCCATTTTTAATCTTAATGATTATAAATTCATTTTTTTGGTTCTATTATAATTTCCATTGATAATCTTACCATCCTTTCTCTATTTCTCTTTTGCCACTCTCTCGTGCCTCTAATTGGGTCTTGTGATGTGAAGAAGTGGCCGGTCTATGGAGACCATCATCTCTCTCTCTCTCTCTCTCTCTCATCACAAATTTAGAGTAGTTTTGAGTGTGCAATGAGGTGGCTGGTGATCTGCTACCCTTCACACATATGTTGCTGTTGCTAGTCATAGCCAGTTACTGCTGAACAAAGTGCATGCAAGGGGAGAGATAATGATATAATTTGAAAAGCTAGTTGACTAATTGGGGTTTACTAATTGTGCAATAAAATGTTATTTTTCATAAAAACTACTATGAATATTTTTGTCATCCAAATCCTTGATTGATAGGCGGAGTCATGAGATGAGATTTAATAATGGATATAAATTTAAGCTGTCGAACTGAAACCAAAACTACAGTCTAATGGCAAAAACAAATAAATAGTGGAGGGTTTAAGTCAGGTACAATTATGATAGTAAGCAAAATTGTAGGAGGCTATAATGCCTCATTTACCATAGATGTTTTATTTAGTTTCAAAGTGCTCTAGTGTTGGATGACTTAATAAGGGAATCAACTACCAGTGTCTTCCTGAGAAACTCGCAGCGTCACTTTCACATATTTTGAATGAGAGTTGATCAGCTGGTTTTCTTTTTCTGGACTTATGTTGCTTACCAAATTGAAATGTTGTATAGATCTGAGATGAAATGGATATTTAACAACCCATGCAAATAAAGAGATGTTCTGGGTGATTGCAAAACTAAAAAGGAGATTATTTTTCTTTATGCTTCTAACTTACCAGTTACATTACAATGATTATGCACAAAATGAATTATTGGTTCTTATTTCTTGTCAGAATTAGTGATTATTTTAGTTTAAATTAGAGATGGAGACAAAATGATGATTTCCATACCAAGAGCCCACCAGTCAATGGCGCTGCTATGGGCTGCACCTGTGATGATTTCCTGAAAGACAGAGATGTGAGGTTAAAAACATCACTCCAACTTGTCAACATTCATAATAAAGTTGAATCTAATTTTCATTAAGATGGTTAAATATCTAATTCTAGCCGCAACTAAAAAACCTCAGTAATTTTCATCAAATGGTAAAACAAAGTCATTTGGCCTTGGAAGGCATAGAACTATGTGATGAAATAGGATTCCATTTCTTCATGCAAGTTTTAAATCCCCTAAATTATGCAAATTATACTAAGAATTTGCAAACTTCTCAATATAAGACACTTATCCTCTTTTGTTGATTATGAACGTTCTGACTTTATGATGGCTTCCTCCTACAAATGAAGTATGAAATCTCAATGAATAAAAAATCTACTTAATATTAATTTGGTCCTAGTGAATTTGATTAGCATTGTAATTAATATATTTAGTAAAATTTCTATTAATAGTTTCAAAATTTATTCATGAGTAAGATAACCAAAAATAATGAGAAAGAAAAATGAAGTATGCTTAGTAAGACACTATTTTACATTCCACATCCCCTTATGTTATTCATGCTCCATCCACTCATCTGCTATCACAGTCGTAGCCACATTTGCCTAGTTCACTCCTGCTCTGAAATCATCCTGCACGATCTCTTCGAAATCATGCGCGAACCCTCACCAAGCATGCAGCCTCACTCTCACCCTTGATTCTTCTCTCTAGCATTGTGACCCCAGCCGCTTCTCCCTCTTGCTCTTGCTTTCTATAAGTCACAGTGACCCACTCCCTCGTGTACTCTCTCTCACGTAGATCTCTCCAGCCTTCATTGCTTATTCATCATCTCTCTCTTAGATGCCACACTTAGGTCCCCTTATCTCTCTCATTCTCTCTCTCCCTTGCACATACGAAACAAGGACCCAAACCACATTCTTGATCATTTTGCTCTAGATCTTATCCACGTTGAAGCCATTGATATCTTCTCCCACACTTAGTGAAGACCACATGCTTTTTGTATTCTCTTCCTCACACTACTATTCTCTATGTGCACATAATCTATACTTCTCTACTCCCAACTCCATTGAAGTGCCTCACCTATCACTTGCTCGTTTTCTTTCTTGGTAACTAATTGCTCTACTCACAAAAGCCCTCCTATTGTTCCACAAACCTTAGCACAACTATTTGCTTTTGCATGACATAAGCTACGGAGACGGCGACAACAACTATGGCCACCTCAAATTTTCTCTCTCGAACCTCCATGACATAAATCATGTCTCACCCTCTTTGACATCTGTCAGGTGAGCCTCATAGCTTTTCCTATAGCATAAATCATGTTGTGCTCCACTATGATATATGTTTGAGCATACATCATGGTCTTTTTGACATTAAAAAACTAAGAAAAACTATGGAGAGATGTCTGTTTGTGGTCTCTCATGTTTGAACAGCTCAAGCTCTTTTTATTAATCACATAAACTTCTCCATTGAGTAGGTAGCCACCTAAGGTCTTTTGCCGCTTTTACCACCATCAGAACTCATAGTTTACTACATGCAACAATGGTCTCATTTGCTTGCTTCAATGAGATGCATGGAGGAGTTGCAACTGTAAAGAAATGCTAAAAGAAGAACACTAATATTTTAATTAAAAAAGGCTAATCATTCAAATTAAATGCATTTGTACATTACACTCATGGAGCGCGCCAACAATAATATAAAATTAAACGTACCCTTGCCACTTTTAAGGCGTTCTCTCCAAAAAAAAATTCATCATAAGACAACACATACAATATTATCACTACAGAAAACCTTTGATTAATCTCTCCTACATCAAGGCAAAGGCATCCATATGTTTGCTTTCCCATATGGTGGCCCAATAATCATATGCTCTCCCAATTAGCATCTCTCCTTATGTTCACTCTACAATGCTGTTAGGACAAACAATCAATCACTTTTCCATCAAAATAGTGGGTTTTGCTGGATGTCCTCAGGTAAATCTAGCTGTATAAATTGTTCATGAAATTGGCTTAAACAATCTAAATGCCTTCAATTACTCCATGCATTATGCTTAGGTTAGTTTCCTTGCAATACTCGATAGCATATCATAAGTTGAAAATTCACTAATTGTTCGCATGAGTGTTGGTTTCAGTTGAAATTCTATTTTTGTGAGATGTCAGATATGGGCACACATTATCCTAAAATCTGCAGTTCATGTATTAAAGTTTGTAGTTAGAAATAATCATCGAGGGGATATTGTAAGATGTAGCTGATTGAAAAATATGAGTATTATGTAGCAGATTTGTTATATGAAGTAAAACCATCATCACATTAACTAAGTTTATCATTTTCTAGATCTTAAGCGAACTCTAAATATGCGTGATTAGAGTGCTTTTATGTTTCAAATTTGATGGATGACATAAGAAATATTTTTGTTGCCTTCTTTTATAGTCTTATATCTCATATGCTCAATTGAGATTATAAATGCATACAATCTGCTTAACTATGAGATAAAGGGGTAAGTAATACAACCTATTAAATGGAACCTCTTTCCATTTATATTATGTTCTAGTTAGTGATTATGAAGGTGATCTACAATGTTTGCATTTATTCTCAATGATTTCGTCTTTACGATATTATATACTTCCATTGTTAAAACAATCTATCTGATGTGATGCAAGCTTGAGTTACACAAAATTATGAAAGAAAATTTACTATTAGCTTAACCGTTATAAAATCATGCATCCATTCAAAGTTGGTTACGAGAAATCTTTGTGTTCTACTCGCTTAGGCAAAGAATTACAAGGAAATTAACCAAACGATTTAATCAATACAAAGGAGAAAGTAACGTTAAAAGCTTATAACTTGAATCCAACGATTAATAACGAGTTGTTCACCTTGAGGCCTTTCTCTCTTTCCTACGAATCTAGGTTGAGCGGTGGAAGAGCGTCCACGCTAGAAATGAAGTCGCCACGAGGAGGGAGGAGCCAAGGAACATCTTTGTTGAGAAGGAACTCAGAGGTGGAGGTGGCACGGGAGGATGACCTTTGATGATCCAAGTGTAGTCTGAAAATTGATCGTCGACGGCGTCCACTAGGGTTGGAAGGATCCGATTCAAGTACTCCTCGACGGTGTCGTCAAAGTCAAATCCAACGTCGAAGAAAGGAGATCGAAGGACGTGGATGGATCCGTGGATGTCGTAGAAGAGTCCGTGATCAACGGCGGGATCCGCCATACAACATGGACTTGAAGATGAGCGGTCACCACAAGAAACTCCAAGGGGGGGAAGGGGGTCGGCCTGTGTTGTGGCTTGGGATGAGAGGGGCGGCTAGGTTAGAGAATTGTTTAGGGAGTTTTTCTAAATCTGAAATTAATTTCAGATTTAAGTGGTTTTGGAGGGAGTAAATTGAATTTCAAAACCTAATTTAATTGAGGGAGGGGACTAATTAGGCAAGAAAGTAAATTGCCCATTCATGGGGGTGGGGGGGGGGCAACATAGGGAGGAGAGGGGAGAGAGCTTTGTGTAGAAAACTGAAATAAACTTCAGTTTTAATTGAAATGGGAGGGAGGTTTAATTGAAATCAATTTCAAATTTCAAAATAGAGGAGCATTGATGGCAATCAATGGGGAGCCCAAAGATGGGGCCGGCGGCTTCAAGTGGGGAGAGGGAGATAGGGAAAGGGGGAGAGGGGTTTCCAAATACGGATGATGACTAGGAAAATTATTTGATTAAATCCAATTCAATTTAATTTCAAAATTGAATTCATTCAAACTTTCCTTAATTGGGATTTTCCAAATTTGGAAAGAATTTGAAATTTGAAATTCAAAATTCAAATTCAGAATTAGCGCGGGGGGGGGGGGGGGGGGTGGACGGATGGTGGATGGACGGTGGTTAGGTGGCCGACCGGCGGTGAGAAGGTGGGCGGCGGCAACAGGGTGGGCTCGGGTTTCTTCAAGTTCCTGTGTTTTACTTGTGATCTTCTATAGCGGAGAGGCAAGAGACTAAGGGTTGCAAGTCTTCAATGATTCCTCCACGTGAACTCACAAAGAGATCACAAAGAACTCACTAAGAGATCTCAAAGAAATTGAACTCACAAAGAGAACAAAAGAGCAAGAAATTTCATTCCATCATAATCAATCCTCATACAAGATACAAGAGCCATATATATAGGCTATACATGACAACTAGTACAAAAGTCTAACATGCCCCTTGGGCTACAAAAGCATCAAATACCCCTAAGGGCAAAAATGGAAAGACTGAAAATAAATGCATAATACATAAAATGCAAATACAAATAATCATCTATAGTAAAGACTCTCCATCATGGCCATCGATCGCCAGTGTCGTCTCTGATAAACGTGCTGGAATCTCCTGTCGATGTCCCCATCACTATCTTCTGCCTTTTAGATCTAATTTTAAAGCTAATTTTTCAGTCATATAGAAGTTGGTTGGTACACAATTATCAGTTGGATTCCCCTTTAACAACTTGATAAACTAGTTGAAACAATCTTAAGGCGAATTGTACTCTAGTTTAATGTTCAACATTTATTATTGCAATTGATAATTCTAATTATAGGTGCACTTTGCCGCCAGTTGTTGAGTAACATCCGCAACATGCAAATTGTTGTGCCTTATTATTTGTTTTCTTTTCAACAGTTTGCTCAACAAAGTTGTTCTAAGTTAGGGGCTAATGGAATCAAATATCAAATCCTGGCATGTGGAAAATCATTAAATCGAAAAAAAGCATTAATTTTTGAACTTCATTTATTACTTATTGTTTGATTTTTAAGTTTATCTTTATGGGCGCATGTTTAATCGGAACAACATTTACTTGAATTACAAGTTATGGATTGCTACATCTGGATATAGACTTGAAGTTTTTTTCATAACTTTAGACAAAAAATCCTTAAAACTCTTTTGAAAGTTGAATCATATTATTGACATTAATTTCATTTAATAATACAGTTATGAAAGTAAGGTGTGGTCTTCAATATTCAAATCGACTTTTTTCAATTCATCAATTGTTGATTTAATTTCTTCTTTAAACTAAAAAATGTGCATCCCTAATTTGAATTCGATTTGCATTGCTGGCTGTTTCTAAACACAACGTCACAACCTACAAACAATATGTTCATCATTTACTTGTATCTGTTGCAGAAAATAGAAAGGATCCTTAAAATCTGCATCCCATGTTATTATTCTCCATAATTTGTGTTCTGGCATAGTATTATAAAATTGGAAGAAATCCCTAAAATATTCTCCATCTATTATTCTTCTCTATCAACATGCATACAAGCCCTTGCTGCATGTTTTATAAGTTGCCGTTGACTATTTCACGCAACAGGCAGTCCTTCCAACAGCAAGATGTTTAGTGAGCTTTTAGCTGTATTGCTTTGCCTTTTTCACTCATCCATTTGAAAGGCGTCTGGAAGTGATTACATTAGTGATAAAGTAAGCACGTTGAATTCATGTTTGATTACTTTATGGAAAGTTGCCAGGCTGGCATTTTGCATCCTTAATACATGCAATTTTAAATACTGATTACGACATAAACGATTTGTAAGCTCTATTTTGGCCTTCTTGTTGGATGCAAGTTTGTTGCTAGTTGGGAGCATATTTACAAGATTTATTAAGCTATTGCCTACTCTTATTTCTAGCATGAACTTGAAAGTTAGATTCTCAACCTGAACTCAATAGAGTGAAGCTAGTTTTCTACTGAAGTGATAAATAATGTGATAAGACTTGATGATCAAAACAACACACAACAACATAAAAAACAACAACTTACTCCAAATAGATCCAGAAATAACACAAAGAAAGCTGTTTTTACTAATTTCCAAGCAAATAACGACAAGATACAAGTTGATTCATTGTTCGAGAGATGAATCGTTTCTCCCACAATTCCTAGAAGCTACTAGGAACCCAAAACACCTCACAAAAACTGTTGCAGAAATTTCAAAACATAACATGAAAAGCCTAACCCCCCATAATTTCCCCCCTTAAACAGCTCAAATCTCTTAATAAATGCCTCTTACATCTTTCCCAAAGAGTCCCTCCCTTTCTCAAAGAGTACCTCCCTTTCCCAAAGAGTTTCCTCCAAAAGCCTCTTCTTTTGTGATAAAGGAGGTCTTGGGCCCCACATGGTTAGCTGGACTGTTGCTGCTTGCTGCATCAATACTCTCATCCAAAAAAGTCACCTTGTCCTCAAAGTGGAAAAAGGAAAATTGCTTCTGAATGATATTGTAGGGTCGCCTCATATTCTGGTAAATCTTTTCACTTGATCAACACCTCCTTGATCCCCATATCTCCTTGACGCATCCCTTTCACCTCCAATGTTTCTAATATCACCTCCCTATCCTTTGAGAATGTGACCGGTAGTGCGAGCGAGGGTGTGTGGTTTCCAGTGGCTCGTCTCAGTTGCGATACATGAAATATGAGATGGATGTCTGAGGTCGGTGGCAACCGTAGGTGATATGCTACTGAGCCAATGCACTCCACTACCTCGTAGGGCTCGAAGTAGCCGGGTGGGGGAGAGTTTCTCATTCCTTTGTCGAACCAAAATCCTCTATTTGTAAGGTCGGATCTTCAAATAAACCATGTCCCCAATCTTAAACTGCAGATCTGTCATATGCCCAACCTCTTATTTCTTCATGATTTATTGTGCTCTTTGTAGATGTTCCTTCAATTATGCCAAAATACGATCTCTTTCTCCCAAGTATTGCTCCACTGATGACACTGGTGTGTTATGATGCCCACAATATATCATATGAGGTGGATCCTTCCCATATAGAATTTCAAATGGCGTTGTCTGGGCTGCTGTATGATATGAAGTATTATACCAATGTGCTGCCCAGGCTGACCATTTGGCCCACATCTTTGGTGTATCTGATACAAAGCAACGAAGATAAGTCTTCGCACTGCGATTCACCACCTCCGTCTTACCATCCGTTTAGGGTTGGTAAGCTGTACTCCTCTTCATGATAGTCCCTTGAATCTTGAATAACTCCATCCAGAAGTGGCTCAAAAAGACATTATCCCGATCGGACATAATTGACTTAGGTATGTCATGCAAACAAACCACCTCTCTAATTAATGCTGCCACCGACATCACGGTGTAAGGGTGGCCTAAGGGAACTAAATGAGCATATTTGCTCAATCTGTCCACCACCACTAGAATCACAATTAACCCGTCTGATCTAGGTAGTCGCTCAATGAAGTCCATAGTCATCTCCTCTCACACCTTCTCGGGTAATGCTAATAGTTGTAGAAGACCATCTAGAGCCATAGTTAGGTATTTATGTCTTTGACACACATCACAACTGAACACCAACTCCTCTACATCCTTCTGCATGCCACGCTCCGCTGCAAGTCTATGATATGTCTTCTGAACTCTTGAATGTCCCCCAATAGATGTGCCATGAAACTCCTGCAACAAATGAGGGATGTGTGGCGATTTCCTGGAAAGCACAAATCATCCTTGGTATAACAACTTCTAGCTCATCAAAGAATAATCAGGTTGGGTCCTTTGATCTTACTCAACTCCTCATCCTGCTTGCACTCATGTTTCAAGGCCTCCCAATCCACCATCATGGGAATAGATAGACTCATAACTTGAGTGTCTTCACTACGCCTGGAGAGAGCATCTGCTGCTTTATTTTCTAACACGGGCTTGTACTGGATGTCAAAGTCATAACCCAACTTGGAAAGCTACCACTGATGCCATCCTCTGCTCTAACATGAACTTCAAACTTCTCTGGTCGGTCCTTACTATGAAGTGTCGTCCCAACATAGAAGGTTGCCACTTTTGTATTGCTAACACTATCGCCATTAGCTCCCTTTCATACACTGATTTCAGCCAGGCCCTAGCGATCAAACCCGACTGAAATAAGCTGTCTCTAACTCTGCATAAGAACTACTCCTAACCCATAACTTGATGCATCAGTCTCTACTAAAAATGATTGGCTAAAATTTGGTAGTGCAAACACAGGGACACTCTTCATGGCTTTCTTCAGCTGCTCAAATGCTCGAGTGGCTGCCACCCCCCATTTGAAACTATCCTTATTCAGTTGCTCTGTCAACGACCATGCTATAAAACTGTATCCCCTCACAAATTTCTTGTAGTACCTTGTGAGTCCTAAGAACCCTCTCAACTCCTTCAGAGTTTTGGGTAAGGGCTACTCCAACATAGTCTCTAAGCTACTCTTGATTTGAACACCACATGTCCCAAATACTCCACTCTCTGCTGTGCAAAGGAACTCTTCTTCAAATTGGCATATAGTTGATGATCCTTCAATGTTACTAACACTACCTAATTGTTTCACATGCTTTGCCTCAGACCGACTATACATTAAAATATCATCGAAGAAAATCAATACAAAGTTGAGGAGGTAGGGCTGAAATACCTTGTTCATAAACGAGATGATAGTTAGGGCGTTGGTAAGCCCAAAATGCATCACTAAGAACTCGTAGTGGCCTTTATGAGTCATAAAAGCAATCTTTTGGATGTCATTGGGTCACATTCTAATATGATGATATCCCGATTTCAAATCAATCTTGGAGAACATCTTCGCTTCATATAACTCATCCAACAACCCATCAATGACAGGTATAGGAAACTTATCCAATATTGTTTCCTTATTCAGAGCTTGGTAATCTACACAAAATCTCCAACTACCATTATTCTTCTTCTCCAACAATACCTGACTAGAGAAGGGACTAACATTGGCCGAATGATCTGGTCCTCCAACATCTCCTTGATCAGTCTCTCAATTTCATCTTTATGAACATTTGAGTATCGATAGGGTCGAACACTGATAGGGAATACCCCCTCCTTCAGCATGATGGCATGTTCATGCTCCCTTGGGGTAGGTAGGCCTTGACGCAGTTGAAACACCTCGTTGAATTGTTGTAGAAGTGGTTGGACTATCTCTGAAACCTCCTCTTTCCCCATACTTCCTCTTCCCTCGAGGCACTGGAGTTCCTCCAAGAATCCCATCCCTTCTCTCTGGATTGCCCTCACCATGGTCTTGAGAGAAACCTTTTTGGATAAACTAGGATCCCCTTTGATTCTCACCTTCCTCTCTCTCACCATGAATTCCATAGTCAATGCTTTCCACCACCTTATTTTCCCCCAATGTCTGTAACCACTTCCAAAATTACATATGTGCTCCCTAACTCTAAGGGAAGAAAATCCTCCTTCACCTAGATCTCCTGTTGTGTCACCATAAACCCTAGGTAGATGCCTTTACTCTTCTCCATCTTCCCCATTCCCATAATCACCCCAAAACAACCCTTGTTAACTAGCTTCATCCTCAATTGGTCCACCACCTGATTAGAGATGAAGTTGTGGGTAGCCCCACTATTCAACAAAATTATCACTGATTCTTCTCATATCTATCCCCTTACCTTCATGGTGTGATTTGAGGTAAACCCCATCACTGAGTTTAGGGAGACCTCCGCCACATCTAGGTGCAAATGCTCCTACTTTTCAACCACCTCCTCCTCAAGAGTCTCCTCATCATCACAGACTGTAAGTACCTGTAGCGAACAATCCTTGCAGCAGTGGTTCGACGCAAATTTCTCATCACAACGGAAACACAATCCCCTAGCCCGCTTCTCTTGAACTTCTGCCTCAGTCAACCGCTTGATATTCCCCCCTAGTCGCGTTTTCAATCCCCTATCCTCGGGTACTTCTCTCTGAATGGGCACATGTTGTACCTTTGGTGCCGAAAAATTAGTCGTCGTCTGGTATGAAGCTCCTAAATTGTTTTCCTTGCTGCTTCTCTCAAGTGAGTTTTTGTCCTCCACCAATTGGGCTAGCTCCATAGTCCCCCAACCCTCGTGGCCTTAATAACCAGATAGTAGCCCTGATCTCTAGCTTGAGTCTCTTCATGAAATTCCCCTCCAACACTATCTCAGAAAGCCTCCCCAATCAGCTAGAAAGGTACTCAACCCTCTCCCGATAATCCATCACTATCACTTCATGAACAAGAGTAAAGAACTGCTTTTAAAAGTCTCCTTCCTAACTGGTTCGGAAACGTTCTAATAAATTATCTTTGAACTTCCCCCACGACCGAATTGGTTCTCTCATGTCTCTCCACTGTCACCAAGACAAGGCCTTCCCCTCCAAAGCATAAAGCCGATGCCGTGGGTCTCTCTTCCTCCGTCAGCCCATTCACTGCAAAGTATCTCTCCACTATATAGATCCACCCACAAGCATCTTCCCCTTAAAAAACGAGCATATTAAGTTTTCTCAATCTCGGATCCCCTCCGCTCCAACTTCCTCTTCCACCTCCGACTCCTCCTATATAGCGATTGTTGTGATCTCTCCATTGTTCTCTCCCACCTCTCCTCTCATAGATATCATTTTCCTCAAAATCAGCTTTCCTTGTTTCTTCCTCCCAATTTCTTCTCATGTCCCTCCTGGTTATCGGTTCAAGATGTTGCATATTTTTCCTATTGCCCAAGATTTCTACCTCTCGATCATTCCTCATTGTGCTGATATTGGGGCCCCACTTCCTTGGCCACCCTCCGGTCCCCTCGCCTCTGATGTTGCCGGTTGGGTATGAAGCTCCAATATTTTCTTCATCATATCTTCTAGGTTAGAAAACCTTCTTTCCATGGATGAAATCCTTTCATCAACTTCAAATTTGAATCGACCAAGCTCTCCTAGTTTTTTTTATACCAATTTGATAGGACTTGATGTTCAAAACATCACACAACAATATAAAAAGCAGCAACTTACTCCAAATATATCCAGAAATAACACAAAGAACTGTTTTAACTAATTTCCAAGCAAAGCAAGAAAAGATACAAGTTGATTCACTGTTCGAGAGGTGAATCGTCTCTCCCACAATTCCTAGAAGCTACTAGGAACTCAAACAACTCACAAAAAGTAATGCAAAAATTTTAAAACATAACATAAAAAATCCTAACCCCCCCTTAAACAGCTTAAATCCCCTAATAAATGCCCCTTACATCTTTCTCAAAGAGTCCCCCTTTGCCAAATAGTTTCCTCCCAGAGCATCTTCTGATCTTCTCCCATAGATGATAAAGGAGATCATGGGCCTCACATGAATGGCTGGATTGTTGCTGCCAACTGCATCATAATGACCTAGCAGAATGAAACTATCTGTGCGATTTAGTGAAATTTGCTCTTGATCTAAAAAAATTCCGTGTGGGACGTTTAGTCTAAGAATTTTATTCTTGGTGAAGATTATGAAATTGGTAATGATAGTCATGCATATCCTAGTTCTTATTAAAGTTAATACATATTTCTAATGTATTATGAGTGTTCCACTAATTACATCGTGTTGTTTTCTGCATGTTTGTTTTTTGATGGATCTCTTAGTACTATTATTTTCATGTGGTTTCTGGAAAAGACATAGCAGTGCACAATCATTTGGGTGTGAGCATTCAAAAATAGAAGGGCACATGAACTTGTGCATGCTTGCCACACTCGCACCTGGGCTGATTATTTCCTAAGAGAAAACATTTACAGTCCTAGAGTAAGTGTTGGAGTATAATTGGTGATGATTATTTCATAAATTTGGAAGAAAAATAGCGATGTGTGAAAATGATTAGTCACATCTTAAAAACAATAGAAACATCATACAGGTGCTATGTACTCTTCTGTTCCTACAAATGAATTTGATTGCGTGGCTGGCTCTGCTACAAAGATTGGTGGAGGATGGTCTTTGGATCTTCTTCTTGTTGGCGTTGCATGCTTGATTACCTGTACATTTTTTAAGGAACTTAGAGATCAGTTTTTGTGGAGCATAGCATATACTTGAAAGCTTGAAGAAGAAAACACAATACTAAAAAAATGAAGGTAAAAGACAATATTAAAAAAATAACATACAAGTAATTTACAACTTGGGACAAAAGCTACCTACCTACATGCATGTGTGTGTGTGTGTGACGTGGGGCTCCCAATACCTTATGACAGATGGTGGCAAGAATAAATCTTGAATTTGGATTTGCTAAATAAATAGGACTATGAGAGGAAGAGACCTAGGGTGAGAGAATGAGTTTGATCGAGAGATCAAGAGATAAGAGGGAATCAAGAGCATGCGAGAGTGAAATGGATGAGGAGCATTTCAAGGCCGATTAGAACAAAGGGAGATCAAGAAAAGAGAATGTTAACAGCTTACTTAGAGGCAAGAAGTTGAGAGCAGGAGAAGGGGATCAAGGGTTTGAAAATGGGATTCTATCTTCTTCTTCCTTCTTTGAACAAGGTAAGAAACTTAACACAACTTCATCTCGTTACACAAATGAGTTTCTTATGTTGCTAAGGTTTGATTAAACCATTCATTAACCTTAGATTGATTTTTAGTAATTATGTGATCTTATTTAAGAGAATAAAATGAAGATGGTTTAGAGCATGTAACCCTATATTACTATTTCTATTAGTTATGCATGTAACCATAAAGATTAATGTTAATTTAGTAAATATTGTTCTCATATTGTATGTTGTAAAGGATTAAGAGAAAATTTATCGAGCTAAAAATAAAGGGAAAGCTTGAGAAAATAATTAAGGATCATACATATATATTTAGGTTAATTTTATACTATGTTATTACTGATAATTTGTGAGTGGGCAACTCATCTTATTCAATGTATGTGTACATATAACACATAAATATGTAAAAAATTATAATTAGTATTTGGATTAATGTTAAAAAGTATATAAGATTTCATAAACTTGGGTTAATATTATTCTTTGATACAATGTTTAAAATTATGCAATTGGATATTGAGGCATTTTTTGTTGGTGAGACGAGGCGTAAGCCTCAAGGCATTTTGAGGCCTGAGCCTCAAAATAAAAATTATGTATTGATGCAAGCAAAAATTTGGGAAAAACCCCAATTTTTTTTTCCCAAATTTTTGCAAGACCCTTCCTAGGAAGTATTGTTTTGACCCCCCTTGCCTACATCATGTATAGAGCAAATAAATGTTAAAAGTGATTTTTTTTATATAATACCCAAATAATATGTTAAAAGATGACATATTAGTTTTTTATTGAACTATGAAGTAACTGATGCAAGGCTCCCAAATTTTTGCTTACAAAAGAATACTCTACCTATAAATTAGAAGATAACAGAAGATTACACGAACTCACTTAAACTAGACAATTTAGACAATTGATGACAAAAACAAACTTTAGTATTATAAGAGACGCTTACAGGGCGCTTACAACTTTGACTTACAAACAACACTAGAACATAAAAATACACCTAAAGTTGCTTTCTTGGATTGAGAAGGAGACAAGTGGGATGGATTCTTGCGGGTAGAAGAAGAGATAAGAAGCCTAGAAGAAATGGAGGCAAGCTCGCAAGCTTTTTTAAACAACAAACCTGCATGTTTTTTTTTCTATTCCAAAAATCACATTCTAACATTTTTTTAAGCCTCAAAACATCTACTATTAAGCACAAAAAGGGCAGCCAAACAACCCAAATATCTCCCATTAAATCCATTAAATTCAAGAAATATAGAAAGCCAAAAAATAGCAAAACTGCTGCAGGAAAACTGCACAGAAAACAGAGAAAATCCCATGGAATTCCCCCCCCAAACAACCACCAAACAGCAGCCCCCATACGGTACAACAAAACAAAGAAGAAAAGCCACGGGAACCAAGCAGTTAGCTGCAGGAACCAAGCAACCATCCACGGGAACCAAAGGGCCAAGACACGGGAACCAGCCAGCACAGGAAACCGAGAAGACACAGCGGAAGCCGAGAAGACAAAGGGAGGAAAACCGAGAGGAAGCATGGGGAAGAGAAAGGGGCAAGATCCACCTTAACGAGCTTCCACTAAACTTAAATAAATGAGCCAAACTTCAACTCATTATGAGCTAACCAAGAGCTCAAAATTAATGAGCTAGGAAGTGCAATAAATCCCCCAATCATTGAGCTAAACTTTAGCTCAAACATTTATAAGCTAAAACTAAGTAAAATTCTAGCATTTTGAGCTCAATACCAAGCAACCAAGACTCACCCGAGAACACCAGAAGCCCAAGGGTCAAAACAAATTCTCGTCTTGTTTTGACCCCCCCTTTGCATGCATCAGTAACAAATTGACATACATACAACAACAACAACAACATCAAGCCTTTATCCCACTATGTGAGATCGGCTACATGAATCCTTTTTCTCCATTATGTCCTATTAAAGGTCAAATTCTCGTTTAAATTTAATAAAGAAAGGTCATTCCTAATATTTTATAACCAGGTCTTTTTAGGTCTGCCTCTACCTTTCTTAACATAAGTCAAATCTAATACCTCTACTCTCCTAACCGGGTCATTGGAAGGCCGCCGTTTTATGTGACCAAACCATCTAAGGCGACTCTCTCTAATATTTTCTTCTATTGGAGCTACTCCAACCTTTTCACATATATGCTTATTTCGTATCCTATCTCTAAGGTAAAGCCACTCATCCACTTGAGCATCCTCATCTCTGCCACACTTAACTTAATATTATGCTTCTCTTTTAATGGCCAACATTCAACACCATAAAGCATTGCAGGCCTCACTACCATCTTATAGAATTTTCCCTTAAGTTTGAGGGGTACTTTTCTATCACACAACAAGCCCGATGCATTCCTCCACTTCAACCATCAAACTTAAATTCTGCTGATAATATCCCCATCTATTTCCCCATCACTCTGAACAATAGATCCAAGATATCTAAAACATGTACTCTTATTAATAACTTGATCGCCCAAAGTCACAATCCCCTCACTAGGTCTATTACTACTAAAATTACACTTTATATATTCCGTTTTAGATCTACTCAAGCGAAAACCTTTAGTCTCTAATGTTGACCTCCATAATTCAAGTTTACTTTTAACTTTCTCTCTAGTCTTATCAACAAGAAGAATATCATCGGCAAAAAGCATACACCAAGGTACATCCTCTTGCAAATGTCTAGTGAGAACATCCATGACTAAAGCAAATAGATATGGGCTTAAGGCGGATACTTGATGTAACCCAACCGAAATAGGAAAATACTTGGTCAAACCACCTTGTGTTTGAACACAAGTAATCGTTCCTGCATACATATATTTAATGATTTGAATATAAGCATTATTAATTCCTTTCTTTTCAAGAACTCTCCATAGCACTTCTCTTGGAACTTTATCATATGATTTTTCTAAATCAATAAATGTAATATGTAGATCATCCTTATTTTCTCTAAATTTCTCCATCAAACCTCTTAATAAATGTATGGCTTCCATAGTCGACCTACCTGGCATGAATCCAAATTGATTTTGAGAAACATTAGTATCACACCGCAACCTATGATTCATAACTCGCTCCCATAGTTTTAAAGTATGACACATTAACTTAATTCTTCTATAATTCGCACAATCTTGTGCATAACCTTTATTCTTAAAAATAGGAATTAACACACTCATTCTCCACTCATCTGGCATCTTTTAGTCTTCAAAATAGTATTAAAAAGTTTAGTAAGCCAAGAAATACCTTCATCTCTTAAGCATTTCCACACCTCTATTGGAATATCATCAGATCCAACAGCTTTCCACCCTTCATTTTTTTTAAAGCCTCTCTAACTTCGATTTTACTACGTCGATAAAAACACGATTCTTTGTTTTCATTTAGGGTGTTAAGGTCACTATAGTCAATCTTATTTTCACAATTTTCATTAAAAAGTTTAGCAAAATTTCTCATCCACCTTTGTTGAATATCATCTTCTAAGAAAAATATTTTTTTGATCTTCATCCTTAATACACTTCACTTGAACTAAATCCTTACTACTCCTGTCTCTTTGTTTGGCTAACTTATATATATATATATCTTTCTCCCTCATTAGTATCTAATCTATTATATAAATCACTAAAAGCTAAGGTCTTTGTATCACATATTGCTACACTTCACTTGAACTAAATCCTTACTACTCCTATCTCTTTGTTTGGCTAACTTATATATATATCTTTCTCCCTCCTTAGTATCTAATCTATTATATAAATCACTAAAAGTTAAGGTCTTTGTATCACATATTGCTTTCTTAGATTCATTACTAGTCTCTTTATATCTTTCCTAATTATTAGAATTTTTAAAATTAAACCAATTTTTATAACAAATCTTCTTATTCTTAATCTTTTCTTACACATTTGGATTCCACCACCAACTATTTTTACTATTAGGATTTTTTCCCTTTGATACTTCAAACACATCTTTTACAATATTCTTAATATCACTAGCCACTTTAGCCCACATAATATTAGCATCCTCATGCACAATAAAATCTTAAGATCTAAAATCTTACTTTAAAAATTTTTTTTGTTAATATTCTTTAAATGCCCCCATCTAATCTTAGAATATTGTTTTACTTCATTTTTTATTATCTGTCCATTTATCTTAAAGTCCAAAACTAATAATCGATGTTGGGTACATAAATTTTCACTCGGGATAACTTTACAATCTTTGCAATATAATCGATCTAATTTTCTTATAAGAAAATAGTCAATCTGGGTTGTACTATATCCATTTTTATAAGTGATGAGATGCTCATTCATTTTCTAGTTTTCTTAAATAAGGTATTAGCAATTAAAAAATCATAAGCTAAACAAAATTCTAAAATGGTATTTCCACCTACATTTGTTGTTCCAAAATCATAGCCACCATGAATGCTTTTAAAATCATCTACCTCTCTACCAACATGTCCATTTAAATCTCCTCCAATAAATTTTTTTTCTTCTAGAGGTATCGTTTGTAATAATTCTTCTAAGTCATTCCAAAAATTTAATTTAGAACTCATATCCAAACATACTTGATGAGCATAAGCACTTATAATATTAACAATCTTATCATCAACAACAATCTTTAAAACTATAATTCTATCTCCAATCCTATTAATTTTTATAACATTATCCTTCAAATTCTTATCTATAATAACACCTACACCATTTCTAGTATGACTCCTACCCGAATACCAAAGTTTAAATCATAAACTATCAATTTCCTTAGCCTTCTCTCCAACCCATTTAGTTTCCTGAATGCACAAAATATTTATCTTCCTATGAATCATAATATCTACTAATTCCATTAATTTTTCAGTAAGCGATCCTATATTCCAAGTTCCTATCCTAATTTTAGTTTCATGGACTAGCTTCTTTGCCCACATCCGTCCTTGATGTGGGAAACCTTGCCTATTTAACACTGCACCCGGGCGCCGGTGCAGCGGCCCTTGTACACTTGTCACTGTATTCAGGCCATACAACACGTCGCTTCCAGGGGACTCCCTAGCATTAACACAATTTCTTAAATGATTCATGTCATTATTATTCGACAATTTTTAAGCTGGCTGTCGATTACCTAACGTAACCCTCCACTTTTCTCATCCAGGACTTGGGACCTAGCAACGGTAGTGTTAAACAAATTGACATACATATGAAACAAAAAATTACATAAAACGGTAAAGTAACAAGTGATAAATTGCATCAAATATAATTGAAATACAAAAATTACATGAGTAAAAAATTATTAGATATAGAAACGACATAAAAGTATCGTCTAACATTAAGTTCAACTTTAAATTTTTTCTTTTCAATTCCCTTCTCATTCATATTTAATTTCTAAAAAAAGTTGAAATAGTTGTTAACAACAAGAAATCATTTGTACTGTCATCATTAAGGTTAGGGCTGTCAAAATCGGGTCGTGGGTCGGGTTCGGGTCCAACCTGAAACTGATCAGACATTGTTCAGGTCAACCTGAACCCGACCCTTATTTGTAAACGGGTCGGTTTTTCGGACCTGAACCCGATCCGCTTCGGGTTCGGGTCAACCCGAACCCGACTCGCATAGTTACAACATTTCGTGTGCTGTTCGGCTTCACTCCTCGGAGTCTTGGACGACATTCCCTTCCATTTGTGTCGGAAGTTACAACATTTTGATCGGAAGCAACGAGGGGAGTTTGCTTGCTGTGCAGGAAACTTTCTCCCTTTCGTGCGCAGTTCAGCTTCGCTCCTTGGATGACGTTCCCTTCCATTCAGATCAGAAGTTACAACATTTTGATCGGAAGCAACGAGGGGAGTTTGCTCGTTGTGCAGGAAACTTTCTCCTTTTCGTGCACAGTTCGACTTTGCTCCTTAGATGACGTTCCCTTCCATTTTGATGGGAAGTTACAACATTTTGATCGAAAGCAACGAGAGGAGTTCGCTCGTTGTACAGGAAACTTTCTTCCTTTCTTGCGTAGTTTGGCTTCGCTCCTTGGACGACGTTCCCTTCCATTCAGATCGGAACTTACAACATTTTGATCAGAAGCAACGAGGGTAGTTCTCTCGCTGTGCAGGAAACTTTCTCCCTTTCGTGCGCACTTTGACTTTGCTCCTTGGATGATGTTTCCTTCAGTTCAGATCGGGAGTTACAACAGTTTGATCGGAAGCAACGAGGGGATTTCGCTCGGTGTGAAGGAAACTTTCTCCTTTTCATGCGCAGTTCGGCTTGGCTCCTTGGACGACGTTCCCTTCCATTCATATCAGAAGTTACAACATTTTGATCAGAAGCAGCGAGGGGAGTTCGCTCGCTGTGAAGGAAACTTTCTCCCTTTCGTGCGCTTTTTCGTTTGGGTTACTGGCTAAATGCCGGGTCAAAATCAGGTTTTTGGGTCAACCCGAATCCGACCCGAAATTCCAAACGGGTCGAAAATCAGGACCCGAACCCGACCTGTTTTGGGTTGATCCGAACACGAAATTTTTGTGTCGGGTTTTCGGGTCTTGTCCAATATCGACACCCCTAATTGAGGGGGTCTTTATTTAAGTCGTCATTATATTGATCTCTCCTCTATCTCATCATGTGGAGTCCAATGCCTGCTAATATACTTATTTATTTATTTCAATTATCTTCCTCTTTCATAAATATTTCACATCGACCCAGCCCTAATCGAGCCGATTTGAGCCCGATTAGGCTCGATCGCGCTTCATCGAGCATCGTCAAACTTAAATTGGCCCAAATCAAGCTCAATTTAATTAAATTAAAGTTAATTTGATCGAAGCGATCTAAAATTGATCCAAATCGAACCCAACCAAGCCTCATTGAACCAAATTCAACGCGATTCGATGCCGATTCAAGTCCAATTTCTTAAAATTGATTTGATCATACCCAAATCAACTCAAATCGGTTCGGATCGAGTGCAATTCAGGCTCAATTTCTGCCCAAATCATAATTGGTGATGGTCGAACCATCCCAATTGCTCACTCAGGATCTGGTATTCTACCTACACCTCACAGTAAGCTTTGGCTATCCCAACTTCTTCACATTCCTCAACTTTCACATAATTTCCTATCCATATCAGCTCTAACAAAAGACAATAACATCACCATTTCTTTTGATGTCAATGGTTTCATCATCAAGGACTTGAAAAGGCATCAAGTTCTTCTCAAGGGACCAAGCTATAATGGCCTCTATCCTCTCTCAACTACCAGTCATTCAACATTCACCGCAACTCATTAACCGTCCTCTATTTGGCACAAACATCTTGGGCATCCCCATCATCAAGTGCTCAAGACTATCTCCAAAAACCACAAACAACTCCACATTCCTACTTCTAAAGTTCTTTGTCATGATTGTATTGTGTCCAAAAGTCATAAACTAGTTTTTCCTAAATTTGACTCTAGATCTTCTCAACCTCTTACACTACCACATTCTAATGTATGGGGTCCTTCCTTAGTAGTATCTCATCAAGGTTTTAAGTACTAAGTTGTATTCATAGACGATTTTTTCCGGTTTACTTGAATTTTTCCTATGGTAAACAAATAAGATGTTACACCCATATTCATCAAATTAAAAAATCTGATTGAAAACCAGCTACCATTCAAAATAAAAAGCCTACGATCTAATGAGGGAAAAGAGTACTTGAACTCACAAATGCATGAGTTTCTCAGTTAGTATTGTATACAACATCAAATTTCTTGTCCCTATACACCAGAACAAATGGTTTAGCAGAGAGAAAGGATCGTCATTTGATAGAAACTACCAAAACTCTCCTAAACTCAGCGTTTCTCCCATTCAAACTATGGCCTGAGGCAGCTCTTACCGCTTCTTTTCTCATTAATAAACTGTCGTCTCGGTCCACAAACAACATATCTCTAATACAAAGTCTATATAACATTTTACCTGATTACTCTGCATTAAAAACGTTTGTATGTCTGTGTTTCCATGGCAACCACCAAATCAGCACAACAAATTTGCTCCTAAATCCATACCCTGTGTGTTCATCAGCTATTCATCCATCTCGAAGGGTTACAGATGCTTTGATCACAAGACCCACAAAATATATGTTTTCTTGACGCGTAGTCTTTGACAAGAATATGTTTCCAATTCAATCCTCCCAAACTGATTGGTCCACAACACAGTACTCCTCATATCCAATACCGGGTTTATTAACTCCTACATTCCAGACCTCTACCAACAAGACTTTCACTATACAACCAATAATCCACACATCTGTCTCTCATGCTCCTACATCTCATATCAGACACAATTCTCACTCACCACCCAATATCTTAGGCTGAAGCATCTTTGTCTAACCCTCCAGACATTCCAATAGCAAGTCATCCAATGACCACTAAGTTCAAAACCGGCTCACTCAAGCCACGACATATCCTCAATCTCATACATGCTAATATCAGTGATGATATCTCAAACCAACAAGATCCTAAATGCTACATTGAAGCAGTCAAATCTGCTCACTGGCACAAGGCTATGGCTGAGGATTTTCTAGCTCTACACAGCAGGGTGCATGGAATTTAGTACACATCCAGACAACAAACCGATACTAGGGTGTAAATGAACATTCAGAACCAAATGACATTCTAATTGCTCAGTTGCAAGATTCAAAGCAAGGCTGGTAGCACAAGGTAATCACCAAGAGTATGGGATCAACTGCTCAGAAACATTTAGTCTGGTGGCTAAATTTCCAACCATTCGAGCTCTAATTACAATAGCGCTGCTTACAAGTGGGCCATACATCAATTGGATTGCTCAAATATATTTATACATGGTGATCTAGAAGAGGCAATCTATATAAAGCAACCAAAAGGATTTGAAGATACCATACATCCCAATTATGTATGTCTTCTATGCAAAGCTATATACAATCTCGAACAAGCACCGCGGCAATGATTCAAACTGTTCTCTACGCATCTAAAATCACTCGGTTTTCAACATGGCAAAGATGATTCATCTCTATTCATATTCCACCAAAACCACACTCAATTATATATGGTAATCTATGTGGATGACATTCTCCTAGCCGGCAATAATCCTACCATGATATCTCAGGTTCTTCATCAATTGAACCAGCAATTTATAATGAAACATCTCGGGACAATCACAAACTTTTTGGGTATTCAAATTACTCAGGCTAAGGATTCCTACTTCATGTCTCAGTCATCATATGCAAAGTCTATATTTCAAACAGTCGGCCTACTTCAGTGCAAACCACTTTCAAATCCTACATCCACAAAGCTATCGACAGATATAAATACGGATCATGTGTTGTTCGATTCCCATACCTACAGACAAATTATAGGTGCTTTACAATACTTAACGATCACTAGACCCGACATAGCATATGCCGTCAATGTACTCTGTCAACACATGCATAACTCCTTATCAGAACACATATAGATGCTCAAGAACTTTTAAGATACATTAAAGGAACTTGTAACTACGACATTCCCATCTCACAAGGACCATTGAAGCTGCATTCATATTCGGATGCAGACTAGGTGAGTGATAAACAAACTCGACGATCTATAGCAGGATATTGCACATTTTTTGGAAACACAATTCTGTCATGGAGTGTAAAGATGCAACATACTATTGCTCGTTCTTTAACAGAGGCGGAGTACAGAGCTTTGGCGGCGGCAACCGCTGATATAATTTGGCTGAGAAAATTACTTCAGGATTTTATTATAAATTTGACCAATCCAACAGACTGTGATAACATATCAACTATTGCATTGGCCAATAATCCTGTGTTTCACTCAAGATTGAAACACATTGAAATTGATCAACACTTCATTAGAGATCACATACAATCTCAAAATATTCGTGTAACTCCAGTCACCACTTAGGATCAGCTAGCAGATATACTTACGAAGACACTCTCTACAGCTCGTTTTCAGTTGCTACGAAACAAGCTTACCGTCCAACCTGGACCATTAGCTTGATGGGGAGTAATGACAATAACAGAAATAACGGAACAGGACTTTGGCTTGCATCAGTTTGGATCAATCATAGGGCTACACGTAGGCTTATTGACAGCTCATCCAAAGACTCCAACTAATTCTTCAATCCATCTAGAATGTTCTTTAGCTATCCTATATATATCATACTTGTATCTTGATAAAGATAAGAACTGTAATACAAGTGAATGCAAGAATGAATATTTGATTTCCACAGTAAAGCATGAAGTTAATGATTAGGAAATTCAATGTTATTTGCCACGTAATATTTTCAATGCCATGTAAAAATTTCAAGCGTTCAAGATACAACAACAAAAACAACAACATAAAGCTTTTATCCCACTATGGGGTCAGCTACATAAATCTTTTTTCTCCATTGTGTCTTGTTAAGAGTCAAATTCACATTTAAATCTAAAAAAGAAATGTCATTTCTAATATTTTCTAACCAAGTCTTTCTAGGTTTACCTCTTTCTTTCTTAACATAAGCCAAAATTTTCAAGCTTTCAAGATGATGCCTAAAAAATTTAGATACAGTTCACTAGCCAAGGTGGTAGAAATGTGCATGGAAAAAAATCTTGAAATGCTTAAATGTTATAAATCCAATGTAAAAACAATATAATAATCTTATAACTATTTAGTTTTTTTTAAGAACAAGGATTTACTTATAATTTCTGGAAGATGAAATAAAGAGGATTCTAACTTGAATATAATGATTGGTAAAATAGAAGGAAGATAGCTGAAAATTTCTCAAGAAATAAAATTTATAAAGCAATAATGAACATACTTGAGGTTTGCAATTTGTCAGGAATGATAGATCAAAGTCTGTTAACATTAGATGCCCATCTTCCTGGAGTAGAATATTTTCAGGCTTCAAATCACGATATATTATTCCTGTATCGAAAAAGGGTGAATGTAAGTTGGAGAAAATAACGGTTATTGAAAAATGAATTTGAAGATCTAAAGTTGTGAAATATCTAAAATGAATTTAAAGATCTAAAAGGAGTTTTTACATTTGCCAATAATAACCTACTTTATTGCGACAGCTACATATTAATGCCATTTATTCATTAATTATTCCATTGCAATCACTTAATTTAGGAATAACATGATTTGAAATTTCATAACTTAAGTTCAGTCAAATAGAATAAGTTAGCGATGTGCGAATCAGTAATAAATTGTTGTATGATTCATCATCACTGCAAGTTTCTTGACCCACCATTTGGGTGTCCACACTCTTTGAGCTTATAAGGGTTCCCACCTCTATTATTTAGGTTTAAATTTCACAACTTTGAATTACCAGTTTAAGGTTTGATTTAAAACTTATGCCAGTTACATTTACAGGCAATCTTTCATGCAGTATTGGAATCTCTTAACTAAAATAAAAGAAGGAACTTAATCATAAATCTGTAACAAATCTCTCTTTCTGGACAGAAAAACATATTATGTAATCTATGCTTTGCTCTTAGCTATTCAACAAGTATTAAATGGGAACGCAGAAAAGATGGAACTGCTGCAGCATTCAGAATAGTATGAATCTCTTCGAATTAAAAAATGATACCTAGACAATGAAGGTATTCCAGGCCAACAATAACTTCAGCAGCATAAAACCTGGAATATGTTTGAACATCATCAATTTAAATTGCAGATGATCACTCGACATTGGTATTTAGTATTTATTGCTCTGTACAATGTTGTTTTTTCACTTAAAGATATGCTATTCAGTGGTCTATATTTGGATAAATTTTGTGAGCAAGACCTGGTGAGATTGCAAATGAGAGCTAAGATATGACAGGTCTGATATGCCATAGTTTCATAACTTAGCGATGCTATATTTATGTTAAAAATCTATAGAGCTTGCAAAAAGTACAAATCCTATCAAGAATGTATAATTAAGTCAGTTTCGTATATCTTACCTCCAATAGCTTTCATGATGAATGATCCTTATAATAATCTGTGGATGCTAATATAAAATGTGTAATATCTCGACCTGGTAGACGAAAATAAATTAAATCTTTTTTTCTAACACAACTTATAAATTTCCTTTATCCTACTGAAATTTATTCAAGCCTCATAGCCTAGTGAAAAATATGATAGTTTATATTTCTCCAGCTTTATTTTGCCTGATTAATTGAAAGTAACTGTAACTTACATCACAGATATTTGAAAGGAAAGTTGAAATTCATTATTGCCGTTTTATACAGGTGTTATTCTTGGGGTGCTGAAAAGCAATTCATAGTATTCTTCTCTAAAGAATTAGGAGTTTGATCCTAGAATGCTTAGCAGTATCTTCCTTATTGCAAGAATTGGAAAAAAAGTGCAAAAGATTTTACATATGCTAATTTACAGTACCTTGCAACTTCCTCTTTGATAATCTTCATAGGCTGCCTATCAAGCAATGCAAATAACTCTCCTCCCGGACAAAAGTCTGTTATCAAACAAACGTGTGTTGTTGTCTGAGAAATGAAGGTACAATTAGTAATGTCTGGCTATCTTTCTCTGTATCAATTTATACTTGTTATGGAAAAAACCTAGGACAGCTCTGTTGGCAAACATTTTTTGTATATTTATTGTGTCAAGTGGCATTTTTTTATGATTTCACATGGCATTTTTTTAGCTTAGTGGAATGATACCTTTCTCTGACTGGTTGATATACATTTTTCAAATTTTGCTTCTGGCAGCTAACATTTTTTGTATATTTTTGCCTCAATTTGCATTTTTTTGCTTAGTGGAATGTAAAGTCTGTGATACCTTTCTCTGGTTTATTGATGTACATTTTCCAAAATTTGCTTCTGTTTGTTTTGATGAACTGAAAATTTGCTCTTTGTTTTATATATTTTATGCACTTTTAATGATATTAGAAAACTAGGTCATAATTTAGTTAACCTGAAAAGAAGCGTATAATGTTGGAAGGAAGGGATGGTCCAGTAACGAGTAAATTTCCCTCTCAATGCATGCTCGATGCACCTGTAGAAGTGACATTCCAAGTGAGTAGTCAAATTTTGAACTTTATTGTAGTTTGCTAAATCATAAATGCTTGTGCCGGTAACCGGTAAGTATTTGAAGGAAATTGATATGATATTTTAAGGGAAAGGACTGATGGTGTTTTGAATCTTTTTCTGCTAGGAGAAGATTAAAAATTTACATTTTGAAAGTTGCTTTTTGTGCAACCGCCAAAGTGATGTTTGGAGGCCACTTAGTGGGATATTGACAAACAGTTTAGCATCAGTTGACAAAAATTTAAGCATAATACCTTATTGCGGTTCATCATAACTACTTTGTCCATTGCCTTCATAGCAAATAGTTGGTTTGTGCCTTCAAGTTCCACTAAATGTACGCTGTAACAAATAACAAAATAACCTTATTAATTCACATGCTGACATAAAAATGCAGCAAATTTATTAAATATATTTAAAATGGTTAAATTTTAAACTTTTTGTGTGAATGAATTAATATCAATTTTTTTGCTTGAAATAGGTGATCAGTAACATTAGTCTTTTCAACGAATTAAGTACATTAGAATTAGAAGGGATAATGCATGGGTGTTATAGACTTTTGAATTAGATGATCATAATCCTCCCTAGAAAAGTGTCAAATCCATAAGGGGTGCTAGAGTTGAAAGTGATTTGGGGGGGCTCTAAAAATGCTAATTCAATCTAATTGAAACTAAAGTTCAATGCACAAATAAAATTGGAGTTTTGCTTGCAAAGTCAAGGTTAATACTTAATAGGCTCATGCAAGCATAAAATAGTTAAGGAAACATATGGTATCAAGGTGGAATCTTAATGCATGCTAACTAATTTGAAAATAATAAGTTTAGGCATGATTTTCATCCAAAATAGCAAGGGGAACAAAATTGGAGCTTATTTCAGGTTTTGAATTTTAGTCAAAATCAACTTGAAAATTCACTGTAGGACTTTTTAGCTATTATTCCAAATTTTTTTATATAAATCAAAAACAAATCCAGTAATCTACAATTCAAGGCATGAAAGGAGGACTTTTGACTAATATTCAAGGTGTTTTGGATTAGTCAAAAGTCAAAACTAACTCCATAAATCAAGTCTTGCATGGAAGAGTCAACCATAAGACAATGGGGACATAGAAAATACTATAACTAAGTCCAATAAATTATGGAAAGTGCCAATTTGAACTACACAAATTCCTTCCCCCACTCCCAGGCTTATAAGGGTGATTTCGAGGAATATTTCTTTATTCTATCAATAGTAATTTTCTTTTAATTATCAAATAAATGTAAAAGAATTTAGTAGATGCTTGTTTTATTAAATAATTTATCTAGATTGATAGGATTTATCTTATATTTTCTTATTTTTAGGTTAAAATTGATTTTTTGTGTAAATTGTTTTATTATATTTATATGGGAATTTGTTGGTTATAATTTGACGTTAATTGAATATAATTCGATTTATTGGCATTAGTCTATTCTATATTTATATCACCTCTCAACTTCATATAATCGATGGCTAAGTCCTAGATGATCTAGGAGGCATTTGCTTTCCTCTTGTTGACCTCATTTTCGAGCAGGGAATCCAACTTATGTAGTATTACCACTATTTTTAGTGTTTAACAAAAGATCCCAAGCTATCAACATGCTATTTTTCCAAATTTTCTTGGCTACAAGTTGTGAATTTACTCGTACTTTTGGCTGAGCTCTGAGAAAAAAAATTAGAGAAATATCAAGAAGACTAGGAAAACTTGGGGAATGATGGTTCGATGGAAGAAAATCTAATTAAAATTTTTGTTGATCAATTCATGTTAATCTCTTTTCCTGGATCATATCATAATCAATTTGGGAAGAGTTTGTAATATAATTATATTGTCGTATTGAGTTGATTATGGATCAAGAAATGTCAACTGTTGTTAGAGAAGAGCTAAAGGCATGTTGAGTTATGGAGTTGTAACAACCAAACTTAGCCCTACACCATTTTGAGGAATGATTAGTGTAGTCGCAAAGAGAGCAAGGATAAAAGGTTTTTTCCCCATGGCCACAAGCACCATTCTAACCACTATGCTGCTCTGTTGCAAGGGCAAATTGGTCGGAAATAACTGAGTGATAGGAATTCGATCTCCACACACCCAAAAACAGCAATAACAAAGAGACAGCGCAATGTAAATCGGCAAGAAAGAATGAGATTATGAGCTAATTTTATTGATATCGTCACAACAAACTAAGATACAAGTTAATCTACTATTCGAGAGGTAGATCGACTCTCCACAAATCCTAGACGACGCTAGGAACAACCTAAAGAAAATTATTGTAAAACACAAAAATCCCATAATGAAAATAAAACAGTGAACAAGTGTGGTAAACATAAACAACACTAATGGCCTCTTTCTATTTTTCCCAGATGAGTGGATTAATGGTAAATGGTTTATATTAGAGAAGTTCATCTTACTTTCTATAAGATATTGCAATATTCTGGAATAGTCAAATACTATTCTTGAAGAGAAAAGATATCAGAATATAGGGTGTAGTAAACATAAGCAATATTATTTCCTTGGAAATAGGTGGAATGGAGAAAATCTTACTTCTTGTTAATGTCTTAGAACATGATAGTTGCAATAAATTAGTAACCAAATAAGAACATAATTAGATTCTTGCAAATTAGAAAATTTCATAGTTTCATCACAAGTTGGAAGAGACGCATCAAGATGCTAGTTTTTCATGAGAACTAATAAGAAAATTAAAAGATTTTGACCACATATGTGATAGTTTGTACCATTAAATTTGATAGTGGATAACGTTTTTATCTCAGTACTAGATGAGGGAGAAGCTTAGACATCATGAGGAGGCACAAATAATCTAAGTAACTTGGATCATGAAGATGAGTGAATGCTGGAAAGATAAGAGTTGGTATTTTTTTTGTAGTTGAAAGCAACATTGAAACAAAATATACATCACTAATGGATTCTCCTTTTACTTTGATGCCTCTGATAGTGTCTACATTGATGAAAATGTCTAGTTTCAATGCCTAGATAGAAGCATGTGTTACTAGAGGGTAGTTTGCAAGGGAGGGCATAGCACTGAGGCAAGGGTGTTAGGTAGGGTACGAATGAGGCAATAGAGCAACAGCAATTGCTAACTATGCACATGTAAGGAGAGTACTTAGTACCGAGCAAGTGTGGTTTCAAACTAGTGATGAAAGCTCATGTAAGTGGTGCGAAAGTGAGCGAGTACAGGCAAGTAGGTCAACAAGCGAGTGTGAACTAATGTATGAGAAAGTGAAAGATGCCCAAGGGGTGGGAGGCGGAAGGTGGGAAGGCAATGTCTATAGCTTAACCCAGCTTTGATGCCATGTTAGAGTAGGCAATTTATTTTTGTCTTATTTATTTTGAAGAGTGTGTATACACACATACACAGAGACATGCAAATAAAATGAATACAAATGAAAAAAAAAAAAAAAAGAGAAGAATATCATCAATTTTGATGATATGAAATCATAAATAGAAAAATTTCAACTATTAATTAGTTGATTAATACTTCTCTATAATACTACTATCTACTTGAACTTTTCAAAAGTAATATAAGTAACAACTTATCTAGCAATACCTTCCAGTATCCCCACAGCCCAAAGGTTTTATTGGTCTGAAATGCTTCAAACTTAATTGTTCACCTTCTCCAGTTATCTACATTTGTATGCAAATATAATTTGTCACTGTAAGATATGAGGAAGAATTGATGATTAGCTATTAAGTTTTTTGCCCTTTACTTGTCCACTTTATTTAAATAGCATGGTCATTAGATTCTTCCAATCAATGACCATGAATTTTATCCCTGTTTTGATAGGAGCTTTGCGCATATGGTAAGCTCTTTATAACAATTTTGTGTGTTGCAAGTTCTTACATGTGTGCTTGTGCCATCATCAATGCACTATTATAACAACAAGCTCAGTACAGAAATTCATAATGAAAATGTGTTTCAAGAAAGCCATACCTTCTCTATTGCTTTCCATGAAGATTTATTACTATTGTGTGGCTTTGGAAAGACAGGTTTTGAGTGGACTTCCCACAAGGCCTCAGGTCTCTGAGAAAATTTCAAGAGGTCATCATTGATTAAGAAACTAATTTTTTAGTCTCTTCGAGCAGCCTTAGTAAATAATGTTCTAATGCAACATAGAAGGATTATAACTATTTAACTGCCAGACAGTATAGTAGAGCTCTATGATGCACTTATATGGATTTGGAGAACTGACATAGAAATGATGCTGTAAATGACAATTCTTGAAAATACAGCGCAGAGATTTTGGATGAAGGCTATATATTGAAGTGTGTGTATAATCACTTTAATAGGCTTCTACATTAAATTTTACAGTAAACAAAACCATAATTTTTTATTTCATCAATATTCTTATCCCAAATCATAATTTTCATTACTTGATAGAACTCGTAAAGCAACTATGACAACTCATGGTTCTCCCAATTTGAATGGCATAGATTAGCCAATCTGACAATCCCTGTCTCTTAATAGAGTCAGTGTTCCTGATCAATAGTTTGCTTTAGAGCTCCTTGTGAGGGATTCTGTGATTCAAAATTTTTTTTTTCTTTCTTAGAGTAGGCTTTTCCAAGACTAGATTTGTTAAATGAGTTCAATATGTATTCACGATGTTTAAAGAATTGTGGGTAAAATTTTTCTTCGACCACAAGGCTTCTTGAAGTATTGAAACCCCACTCCGTTGAATTCTTAGTGAGAATTTTGCAACAATTTTTTCTATTTAGTGCTATTTCTGCAAGCAAGTTGATAAAGGATTTCAGTTGGTGTAAAATTAGGTGCAACTATGAAGAGGCATGTGTTCTTATATTCACCTAATGTTGTTCTAGATGAATATTTTATGGAATTCTGTAATTGCTTTATACAAAGAAGAGGGTTATAAATTTGTTGGAGATGCAAAGTATAAATGAATTATAGTATATCCCTCTATGAAGAATGTAGATGGGAATATTAGGTGTATTAATTAATCCTAATGCTAATTAGAAGAAATAAGCATTTACAGACAAGTCCTTCACTTTAAGATGCCAGTTTTCACTCTTATTTTGTTACATGATTTAAAACCTCTTGTAGTCCATGGAGAGTAGGGGGCTATAACAGCTCACTCACTTGATGATGTGCCTCTGATGGTTTGAATTCTAGTATTACTTCATTTTGACATATGAAACTGTTGCAGAAACTAATTTGTCTTTGTTTAAACTGAGAAGCAAAATAAACTAATATAGAGGAATGTGTCTATTAGTTAGGTTAGTGCATTGCAATTTGGAAGATGTACCTTACCAAGTTGGCATCCGGAAGTTCTCTGACAGCCTCATTAACATTTTCTGCCGTGGCTTTAACCTGGTGTTAAGTTTGCATATTAATTCATATGCAAGCAAAAATAACAATGCACTTTTGAATGTACTCGCCTTTTGGAGATTAGTAATTCATTTATAAGTAGGGAAGATGGTTATAAGTGAAACTGGTTGATGATTAAGTATAGCATGTCTACACTACCATTTTTGCACTGTTCATCTCTGTTCTCTCTGAGAGGCGATTGCGAAGGGGTTCAACATGATCACTTCCATCAAGTTGCACGCCAATGAAGTATTGAAGTTCACCCTTTTTATAACAAAATCAATCAATGATCACGGGAAGGGCTAAATCTAACGAATATTGAACCATTGAACATATAAAAAAGGGATTGTGGAATTATACCTTTTGATCGCGCATAGGTTGTAAGTGGAATAAGTTCCAAAATTTTTTTCCTGGATTTTTCATGATGGTAAATTAGTGTGGGATTTGTAAATTTAAGTGGTCATGGTATTATGCTTCTTTTTAAGATATCTTGCATCTTTCTTAGTTGTTTATTCAATGCACGCTAATTGGATTTGCAGGTCTTAGTTTCCTTTTAGTAATTATTCATTTATGTGGAAGTTTATCAGTATTTTAGGTGAATGTGCGAATCTATATACATCAGATTTCCAAGAAGAGTAGATGGCTTTACCACTTTTGGTGTAATTTATAAGTTGAACAGTGATTTCTCTTTGTTCTCTTATAGCATCTCTTATCTTTGAGACTACTGCTTGATCCGTTTCAGGCCCTTGAAGAAACCTGTAAAATCATAAGATGGTCAATACTGCAGCTCATCATAAGAGAGTAAGCTTTCACCTATATATACACATGTAGACAATCCGTATGATACATTGCATGGTAAGAAAAATTAGCAAAATTTATTGTCTGTAATTGCACTGTTGTATATAAGTGGTTATAACCTACAATGCCCTTTTGTCATTAGATCCTTAGATTGGTAGATGCCTTTCATCATATGATAAACCTCATTTTACAGTACTCAGTGACACCTAAAATTGGAGCCTGATAATTAGAGATACTTTATGTTATTTGTGTTAAAATGCTGCTATTTGTCTATAATAAAATGACTTGTATTTCCAAAATTGTAATGTAGAATTTTATGATGTGTTTGTAAATAATTGGAGGATGATGTCATTTCCAAAGTTATAAAAGTAACAATTGTCATGGAACATTAACATAAGCTGCTAAAGCAATCCAGTTAATTATGAGAATGAGAACCAAATTGATTTTATTACCTACAGTTTCTTCCTAGAATCTCTTCCCGACTATATTCTGTCAATTCAAGAAAGCTGTCTGATGCAAATATCTGCAAGAAAAGGGACAAAAACGATGAGTTAAATAAAGTGACTAAAATTTGTTTTATAACTTTGATGCTACACATAAGGAGTGAGACTAGCATTTCTTTAGCAAATTGAATTTTGATAATTATGAAATAATTTTCATATCCAGTCATTTGGAGGCTGAAGTTATCATTTATTCTCTAAATGATGACTCACCCAAGCCCCATATGAACCCTTTGGGGTTGGCTAGAGGGATGTTTAAAATAGTTGAAACTTGGAACTTTAATTTATTTCTAGTCAATTTCAAGATCCTCTTTTGACTTAACATAACTAGCTTGAATGTAATTTGAGATCTCTGTTGGGGGAGATGTGTGTTTATTGTGCTATGTGTGTATCTCTTTAGCGAAACAAATTTTGATTCAACTCGAATCTATTTTCAGTTGAACTCAAAATCCAATGATTTCGATTGGAGTTCACTCGAGTCATTTTTTATTTCAAGTCAAGCAATAGTCAAACTTTTTTTTTTATTTTTTATTTTAGGTCAAGCTAAATTTACTCAAAAACTTGACATGATATCAACGTTATCACTAGCTTACTTTGTTAACATGCCTGCTTAACTTTCTAATTGGTAATATGACATTTATGTGATGCTTATATGAATTTTATGATTTTTATTTCTTTTGTGCGGCCAGCAATATTGACTTCATGCTTCTAAAATTTCTTTATTAAAATCGTTTCTTACAATGGGATTATCAGGAAGTCTTGGATCAGTGATAACAAAATTCTTCTCTATGCGCTCTAATGTTGTAGCAAGATCTATTGCTTGTCGTATATCTTTTTCCCTTTCCACACGGTCCCAGCTCTCTGTGCGCTGTACATCTCTGGTCATTAGAATCTCTGGTTCTATTATGATTTCTGCTGAACTTTTTCTTCTTCTAAAGCTGCAAAATATAGAGCATTTTTGTTCTTCAGAACAGATGGTCAATACCATTGTAATATAATTAAGATTTTTCTACAGTATTAATTTATTCACCAGAAGTCTCAGTTGCAGGTATCATTTATATAAATTCTCTTTTGGTTAACAGGAAATCACCAAAGCCCTGAACTGCCTTCACAAGGTGCTTGCTTTTGAAAGTAGATCAAATTTCACCACATAAATTGGAAAATAAGCTTTTATTCTTAATGGTTTATCGCTGATGATGATGGCAATGCCAACTCAATGTGAAAATATAAATCTTATCTAAAATGTTATGTAGTACTCTAATTCGCATAAGTCAATACATACTAGTATTAAGTGCAATGGCAATTTTGAAATAGAAGTACTGGAAGCATGAAAATTTTAAAATTTACTTAAAAAATAATAAGAATGAAATCCCCCACTCACCCCATTAAGGAAGAGCGGCCTGATTTCCTAATACTTGTTCTCTGAGATTCATTTCTCATGTCATGCAGAGAAGTCAGTCTTCCGGGTGAATTAAGATTCTTCATGTCTGCAGCTCCATGAAGTGGAGATTTGGTGTATCCTTTCATTTTATCATCGATCTTTATGGCAATATCAAATTCCGTAGCTTCCGAGTGATTTTGAGGGCGTCTCACTGTCTGCACAACTTCCGTAATTGAAGACATGGCCGTATCTTTTTGTCTCTCTGATTGAACAAAGGAGCAAGTAAATGTCCTGCATGGATTGTAGTATACCCTAAATTTTTTTGATATTTGGTCTCACCGTCATAGCGGATTAAGGACATTGGCAATGCATTTGGCCGCAATATTTTGTCATTTAAACCTTCTGTGTATTTGCTGACCTCAACCTGCATTCTGAAACGTGTAGATGTTTGGTGAAAGATAATCTTCATTTTTTATGGAAAAAAATATCTTAATAACTGGTGTATAAACAACCCCATTTTACAGCTCTAGGGTGGGATTCCTAAAACCTTTTATTATTATTTGCATAAAAATTATGTAAGCTCCATAAAGTTAGAAAATTGTAATCTTGTTATTACATGTCAACATTTTTAAATAGTCCATGGGCGCACATATGTGCTTATTTTAAGTTGTAATTAACCAAGTACTCTCCTCTGGGAGATGAAAATTAAGGACTTTTACCTCTTTATATTGATCAGATTGAAATTAATAAATGTATAGAGTTTCTCTTTATTATGCAAAGTACACTGCTTGCATGTGTTTCATTGATCTGGATAATGATTGAATACTACCATTTCATTGAATGGTAAAAACTCATCAAAAGATAATCTAACCAATAGTATAATTGCACTTTGCTATTATATGTGAATCCTTTTGCTTGTCAATGAATAATTGTGAATTATACTGTATCGTGATTCTTGGCTTACCTAACAGCTACATTACATTTGAAAGAAATTGGGACGATCATGCAATGGTGTAAGTTCCTTACCCTATGAATTTAATAACATTCCCATTGCCATCCCTTATTGGCGTTATGGTGAGAAGGTTCCAGAAAGGTGTTCCATTTTTCTTGTAGTTCAAGAGCCTGCCACAGTAGCTCTTCCCAGTTCTGACTGTTTCTCTTATCTTTGCAACCTCTTTTAAATCTGTTTCAGGCCCCTGAAGAAAGCGACTGCAACAAAATACAGAATTAATCTGGGATCAACCAAAGAATGTTACTACTCTTGAAAGTTAAGCTGTCTTTGAAACCATTGAGTTTGTTAATGGAAAATTAAAGCTCACCAGTTCCTTCCAATGACCTCCTTTACTGAATATCCTGTCATGCTGGAAAACCCAGCGCTTGCATACATGATAGGGCAATCTGGCGTTCTTGCATCTGAAACAACAAAAGTCTGCTTAAGAGAGGACAATGCATCTTTTAGTTCCTGAGAAACTCTAGGGAAACTTGAATCCATGGCAGAGTTTGATTCATTTGATGTCCTCGTAGTCTCTGAGAGTCTCTCCATGGATTGTTTACTGCCCTCGATTGATGATGGAAAGACAAAAATTTGGTTGTTAGGATCGCTGGGTTTAACTGTCAGACCCCAAGCTGCTGCTCTTTGTACCATTGACTGGTTATTTTCAGTTTCCTTGGACTCTTCTATCTCATTTTGGTCTGGATCATTTTGTGGGTTTTTCTCTGGAAATGCCATCCATCTCTCAAGTGATTTTCCTTCTGGAAGAGCTTCTGATGCACCTCCCCCATTAGTGATGGAGGGTTCTTTTTCTGTCTATTTTCTGTCATCTCTTCTCCTCGGCGCAAAATCCTGAAATGCTTGATACCCTTCTCTCTTCTAAACTGTGATCAGTGGCTGTAGTACTGCAGACTAGCAACCAAGTACATACAGACTTAAGGTTGCAAAAAAAAAAAAATGCTTACAGGTAACGAAATTGTGTAAAATGTAGGTTAGCATTACTGATTGTATCACAGGATGGATAAGAAGTCATATTAATTTTCGTTTGGGACAGCTTTTTATAGCTTCTTAAAGCAGTTTTTTAATGCAAAAACTAAAAATTTTGAAAAAAAAAACTATTTTAAGAAGCAGTAAGAAAGCCGTCCCAAATGAAGCCTAAGTTGAGAAATAAAAAAAGATGGGTTTGAAAAAAATTATAGGAAGAGAAGTAAAAAATGGGACTTCTTCTCATGAATGGTTTCCTTTCTTATTTACTTGGAAGGAGATTTTAGATGCTGTTGCCATGGAAGTATACACTCCATGACACCTTAGCCTTGAAACTTCATGATATCTTGTCCAGTCATATGAGAAATTGCCAGTTCTAACCAATAAAAACAGTTAGACCACCAAGTTGATTCAAGTGCAGATAAGTCCCTCGAAATTTTTTATTTTCGATCACTATCAACCAAATAAACTACGTTAATGATAAAATAATACACTGTAAATGACAATGAGATGAATACCTCCTTGAATATCTTCAAATTGAACAGTTAATGTGTATCTGATGCATTCTTTGCTTGTGCTTGCTACAGAAGAACTACAGAAAAAAAAAAAAAAGTGAGCGGAAGCAGAGAAGCCAAGAGAAAGAGATAACGCCTGGAGGGAACTCTAGTTGAAGGCTTCAACGGTCCCTGAAAGCCTGTCTTCACCGTTGATAACTGGCGCGTCAGTTTTTTTTTCTCCTGGGCTATCCCTTTCATTTAAGAGTGGCGAGTGGCCAACATGATCTATAAGACGATTCTGAGGCTGCAATTATTCGTTCGTTTTTGTCCTGCAATCCTTTTATTCTTTTACAGATATAGTGTTAAAAAATTTCTTATTTTGTAGAAAACAATGGAAGCTGTTTGCTTTCTTATGAAATCATATTATTATTCCTTAAAGGCAATACTAATCTAGCCCACTTCGGGGTTGTTTGGTTGCAAGATTTTTTTTGAATTCATGATTTTTCAGAATATATAATAAAATATATACATTATGTTTTGAATATTCAAAATTACTTGATTGTTTGTAAAATAAATATCGGATTTTTTTTTTTCGGATTGGGTGTGAAGTGTAAACTACAGTATGTTGCATTGATTTCATTTAGTGTTATGCTTATACCCTCTATTTCAAGAAATTATTACGTGAGAAGTTCGGACATAGAGTCTGGACTTTATGTATTTATTGAATATTTATTGAGTATTTACTGTATTATATTTAATATATACGTAGTAAATATGAAGTAAATATTTAATGATATAAAAAAGTTATATTTTGATCACGTGTGAACATTTCATTGGAGTCCGAAAGCAATTTTACGTCTAGACTTTGCACGTAATAAATTCTCCTATTTTGATGTTGAAAAATCTAACAGTTCAGCTCCTTAGAATAATTTTGTTTTCTTGATCCTCAAAAAAAAAAAAAAAAGTTATAACAAGAGAATCTATCCATGAGTTAGATATGCAACAATTTACATATCATGAATATAAAATGGATCCTAAACAATAATGAAAATGATGAAAATATGAATATGTTGATTAGAGAAGGCTGCTATAGAGTATAAATCTCTTTTATGCACAATAGTAAATCGCAAACATGATGATTATGGTCACTACTGTCTATTAATTTTGTTAATCATGTTAACTGATTTAAAATGGATTTGTTTAATTTCGAATTTAAATTTTATATATAATTTGTTCATAAATGTTAAGTTCAAATTAATAATTAATTTATTATAAAATTAATAAATTATTTTAATTATTTATTAAGTAATATATTTTAATGATTTATTAAATTATATTTATTAAATAATAAATAATAATTATTTTTGAAATTTGATTTATTGTAATTTAATTATTTAATAACAAAAAATGAAATGATTTAAATTTAAACTTGCTGATTTATATTGTTAGATTAAGTTGCTAATAGAGGCATCAGAGGAGTTCTTTTCGAATGCACAATACGAAATGTACACACTGAAGAAGTATTAAAATTTCGACGGAAATGGAGAAAGCCACAACGGATTATTTTATATTATTAACATGAGATGTAATGGTATGGTGCTGATAGTCAGGTGACATTAATTTTAACATGATAATTAGATGATGATGATTTGATGATAATAGTTGAATGATTGTGATCTGAACATAATGGTCTAGTGCAATGTGGGGAAATGATGATGGATGATAGATGGTTGACATTGATTAGGCAACAATAGTCAAATAATGACGAGCGTTGGTGTCAATTGTTGATGTTGAGTATCATATATAGCTCTAGGGTTCTTCAAATATCTATGTTCTCTTTAATTTTAAATCTCATTCTCCTTTGTACGTAGAATGAATGTTTATTAATATTTTTTTAAGGTGACATTTTGCCCCATAGTGTGATAAAAGGCTAGATGTTGTTTTTTTGTTGTAGTAGAGTGGCCTTCTTGTTATTTTGGTGAAAGTTCAAAAATACTCTAGATGAGAAATGTTGATTGACTGCTTTTTTAGCTTTTAAGTGCTTTAATAACTTTGCAATTATGTAGTTTTAGCTTTTTAAGTTCCCAAATTCAAGATGTTTGTTTTGATTATAAGCATGCAAAAGAAGGGTGATCATTTTCCCTTTCAATTAATATCACAAAGCTTTCAAGCAAGCTTTAATTGCTTGATTTGGACTTAATTGGGCTAAGTTCTAATCAAATTTAGTGTCGTTGAATTTGTCTAATCGAGACATTTATTTTGATTATAAATTTATCTCCTTGTTAGAAACTTCTCATGAAAAAAATTACATTACGATTTGTGTTTAACTAAGTAAATGTTCATATGATGCATCAATATTATAAAAAAAAAACAATAAAAGATTAATGAACCACAATTCAGATTGTTACTTAACTCACAATTTCAAGCATAATAACCAAGTGCATATTTCAATAACAAAAACATTCCTTCTGTCATTAATGAGTGGGCTTGGACAAGGAATCGAAGAAATGCCAAACATGTTCCTTCAGCACTCCTACTAGAAGGGTCCAGTGCATATTTTAATCAAACCCTCGAGCCAAGCTTGTCCATCCCATTTAGCAGAGAATTATATAGTGTGTGCATTTTTGTGATGGTTTGTTGGAAGCTGCTAACATTTGCGTCAATATTTTCTATGATGCTTGACGATTTCTTTGGTCTAGATGGAGAGGAGTCTTCCTGAGGAGAATGAGGGGGATGGGTGGGGGGTTGAAGGGAAATGGGAGGTGCTGTTGGGCTATCAATACATTCCTTTAGTTGCAGGATGCATGCTTCCTCCTGAGTAAACTCCCAGGAGGGAATAAAAAATCTGCACAAAGTGATTGTCTCAATAACAAATCAAATACTATCATATGATGATGTATGTGGAAGCATGTGTACTTGCCTATCCTCAAGCTCATCAAATAATTTTGAGACTTGTATTTTGTTATAAAATAAGTGATTGGCCCACCAAAAGAAATGTGGTCTTGAGTTATTATCCATCTTAGGGGTTTCAATTTATGTGTGCTCTAGAAATTAAATCTGTATATAATCAAGTGTACAAGCTAATAAATGTCAAATAAATTAATAATCAGAGAGATCCTTAGATGTTGTTAGCACTCACAATTAGCAAAATACAAATCATTTATATAATCTAGTGGTATGGATTTCTCAAACTTTTTAGCAATCTCATCAAATTGAACAACTAAAAAATCCCTAATGACCGCTGCCCAGTTCTAAATGAGAACTCATTTATATTATGCGCAACACTAAAAACCTCGTCGGGGTTCTATAGTTATGAAAGGGAAAGAATAAATTGGACAACAAAAATATGATAAATTTATTTATGATAAGAGCAGGATGAGTTGATTTTTTTAGTCTTTTCATCTCATGCTTAATATCGATTAAAGTAAACGTTGATAGTCTCTCGCTTTCCATGTTGAATTCATCATATATGTTTGGCAATCCTATAATAAGAGCCACGTTATCTGCAGTGAATGTAGTTCATACCCCTTGATGATGAAGCATTGTTTAGGCATATATATATATATATATATATATATATATATATATATATATTCTGCTGGAATGCATGGAACTCCAGAAATTGATGTATGTGTAATTCCTTTAATTTGTCCTCAAAATTCTTGCCAAAAAATTGAACCAAAAGTCGTAGCTAATTCTAAATGTTGATGTTCTGCTACGAAAAGTGATCTTTGGAATCTACATATGCAAATATGTGTAAAGGGGCTAATAATATTTCCAACATAATTTTCCTATTACACAACTGTGTCCAAGTTCCAAAAAATTTTAAATGAATAAAAATAAAATAGAAGCTATTGCAATAGTTGTATCAAAGATTGTATACAGCAATACACAATGTGTATTGGAAAAAATAACATATTCAAAAAAAATTTCTAATACACACCTGTATATAAGTTCCAAAGATTTTTTTTTTCTAATAAATCAATGCCAAAGCGCTCTACTTAAGCTCCAAAAGATTTGAATAAAAATAATATGGAAAATATTGACATCTTATTATTAAAGCTTTTATATAGTAATATACATTATATATTAGAAAAATCCGCCATAAATGCGCCGGAAACCCGGGACTACAGTCGGATTTTATGTGTTATCGGTGGATATAATCCGCCGGTAACTCTTGTAGTGTAATATGCATACCACAACATTTGCACAATTGAGAGAATTTCTGAACTTTCAAAAATTTACAATTTTACATAAAATTTTACACAATTTATGTACAAAAGTACGCCTCTTTATGGCATTCGTCAGCTTTAAATAGATACAAAAAAGGCGACAACCGAATGTCCTCAACACTAAACTCAAACAACTATTTTGAGATAAATTATAAACATAATATGTAGTTTCACCATTTCAACATATTCCAATGATAAAGTATCACTTTGGAGATAAATTTGACCTTAAGAATCGGCCTACTAGAAGAAGAGAGCGATTATTGTTCGAAGATAAAGAGGGTCTGAACTGAAAGGAGAGCAATCCTTATCCTACGATGAAAAGTGACCTAACTACGAATGCCGGGACTTTTGATTTGCTGCAATTTTAAAATTTTCATCTCTGGATCACTGGACCGGGTCGGATCATCAGGCCCCACGTGTCACCGTTTAATTGTCCGCATATAATAATTTCTCCTTATGCACGCCTCTTTCTTAAGCAAAAGTTGTACAATTACTCTCAGAAGTTGAAAATGCAATTACCATTTGTTTTCTTCTGCAAAAATCAAATCTGATGCAGGATACTCTATTATCGTTATTTACTTCTTTAGAGACAGCAACGATAATGACGGCTTCTCCTGAAGCTAAAGGATCGCCACAACTTGAGCTGGTGGTGGATCAGAGGAGGCCTCGCATCCCATTCATTCTTAATAACCCCTCAAGTAAAGGATAAGAGTCTTTATTGTTTTCTGGTGAATAATAGAATAGAGTAGTCTCTCTCTCCCACATGACTCAAGTTACGGACGCAGGCATAGCCATTCAAGTCCTAATCAGCTACAGGTGAGGTGGCTTCTCATTCTCTTAGTATTTATTATCTTATGGACCAGCAATATAATCAACCAAGTCATTTCAATGATTAAATCAAAGGAAACAAATGTGAATGACAATATTTTGAACTAATTCACCTAGAAATTTTTTGTCATCGCATATAAGTTTTATTTGGATTATCAAGATTTGTGACTATTAAATTTAACGTTCATTCGCAATTGATTTTCTAACGTTGATGGGTATCAAACTCTTGGATTCATTCACACTTAATATTTCATTTTAGGAAAACTTTGTATTATCGCCGAAAATACATACGCCGGTAAAAGTGGGGAACCAACCGGCGTATTTTTTCGCCGGTATTGTAACGACGGCCTTTATGGCTGAAGTCGTCAGTAATTTACCAGTGGATAATCTGCCGGACTATTCATAGTTATTCATAAGACCGGCAATTTATTTCGACATTGTTGATGGCTAGTTGTTTATTATTATTATTATTATTATTATTATTGCTGCTACAGGTTTCCGGCAGATAATCCATCAAAAAATATGAATATGACGAAATTGTAACGTATTTCCGTTGAATATTATCCAACTCTATTTCTGACAGATAATTTGTCGGATGTTTCCATTGGTAATTGTCCGGTGAAACGATGCAACAGATTATCCGCCGATATTTATAGGGTAATTCCAGCACGAAAACACCATAATTCCTTCCAAGAAAACGGCGTTTTGGTTATGGTTTTTCTGCCGCCATTCCGCTAGTAAGTTCGCCGGAAGTATTTCAGGCGTATTTCTTTCAACGGAATTAAATTTCCGACACGCGAATTACCGTCAGGCAACTTTTCACCGAAAATTTGCCTAGGAAATGCATTTTACTGGCGGAATTTGATGTTTACCGGCGGATTCCGTCCGTCGGTAACGACCGATTTTCCTATAGTGTTTGACACGTACACCTTATATTGTTATGTAAAAAAGAATGAAATCGATGATTATAAACATTCATAACCACAAACAAATTAAGAGAGGAGGGAGAGGGGAGGTGTCAATTGAGAGAGAAGGGAGGAGTTTTTTATATGGTTATATATTAGTGGGTAAAATAAAAAATCGACTTGAGGAAAATGTGATGTTATTTGTTTTGGTTCTATCAAAAAGAGGAGCTTTTGTTTGGATTCCTACAACTAGGAAGGGGAATAGCAAAAGGAGCATTATCTTTATCTCCACATTTAGCTTTCATCTTTGTGGTAGATTGCTACATTTTCTTTTGAGTGGGTGCTTCATAGATAAAGTAAGATATTTATCTCTTCATTTACATTTTTTGAAATTAGTTTATCATTCGATCTTTGGTTTGTTGTAAATATAGATAGACCTTATTAGATTTGTACCTTGTGATTGTGATATTTAATGTATTTGTGTTATATATTCATTTAGTTTTACTCAAAATTTTATTACTAACAAATATTCCCATAATTGATATATCCACAATTTATTGATAGCAAGACATATTCTTGGTTTTTGGAAAATGAAATTTTAGTTAAAATGTGACCCTTTTAGGTTTTTTCAAGGCATTGTTTGTCTTGCAAAAAAAAAGTTGTTTGGCAATCTAATAAATTATGGATCTCTTATTCTGTGCGGAGACCGAATGGAAGAACCGTTCGGATTGCTACATATTTACTGAATATTTGCTGAGTATTTATAAATACTCACAAAATACTCAGTATATATGCAATAAATACTCAATAAATATTCACAAAAACTCAACAAATACTCACGAAATACTTATAGTGATCACAATTGAGTATTTACTGCTTATTTACAAATACACAACAAATACTTAGTCAATATGCAATAAATCCACGGTTCTCCCCGTCTAGACTCCGCACAAAATAATTTTTCCTTCTATCATTAATATACATTATGTACAAATGTGTACACACTGTGTACACTCATATATCATGACGATTCTTCCTGTTTCCGGATGCCGCACAGAATAATTTCTTGTCATTGATAATTTTAGATCATGATGTGCTAAAATTTAGAGTATAGCTACAGTAAAAAAGGTAAATAGAGATTCATTTTTCTTAGGTGTACTAGTAGAAAGGAGAGAATATAGTATCATTCAGTAGAAAAATATATAAGTTGATCGCCTAAATAAAATAGAATTTAAATTATTTTTTTTTTGTGTAAATTTATTCGACGGGTAAAACTTTGCATGTATTGTTATCTTAACTTTGGCCAACTAGTGGCATGGGCGAACTTGAGTTAGGCTTGATAAATAGCTCAAGCTAAGTTCAATGAGATAACATGCTAGATTTGAATCTACCTTGAATCTTTCATAAATAATCCAACTCCTTAAAAAATATTAATATAGAAAAACATCTAAAGATTAGACTCGAGCATTTTTATTTTTTGAAATTAAATGCTCAATGTCTATATTACGATTCTCATTAAGTAAATATATTGCATCATTAATAAGCTCAAATATTTAATTATAAAGTTATTAATGACCTAAAAATTAAAGCTTAGTCATTTCTCACTCTCCATGCTTTCACCTAGAAGTTTTCATTCTTTTCATGATTCTATTAGAATAATTCATTGATTTCACATTTATCTTCTCTTCCATAATAAAACAAGTTGGCTCAAATTCATGATATTGCGGTTGAGCTCAAATTGAATAATTAGTTAAAGCTCAAGCTCAAGTTAACAGTGGTTCGAAATCAAGCCAATCTAATTACAGTCGTAGTTTTAAATATGATAGTTCTATCGAAGATAAAAGCCTCATGCCCTAGTGTTGAAAAGTGTTAAGAGGTGATTTAGGACATGTGGATCTCTTTTAACATTCATACTCATCATCATTATGATTAGTACCATCTAATCATATTGTAATAATAAGTTTGTCATATGAATTCCAAAATTTTAATGTACATTTTATTTATTTATTTATTTGGTATATTATATTTGTTTTCTTTTTTGCTCATACTATTGTAGGAATCTTACAGCTCATTAACTTCTAAGCTCACTGATACAAATAATGCCACATGTGCATACAGTGCATTAATTGAACAGTTGAGATTTTATTTGTAGGAAATCTTCTCATGAACAGAACAAAGGTAAGTAAAGAAAGCTCATAGAATAATACACCTAGACCAAATCACAACTTAGTTTTTAGATGTCAGAACCTTTGTCCTTGAGTGATTGTATATAATCATCAAACATCTCTTCTATTCCTTTAAACTTGAATCCCATATTGTGTAGCTTGGATGTATTGAAGGTGTATTGACTTATCTTACCATCATAGTAGTCATCAAACCTGCACAATGAGCAAATAGCTATATTTACTATGAAAAGTATTTAGGATAATATGCAAAGTTGTATAGTTAGGCTCATTTGTGATAGTATTTAGTTCTTTTATAATTATAAACTAGGTGTCAAGTTTTTAGCTTTCCTTACTAGAAGGATGCTTAAAAATCACAGTGATTGTAAGAATTGTACAAATTTATTGATGTATAAAATCTTGATAATTTTACATGAGTCTAAATGGATTACTAGGACTACATTTATAGCAGCTCAAAAACTCTTAACAATTGAGCATGCTTAACTGCATAATTTTTTAAATAAAGTTCCAATCATTATACCAAAAGACACCTCATATGCTTAAGAGTTTAGTTTCAATCATAATATTGCAATAAATAATGATAAGTTTACCAAATTTTGATACTTTTATTAGATTTGATAAATTCTTAGGCATTTTCTATATTTTACGAGTTGTAGCATAAGGTTGCAATATGTTATGGTAATTTTATTATTTTATGATAAATTCTTAGGATTTCATCAATCAAATGGTTGATCACAAAACTTAATATTTTCATGAATATTTTATCATCATTTCTTTAATTTTGATGAATTTATAGAGCTTCATTAAATCAAGTAATTTAATTGAGCTTCTTATCAAATTTTTGATAAGTTATTAGGGCTTTCTGTTAGATTTTAAACTCTTTGTTCAATACTTTAAAATGTTGGCAATAGCTTACAAAATCAAATAAAAATATTGACCTTCACAAAAGAGCCAACTATAAGAAATTGCATACAGAGTTTCTAAAACTTTATTACTATATAATGGAATCCTGTGGTTCTTTTAAGTTTGTAAAAACTTAGCAACATACCTCGTAGGGATTGGAAGCCATGGATAACGCTTGGCAACAAGAGCTCCAAGTTCATTATTATCAAGCACAACTGAGCTGCAAATATACCTTCCTTTTGCAGCTAAATCTTCATAAACTATGATATGGCAGCGAGCTACATCATCAATATGAACATATCCCATTCTACCATACAATGAGAACTCCTTAGTTTCTCCCAATACAGCAATAGTCATTAATTTTCTTAAACTTCAGAGTTTCTTTTGATTATTAGTAGAAGGAGAGTCAATCAATAATACCTCTAAGGAAGCCTAAGACATTTGATGCTGTTAGGGACAAATCATTAGGCAAATTGGGGCCTATAATGAATGAGGGAAGAACAGTTACAAGGTCTATATCATTTTCCTTAGCGAATTCCCATGCTATTCTCTCGGCCAAAATCTTTGCAAGTGCGTACCATAACTTGGGAGATAAGAAAAAGAACCGTTAGTTATATCGAATAAATTCGGGATTACTAAGGCTTTGTTTGGGATGACTTTCACACTGTTTCTTAAAGCAGCTTTCTAGTATTAAAATTTTAATTTTTGAACTAAAAAGTTGCATTAAGTAGTAAGAAAGCTGTCCCAAACGAAGCCTAAATTCGTGTAGCTTGCAATCGACAATTGTTGATTGGTCAAACTGCTTAATGCAATTTTGATTGACTAATAATATTGATGGATATTAGTTATCACGAGCTAAGCATGCAAGTTTGAGAAGTATTGCTCATATAGATTAGGAGAAAAAAAAAAAGAAAATTTTGAACAATCAGTATGTAAGATTTCGAAGTATTGCTTAAATAGAATAGGGAAAATAAGAAATAAAATTAAAAGTAGTGTTTAAGAGTAATATCTCGTGTTTTAAGTTCTAGTTTGTTATGACATGAGTGCTTGGAAGTGATTTCAAACCAAGTTATTTATTTGATTGGAAGTGGATAAAAATAGAGTTCCTAATTCGAAAAAAAAACAACCTCATAAATGAGAGAAGTGAGTTTAATTAATAAAGGCTTGGAAATCACTGTAAACTAGCCAAGTGCCTATGAGGGCTTGGAGTTAAAGTAGTTGGGAGTTTTTTATTTTACTTAGATCAACTCCAACCGAACGTCTTACAGTCAGTTGCAGTTTGTTGTTTGCTCCATCCGATCGCCAAAACACCCACCATTCATGTGAGGGTGAACAGTGTGAAGTCAATATTGGCGTCGCACTGTTCACATGTTTTTTTTTTTTAAATCCAAAAATTAGGCTATTAATTTTAATTTTTAAGTGTAGACTATTATTACTAATAATTCAGAAATAATAATTTATAAACACATTATTTTTTATGTAATTAATTTATTTAAGATACAACATTGCCATATAAATTAAGATAAACTCCTCATATATATTTAAAAGATATCGATTAATATAATACTCAACAAAATAAAAATCAAAATCACATTGCACTGCGAAATGAATTGATTGATCATTTGTGGGATCATTATACTAATTCTAATCTTTAGTTGACTGTGTTTTTTTTCGTTCCTATTTACGTGTTCTAATGTAATTTTCATTTTATTTAATAAATATTTGTTTAATTAGGAGATATTAATGTTCCAAATTATTTTATCGAGTAAAAATATATATACTTTAAAAAATTATAAGTAGTATAATTCAAAAAATTGATAAATATAAATATATGATTAAAAATAAATATAAAATAAAGTATGAGAAAAAATAAACAACTAAGGCAAACCTTCAATGCTGCAATCAATTTTCTCAAGCTTGCACATACTCCCTATAATAATAAACCATAATACATAAAAAAATGAAACTTATTGTAATTCAAATAAATCCTATTATTGACTTTGTTAGAAGTCGATAAAAAATAAGCAAACACAGTTCATTTTGAAAACTCTATTCCAATCATTTCCAAACACTTAACAACTAATCATAATTGAAAGATGCATTTGCAAGCGCTCCATTACTTTTATCAGTATACTGAACAAAAAAGTCAGATTATGAATCTAAAGATAATTAAATTTTGTTCTACCTTTAACCTTTCACAGAGTTCCACAGAACTCCATGAAGATTCATCCAATGGATAGTTTGGATCAATTTTTTCTTTCACCCTTACTGCTGATGAAGATGATGTTAGTACAACCCTTCTGAGTGATGGATTCCTTTTGCATGATCTTAACACATTCAAAGCACCATTGACTGCAGAATCCATTATTTCAGACTGCATAATAATAGCGAAAAGCCTAAATCAGATCTCAATAATTCTCTAAACCTCCCCATCTATTAAAAAAAGTAGTTGCTTAATAAATTCTATCATCAACTTGCAAAATTAAATCATTTGGCTAACCAATTAGTAGCGACGAATAAGGCACTAGAACATGATGATTGCGGTGGATAAGGATATCTTAATTATTGAGAAGAAAAAAAAAATGGAGGAGATGAAGAGAAAAGTAAACTGGATGAGAGATAAATGAAAGTCTTAGAGTAATAAGAGAGAAAGAAACGACTGAAAAATCATTTCTTTATTCCAGAAGTAAAAACCTACTGCAAATTCAAATTAGTGGCAAATATATTCAAAATGATTTTTTTTTTGGAACGGGTATCTACCCGCTGTCACTCCAAAGGGAGTGTTTGGCTACGTAACTAATCCCTTAGTGGAACCTAGCGAGGCCATCCACCGACATCGGACCCACACTTATTTTGCCCCACTGAATACGCGAGTCCGTAGTAGAGGGGATTCGAGTCTGGGATGGGGGGTTCTCAACCGTTTTCACCCTCCAACCACCCTAAGCCTCGGTGGATAATGTATTCAAAATGATGAATAACCATTTAATCATTGATTGGAATGCAGACAGACAACATAAAATGATTGACTAAATGATATTATATGACATAAATAAGATTTATGTTCATATCACTTTATTTCATGCTATTTATATATCTAACCTCAAAACATTAATATTGCACGTCATCACCCATAAAACAAATTTGGGTACATTGAATGAAATATGAAAGTTTATAGGATGATATGAATGGTAGAAATGAATTTAGGAGTGATATATTTGATTTTAAAGTTGTATATGAGTAGTAGACATGTAACATTAATATTTTAGATGTTAGATATGTAAATAGCATGAAATAAAGTGGTATGTATGTAAATTTCACAAACAAAAAATAAGCTTCTTGCTTTGATTAATTAATAGTATAACAAACAAGTAGTATAAAACTTGTGAAAAAACAGGAGTCAATTCAGCCATGCCTGAGAGCCATGTTGGGGTCCAAAAACAGGAGAAGCGGTGTGAAACACACCCTGACATCCTAAAACAGCTTCATCAAAGCTTCCTTCCTCCAGCAGATTTGCCTTCACTAACTGGAGCCTTTCCTTTGCACCTTCCAATTCCCAAAGATGGGATAATTTCCTGTAGTTTCCTGTACATGATATCCTGGATGAGATTCTTATATGAAAGGAAATGGAAGTTTAAGAAGAATATAGAACCTGGATCTCTAACTGTTCCTATGACATGATATCCTGACTTAAGGAGCTGCTTAATGAGCCAAGAAGCAAGGAAACCAGAGGCCCCAGTAACACAGACTTTGCCTTTAATGTATGAGCTCTCATCCATATTGACAAACAAAGAGTAAAACACTAAGCTGGTCATGTAATTTTGCTAAGCTTTATAAATACTTGGTGTTAGGACTAAAGGTGACAGGTAACAGAGTAAAAACTGTTGAGTCATCCCATATTCATGGTTACAAGTTTTATTAAAAATAGAAAAGTAGGTTTGAAGCAGGTAAGTGGAAAGTTCTTAGTGGTTGAGTACTCAATAAATTGATGAATAACCTCTATGTTGTATACACTGAAACATAAAAGAATGAACTGAGCGATGAGCTGTTTGGCTTGGCTTGACAAAGAGCTCGTTCATGTTCGTTTGATAAGGCAAACAAACGAGCTTGAACACTTTTGATAATACTCGATAGCTAAATAAACGAGATTGAACAACTTGGCATTTCAATTTGTTTATATTCATGAACAGTTTCATTTAATGCTCATGAACAAGCTCGTTAAGAAGCTATTAGAGCTTAACTAAGAAGCTCAATTGGAACTATATATATTAGAGTTTTAGAAAATAAATACTGTTAAATTTAAAAATGTAATAATTTATTTTCAGTTATCCATGTTTAAAATTGTTTAATAATTTATTTTTACTTCCCACATCCGGTCTAAAATCACGTACAACCCGCTTTCTAAAGAAATATAAGATAAATCATAGCTCATTTGGTAGCTCAAAAATACTAATTAGATATGTTTATGAATGAGCTCATTTGATAGCTCAAGATTACTCATTAGTTATGTTTGTGAACAAGCTTGTTTGATAGTTTTAAAAATTTTGCTACATATGTTCACGAATAGGCTTGATGTAATTGTTTGTTAGAAGACTCGTTTGGTACATCTAGAAATATAGAGCTCATTTAAAACGTTTATTTAAAACCCGATAAACATGAAATGAACCGCACATGAGCCAAACACGAACGCCCATTAATTTAAACAAACCAAATTTAAATACAAACAAAAATCGAATCAAATAAACATGATAAAAATGAATGAACGCATATACCAATTCTGTTCGTTTGCAGCCCTGGAAAATCCGTTCTGCATAGGCATAATTTCTTCGATCTTCTGTATCAGATCCTTACTTTTGTTCTTCATGATGCGATGGATGTAAGCTGACAATAGGCAAATTTCCCTTAATTTTGCTATGTTTCTGTAGGAAAATTCTCATTAATTTTGCTATTTAATTTTTAAATTTCACTACCTTCGGAGATACATCCCAGAATGCATGCAAAGCAGTAACGTGACATCACAGTAAACTGCTGAGACTTTGATTGTTACTGAAATATTTTCTTAATCAATATTAATTAAAAACAGCCAAACTACGTGTCTGGTAATATAATGATTACATGTTACTAACAGACAAACTCGTCGATAGAAATAAAATAGTGAATAACATTATTATATATTAAAATTTTGAATAAATACAATATTATTTTTAATTTCTTTTATTGCACATTAAAATGTGACATCAAATTAGAGATGTAAATGAATTAAGTCAAAGCTCGAATCATTTCTAACTTGATCTTAAGCTTGAACTATATTAATTAATCGAGTTCGTGCTCAAGCCCTAGTTTAATTCAATGAGTTCGAGCTGGCTCACAAGCCAGCTCGTTTATAGTCAAAGAGAGAAAATGATTATAATTCAAATAATTATTATCCTAAATCATAAAAAGGAAAGTAAATTTAGAAGATAAATAATAAATAATCACTTGATATAAGAAAATGAGACATGATTTTTAAATATAAATATAAATATATATATATATATATATATATATATATATATATATATATATATATATATATATATATATATATATATATATATATATATATATATATATATATATATATAATACTTTTACACATGTTGAATTCTAATATATTTTAGTGTATTTTTTTAGTTGAGCACAAACAAGAAATTTCAACTCTTGGAGGGAAGATGTGCTCTGCTAGGGTTTGGTGGTTTGCGCCGTCTCCTCCTTCACTGCGTGGTTCTCTGGCCGCCTCAGGGAAGATTTCTACTCTTATCTCTCTCATTTTTCTGGGGTTCTTTTAATCATGGAGGGTAAAAGGCTTTTGGATCCTGGTTTCTTGTATGGTTCTTCTTCTTCTCGGTCCTTTCGTGAGGCTTTAGCGGGTTCTTCTCCTGTTTCGAACTCCTCTTTCCCTGATCTTAATATTTTCGGGGCTTCCTTCACTTTGGATTTCAGATGAGGAAGTGCTAGCCCTAGCTACCTCTTTTGAGTTTGCGCTTGTTAGTAAATTTTTGACTCATCGTCCGTCATTGGATGCGATTCATAATTTTTTTTGAATCTCAAACTTAATGGAGTTTTCTCTGTCACTGTTCTTAACTCTAAGTATGTTCTTATCAAGCTTGAAAATGACATGGATTACTGTCGCATCTTTTCCCATCGCTCATATTTCGTGAACAATTGTTTCATGAAGGTTTTCAAATGGTCCCCTACCTTTGACATTGATGTTGAATCCCCTTCTATTCCAATTTGGGTTTCCTTTCCTAATCTCAGGCCGCACCTCTTTGCCCCGAGAATTTTACAAGGACTTAGTTCCATGTTTGGTAAACCTCTAAAAATTAATCAAGCTACTTCCTCTGGTAGGCGGCCTTCGGTTGCTCGTGTGCTGGTGGAATTAGATGTTGCCAAGGTTTATCCTGATAAAATTTGGATTGGATCCGAGAGCTTAGGCTATATTCAATCGGTTGTTATGGATCCCTTTCATGCCTATTGCTCTCATTGCAAATCCCTGGGTCACTCAAAACTTGAATGCCCTATTCTTCACCCTATGTCTAATCGTGTGGCTATCCCTCCTGTTATTGAGGTGGCTTCTGTTACTTTGGATTGCGATTTACCTGCTTCTTTACCCCCTAAGGCTCCTGCGGTGTTGATTAATGAAAATGGTAGATTGGTTGTGAATACTGCTATTGATAGTTCAGATGGTGATGTTTGTGCTTATGGTTCGCCTATGCCTATTCGGGATGATTTAATTAGCTCGGTGCATGTGGTGCACTCTTTTATTTCGCCTGTTTGCGCATTTATCTCCCCTATTTTGGTCGGTTTGGATGCTGTGGAAAATGATGTGTACCATTCGGGTAGTGATGTAAATTGTATTGAGATTGCCGCTATTTTATCCCTTGACGCTAAACCTTTTCTTCCTTGTGGTATTAACTTGGACTCTCTGGAAACGTCATGTTGTCTCCCCTCGAGCTTTTCATAGTGTTGAGGGTCTTGGTTGTGCTGGTCCTTTGTTATCTGTGAGATCTGCACCGTCCGTTTTTGGCTGGTAATGCTTTAAATCCTGTGGTTTTGGATTGCCCGAATGAGTCTGCTCTTGTTTCTGATAATTTGGGTGCGGGTGTGTGAGGGTTCTGCTTCTACCGCATCTAGCTCATCTCCTGTCATGAATGACTGTTTAGTCAATAATAATTTTGTGGATGTGCCTGTTACTTTAATTGATCCTCAAGTCTTAGTGTATCATGTGGGGGACAATTCGGGCATTGATGTTCGTGTGCATCTGGACTGGCTTCATGGTTCATCCGATTCTGATTCTGATTTTGTTTCTTGGGGATAACGATCCTGGGAACTCTTTTAACTTGCTACGTGATAAACCTCTTATCTCTGTTGCCTCTCGTGTTAGGGCTCGTGGGAGGGGCAAACGTGGTCGGTGATGGTGTACTTGCTGGTGTTGCTTCCCTGGTTTATTTGGCTGGCCTTTTGGTTGGTTGTCCATGGTTTTTGTTTACTTAGCGTTTTGGATCAGTTTATGGGTTGCTACTCTTGTCGATTTTGTCCCTTTGGGGTGCCCTTGTGGTCTGGTTTGATGTATGGATTTTCTCCCTTACTTTTGGCTGCTGTGGTTGGGAGGCTGAGGGCTATATTGTTGGTTTTGGTTGCGCATTCAAGCAGTTATGATATGAACGATGGGAAGCAGCGCTGCTGCAAGCGTTGTGGATGGCCAGGGTTGGTTGACAACCTGGGTGGCCCGTTTCGCTGTGTTGGCTGCTTCTCACTTTCGATTTTGTTTTCTCCCATGGATGGCCCCTCCCTGGCAACTCGAAGCTGGTCTGAGTCCGCGTCTTTGGATTCCTATCCATATTTTTCTTAAAAATAGACTTGACTCACTTAGATATTTTTCAACAATTGGAGCTGTGGTAAAAGCTTTTCTTTTCGTCGTTAATCCGAGTTTAACGCGTTAATTTGTACTATTCTTATTTATATATGAAATTTTTTCTTAAAAAAATAATTATCGTTTCCTTCCTCAATTGCAAAGGCGGAATATGTAATTTTTAAATTATCGATTCCGTTGTTCACCGAACGAGTCCAACACTTTGTCGGGGTCCAAGATTCGGTCAACCATCCTTGGAGACGCTCGTACATCCTACTTAGAAGTTTTTTTTCTTATATTAGTTTAGTGTTATATATATATATATATATATATATATATATATATATATATATATATATATATATATATATATATATATATATATATATTATAAATAAAATTTAATTTCATTTAGGATCATTCGAATTCTGTTCTTTTATAAAATTATAGTCAAAATAACATGTGGATGAGATGAATCCAATAATACAAAAAAGTGTTGATTCAAGTTCAAATCATCATAAATCAAATACTTGAAGTATAATAAAAGATTTTATGACATCACTTAAGGAATTAAATAATTTTTTTAATATTTTGTCCTTATTATAATAGGAATCCATGAGCTCAAAATCACTCAATTCTAATATCATAAGATGCGTAAATGCCTAAATGATGATTTTTTTATGAAGGAGATCAACAAATTATTTGCTTTAGTATTTAGGAAATTAGGTTAAGAAAATAGATCTTATTCTTTAAAATTTAAATAATTCCTTATTCTACACATGAAAAGAGTCTAGATTGAAGAGGGATTATAAATTTACAAAATACTAAAGCTCCTCCTGATGATCAACTTGATATGTATCGACACCATACATCTAAACCCGCTATATATATTTAACAATGTATATGCATGCCATCAACACCAATGCCAACAGTTATCATTACCAATATGGTTGATGCACATTTTCAATACTAAAGTTGGCGCTCACAAAATCAATAAGGTTGTTGCCTACCCTCTCTAACAACATCAATGTCTATCATCGTCAATATGGTCAATGCATGCCTTTAACTCTCGTTATCACCAATAAGGTTGATATATACTTTCAACACCAACATCGACGCGCACTAGCCAATAAAGTTAATGCACACTATTATTAAAATTAACATCGATTTCCTCCATCACAAACTATGTTAATGCCCATCATTTTAAATAATGTTAATGCTCACAATTGCTAATAAAATTGATGCACATCAGTGACATTAGCGTCGATGATCACCATCAACAATAAGGTTGACGAACACAAATAACATTAACATTGATACATGTCATCGCCAATGAGATTAATAAATATTATCATCATGGTTGATTCCCACCATCTCCTATAAAGGTCGATATATGTCATCGACATCAACTTTGATTTGATGTTGATGTCCATCTTGTCCAAGAACTTTGATGATAATAATTATTAAAAATATTGATACATGTCATTGCTAACAAGGGCAATGCATATTATAAATACTAAATGTCAATACCAGTGATCACCTATCATCAACATCAATCATGACGCCGGTTGTTGCCAATAAGATTTCCGCCCTTCTTCATTATCAATGTAGATGCCCAATAATTGCATCAATACTAAGTTATGATATTGAAACAAAGTCTCGAACTCATCTTCTTAGTATTTGATATAAGCATATCACTAACAATCTCTTGAAGACAACTCTGATATCTCAAGACTCCTCTAGTTTCTATTTTGGAAGCTATCTTTCATAACTATTGTATGCTACATTAGAATAATTTTTGCTCCAATTGTAGGAATGTCACTTTGTTATAATTTATGACTCACACAAGTCGAATAATTTCAACCCGACTAAAAAAAGTAGTGGTTTTTCTCCTTCCAAGATTTTTCACTTAAAAACATCTTTTCCTTTATGTCACTTTGTGCTTCTTTTTTTTTGTGTTTCTAAGATCTTTATACAATGTTGAGACAATAAACTCTCACTACTATAATAAATGTTCTACCAATCAACAATATTAATATATAATACATTATAATAATTTCAAATAATACAATATATAAATACTATGAATTGCAATGATTGAAATAATAGAAATTATTAATTTTAATCAATGATATATTTTGTTAAATAAATTTGTACCATGGAAAAGAAATATAATTCAATATGTTACATTACAATATCATTAAATTTAAGTTATCATTTTTTTTCTTAAATAAAAATTTAAATGATGAAAGTATAGCATGTTCAACCAATTAATTTGTGTCAAGTTGTTTGATAAAAAATTCAATAATTATAGATAATATCAGTTTTATATTTTTTAAAAAGATTATACTAAGTGGAAGATTACATTATGAGTTAATTTTAATTTTTTTAATAAAATATCTTAGACAATTGTTTGTTCCTTTAGCATAGCATGGTCAAATAATTTACTATATAAGACAAGACAAGACAGTCGGCCATCTATGACTATTATGACTTGTTCTTCAACCAAACAAGATCAAAAGTAAGCCCAAAGTCAGGTAAGATTTTGAAGCATTAACTTTGATATGTCTACACAACTCCCCTTGGCCTATTGGTTGAGAGCTTAGACTTCCAACTAAGAGGTCTAAGGTTCGAGTCCATGTGTATGCGTTGTGTGTGTGAGTTTGCCTTAAATGGCCTAAATGTCCCAAAAAAAAAAAAAAAAAAAAAAAAAAAAAACTTTGATATGTCTCAATAAATTTTATTTGATCTAAAAAAATATTGATATATTATTGTATTAAAAAATTTTAAATTAAGTTCAGAATCAATCAAACTCAATTATAGGAAAACAAAGCATCTTCATAAGAGGAATCTAATAAAATCATAAGTGATCTGATCCAAATTGAAATGGGCTCAAATCAAACACTTCAAATAGAGTTGGAAACTTTAAAGCATTGAGTGAAGAACCATGCATGCTTATAGTCAATTCAAGCATCTCCAAAATTTGTATGCTTGTAGTTAATTCGAGCAACTCGACCTAACAAATCCAACAAGCACATGATCACTAGATTTTGAGGTCATTAAGGTGATAGGTTCTAAATGAAGGGTTCATGACTAAAGAATTCAATATGAGTTTTTTTACGGAGTATTTTAAAATTGTGGTTGAATTTTTCAAAATATTACTTACAAAATACAATAAATAGATCTCAATTCTTTACATGAAGGGGCTTTGGACTTGAGTTTGGAGGGAACTTAGAGATTTGAAGGACTCTAAAGCTCTACTTGATATTCAATGCTAACAATCACCACAAACCATTTTCATCGCCTAACTCTCGTTATTTGACTACCACTGCAAGATTGTTGTCATCCAATCACGATCACCCTATTATCAGCATTTGGCTAGTATCACTTAACCATCATTACCCATTCATCTTCGTTTGACCATCATTGTTTGATTGCTACCTTCTGACGTTCATCGCCCAGGTGTCATCACCCATCCATTATCATTCAACTAACACCATCCAACTATTACACCTTCTGCATTCTCTCTCTTTTTCACAAAAATACAAACTTATATTACAATATACTTTATAATTTCGGCTTCTCCAATTAGGGGCCAGGGAACAATGAATTCTTGTAACTTATTCACATAATTGATTATTTAATTTAGATTAAGCCTTGTAATTTCTCTTTTTTTTTTTTTTTGAGTTTTTCATATAAAATTTTTGGTGCCTATTACACTATTTTTTGTTATCTATATACATATTAGAACTGCATGAAACACTATGACATAACAATTCTATCTATCACTATGAATTTTCTAGCCAGCAATAAAGATAGTGTGAAATCCTCTCAAAATAAAATCGATATAAAAAAATAATTTGATATTCATTTTATTTTAATATGCTCAATTATATACTTTAAAAAATATAATTTATTTCTTCTAAATAAGCCACCTAAAGCAAACCAGATTATTTTAATTATTATTCTCAAGATATCATTATCTTCATCAATGTAAGTAATAATTATATTAATCAAACAGCCAAATGGTCTTTTCGCCCGCTGTCAAAGTGCCGGAAAAGCTAATTAATCTCCAATTACTTAATCTCTTTTTTTTTTTTTTCCGTATAGTGCAGGTAAATGAATTTTATTTAGTTATTTTTCTGATCACTGGCCTGCTTATTCCTTACGCATACGCATATAAAGCAGCATGCAGGATTCACTTCATGATAAGAGTACTAACTCTTCACTCAAAATCCTCCGTTTCTATCTCCGGCGAACAACGGCGGAGGCCACCGTCGACGGCGGCAGGTATATTTCTTTTCTGCTTCTCTTTTTTCTTCTCCTTAATCAACTGGGAAAAATATTAATAGCACATAGAAAGTCTATTGAAATAATAATAATAATTTCCTTTTTATTCGTTTCGTTTGGTGAAATAAAAACTCATCATATTTGAGAAAATTTTATAAAATTATAAATTAATATCAATTATTAATTTCATCCAACTCAATCATTGCTGAAGCTATTAAAAGAATGATTTTTTAAAAATTAAAATAACATTTTATTCTCTTAAAAATTAAATATATATATATATATATATATATATATATATATATATATATATATATATATATATATTGAAATATATGATTTATTATATTAAAATTTTGAGTAAAATATTACTTGTTTTAATACATTATTTCAAAAAAAAAAAAATCATTTCAACTAATTTTTTGAGACATGAGGGGATTCGAGCACGAGTTGAGAGGGGAGGAAGAGCTTCCCTCGACCATCTGGCCGCTTACCCGATCTCAACTATCAGATTCGACCATCTAGACGGTTACCCGATCTCAACTATAGATAATTACTAACAAAATTTAAATTTAAGTAAAATAAGTAATAGTGATTATTGAAATTTTGTTTGTAGCGTTACCTCATGAATTGTCATGTACGTGAAATGTTCGTTGAAGTTCAATTAATTTCCACATGGAAGCAGAGGCAAATCAAAAGCCTTGTTGTCTGAATAATTCCGTTCATGACACGGCACGTGGAGTCTGGTCACCACCTGCCTTCTTATTTTGCAGAAACTTCCTTCCCCCCTTCATTTTTTTTTGTTTGACTCTCTTCTCGGCCTCTGTGTCGCTTAATCAGGAAGATATGGAGGATGGAGTGAAGATGAAGAGCTTCAGGGATGAGGATATGGAGACCAGAAGAATATTCCATAGGAGCTACCCGCTGCGATGGGATGAGGAAGAAGAAGAAGAAGAAGAAGAAGGTGAGAGCCCTCGAGAACAGGTGGTCTCAAGTAAAAAGCAACGGTACTTCAAATTCAAATCGCTTATGAAGAGAAACTTCATAACTGTGCTCCACTGGGGAGAAGGGAAGCTCCTGCTACTGAAGAAGATGAAGAACAAAGTTGCCTTTTACCTTGTCGCCTGCCATCCCTTTGGCTTCAAAACATCTACCAAGTTTATCACTGCAGCTTGATTTTTTAGTCAAAATCTCTTTCAGTAGCTGCTTTAAATCTTGTTTCTGGTTCAGAAGATACAGCTATTTCTTGTTTTATTTTCTTAATGCTTTCCTCAGGTATATATAAATCCTATGTAAGCTAGTACTGTGACTTCCATGTTTTTTTTTACTTTTCTGATGGGCTTTTCACCAAACTCAGTTCCGATATTCTCTTAATTTTTATTTAGCAACATCTCAGGCCCTGTTTCAATCCTACTTGCATGTGTTTTCTTCCCTCCTCTGTCAAAAAAAAATAAAAAATAAAAAAAAAAAATTTCATGAGGAAAAAGAAATATCTTTTTTTTTTTTTTCTGATTTTGATATTCAACGGCTGTACGTAAAGGGAGAAATTATTCTTTGTCCAAGCCGCACGCTCATCCGGAGATCAATCAGAATGTGTCACGTCAGCGGTACTGAACTGTGTTACCGAGCAGTACCGAGTCGCAATACCGAGCGAAGAGTCACATGACGCATTCTGATTGATCTCCAGATGACGTTCGAGATCCGCACAGAAAATAATTTATCCTGCAAAGGACCCCTCTTATTCTCTGTTCTGATGAAGCAATTTACCATGTAATCAAAGTTTCGTCATGGACGTCATATTTCAATATGCTCGGGGATATCTTCTTAGATATATTCTTCATTACCATCCTATACTAACAAATTGGAATATGAGTGATTCGTTATGGTAAAGAAAATTATAAATCTGAAGTAGAATGAAGTCAACTTAGAGAGTCAGATTGGTATTAGTATATAATTTCTTCTTATGTCAGGTAAAAGAAGAGATTCTTCCTTGTTATTAGATTAACTAGTCAAAGGAAGCGCTCGATCCACACTCAATTTGAGCATACGATGAGTCTTCGATCAATAAACAGGTCCTGAGAACCCAGATTTTTTTTTTTATTGAATATATTCCGAGCGTAAGGCCATCTCCAACCTAAAAACTCAATTTTCATTTCAAAATACATTAATATTCTAAAATGTAATAATTTATTTTCAACTGAACTCTATTTTCTAAATCCAAAAAAAGAATATTCGGAATATATTCTTTCCCAATTTATTTAACCTAGTTTTTAGATTTTTTTTAAAAATAGCATGTGAACAGTGCTACGCTAATATTGACGTCGCACTGTTCACCCTCATGCGAATGACATTTTTTTTGGCGATCGGCTGAAGCAAATGACGGACGCTGAACGAGTGTTAGACGTTCGGCTGAAGATGATCTAAATGGACACATAAGCAGACCGATAGACAGTTCGTTTGTGAAATTAGTCATGATGAATCATGTTAGCTTTCTGAGGACTGATATCTCAAATAAATATAGATAGGTTTATTGTGATTTTATATCATTAATTTGAGTATTTTTTTTTTAAATTCCTTTGACATAAATTCGCAGCTTTCTAATACAGTCGATATGCTCAGTATTTAGAGCTTTTTTTAGGTTGGCATAATGTAACGGAAGCTATTTTATGCTATACGCTAAAGTAATTTTTTTTTTGGGAAATTTTGGGGCATTGCCCATTCATTAATATAAAAAGGTTACAAGTAAAGTAAGAATCAAAACTATAGCTTGCCCAAGTGATCTCACGTTAAGCAGTAACTTAAAGGCTATTTCAATTAATATCTTGGATTTCACCAAGATTCTTGCTTCATGGACAATTCAGAGAGCCAAACTTAAATGGCTCAAGCTTGGGAAAGAAGACTTGAAATTTCTATATTCAAGGATTAAAATCAGGCAAAGTAAGAGCAAAGCTGCTTTCAATTTGCTCTCCACATCTCCCAATTCAGATAAAAATGAGGTGATTAAGTCTATTGTGCAACATTTTCAATCCATTTATAATCCACCTCCTTCCTCTTTTTCGGATGTGAACAAGTTCCCTATAGGCTCGAGTTTCCCTTCTTCTCACTGCAATTTCATTACTAATCATGTTTCTGATGAAGAGATAAAAAAAGCAGTTTTTATGGGATCTTCCTCCTCTTCTCCGGGCCCAGATGGATTCAACTTTCACTTCTATAAAACGGGATGGCACATCATGGGGCCTACTATTTGTAAAGCTGTGAGATCCTTCTTTATTAAAAATTATCTCCCTTTCGGAGTAAAAGCTACTGCATTGGTCCTCATTCCTAAGCATAATAATGCAGAATCTCTTGCTGATTTCCGGCCAATTGCTTTGTGCAACACTCTTTATAAAATTATTGCTAAAGTGCTAGCAAACAGAATCAAGAACTTAACGCCTATGATTGTGAAAGACAATCAATCGGGTTTCATAAAGGCTAGAGTCTCCACCGATAACATTCTTTTGGCTAAAGAATTGCTTGATCACACCCGTAACAAAAGAGGCATAAAGTTTTTTTGTGCCAAGCTGGACATTAAAAAAGCTTTTGACACGGTCTCAAGAGAATTATTACTCAATAGAATGATTCAAAAAGGTTTTCCAGAAGATTTTGTAAGATGGATCAAAACTTGCATTAACAACGTGAACTTTTCTATTGTTATAAATGGAGCGTTGGAAGGATACTTCAATACCACTGCAGGCTTAAGACAAGGTTGTCCACTAAGTCCCTATCTTTTTTGCTTAGTGATGGATGCCTTCTCCAACTTATTAGATGATGGGGATTTTAAAGGTATTAAACTTGACAGTTTTTTTCTCTCACATCTTCTTTATGCTGACGATGTACTTGTATTTGGAGAAGCTACTGTTGAAAACTGTCAAAAACTCGCCAACATTCTCATCACTTTTGGTTATTCCTCTGGGCTTAAAGTCAACTTAGACAAAAGCTTTATTATGCTTCCAAAAAACCTGCACAATCCTGAAGCCTTTTGCAATGCTCTGAACATTCACAACTTGACTCACTCTATTAATTATTTGGGAGTTCCTTTATCCTTCAACAGACTTAGAATTTTCGACTTTCTTCCTCTTATGGAAAAAGCTGCTAACAAACTATCGGGTTGGAATGCTAAGCTGCTATCTTTTGCGGGTAGACTTCAGTTTCTTAAATTCACTATAGTAAACTCGATTGCCTACTGGATTAGGGGAGCAATAATACCTAAAGGTGTGACCAAATATTTCAAGAAAATTAGCTCCAAATTTCTATTTTTTGGTGAACTTGAAGTGGGAAAGAAAATGCACATGGTATCTTGGGAAGTTGTTTGTAAACCTAAAGTTTTTGGGGGTTTAGGCCTCCCTTCTATACAGGCTCTTCAATATGCTTACAACTGTTCTGTCATTATAAGAATGTATAATACAGAGTCCCCGTTATCTAAATGGCTTATTTACAAATATAATTCTCCTTGGAGGCCTACTCCTATTTCTGCATCTGGCTTTTGGAAATCGGTTTGCAATACTGCTTCTGTTGCAAAACATAATTTTTACTTCAGAATACATGAAAAAGCTCCCATATCCCTACATTGGGATAACTGGCTTAAGAAGAGACCTGTTGGAGCATTTCCTTTGGGATACATTTGGCTTGATTCCACACACAGCAATACTCTGGTTAATTCTTTTATTGCAAATGGTATTTGGGTAATTCCGGAAAACCTGCCTGCATCTATCAGAAATGAAATTTTGGCTACTCCCATTATAGACTGCAATTCTGAATGTCTAATATGGGAAAATCGGGTTAAAGGCAAGCACAGCATGTTTGGCAACTTTGTTTTAGAATATTACAGCCATTTAACCCCTTGCAACTGGTTTAAGTTTATTTGGCATCACCATAACTCTCTGAGATTCTCTTGTTATTCGTGGCTTGCTCTTGCTGGGGGCTTAAAAACCGCTGATGTACTGAAAAGAAGGAACATTCATTTCCCAGATATTTGCAATTTTTGCAATGAACATTTGGAAAGTGTTAATCACCTTTTTTTTTAATGCCATTACTCTTTTGCTGTGATAAATAGCATTATTCCTGCTTCCAAATGTCTGCTGCTCAGACCTTCTACACTGCATCTTTTCGAGTGGTTGGATTCGGAATTTAGCAATCATTCTAAACTTAAAAATCTTTATTTTCTTTTTGTGAGCTGCTCCATCTATTTCATTTGGAAAGAAAGAAATTCTAGAAGGTTCGGTAGCTCGATTAATAGCAGCTTTACTACATCTACTATCATTAGAAATGCTGTCTTTGACAAAGTTGCAAAGTGGAAAACTGTTTCAACGTTACTTTGTAGTCTATAATGTTCTGTTTTGCTGGTATTTTTCCTGGCATTTGGTTTTGCGGTATCAACAACGGCTGGCTGCTGTATGGCTATCTACTGATGGACCAATATTTTGATGAGGAAGATACATAATCTAGGGGTTTTTGGAGTACTCATTTTGTGCAGTATTTGATGCTCTATCAAAGCCATAGACTGGACAATGATGAATTTTTCATATTTCTTGCTACCCTTGGACGGCCATTTTTGGCAATCAGGGAATGCCGTTGTCTGTTGATTATAGAGGGAAGCGGTTGATTTCTGCAGGCTGGAGAATATCTGGGGCTGGCGTTTGTTATTACTGGACCCATCTGCATTCTTGCTGTGCGTTTCTGTATGGTTGCAAGGATACAAGTATTCATGACCTTTTTTGTGCTTTTACCACTTTTTTGGCTCTTTTAATGTATTTACATAGTTATGGGTGGTATAGTTGGGATTTTCCCTTTATTTTGTCCTTCATAAGTTTTTGTTCTTACTTATGTTGGAGTTTTACTTGTAATTCCTTTTTTACTTGTAATCTTTTCTCATGAAAGCAATATATGGGCTTTGGCCCCAAATTTCACAAAAAAAAAAAAGAAGTTAAGGAATTATAAAATGAAAATTACAAATAAGCAATAATAAAGAACAAAATGGCTGAAAAGCCAAAAGGACTCAGGCTGTCCTGCCTATATCTTGTATGATCTGAACTCGGGAGGGTCTGGGCAGGATACAAACCCCTGGTTGCCATAACGTCCGTCCAAGGGGTAGCTGAAAAATCCAGCATTCATCATCGTCCTTGCAAAAATATCAGTCCAGGCAACCTGTAGAAGGAAAAAAAAATACAGGTACCACCAAAAATCTTGTAGCAACATCCAGATTCAGCCTCAGCAGCAAATTGAGACAGTATGTGATTCCAGCCACCCGATAAAAGCAAAACAGCATTATGAAGTTATGGTCCATAACCATCCATTCGCAGCAGTAAAACAGAACATAAGATAAAACCATATGGGAATTCACCAACCATTGCAACCTCCAGATAATAGATGCCACCGAATAATTGGGCAAAACAGGTGCAGTTAAAACAGAATTAACAAAGAAAAAAGAATCTTCTTTTAAGCTCATCAAATCTCTTCCAGTATTTAACTTTGACAATGATAGCATTACGAATAATGTAGAACAGTTGGGAGGGGCTTTTCCAAACATTCTCAAACCTCCTAGAATTTCTTTCACGCCATAAGTAATAAATAGTGCAACAAATGGTGAAATAGCAAAAGTTTTTCTCCCAGAAATAGTAATCCACATATTCATCAAACCACTGAAAAATTTGCATCAGATTTGGTCTTAAAAGAAAGGCTCCCAGAGGTGGTAGAAGTAAAACTTATATTTAATAAATAAATTTTAATGCCATCCTAATAAAAAATTTGATCATACATTTTATTTACTTCATTTAAATGCTTCAAAGTAAAACTTATATTTAATAAATAAATTTTAATTTTAACATTACTATGAAAATATCCTAAAACGAGAAGATTATTTCCCTAAAATAAAAAATCCAAATTAAATATTTTGCAAGAAATTTATCATCCTTTTCAAAAAAGTAATATTTATTAATATAAATAAGGCTCTATTTTGAAAGAACAGACCACCATTCTGCTTATGAACATTACATAAACCGATTTTCCTTGGATATTAAATAAAAACATATTTATACACTATGCCATGCTAACCTTTCAAGGCAAGCAAGCACTGAATGACTGCCCTCCCACCTGAACAAAGTTGGCCCTACAATTTTGTTAGCCAGTCTTTTTCCTAAACAAATTAGCATATACAAAGAAAAGAACAAAAAAATTTCTGCCAAAATCTCAGGGCCAACTAACTTAGAAGCTCCTCTGATGTACAAATATACTGCAAAGCTATGGATATTTTCAGCCATTCAGCTTTCGCAGGAAATGGCTTAGATCGTATTCTTCCGAATATTGAGACTGATCCCAAAGCTCCTCGAGTCCACTGAGTATAGCCTTGAAGCCCTTTTTACCTGCTGGCCTGGAATCCTCATCCAGACCATTAGAACTCGAAGTGCCAGCAACCTGCACACATGCCAATGATGAGTTGAAATAAGCAGAACGTTTTAGCTTCAGGAAGAGAAAATGAGGTGCAAGATGGTGTTCAAAAGGCTAAAATTTATACAGCTCAACCTAGTCGAGTAATTGAGAGATTCGGGTTCTAATGCATAGGGATAGACCCAGCCTTAATTTTTTAGGGGGGGCAAACTTACTTAAAGATGATTAGTCATTCAATTTCTACAAACTGTATGTTGAAGTTGCCTTCAATTTGGCTTGACCCGTATTTGTTCATATCCTTAATCGTCGTACGCTTCGCAGATATGTCGGAGGTTCAAGTGGGCAGCGCCTCCTGACGGAGTTCAACCTTGTCGCAGGGTGAAGGGACAACGCCCTTGCGGGGGTTTGTGGGGGCAACGCCCCTGAAACAAATTTTGGTTGTAAAGATATTTTTGGTATTCAAATTAATAAATAAAATGTGTTTAGTTATGCTGGGGACAATTGCCTAAAGACTATAGTATTTTAAAACTTTTAGGGGGGAGAAATTGCTTAAAAACCGTTGTAATAAAGACTAAAAAATAGACAGAGAGGGACAAATTATCTAAAAAATCATATAATAAAAAAAAAATTTTTTTTTAAGGGGGATCCGCCCATGTCAATGCAGAGGTTATGAGTTCGAGGCTTTCCGCAAACTGATAAGATGATAATACCAAAAAACAAAGGGAGGAAGCTGGCCCATATGTACTGCAGTCCCTATGCTAAGCGTGCATGTCTGCATACGCTTATCGAGAACTTAGCACACATGTGCACTGTTCACAGTTCCTTTCTGGTTAATTATAAGTCATATATATATCTCCTCTTTCCTAACTCCAAAAAGAGCTTGCATACAAACCACATACTAGAAAAAAAAAAAGAATCTCTGTTCAAGTAATGAGAATGCTATCACAGTGCAAGCCTTTAAATGTGTCTGCATATGCCTATGATATGGACTGCACATAATTCTGCACAATAGAAATGCAAAGTGTTGGTCGTTTCTTTACAGCACACTTAACCTAAAAATAATTTCGAATGCAACAATAACAACAAAAAGCCTTTGTCCCATTATGTGGGGTCAGCTACATGAATCCTTTTCGCCATTTTCTTGTTAAAAGTCAAAATCTCATTTAAATCTAATAAAGAAATATCATTTCTAATATTTTCTAACCAAGTCTTTTTAGGTCTACCTCTACCTTTCTTAACATGTAAAATCTAACTTTCCTAAAAGGGTCATCGGGAGGCCTCTGTTTAATGTGGCGAAACCATCTAAGGCGACTCTCTCTAATCTTATCTTCCACTGGAGCTACTAAAACCTTTTCACGTATATGCCCATTTCGTATCGTATCTCTAAGGGTAAAGCCACTCATCCACCTAAGCATCCTCATCTTTGTAATACTTAACTTAGTATTATGCTTCTCTTTTAATGGCCAATATTCGGCACCATAAAACATTGCAGGTCTCACCACCATCTTATAGAATTTTCCCTTAAGTTTGAATGCAAGAAAATTAAATAAATAAAAACCCTTCAGTGTTGTGGTGAGAATGAATCATTTCAGGAAAATACATAAGTTTTCTCATTTTGTATCTAAGGGTCAGATAATTACTCAACCAAGACTACGCAGGAAAAAAGGATTACCTTTCCAGAGGCTGAAGCAGGAGTAAACAGATCAAGCAACTGATCTGTGTTCATTGCTTTCAGGCTAGCATTCTCTGCATTAATTACAGCATTTGCAACAGAGAGTTTGAACTTCTGAAGACTCATAATCTTCTCTTCCAAGGTGCCCCGCATGATGAGACGATGAACATTTACGACTTTCCGTTGACCCAACCTATGCGCCCTGTCCATTGCCTGAGAATAACAAAGCGTAACATATTAGTAATGAATATTCCACGTGTTTAAAGACAGATGGCCTGGATATTCAAACCCAGTAGACTTGGGTGAGAAAGAACATTAGTATGAATCTCATTATAAAATCATTTCTCAAGATATGTCATCAGCTTATGCGCCATGACTAAAAACACTAATTTCATGGAACCTGAATATTCTCCTAGAAGCCTCAGATTAGTATTTAGTGCATTTTCAGGTAAAAAAAACTTGCCAAAGGCCCAAAACAAAGTGAAAGAGTTTGTTGCATTGATATTTAGCAGAAAACAGAGAAAATGAAAAAGAAACAGGTAAAAACCGACAGATGTAGAGGAGGCAATGTTATGTAAAAAAATTGAGGTTGATCATTGCACGCCTTTATAAAGGATGCCTACCAGCACAACCTACATGTTAAAATACAAACACAGCTAGGTCCTCATAATAACATTAATCTTTGGGACAAATCCATTCTCAAGAATCATTTTGTTATATATATATATATACACACACACACACATACACACACACACAAATAAGTAATTATACGTATATTAGCATATATGAATAAAATTCCTGATAACTTTAATTTCATAAACTTACATATTACTGTCTTCACGTGACACCAAAGCCACCTAACTGCTTCTAATTCTCCCCAGCCTAGCACTACACTCCTACACACACCCAATTCTACGTAACCTACTCCAACCGCCATCTAACATCTTACCTCACTACCGCTTGAGCTCGCCACCTACAAAACTTCTCTTCAACTTCTCCTCTTCTTCAAGTATGCACCAGGCCACAAAGCCGCAATTTCACTAGCGAACCAACTCCCTCTCCCTTTATTTCATTTCTCTAATAGAGAGAGTTAAGTACCTCTCTCTCTCTAAGTATCTCAAACTCTCTCCTATTTTCTCTCTAACAGTAGACTTGGATTGAAGACTCCGACAGCATTGTCGCTTGAAACTAATCATACATGCTTCTCGTAGTATGAAGGGCATGCTAAGCATTTCTATAAAATTTCCTTTATACATAGAAGACAGCGAGAGACTGTCGAAATCCATACCAAATGTAATTATAGGGAACTAGACCTAAAATAATATTTAAAGAAAAATCACAACTAAATAAAATTTGTAAAACCAAAATAGTGACAAGGAACTTGTGATGCACACTATAGCTCACTTACATGTGAAAATAAGAGAGATTTCAAATGAATACATCTTTCTTATTGATGAAATCAAAGACTTTTAACGAATACATCGACTCGCCTATGGGCAAGAATAAGAATAAGAACTTGTGATGCATACTATAGCTCACTTACAGGCACAAACAAGGGACCTTTAATGATAACGACATCTTGCTTAAAAACAATATCGAAGGATTTGCAATGAACACAACAATGCGCCTATGAGCGTGAAGAGGGTACTTGTAGTGAACACATCAATTTGTTACCTTAGGATTGGAGTTGTAACAAATACATCGATAACCTGAAAAGAATGCTACTACTTTGATAAAGATGCCACAACATCCAGAAGAATGCAATAACCCAACAAAGTGCACCGAGGCACTAAAAAATGTAAAGTTGTTTTGAAAAGCATGCGAACAAATTGAAAGCAAGTGAACACACTACGCAAATGCACTTAAGTGCGTGCAAGCACATTGCATGAGCGCCCCAAAAAGCATGTCAATACATTGGAAGCATGCATATACATCGTGCAAGTGCACCAAAATGCATGCAAGTACATAATGTAGATACATTGAAAAACGTGCACGACACTTAAAAGACAACTAAAATTCTCACATGTGCTCCAACCATTATTTTAAACTTTAAATCCAAAGTCTAAAAATGATGTGAGGGGGCTAAAGAGCAATCTAAGATTCAAGTCCGATCCGCCTTAAAATGGATTAGAGTTGATCGACATGAGTTGAACTAAAAATCAAACATGATCCTCTGTTGGTAGGCAAACAGAATTGACAGGGTTCAAATAACCAAACTATGAATTACTTAAAACCTCGATGGTGATCGTGTTAAAAGTGAATATCAACCGGAGGGCACACTATCATCAAAATGCACCCAATGTGCACTAAGATCGAACATGATCCTCTATTAGAAAGCAAATAGAATCAACAAGGTTAAAATAACAAAAAATATAAATTATTTAAAACTCCAATGATGGTCGTGTTGAAAGCTAATTTCAACCAGAGGGGTCAACAATCATATTTAATTGAAATTTTAGAGCTCAACATCTACCAAATTTTAAAAAATCTCAAGTGAAATTTAATCAGCTCTAACTTAAAGCAAAACTCATCCACGTTCTGCAACCATTTGGAGAGTGCAATGAATTTAAGAATAACTTCAACTCAAAATGAGCAAATGTCCAATCGAGAATATCACTATAATAAATTCTCAAACAATATATTACACTAAGGATGCATTTATCATCTAACCGGTGGGTTGGCATGACTTCATGGAACCTGTGGCTTGGCTCAGTGACTCCACAGAGTAAAGGTTCATAATTAATCCTCAAATCGATGGTTTCGCCGAACGGCTCCACAAATAACCTGTGGCTTGGCTGAACGACTCCAAGGGTCAACGATTATGACCAAGGCCCTCCGACTCGGTGTCTTGGCCCAATAACTTCACTATATTATGATTATGGCTAAAGTCTATATATTCCCAATGGATAATGTCCTTGAGTAATGAATAATATGGTAGAATCGATAGGGTGCAAAGGATTCTTCAATCAAGTTAGGTCAACTACCTTCTCTGATTAAGTAGACTAAAGATCATGACAACCTAGGATGACAAAACTATAAGATCTTGATCAAGTTCGTCGTAAATCCTCCAACATCCGCTTTAAGTAAAATAATGGTAAATTTCTAATTTTAAATATATAAAATTATTGTTATTATATGCTGAGTATTTAATACATGTTTAATGACTAGCCTTAGTACACTCTCATTATTGGAAGATGTAATTAACTATAGAAGCTTGCGCCTATAAAAAATCAGAACTCAAATCTTAAAGTCCTCACATAGGAGGATGAAATCTTTGAATAATGTCTTTATCTCCAACCAACTTCCTTTGAAAATTTCCCGCGGAATTTAATCCGTTAAAACTCTCCCCAAATGTAAGCGGAGAGGCCAGGGGACTCGAAAGCTAAATTTACTAAGGTTGTATGAAGAAATGTATTTATTTATATTATAATCAATAGGTTCTTCTTAATGATGTATTTCTTACTTTGTTCCAAAATAACAGATGTTACACACATGGCACATATCTTGCACAATACATCTAGTTGCATGGTTAGAATTTTTTTTTTTTTCAAATGAAGATCCTAGGTTCATGGGACACTATTGCAAAACACCACTCTAGATGCTACTTTGCACGACCTAACAATCCTCTTTTACATCAACCCACAAAACAAATGAAGTCACAAAACAAACGAAGTCATAAATAATAGCCTTGTTAGCCTCTTATGATGCCATGTTGATGATCATTTAGGCACTTGAGATCCACTTCTTAATGCACAATTTACCATTAAAGTTTAATTAATCGCACTAGTGATTCTCCACTTCAAAGTTGGTTAAAAAGAGAGATATATTCCCATTTATATACATCTTGAGTGCTTCCACCTAAATAACTTTAGAACACTCCACACCTCTACAAAAGCTCTTCTGGCCCTTCCAACCTCAAAAAACTCGAACCAAGATTTTCAAAATTGGGCCACGCATTGAACCAATGGAAAGAAAAAATTCAAGATTTAAAAGTTTAGCCGATATCCAACCGGGAGTTCAATTATGATGACATAAGATTTCTAATAACGATGATATATATATATATATATATATATATATATATATATATATATATATATATATATATATATATATATATATATATATATATATATATATATATATATATATATATATATATATATATATATATATATAATATGAAATATAAAATATATTCATGAAATAGGTCCAAAACAATATTGCATTTCCACACTATCTCCCCATTATAATATCTACTCAAGAATTCAATTGGTCTCAATTTAAGGGTTAAGCGGTTTAACTGTCGATACTTACCAGTTAACCCAACAAATCTAATTTTTTTTATTAGATTGAACCATTTTGAGAATTGGTTCACAATCTAATTGTTCAATCTAATTTTCAGAGACATGACTCAAACGTAATGCTTCCTTAATTACAATGTGTCACATGATTAGCACTAGCCTATTTTTCAACATAAAGGTCGGATACCCTGGCACTTTTGAGCCTTGACTACAAACAATTAATGTTTTTGCACACTACCACAAGTTCCTATCATGCCTACTCCCCCATACCAATCTACTGACATTGTTAAATATATATTACAAATTTTATCAAAATTTATCCCTTTTCTTGATAACATTTCATGATTCATTAGTGTAATCATTTCACGAGGATGCCCCTTGCCAAGCTATGCTTGTGGAAGAATACCTTCACCTATACTCTCAAGAGAAGTTCTTTCCCACTAGTAAATGATGACGCAAATTAGATTCAACAACATTGATATCCAACATGACTCTGAATACGACTCTACAATTGATTATATTTACATTTCGTGTGTTCGAACTTGATAGGCATTCTAGAAAAATATTTTTCTAACTGTCATGCCGATATCTAGTAGCACTTCATGCACATATGAGACCAACTAATGGTTTAAGAACTATTTAACTTAACACTCCCTTCTCTTACTCCGTTTTTCTTAAACCAACCAGCACCCCCTCCTTCCTGTTCCTCTATTCCCCTCCTCTTCATATCCATCATTTTCCTCCTCAATCTCAACCCATCAATCTCTCATAACACCAAAATATATTGTAACCAAATCCCCTCCACCTATACCCATTACATAGTCAGAAACCACTAAAACCCTACTTCAAAGAAGTCAGACTACCATGAATTCACGTGAATCCAACTTTTAGATCCACTTGACGACTACACATCAAGGTTTTAGGACTGTCTTGCAATTTTAAAAATGATCTAAAGCAACAAGTTTAAATATCAAAATGTCATAAAATTAATAGCAATCAATTGAAATATTCAGCTATAATTACAAACAATCATTTAACATAAAAATAAAATTCTCTTATAAAATTATTTTTGAAGGAAATGAAGCAAACATATCCAATTGCTTTATCAAATATCAAAATAGAAACATTCTCAAGTAAACCAAACCCCTTTTTAGCCTCATTCAACCAGGTATTAAGAGTAGAATTACATTATTTTTCAAATAAATAATTAAATATTTAAGGCAGCAACAAACGCAACAGAAATTGGTCATTTTTTTTAATATAAAATTTTCAATAAAGCCCCAAATTTTATTTACTTGAGAATACACAAAATACCTGGTGATCCTTCATAGGATTCCAATCATGCTCCATAAAGACCAATGTATCAGCAGAAGTCAAGTTCAAGCCAAGCCCACCAACTGTAGGTTGTGAATCAATAAATACCCAAACAATAGAAACAAACTTGATAAAGATAAATCTACAGAACTTACCATGCGTTGTCAACAATAACACATCTATAGTTGGATCAGAATTGAACGTTTTTACAATGTCAAAACGTTTATCAGGTTCAACAGATCCATCAAGCCTTAAATACGTGACACTGTTTCAATTAACAATTAACACAATTAGACTAACCATGAAGCGCTAGGAAGAAAAAATAAATAAAGTGTATCATTGTCATCATCAATAGCCTTATCCTAACTATTTGGGCATTGATAACTAAAAATTTATGATTATTCAAAATAAATTAATGGAATTCTAAAAATTATATGTAGATACTAAATATAAGATGAAGCATAAAAAAAAATAATAATAACAATAATAAAAGATGAAGCATCATAACTTGCAGTCAGACAAAAAATCAAGATGCTCCTAAAAGTTCTCAATAAGTAGCAGTCAAACTGAAATTACTTGAAAGCCCAATTAAAAACCTCAAACCTGAAGCCATGGATGTTGAAATTCATAAAACAAGAAATACAATAATAGCTAAGAAAAAATAAAGAGAAGAACCAGAACTTTCCACCTTCCTCGCCAGTAAGCTCTCAAAAAAGTTCAGTATATTCCCATTAGTTGGACAAAAAAAATTATAAGCTACTAATTACACTCCTAGACTAAAAAATATTAAGCATATTGATTAATAGATACAAAAAGCTAGATAAGTTTGAACAATTAGCCTCTCCAAATTTACACGTAAATATAGCTATTATGCAGGTTTTATCCTTATTTAGTAATTTTTCTTTATATAGCCAGTTTGGGATTTAAACCATCATCAATTCGTTTAACAACTGGCAATTTATTGGCATGTGAAAGAGATAACTTTCTGAAGAGTTTTTTACAGTTTTGACCCAAGAACAAGGGATAAGAATTAATTAAAAGTATTATTTTAATACCATTTGGCAAAACTTAAACTGACATGTGAAATTAACATCTTGAAATGGGGCGCAACTTATATATACCCCCCTTTTATTTTTTAATCATCTGAATTTTAAGAATATAACTGCCCAAGCTGGAGGAATCCGAAAGGTGAAGTTTTTATTTCTTCTATATGTTTTTACAGGAGAAAAATCAAAATTTTATCATTAAATCAAATGCGATTGGTACTAAGATAGCTGACTGCATAAAGAAATAGCCATAAAAATTTTAGACTCTAGAAATAAATCAAAAATTGACTTAATGGTGGAGCAAGGAGATTCAAAAAGTTAAATAAATAAATATCTTTTAAAAGGAGACAATAAATAAGCATAATTAAATCTCCCAAAAAGTCGGTGATTATAGAGGTGTTATAAGTTTTGCAAAGAGAATAACAAGTGAAGTAAAAAAGCTTCAACTTTAGATGATTCATTCATAGGACAACTTCTTCATAGATAATGATCTATAATTTTAGGGGTGTAAAATAACATTAATGGCTAATTTTACTAAAAGATAAGGTGATATGCAGATGTAAAAAGTGTGAGTGAAGCGGATCTATTATACAATAGAATAAGAACATAGACAAAGCTATAAATTCTTAAGTTAAAGATAGGTGATTGAAAATGAAGAATACCACACGAATACTCTGCAATAGAAGAATGTTATGAAGGACTAAATGTGCATGATTTAAGACCACAATTAGCCAACTATGTTGCATGGGTCCGAGTGTTGCAAAATGAAGATGTCAATTATGGACAAGTTGTCTCTATCTTCTTTTGAATGAGATTTAAATATAAATATCCAAATATAATAAAATTGTATGAATTATTCAAGGTAGGTAACAAATAAATTGATAGCTTCGTGCGAAAAAAATAAAATAAAAGGAACAACAGTTTATGCATGAAAAAAAAAAGCCTACTGATAATCGTAAGTTTGATATCCAAGGATTCAAATTTTAATCATATGAGGATACTTGTTCATGTTCCCATCATTTTCTTGCCAAAACATGCATTGCTCTTGCCCAGTCATTACGTCATCAACTAGCATCAAATCACAAATCTACCTTAAGACGATACATAATCCCTTAACTTTTCAATTCACAATTTTCGCATTTAAAATCTCAGATAAGACTAACATAATTAAGAGCATCTATCAGAACAAAACCGAGAATCTAAATAAAATTTAAATTCAACTTATATTATGCAAAAAAGGGTAAAGAAATCACCTCTTCATGTGAGCATTAAATAAGTCCCTCTCGATAATATCCAAAAGAGACTGCAGGGAAATGCCAAATTAGAAAAAATAAATAAATAAATAAAACCAAGGATGATGGAATAACTTTGTGCTTCCCTATTGAAAAAAACTCACTCTGTGCTGAGCAAAAATCAGAACTCTATGTTGCCCTATTGAAATAGCACCTTCTGAACTTGTTGTGTCAGTGCCAATCCCACACTCTTCCAAAATTTCTTGAAGAGCCACCAGTTTCGGAGAATGGTGCAGCTCATGAAGCGCTGAGAGAAGATCATTGCAATCAGGAATAACATCAGACAGAAGGCCTTTCAGAGACTCCAGAGTCTTTTCACCAATCACAAGCAATGGATGACTACAGAGTTTTAACAAGTATTGTATCGCCTGTATTGGAAAAAAAAAGTATGCTAAGAAAGGATGAAACTACAACAAAAAAAGTAAATATAGCAATTGTTTCAGATTCAGCGATTCAGCAAGTACCTGGAAGACGTGAGAAGTCGCCTTAAGGGGTGCTTTTGCAACTGATTCGCTGCTAGTCTCACTCTCTGTAACTAATGATGAGATTTCCCTTTTAGAATCTGAACTTGAAAATTGCTCATACAGTTTAAGCTGTACAGGACTTAAGTTGCAGTATCTGTCCTGAATAATTTTCTCAGGAAGATCAGACAAAACTTCATCTTTTGTTCGACGGAGCAGGAATGGCATGACCTGCATAGCAGCATCAACTCAATTATTTCAAATATTTTTGCAATGGTGCATCCTGCATAATGTGATGATGGTAACAATCACGCTGATTTTACCTGCTTATGTAATGCTTCCATGGCAAGCACCCCTGCTTCAGCATCCTTAGCAGAACATTTTGAATCTTTAGCAGCCAGAAGCGGTTTTCCATATGTTGCTTGGAACTTCAAAACCCATGCAGCAGATACACAGATGAATAAATGACATGCATGGATGTATGCCCACATATTTCAAAAGAGAGAAAAGATCAAAGAACTGAAATCCAAAAACAACCAACATAGAAGAAAGCTTAAAGCTATAAATTAGCTTAAGTTCATCCCCAACGACCATAACCTTTGCACGAGATAACAGCATCCAGTGAGTAACATACTAAAAATGTAAAAAAGGTTAAATACAAATTTCTCTTTAAAATCATATCCTTGATGAACATAATTAAAAATGTAAAAGGTACAATACAAGATTCTCTTTAAAATAGTATCCTTGAGTAACATAACTAAAAATGTAAAAAGGTACAATAAAAAATTCTCATTAAACTCATATTCCATTTTTTTGCATATCCAAAAAATGAACAAAAATGTTTTTATAAAATTCTATATTTCATTATGGTTATTTTGATATATTGAAGTGTGTGTGTGTATATATATATATATATATATATATATACATCTTAACTCATATAATTAATGTATGTATTAAATTCTTGCAACAAATTGAATTGAGTTTCAGGTTGCTAGTATTGAAGGACTTGAATGAGAAAAAAAATATTTTGAGGCTAATTTTCTGTTAAATTGGATTGTTAATTTGAGAAGGGTTGGGTTGTAAATTGAGAAAATTATTATTTTTAAGTGGTTTAAGAAAAAGAACAAGACAACAACATAATATAAATAAAAAAAATGTTTAGAGGAGGATCTTATAATTGTGATAACATATTCAATCTCTAATATAAGAAATCAATTATTTCCAGGCCTATTATTTGTGAATCCTTACAATTAAATTTAAATATCATGTGAATAGGTAAAGATTTTATTCATATTGAGCATGCAAATAGTGCCTAATGTTATTAAAAAGATTATTGTATTCTATATGATCACCAGTTCATAAATAATTTCATAATATTTCTATATAACTCAAGTTTTAATATTGTTTAACAACACATGATGCATATTTAAACCTAGATATCAACTTTTATATATTATGTTATACCTTTGATGCATGTTAATATAGATTATTTGAAAACAGGTGCATGTCAAATACTAAATAATTTTAAAGGCCTATTAAATGATGATAAAATAAAAATCCTATGAAAAGTTATGACATGTGAAAAAAATTAGTATATTAATGATCTATGTAGATAGAAAAAAATTCTGACAATATAGGCCTCAACAAAGAACAAAAAGAAGTTCCCAACTCTCAACACTAGAAAGGTTGGGCAGTTTAACCTACATTAAAAGATCATTAATAATTGCTATGATGGATTGTTGAAATTTAATCAATGGCGATTATGACTAATGAGCTAGGTGATGATCAACTGATATAAAAGTACTAAAAGCCTACATAAACAATAATGATATTTTTAAGATAATGATCAATTAAAATGAGAAAGAAAATGAAAATAAAACAAGTAATTTCATACAAGCAATTGACTAGTATATTGCATTAAATGATTTGACATTCGATAAATGTACTTCCTTTACTTGCAAATATTCATGTTTATAGCTTATAGTTAAGTATTTCACTTATCTAATCATCAAAGCAAGTCCTGAAATATTTTTTTGCACTAAGATAGGTACATTATGAATATTGATACTCATATCAATTCATATGACCAACACTTACAATAAGCCACTATCTCAATATGTGGAGTCGGTTGTATGAATCATTTTCTCCATTATATCCCATTAAGAGTCAAATTTTCATTTAAATCTAATAAAAAAGACCATTACTAATACTTCATAACTAAGTCCTTTTAGTTCCATCTCTAAATTTCTTAATATAGACTGGATCTAATGCATCTCTCCTAACAAGATAACGACCACTAGATCAACTCCAACCTTTTCACGTATATACTCTTTCACATTTTGTCTCCAAATGTTAAGCCACTTATCCCGAGCATCCTCATATCTACAAACCATAACTTAATTTTATGTTTCTCTTTTAATAATCAATTTTTTGCGCCATAAAGCATTGTAGAACTCACTACAATCTTATAAAATTTTCTCTCAAGTATGAGGGGTACATTTATATCACACAACAGGCTCGATGTATTCTCCACTTCAGTCATCCAACTTGAAGACTAATAATGATATCCCTATTTATTTCACAATCGCTTTAAACAATAGACTAAAGACATCTAAAATTAGTACTCTTTTTAGTAACTTGATCGCCCAATATCATCATCACACCACTAGATCTATTACTACTAAAACTACACTTCATATATTTGATTTTAGATTCACTCAAACAAAAACCTTTAGACTCTTAAGTTTGACCTTCATAATTCAAGTTTTTCATCAACTCCCTCTCTAGTCTCATCAAAAAGAAGAATATCATCAGTAAAAAGTGTACACCAAGGTACATCATCTTGCAAATATCTAGTAAGAACATCCATGACTAGAGCAAAAAAAAAAAGGGATTAAAGCTGATACTTGATGTAAACCAACTAATATAGGAAAATATTTGGCCAAATTATCTGTTTGAACTTATGTAACAACTCATATATACATATCTTTTAATGACTTGAATATAAGCATTATTAACTCCTTTCTTTTCTAGAACTCTCCAAAGCACTTCTATTAAAACTTTATGATATGCTTCCTCTAAATCAATAAATAATATTTGTACATCCTCCTTACTCTCTCTATACTTCTCCATGAAACCTCTCAAAAAATGTATAACTTCCATAGTAGATCTATCAGGCATGAATCCAAATTGATTTAGAAAAACATCATTATCACGTCGCAACCTATGCTCAATTACTCTAGCCCATAATTTTAAAGTAGGAACATTAACTTAATTCCTTTATAGTTAACACATTTTTGTGCATCGCCTTTATTCTTAAAAATATGAACCAACATAATCATTCTCCACTCATCTGACATGTTTTTAATTCTTAAAATATTATTAAAATTTTCTCTTAAACATTTACACACATTTATTGCAATATCATCACAACATACCACTTTTTCACACTTCATTTTTTTATCTCTCAATTTTCAATATTACTAAGAAGACGATAAAAATAAAATTCTCTATTTTTATTTAGGGTGCTAAGGTCATCATAGTCAATCATATTCTCATAATATTTATTGAAAATTTTATCGAAATATCTTATCCACCTATATTGAATATTCTATTCTAAAAAACACTTTTTGAACTTCATCATTAATGCATCACTTGACATCCTTACTTCATCTATCTCTTTTCTTGGCTAATATATATATATATATATATATATATATATATATATATATATATATATATATATATATATATATATATATATATATATATATATATATATATATATATATCTTTCGTCTTCCTTAATATATAATCTATTATATAAATAACCAAGAGCTAAATTATTAGCATTGCATATTGCTTTCTTAGCCTTCCTAAGGGTCCCTTTATATCTTTCCAAATTTTCAGTTTTTTAACATCTAAACCAATTTTTTTATAAAAACATTCATATTTTTTTATTTATTCTTTTACATTTTAATTCCACCACAACCTATTTTTTGTTATTATGAGGTTTTTCTTTTGATCCTCCAAGCACATAATTTACAGCATGCTTAATATCAATAGTTATTTTTTCCTACATAACACTAACTTCCTCATAAACAACCTAAATCCTGAGATTTTGAATCTTACTCTCAAAAATATTTTTATTAGCATTCTTTAAATGCCTCATATAAACCTAGGATAATATTTTATTATATTTCTTCATTTTTCACTCTTTCATTTTAAAGTTCAAAACTAATAAACGATGCTAGATATATAAACTTTCACTTGGAATGACATTACAATTTATTTTTCTTATAAGAAAATAATCAATCTGAATTTTATTATATCTATTCTTATTATAAGTGATGAGATGCTCCTCTTTTTCTTAGATAAAATATTAGAAGTTACAAAATTATAAGGTAGAGAAAAATCTAATATGATCTTAACACCTTCATTAGTCGCTCCAAACACATAACTATCATAAATACTTTTAAAATCTTTTACCACTCTATCAGTATGCCCATTTAAATCTCCTCCAATTAAAGCTTTTTTTAAGAGATATCGTTTGTATAAATTCTTCAAAGTCATTCCAACATTTTAGTTTTGAACATATATTTAAACCTATTTGAAGAGCATAAATCACTTATAACATTAATAGTCTTAGTATCAACAATAATTTTTAAAGGTTAAAATTTTATCACAAATTATATTAATTTTTATAACATTATCCTTCAAATTGTTATCTATAATCACACCAACTCCATTTTTAATCCGACTCATACCAAAACACTATAGTACAAATCCTAAACTATCAATCTTTTTAATTTTTTTTCCAACTCATTTGGTTTCCTGAATACATAAATATTCATCTTTCTATACACCATAATATTTATTAATTCCATTAATTTATCTATAAGAATACCTATATTCTAAGTTCATATCCTAATTTTAGTTTCATGGATTAGCTTCTTTGTCCATATTCATCCGTGATGTGGGAACACTTGCTTATTTAAAACTGCACCCGGGCGTCGATGTAGCTGTGCTTAAATGTTTTTCGCTGTATTCAAGTCATACATGTCTTAACATTAGCACAATGTAATAAAGGATTCATGTCATGATTGTTTGACAAGTTTTATACTAGTTATCGACTACCTAATTTAACCATCCATTTCTCTAATCTAGGGCTTGGGACCCGGCAACGATAGTTCTTATTAGTTCATATGATCTACATGAAATAATTGTTTTTTCTTGTATTTTTGAACACTATGTTAGAATTGTTTATTCCATTAAACTTCAAACACATTGGATATTACAAATGTTATTTCAACCAAGAATAAGGAGTAAGTTGGGTCATAATCAAGTGATACAATTTTGTCATATGCCTTATTAACATTTTTGTTGTAGAGTTTTTGATGTATTAGGGAAGAAAAATGTATGTGATATAAATTAAAAACTTTTTAAATGTAAAAATTTATTTCATATAAATTAAAATTTTTTGGTAAGTATAAATTTATTAAAAACTATAGTTCATTCAGATGATTTAATTTATATATGCTCCTATATTAATGTTTATGATGGATCTATTAGAGCATTATGAAGTGTAATGTTATTTTCTGAAGATTTAGGCTTCGTTTGACACGGCTTTTTTACTGCTTCTTAAATTAGTTTTTTAGTACAAAAATTAAAAATTTTCTACTACAAAACTGCTTTAAGAAGCAGTAAAAAAGTTGTTCCAAACGAAGCCTTAGTCACATTAAATTTCTATTCATTCATCCTGATTAGCAAAAGTTAGGATGGGTATAGTGGGAAACGTGTTGGATTGGATTGTGTCTTTATTACATCTTATGTTCTACTGAAGGGATTCAAAATGAGGAGTGACAATGAGTGACTATGGAAACTAGGTCAATTGCTCCAACATGCACTAGATGAGAGTCCATCCAAACCAATAATTCATCAATCTATGAAGAACAAAAATTTAACCAAAAAAAAACTTAGAAGCAGTGTCTCTGAATCTAGCATTCAAGTAGGAAAGACAATAACAAAATAGTAGCAAGGTGTAGGAGGATTGAGTCAAAGAAGCTCGAGGGGCTTAGAGGAGGAGAATAATAGAGGGTAGGTCAGGTAGAGTCCATCCAACGCAAGTTTTTTGTTTTTATAAATTCTAACATTTTATTTGTGTGCGCGTTCCTATATATATATATATATATATATATATATATATATAAAGTTTTGCTCGTGCCAACTCACCTAGCTAATAAGTTATAATTATAAAGTATTAGGTAAGATACAGCTACAACAATGACACAAGAAGGACAGAATTTTATTCATACACATTTATGGCCTTTCATATATATATATATATATATATAGAAGATCCTCTTCGTATATTTTGAATATTGGAATGTTAACATTTCCTGTATTCCAAAAGCTATCAAATAACTGTAATTTTGTGTAATCATATAGGAAAGCAATGAATCCAATGTGCTAAACGTATAGCACCCATATAGTAACATGTTTAAGATATGACTAAAGCATTCTCATACAGTATTTGTGCTTCATAGTGATCATTCATTCATTGGAAAGAATTACATACAAATTATTTCAAAGTTCATAGCAAGCTAGTGTGCTTGGATTAATTTTTTCTTGATCTATCTTGGTTAGACATCCAATAGAACTTCAAATGAAAGTTATTGAATAAATAAATGGGGACTAGTACGTCAATACTATAACGTTCCCTTAATATAAATCAAAGCCAGCCAAACAAAAGTTTTCAAAGGTAAAAATACAAAATTTAAGGAAACAAGAAGTAACAAAAAGTTGAATTCAAATTTAAAAGTTCTTCAGATGGATTTCAATACACATATGTGAACTACAGCTAAAGTGGGCATGAATGAAAATAAATAGGAAACGAATTACTGTAAGAGCATTATTGTAGAATTAGTCACACAAGGCCATATAGTTCACAGCAAACATTTATCAATAAGACCTTCCAAGTTAAATTTTAAGTAGCATATAAATGCAAAAAAAAAAATTCTAAAGCAAAAGAAGCTGGTTAGACTATGCATCACCAAAAATATTATATCAATCCTCTACCGAAAAAAGGTATACCTGTCTCTCCGTACCAAGAAAACCGGGCATTAAAAAGTCAAAGAGGGACCAAAGCTCCAGGACATTATTCTGAAATAAAAAGAAACCAAGATCATAACAGTTGATACTCTATTCTGGATAATTAATTGTTTAAATGGGAAAATATAGCATGTAAGCACCTAACCTGTATAGGTGTGCCACTCAAGATAAGACGATGCTCTGCCTTTAACTGTTTCACTGCATAAGTTATTTTAGATTTCGAGTTCTTTATAATATGCCCTTCATCTAAAATGCAATAATTCCACGCAAGCTTTCCAAGGAAATCAATATCTTTGCGAATAATATCATAAGATGTTATAATGATATTGTACTTGTCAAATTTTTGGCGAAGTGACATCCTTTCTGAGGCTGAACCAGTATATTGAAGTGTAATCATCACAGATCTATCAATATACTTGTCAATTTCATATGCCCAGTGTGCAACTAATGTGGACGGGCACATTATTAATGACAAAGGATCTTTTCCATTATTGATGGCACGCTGTTCTACAAGGTCAGCTGCTACTATTGCTGCTGCTTGAAGCGTTTTGCCAAGTCCCATATCATCACACAATATTCCATGTAGCTTAAATCGTCTCAGAAACGATAACCAGTTAATTCCTTCCTGTTGATACCTAAGTTCAATAAAAAATAACAGGAAGACTAAAAATCAAACTCGTGATGTGCTAGACCTCCAAAATATATTAAGTTAAAAAAAAAGGGTAGCCAAAATTGTGCAGCAGTATGTTCTTGATTCTAGTAAACAAAAAGCATCATGCAATTTTATTTTTAAGAAATCCAACAATATTAATGATGTGAAACATATGTGAATGGAGGGTGTATTAGGAACTTGCACGCTTGATCTAGAGAACAATATTATTTAAAAGCTTTTAAGCGATAAAACGACGAGATAAAACACGAGAGTGGTGTCATAAGTTTAGGCTAAGTCACATATATAAAAGTTAAATCACAAAAGTAATCAATTACTCTTAACATTGCATGCGAGGTAGGTTTCAACAATGAATCCCTCCACTAACAATAAGACTAGTCACTACAAGATGATCCCTCACTCAACTCTTTCAACTTCTAGGCTTTAGCGGAGAGTAATTAACAAGCTTCTTATGAATCAATTAAATCACATAGTAGGATAACTATGAAGATAAGAGACAAGGGGAAAGAGTTCACCATTATCAAGCACTAGGTAGTAGTTGGAAGCCTCAGATTAACAACATCATTAGTCTCCAAAGTTAGGACAGCAATCTAGAATGACTAAGGACTTCTTGGCAGCAGTTGGGGGCCTTCCCGTTGAAGGTGTGGTGCAAGGGAGCCTGCTGAACTATGTAGACAGCAACTTTGGACCAATGTTTAAAATTGCGTATTCGGGTATTGAGGTGTTTTTCATTCGTGAGGCGAGGCGTAAGCCTCAAAATCAAAAGATTGCGTAAACATAAAATGATAAATTTTTTATATACTATGAGTGATTAATATAAAATATAAAAAAGCATAAGATATGAAGTGAAATTAAAATATCTCAATAATGAGACAACATGAAATATAGTTCAACTCAAAATTCTATCTTTCCCAAATCCCAGTATTCTTTTCATTAACATATAATTCAAATTTCCAAAAATAAATAGCAATGACATATCACATAAGAGCTCATAAGTCATCAACACTGTCATCACTAAGGGGTTCTTCATTTGAATCATCATTACGATGAGCTGCTCTCTCCCCTTCCTCCTCTCCTATAGAGTCCAATGTCGGGCATTTACTTCAAGATTTATGTAAGTTTTAATATATATAGCGTGAGGCGAGGCGGGCCTCAAGGCGGGTCTCAACCAAGTTGAGGCGCAAGCCTCATAAAAAAAACTCGAGGCGTAAGCATCGAGGCATTTTTTACTGGAATTGCGCAAAGGCGAGCCTCATATTGCGCAATTTTAAACCATGCTTTGGACAACAGTTTGGCAACTCCTGAGTGGTAGACAGCAAGTGAACCTGACTTGGACTCCTTGGACAGCAATCGGAAGGCCCTGGACAGCAGCTTTCTAGGTCCTAAATCTCAGGGCAGCACTTAGAATCATTCCAGATTTCTGGACAGCAAGTGGAAGGAGGGGAAATCAGTGACTTTCCTCTCCGGGTTGCACAGGAACTAAGGGATTTTAGTGGGGAATCCTGTGGGCAGCTGTGGGAGAAAATATTTGGGATCCAGTACTTGCTTAGGTGGCCAATATAATTAAATTCAGATTAAGTGAAATTGGCGGGATGAATTTGAATTTGAATTCAAATTCTAATTGTGAGAATTAAAGTGGATGAGAGGGAATTTAGGGAGAATTAAATGGGGGTCAATTAATGCAATAGGAGAGAGAAAAGCCCCATGAAGGGGCCGACCACATATAGAGAGGGAAGAGATTAATTATCATTAGTGAGTGGGGACCACAACACTAATCAAAGATTTAATAAAATCTGAATTTAAATTCAGATTTTGAAAGAAATGAAAGTTTCCAATAATGGGGCTATCAATTAGAATTAATTTGAATTTCAAATTCAAATTGACATCCAATTAATATGAAAGCCTTAAATCAAGGAACTATTTTAGGAAAGTCTTCAATGCCTCTTAGAAACAAATTTGAATTTCAAATTTGAAATTCAAATTTAAAATTCCCAAGAGGGAGGCCAGTGGCTTGGCCGTCCCAAGGAGGCCAGCGGAGTCGACGGTGGAAGGGTTGGCCTGGGGCGGCCGGCGGTGGACTTATGGGGGCCGGTGGAGGGGATTTGGGAGGAAGAGAGTTTGATTAGGTAGAGAAGAAATAAATTGGGTTTAGGAAAAAGAAAATCCGGAGCTACACCCTCGAGCAACACCTCCAATAGAACTCACAAAGAGATCTACAAGCGCCACTTCCTCAAGAACTCACAAAGAATCTTGGGAATCTCGGAACTCACAAAGAGATCCTTCCACTTCCTCAAGAACTCACAAAGAGATTTTGGGAATCTCGGAACTCACAAAGAGATCCTTCTCCTCTCATGAACTCACTAAGAGATCAAACAAGTAGAATAAAATTTCATTAACAATTCATCATCCCATTACACAAGAAAGAGCCTCTATATATAGGCCTAAGAAACTAAAACAAGACACATATGCCCCTAAGGCTTACATAGGACGACCCTCTTAAGTGAGGGTAAAAATGAAAAACTTATAATAAAAATTTAAAAATTACAAATAAAATATAAGATAACGTGGGACGATGACAGCCGTTGATCTTCAGCTCCTCGGATAGCCATGGACGGTTGGATGTCCGCATCAATTAATGCCTAAATAAACAACATCGTATAGCATTTCCACTGGGTACTGAAAATAAAATGCTAAAGCACCTAATGTGACTAAGAAGTGGGAAGTGGGGAGACTCTTGATGCAAGGTTTTGTTCTTGATGTTGAAAAAGGGGTTAGGTTTGACTTTGCAGTTACTTTCCTTAAAAAGAAGGAAGGGTTGCAAAGAGAATCACTGTCAAAAGAAATGAAACAAGAGAGATTCGGAAAAAACTGGGAGTGCCGGGGTACAGGGGGCGGCCAATGGGAGAATTGAGATATTAAAAGCAAATCTAGTCTTGCTTGAAATTCTATGAAATATTCATAAGCGCCTTGGAATGTGAAAAAAAAAAGAAACAAATCAAAAAGAAAAACAAGAAAATTCTTGATGTATTTTTCATATAAGACAAGTCTTTTATAAAACTCTTTTAAAAAAAAACTAGTGATTCTTTCATATAAGACAAATCTTCATGAAATAATCCTTTCAAAAAAAATACGCTTGATTAGACATAATTAAATAATCAATTCAAATAATGTAGATGATGATAAGTCAATTCGGATGGCAAATTATGATAGTTGAACACTAAATCAATTCCCCCACGGTGTGAAGAATTCTTCTCCTAAGAGTTAACTAGCACAAGCTAATGTCCAAGATGGTGGTGGAAGAATGAGCTCGTTTATTTCATTTAATACATGAAAAATATGGTATTATGAACTTGAGAACAAGTAAATGGTCAACATCAACATCCATCATAAAGAACATGTGTGATGATCCATGACACGGCGATTAGTGAATACTATAAGAACTTCACATTATTATATGTTATGCAAGTATATTGAAACGGCAACACAAATATCCCCCGAGAGTATGATCATGATAGCAGTGGCGATACAAAGTAAATTCACTAATGATGGGTCATGTAATATATGTGCCAAGAAGTATCTTATATCACTATCTCAAGATGACATGAAACAGTATCAACGAGTAAAATAACAACATTCTAAAATTGAACTTCAACAATAAATAAACAGTGCACAAATTTTAAGAACTCTCTATTAAACAAAAAATACATGGGCACTACAAGTATAAGCATTACCACACACTTTAATGTTTAATTATTTCTTTAATGGAATCAAAAGCCCAGAGTCTAAGTCTATGCCTAAATGGAACAGAATCAGTCCATCAAAAGTTTGATTCTACAGAATGCTTGCTGGTAAAGCCTTTTCCAGCCGATCAATTCTCACCCTCATTGAAAATTAAGCAAACCACTTTGACTACGGAAATCATCCCAAAATTCCAAACCACTTCCTTTCATAAAATTAAACATAGGAAAAAAAAAGTATTTACAAATATCACTTTAATCAAGCCATTCTATTGTATCTGTAGGCATGGATATGTGGCCCTCATTGCTTATGATGCTATTAAATTCAACATTTGTCTCTGTTGTGATGTATAGAGGCCGGTTGCAACATAGAGAGGCTGATTGCATGCATACATAAAATTTAGCTCAGTATTGTTAATTCCAGTTGACATTACAATTAAAAAAGCATATAGGGCATCAGTTCATTAACCATTTTAGTTAACGAATAAATAAATAAATAAATAACCAGAATCCCTTACTATTTCCACTTAAAACATTATCCATTATTGTTAAATTTAATGCAGATAAACAATTCGGAATCCATAGTGAAATAAACTTGTACCTAAGAAATAAAGAAAAGTTTAAGCTCATCACTCATTATCCAATTATCATATATAAAGCCATGAAGGTATAAAAAAATGATATAATACCTCCGTAGTGCCACTTTGATGTCAATGGGGAGCTTGTAATCATCAATATGAGAATTGTCAAGAAGTTGTTCCAAGAAATGTGCATCTTCACTGTTTTTTGATAGGCTTTCACTCAGGCCAAACGGGGAAGGAAGTCCTCTAGCTAATGGCAAAAGAGGCACAAGCGCAGCAAAGCTATGTGTTACACCTTGCCTGACACTGAGGTCACAGTCGCTCATACATTTAAGAAGAGGTACAACAAGTAAAGGAGCATAAGGAACTAGCTCCAAGCCCAAACCCTGAACAAGTAAGGTAACCAGCATTCCAGCTCCCTGCCTAGTATGCAAAGATGAACTATCCGCCAACATTGGAATAGCCTTTTCAATGACTACTTCCATGACACTAGTTGTCATTGACTTAGCCATAGAGGTGATACATCTAGATGCTGCCAACCTAACAGCAATATTGCAGTGACGGACACAGCTAAGTACTGATGGAAGAAGAGTTAGCAGTCTTGGTTTCAATGACTCATCGACCAAAGGGGAAATTGAGCGTATAAGCTGAAACAAGCATGCAAACATTCAGTATCCAACTGATATTAAAGGAATTAAAGTGGACTCATAACAAGTCATTTTAGGAAGGCCATAGTATTTAAACATTAGATGAAACGACAAAGCAGAAAATTAAAACAAGACAAGGCTAAATGCTAACTGAGGATTATAAAGAAAACTTTAACATTGTCCTACAATATGAAAAGATCTACGTTCCATGTTACATTTCTAACCTAACAACATCGGTCATCACATAAAAACCTATTACGTAATATTTATCAATCATTGCAAAGGTTATATATTCTAAAATATTACAAGTACTTAAAGAAAACCAAAATGGTTAAACAAAACTGGTAATCTACACAAAAATGGAAATCGGAACAAAATAAACAACCTGAATGTTGTTAATCAAAGTTTGAGGATCGATTTTATTGGAAATTTCTAGCATTTCCAAGTTCCGCTTGGTCTCCTCAGGGCCAAGAGGCTTGAGAAACTCTGTGAGGCAGTCCCAGAGCTTTGGAAGTTTATCAAATAAGGAAGATCCGAATTTTTGACACAGATGCTTCAGAGCCAGTTCCGCTCCTCGTCTGCTTATAAAACCCTCTACCTTTGCCCTATCCTCATTGGCTGATAGAATTTGGACCCTTGACTTTTGAATGCTTGGCGATCTACTAAACGAGAACACAGAAAGATCTTCAACAACATCCATTGAACCAATTTGTGCTGCCTGAGGAGTTTCTGAAGAATCTGCACAAGTTAAGCAGCACAGATTCTTGACTAGTTTGTCATTTGGACCTGGTTTTCGAGCAATACAGCTAAAAATCAGCTCAGCAAGTGCTGCTGCAGCTTCTTGCTGTAATATTTCTTCCTGCGTGGAGATAGATGGCATTTAAGGGTATAGAATTAGATAATTGCGAGAACCAATTTTGTTTGAAATTACAAACCTGCTCTCTCTTTACAGCAGCCATCAAAGGCAAAATAATTGGATTAAGCTTGGCAGGTAGATCTGACATCCAGACCACAGCAGCAGCAACCATTGCTGAAACGGTAATATGCAAGTTGTTCTGCAAAAAGTTGCATGCAATGATTAGATCTCAAGAAAAAAATATATTCTTCTAGAAATTAAAAAGGATAAAAAAGTTAAGCAGTACCCAAATATAAAATAGCACACACCTGTACGCATTTCAAGTACCCAGTAGTAGAAAGAAGTTGTTGTTTTGCAGACTCTAGATCATTCACTGCAGCTTTTTCATAGGCAACAGAATCAGCAGGCTCAGATAGCTTTGAAGCAAAGCTGAGTGCCTCGTCAATACTTAGTGTGTCACAACTAATATTAATAGTTGAAATCAAATTCTGAAACACACCACAAGATTCAGCTAATCTGAACAGAATGTTTGCTTCACTACGCATTTTTGCATAAGTTCTTGAAAGCTCAGCATAAGGTAGAAGAGAATCCTTTGTTGGAAATGAAGGATCGGAGCATGCTAACAAATCCAAAAGCCAGTTTCTGACATGCGCCAGAAGACCAAATAATTTTCCTTGTGCTCCTAGACAGTCCATGCTGTGCAGTTCTTTAAACCAAGCAACAAGAACCATAGCGGCTACCTAAAAGAAAATACAACCTTAATGGATTCCAAGAATGGAGTATGAAGTAATTCATAATTTCATATGAAAGTTTTCACGTATGGAAAGAGAACATTTTCTTTTTTATTGCTTACCTGCCTCTGAACTCCAGATAACGAAGTAAGATCATTCCATAATGGATGAATAACAGCAGGCAGAGAAACTTCAGGCAACCTAGAGACAAAGACGCCAAGAGCTGAAGCTGTAACTACTCTTGTATGTGTTACAGGTTTCTCACTATCAGCACCAACAATAATTTTTGTGCTAATAGTAGCACAATCAATCTTATTTTCCGGCAACATACTTCCTTTTCCAACTTCAACAGTGAAGCATGTACCAGTGTCATTGTCACTCTTTACAATCCTCATCTTAGCAGCTGCCCTGAAATGACTTTTGCGAGGAAGAGCAACCGGCCAAAACATTTTAGTGGCATCTAAAGCAGAACCATATGGAGTGGCAGCAAGATGTATCCAAGAAGAAAAATATAACTGGGCAGCAGCTTCCAAATCCTGCCCTGGACACTGGACATATTCTTTAGTAACAATTAGAATCTAATTGCAGATGATTACAGTACTGAAAAATCTTGGAATAACCAACCTGAAGCAGAAGCCTCCAAACCCTTTCAGTAGACAAAAGAACTGCATCATTTGACTCTAAAAGGAGATTCTGGAAAACAATACGCAAAGCATCACCCAAGATAGCAGCTGGCCAAAATCCATTACCTAAGGACTCGGAAGAGCTCCTTCTATTACCAACTTCAAGAAGCCTCTCCTAAAAGATTAAATAAAAAACATGAAATTCAGCAAATAGCATGAATTAGAATAGCATGTATCCTCATATACAAACTACATTGAATGCTTCTTCAGGTTTTAAACTGTATTATTAAAAAGAGAAATTAAATCAGATGTGACATCCGGTATACAGACATTAAGGGAAAAAATACAAAAAAATTGTTGGATATATTTCAACTACAATTCTTAATTTCTTAAAATTGTCTAGATATGTGAATATAATGTGCGTATGCATTTTTGATACTTTGAATGCATTTTAAGTTTTACCAGCAGGAGCACATTGGACTCAACACGTGACATCCATGTTCAAACAGAAATTATGGTACATTGAGTCCTGCACAAACTCAGAGTATCACATATTCTTCTTGAGCATGTTCGTGTTCTTTCTTTAATGACTTTTTTGTGGCACAGTGAATTCTAAGATAGGTAGGGGTAGACCTAAAAAGACTTCTGATGACCCGGTTAGGAGAGTAGAGGTATTAGATTTGACTTATGTTAGGATAGGTAGGGGTAGACCTAAAAAGACTTGGCTAGAAAATATTAGGAATGACCTTTCTTTATTAGATTTAAACGAGAACTTGACTTTTAATAGGACACAATGGAGAAAAAGGATTCATGTAGCCGACCCCACGTAGTGGGATAAAGGCTTGTTGTTGTTGTTGTTGTTGTGTAGTGAATTCTAAGATAGTCAAATCATGAACTAAGTATATATCCTCTCTGAGCTCAATTCCCAATTTCCCATCTTCTCAGAGTTATCCCAATCTAGCCAACCACACCTCCCCCACAGATTCAATCATTACTGAATTTGAAGCCAAGGACCACTGAGATCATCCTCTGGCAATTTGGGAGCTTGCCAAGCCAATGTTGACTTAATATTTGGCACGAGACAACCCATTTTAATAAAATATGGCTAATTAATTTAAATTCGATTCAATTTTTCATCTCAATGCAATATGATTTGACCAGTTGACTATTGTATAGAAAAAAATCTATAGGTATAAATAAAATAAAATGTAATTTTAATGTTGAGTCGATAACAAAAATAATATTTTTATCTTTAAAGATAATGTATTAGTTTTTATGTCGTATTTGATCATAAAACATTTCAAATCCATTGAAGAAAGAAAAATTTTCCATCAACCACCAAAGAAATCACTATCAAGAGAAATGTAGCACACATTGAATATGTGGTACCTGAGTATAGCAAGCATAAGATTATTCTTGATTAATAGATGATTTTTTTCCAATAAAAAGTGTGTGCTTGCATATTCGTGTGACTAAATGCACACATATATGAATATTGGTACAATGTCCATATTATATTGAATTTTCATTATATTTTCAAGATCCATATCAGGATTTGGTTCATATAAGTTGACCATTAGATGAATAAGAAAAAAATTAATGTAACAATTTCACAGCTTCTTGACAGTTTAAATAGAATAAAAATGCAAAAAAAAAAAAAAAAAAAAAAAATACATAAGCCAGATTACCAAAGTTCTTATGGCAGAATGGCGAACTGATGTAATGCTGTGTCTCATGAAAGGCCACAGTCTAGGTGTCAACTTGGATAATACATACGGATTATCTGCATATTTAACCCCATCTCCACGATCATCCAGTTGAGACAGCTTGTTAAGGTCTAGATCCTCTATTTCAACTAACTTCAGTGTACCCAACATCTTCGGAACCATTTCTGGTTGAGAGTATATTTCAGAAAGCAAGTTCATTACACTGTAAAAAAAAACAAAAACAAAAAGTTATAAAGCAAAACCAATTTGAATCACTGTGAAGCATTTTAATTAAAAAATAAATAAAATGCAAAATATTTCAAAACTATTATCAATACAAACAAAGAAAGGAAGAATATGTGCCAAAGGAAATATGCCTGAAAGCTTAAAGTTTACTTCCGGCGCAACAATTAATAAAAACATAGAAACTAACCATACAAAATTCAAGTTAAAGCTGCAGTAAACTCGGGAGAAACCAGCTTCAGCAGTCTAAAAAATTGATTCCATAATATGACAAGTCATTGTGGGGTCCATTGTTAAAAATAGAATTTATTATCAGGACCTATTTGTCCTTTTCTTTCTTTGTAGATGTAGTTTTGTAATCAAGGGTGTCTATTCTTTAGAGATAACACTATTCACTCTTTTGAATGAAAAATCATAATATTATGTTCATTATACTCTTCTAAGATAATTTATAACTTAAAATATTTAACAGTTAATCAAAATAGCATTTTCATATTTCCTTGATGTCTCCACATTTAACAAAAATATTATTATCCTCTAATGCATCAAACTTTCATAGATTCTTATATCTTTTTATGATGCTATCTCTGCATGCATACAAGTTTCCTTTCTGTACAGAAATACGCATACAATTTAAATATTAGTCAAAATGACACATATAGGAATATGCATACGCTGTAAATATTAGTCAAAATGATAAATATAGGCAATTATTGCAACATAAATGATCAATTCATCGTGTGTGCCAATGTTTGCTGAAGCATTTCCAACTAATGAATCCAGCCAAAATAAAACTCAGATTACAACCTATGCAACTTATTATCTATAGAAAAAAATGTTAGCACTTACAAAAACAAATAATAATAATAATAATAATAATAATAATAATAACACAAAATTACCTGCTCGTTGATGGACTCAAGTCATCCAGATCAAGCAAAATATCCCAAAGTAGCATGACAATTGAATGTAGCAGTCCATCACTGAGAGAAACAATGTCTGCAGCAGCAGGTAACAGGCAGTCAGCTGCAACTGCTCTAACATCATCATCTGGATCTTCGAGTCCAGCTTTACATGCAGGAAGAATGTAAGGTAACAGATCCTGGAGCATTTCCTAAATAACAGCAACAACGCAAGAGGTGCACTCAGAATTAGAAACTTGTAGAATTGAAATATTACAAGCAGAATATAGAGTGCACAAGTAAATTCATTAATAGCTTTGATATAGTAGACATTTCAATACAATAGCAGCTTTGGTCTTCACATAAAAATACTTTCATATAAGGAGTTATTTGCTAATAAATAATTGTCAATACACAAATAGAGGTATTGTTCTTTGCTTTTCATGATGCAGAGATTTGAGGGTGAAAGGTGATGCGAGTTGCTTACAGATTTACAGGTTGTGTAGTTCTCTATTCCAATAGGTAAATGAGTTATCCCCGGTGGTATGCTGTCATTTTCCCTGGCGCTGTTATGATTATCTGCTATTCACCTGGAACTACGATTATTTTCTTCAAGTGCTCTTTTGTCAGTTGCTGTTATGGCAAAGCTATTTTCCTGGTGTTGTTATGCCTACCGCTATTTATATGGGTCTTGTTCCTAATTTCCTTCTACATTTTGTCTCTGATTTCCTTTATGATTATCTTCTGTTCTGTGATCGAGCATCTCAATTATACAAGGTTTTTCCTTTTACTGTAGCAGTGGAATTATGGATTATATTGGAGTTTGAATTTCATTAGCTATTTGATACCATATTGAGCTATTCTTACGCCAACTATATTGATGCAGTCAAGGACTTCGGTTTTCCCTCTTGGCTCTTTGTTTCCCAAGCTACCCCATCAGTTTCCTTGCTGGCTTTACTGTTAGCTGCTCGATTTGCCCATTTGTTTAATTTTCCAATTAATTGGGCCAAATTTGGAAGAGCTTTGTGGCTGTTTTGGAAAGCTTCAATTAGCTGTTTGGATGGCAAATTTAAGAGAGCATTTAATATACTTCCCTCTTTTTTTCTATATAAGCTGATTTGATGAGGACATCCATCGAAGATTTCGACGTACTTACCATCAGCGAAATCGTAGATTGACGGCTATGATTCATAGTTTCTTTTTATGATGTTTTAGTGCATTTCTTTTAATTTTCAGTTTTTCACTTGTACCCCTATGAGGTATTTGTGTCATGTTGTAGCTTGAGGGCATTTGTGTCTTTTACATTTTGTGCTTTGGAGGCCTATATATGAAGGCCTAGTCTTTGTATTATTTTCGAATGATGATTATGAATGAGAATTCCACTTTCTTGCTAGATCTCTTTGTGAGTTATTGAGAGGAGAAACCCTTGGCGAGGGGGAGAGCAATACCCGTCAACCTTTGGAGGATTTCAAGGTTCGCGGTTCTACGATATCTTTTCTTTTCCTCTACATCCACCTCTTCTCCTAGTCATCTACCCGCCAACCTCCCCAACCCCTCCCCGTTTCTCCCCCTAGAGCCGGCCCTACCAACCCGACAACCACCCTTCCCCACTTGGCCGCCCAATCCGCCGGTCCCAAACCACCCGCCGGCCACCACCCTTCCAGCCACCGGCCTCCCCACCCAATCCGCCCCTCTCCACAAGTCCAAACCGCCGGCCCCTCCAATTGATTCCCAAATTTGAAATTCAAATTTCAAATGGCCATTAATCACTTTCCTAAAATGGGTTTTAGCTAATTAAGAAAGCTTCTAATTGAAATTCAATTAAGCAATTGAATTCAAATTCTTTCATAAGGCTAGAATTTAAATTAGGAAAACCTCCCTAATTTAAACAAATCTAAAATTAAATTCAGATTTGTATCAAATCTTTATTTCCTTCCTTGGGGCCCGCATGTTTAGTGAAATTAAACTCTCCTAGCCCTATATGGCCCGCCACCTCTCTTGGATCCCCTCTCTCTCCTAATTAATTCAAAGCCTCCATTAAAGCTCCCTAATCCCTTCCTAAATCTCTCCAAATAACCTCCTTTCTCCATGCATGCCGCAGACCCCTCTTTGGCCTCCAAAATTTTGAATTCTAGTTCTTCCCTCCACCCCATTATTTCCTATAATTAATTACCCTCTTTGGATAATTAATTCCAAAAGGAAAATTAAAACCTCAAATCCCCTCCACTAACCCTAGTCGTCCCCTCCCTCATCCCACCTAGCCCCAAACCGCCGCCCCTCCTCTCCCCGACCACCAAACGCTGGTCCTACCCCTCCAAGGCACACAACAAAGAGTCCTCCCATGTCCATGTATGGCGGATCCAGAAGTTGATCATGGATTCATTTACAATTCTCAAGAGGAGATCGACATAATTCAATCACCTTTCTTTGATCCCGGATTTGGATCTGAAGGCACCGTCGAGGAATACGTGGAGTATATTCTCTTTACTTTGGTGGACGTCATCGACGAGCAACAACCTACAGGACAGTGGAAGATCGCAGGACGACCACCCACCTCTCCAACTCCGGCCAACTTCCCGTTGATCAAGATCGCTGGCCTCCTCTGTCTTTCAGTGGCATCACTTGGATTGTTGGCATCCCTCCTCCATTAACCCTACTTCTAGAGAGTGAGCGAAAGGGAAACTCGAAGGTTATTTGTTAATTGTCGGATTATTGTTAATTGCATATTTGTCTTGCTATCGTCTTGTTATTGTCTTGAATCGTTTTGTTAATCTATCGTGTAACCGCATGCTAAAAGCAAGTCAATAACTACGAAAATTGAATATCCTAATTTAGTGAAGCATTAATCTTATAAATTCATTGCTAAAACAAGCTTCTTATTAAAATCTTGCAATTTTGTTGTATGTTTCATATCATGATTGATTTCTTTGTGGAAACAAATGGAGAGATTGGTGATGAATATTTGTGGTGCAACAAAAAAAAACACACAATTTAAGATTGCAAACTAAGAGTCTTCCTTACCATAAACATAGACAAACACATATATAACATCATAATACTAGAACACAACAACTTACAATTTATATTAATTAAGAGAAGAAAAATACATATAGGGCGTGAACCGTGGATAGAGAAGAAGAGGTAGAAAACTGAGACAAAATAAAAGAGGGAAAGGGGAAAGGAGGCTAGCTCGCAGGCTAGAATAAAACCAGCAGGTTACATTCCAAAAATCATCACATGCTCTTTTCTTTTTTGCAGAAAATAGCTCCTTATATAGGAGGAAAAAAGGGAAAAAGCATTTAATGCAATGTAATTAAAGCAACACTCAAACAGCCACTAGAAACTCCCCAAAAGCTGCAGCAAACAGGGACCGAAGGGACAACAACCTAGGGAAAATGAAGCATCAATACAATAGTCAATGGGCACATAAACTGAAGGGACAGCCGCTCAAACCGAAGTAACAGCTGCCAAGAGAAAAAACCGAGGAAAATAAGGCCCACGAAGAGACAACCCAACAACCAATGAACAAAAACTGGATGGACAGAGCACCTTCATTGCATCAATTCTCCCCTAGTGGAGAATTCTCATATCCTGATGAGATCGTCAGCATAGAAGGTTGTCTTTCACCATCTACAGACTCCTTGGCATTTTAAGGTGGAACTTCAACCTGTTGAGTGTTTGGCTTTCCATTTTTTTGTTTTTTTGTTTTTGTTTTTTTTAAGGAAGACATGACCTACAACCTAAATCTCTGATACCAAATTGATGCAACAAAAAAAACACACACACAAACACAATTTAAGATTGTAAACTAAGAGTCTTCCTTTTCATAAACATAGACAAACACATATATAATATAATAATACTAGAACACAACAACTTATAATTTATATTAATTAAGAGAAGAAAGATACAGATGGGGCGGGAACCGTGGATAGAGAAGAAGAGGTAGAAAACCGAGACGAAATAAAAGAGGGAAAGGAGAAAGGAGGCTAGCTCGCAAGCTAGAATAAAACCCGCAGGTTACATTCCAAAAATCATCACGTGCTCTTTTCTTTTTGCAGAAAAATAGCTCTTATATAAGAGGAAAAAAGGGAAAAGCATTTAATACAAGGTAATTAAACAACCACTAGAAACTCCTCAAAAGTTGCAACAAACAGGGATCGAAGGGACAGCAGCCTAGGGGAAAACAAAGCATCAATACAGCAGCCAATGGGCACATAAACTAACGGGACAACTACCCAAATCGAAGGGACAGCTGCCAAGGGGAAAAACCAAGGAAAACAAGGCTCACGAAGAGACAACCCAACAGCTAATTAACAGAAACTGAAGGGACATAGCACCTTGATTGCATCAATTTGGAACATATAACCTGTAGGTTATCTAGCTTGCGAGCTATCTTCATCTACTTCGTCTTGGACATCTACCTACTTCTCTCCACGGTTTTCATTCCATTTATATCTTCCTCAAAATTTTTATAAGTTGTAAGGTGTCATTGCGTCGTGTTTTATTTAAATTGATTGTTTTTCCCTTTTATTTAAAGTTGTAAGGTGTATCTTTATTTTTAATAGTATTATTATGTTTATGGTAAAGAAGGCTTGAGTGGGATAAAGATTTGTTGTTGTTGTTTTTGTTGTATATATCTACTAACCCAAGGATGAAGCGTTTATAAATAGAGAATCCAAGGCATATGAATCATTAAATTTGGTTGAATAAAATTTATCTTCAAATTTTCAAATTGATCTGCACAAGCATGACTATCCAATTCTAGGAAGAAGTCATCTCCTTAAAACAATGTAAGGCAAGAATTTTTTACTTCAATAACTTCTTTCCATGATCTAATTTCTTTCACAAAAAATAATATTAATTGCTAGTGTTTGTAATTTTGTTCAAATTCAACACCACTAGGCATCTAATTGTCGTGATTAAAGTACAATTTCTTCTTGAATTTTGCATGATTTCAACTTATCATTGATTCCGTCAGATTTATTTCATTCTTATTTTGTCGTTTGGGTTCTAATTATAATATTTATTGTTTGCATTGAAATAAAGCAAAATATTATCTTATTTTAGTATTTTGTGATTTGTGAATTGTAGGTTTTCTAACGTGATATACATACATCTCATCATTCTAGTTTAATTAGAAATTCTAGACCCTAAATCATTCTACATCAAAAGGTATACACTTAGTTGACCCTCAAAGACAAACAGCTCAACAATGTCTTGTGATGAAACTATGCAAGCAGGCATAACTAATGAAAATTCAAGCTTTGGTCACTGAATCAATGTAAGAACTGGTTTGTCATGTTGGTTCAATTGAACCCGGCTAGCCCTAATATAAACCGCGATTCAAACAGAGCGAAAAAGGTGGACAGGGCGCGATCTAGAGCGGTCGATCATGTGCGCGGGCTAGTCTAGACGGCTCAATTCGTGATTTTGAGCGAAGGATTGTCTACGGGGATGAAAGTAAACAACTTCTCTTTAAGTATAACTTCCTCCTCTTCATTCCTTATCGCTAAAACAACAAAAACTTTGAAGAACTGTCGTGAGAGGTGACTGAGAGAAAAATGAGCAAAGGTTTGTTGATTTTTCCATTTTTCTATGTAAATCTTTCTGCATTTCTTCATTTAAACAATGAGGGATATTTAATTAAAGGAAAAGGAAGAAATCGAAGGAAAAGGGAGGAATTTTTTGGAAAGGAAGAAGTAGAGAGCATTCATTTCTACAGCGAGGAACAAGTAAGAATTTACTTTAGATTTTGAATTATAGATTTCTAATTAATTCACAAGAAGTAAATGAAAATTTTTGGATTTATGTCACAAGAATGAATCCAATTAAGGGGTGTGAGCCTTGATTCAAGGAAAAAAAAGAGAGATATTGAGGTGAAGGATTTTAATTTTAATTGATTTTAGAATTTTTCGGAATGCAAAATAGGGAAAGTTAGAAGGTTTCAATATTACTTTCATGGCTGCTACTCAAATCGTATTTATTGATGCATTGAATTTGTAGAGTGTTTAGGAAATTTGGTTAACCTAATATACAAAGGTGATAACTAAAGCAAATAGAAAATCTCAACGAGGAGATCGGAGTTAAGAATTTTTATGGGAATAGCGAAAATTGAAAGATGGCGATAATATGTTGTATGTGGATTTAGATTGTAGTAAGAAAGATTGTCTCAAGAGTTGAAGGTTTGAAAGGAGTTGAAGACAAAACATTCAAAGTGGGTAATTACATAATTTTTATTATTGTATTTTCATTTTCAATCTAAAAAAAGTATTTTATATAATTGTTTTTACTTATATTTTTGGAGGCTATTATGAGTAAGGCAATGTAAATTCAATGCATGATGGTAAATTAGATATATAGATTGTTATGACTTAAAATATATATTGATTATCTTAAGAATATAAAGGTATATGAAAATGATGATATAGAAGGTATATGAAAACCATGGTTTAAAATTGCGCAATATGAGGCTCGTCTTGAGGCCCGCCTTTGCGCAATTCCAGTAAAAAACACCTCGATGCTTACGCCTCGAGTTTTTGTTATGAGGCTTGCGCCTCAACTTGGTTGAGGCCCGCCTTGCCTCACTGGCATGAGGCTTATGCCTCACGCTATATATATTAAAACTTACATAAATCTTGAAGTAAATGCCCGACATTGGACTCTATAGGAGAGGAGGAAGAGGAAAGAGCAGTTCATCATAATGATGATTCAAATGAAGAACCCCTTAGTGATGACAGTGCTGATGATTCATGAGTTCTTATGTGATATGTCATTGCTATTTATTTTTAGAAATTGGAATTATATGTTAATGAAAAGAATATTAGGATTTGGGAAAGATAGAATTTTGAGTTGAATTATATTTCATGTTGTCTTATTATTGAGATATTTTGATTTCACTTCATATCTTATGCTTTTTTATGTTTTATATTATTCTTTCATTAGTATTTAAAAAATTTATCATTTTATGTTTACGCAATTTTTTGATTTTGAGGCTTACGCCTCAAAACGCCTTGAGACTTACGCCTCGCCTCACGAATGAAAAACGCCTCAATACCCGAATACGCAATTTTAAACATTGATGAAAACAAATATAAAGGTATATGAAAATGTTGATATAGAATGGTATATGAAAATGATGATATATGATATACTTGTATACATATAAGAGCATAAATGAATGAATGAGAATAAATCAAAAAAGGAAAAGGATGTGCAAGCAAATTATAGGAGTTCACCCCCGCATGGTACTAACTAGGGAAGCAACGTACCCATGCACGTTAAATGGAAATGGAAATGATTGTACCTTTATTGATACATTTAGACGGTGATCACGTACTAATTGAATTGGAACAGGAAGAAATGTTGAATTATTATGAAAGGTTTATGATATGAAATATATAAATGAATGAATGAAATCAAATGACAAATATGTATAGTAAATGTTATATGGATATGCACATATCAAATGTTATATGCATTGTATTTTTTTATACATGTTTAATTGTTATACATATAGAAAGGATACTCATTGAGTTTACCATGTAAACTTAATCTATTAAACTAATATTTTTAGGTAAGCCTCTAGAGAAATACATCTACAGAAGATGGAGCACAAATGCAAGCAGATAATCTATGGTTTATGATAATGTCAAGTATATGGAAGATTTTATGAATAGTTTGATAAAAAAATTTGTAATAGTCACTCTTCAGTTGTATTAAGAAGTTGAATGTTAATTTGTTTATGAAATTTTCACCCGTCCAACTGTCAGACTGTGTCTCATTAGTTCGAGTATTAGAGCTGGGTCGTGACAATCAAAATCTTAAAGAATAGAAAGTTGTAAATTAGGAAAAACAAAGTAATAAGCAAAAAAAGATAAAGGACACATGGTTGCATATGATAAAACAAAAAGCAGCACCAACAAAAAGATCATGCAGTATCTAGTTCGGGATGATGAAAAAATATAGCAGCAATTAAAAAAATTAAGCTCTCCAGTGGGATAGCAACAACAATGATGGGGACATCGGATCATGGAAAGTTTATCAAAGACGGGGTCAACGATTTACGGCTACGATCGTGCCTCTTTATTTTTTATCTATTTTATGTATTTGATTTATTATTGCTCTTTTTCCTTTCTACCCTCACTTGAGGGTTGTCTTATGTATGCCCTAGAGGCAATAGTGTCTTTGTTATTTCCCTTCATGTATTTGGCTATTTAAAGCCACCATCTTCCTTTGGAGAGGTTAATGAATGAATGATTATTATGAAAATTTATGCATCCTTGTGTTTGGAGAGAGCTTGAGAGTTCTAGAAGAGAGCTTTGGTGAAGTCTCTTGGTGGAGGGCAAAGAAACACCCACCAACCTTGAAAGCGTCCGGGTTCGTGGTTTTATCTTTTTTCTTCCCTTCCTTCCCCCTCCACCACTGGTCAATCCTCCCCTTAGGCCGCCGACCTCCCCACCAAATCCCCTCTAAACCGCCGGCCATAACCCCTCTTCCTTTCTCGGCCAAAACCACAACCCCACCGGCCACCCACCACCCAAGCCCTCACCCGCCGGCCCAACTTGCCCCTCCTTCCTTTCTTTCTAAATCTCCTTTAAGGAAAGAATTGAAGACTTACCTAATTTAGATCTTCTTAAATTTGGAAAGATTTCAAATTTCAAATTCAAATAAATTTGAATTTGAATCCTTTCCTAAAATAAGATTAATCTAATTTGGACACTTCCCAAATCTCTTCAAGTCTGAATTTAATTGGAGATTCCCTTTAATTCTCTTCCCTTATTTAATATCCTATGTTTGGAAAGTCTTAAATCCTCAATCAATTTCCCCCCATGCATGGCCGGCCCCCTCTATCTATTTAATTCAATCAATTAATTAGATACTTGCCGCTAATCCTCTTTCCTTAGTTAACATCCTAAGTTTGAAAAGGGATTTTAAATTCCCCAATCAACCCCATGCATGGCCGGCCCACCCTCTCTCTCCAACTCAATCAATCCATGTTAACTCCCTAGACTCCCAAAACCAGCCATCTCCAACCTTCTCTCAGCCCCAGCCGCCCCTCCCAGTTCTCTACGACATGGCCCTCAGTTTTCCCTGAATTTCTGCTTGCTGTTCCCCTATTCCAGCAAGAGTATCTTGCTGTCCAGTACCCCGGAATATCACAAATTGTTGTCCAAAGTTTCCAGCATCATAAAGTAGCTGCCCAAGGATTTTCTGAGCAATATAGGTTGCTGTCCAGAACAGATTTCTGCATTCTGGACAGATTCTACCTGCTGTCCTGAAGTTTATACACAGTAAATTGCTGTCCTGCATATCCAGAATCAACTTCCTGCAGTACTGAGCATTCCCAACCCCAGCCCAACTGCTCCAGCCGAAGAATTTCACTATCCAGAAGTCTCAACCGTGGGTATTTACTACTTCCTCCCCACCGAATCAATACTTCTTTAAGGCTCACTTTAGTTTGTGGAAATTGATCAAGTCATGCAAATAGTTTTAACTTAACCGCCAAGCCTAGTAATCGTAGGGAGTTGATTAATGGACTTGTTTCATAGTGACTATTATTGTTAATCCAGGGATTTTTTAATTGAACATCTTCCATGCAAATGTTGCTTGATTAATTGATTATTGTGGTGACTCTAATTCTAGCTACGCGACTTGGCCTAAACTTGTTTGACTACTCATTGTGTTTTATTTTGTCGTTTACATAAAATTATAATTAACTTTCTCTTGGAATAAAGGCGTACAAGATCCTCATTTCCATTATCTTTTAAATTACGTCCTGCATCAAAGTGTCCTCTTTTCTGAAATTTTCCGCTATTTCTAAGCCTAAACCACTTATACCATGCTAGTTTCACATTTGCTTCTTTCAAAACCAGAGAAGTTCAAACCGTCCATTTACATTCCCTTAGCTGTCTGCTAAATGCGACGCTATTTGAACAGTCACTGGAGTTCTCGTCAAGAAATCCTGGATTTATTAGGGCATTGAAACCAAAAGGGCTTCAATAAGGTCAATCAAAAGTAGTGGGGGCCTGATTTGATCTTGAAGAAGCCAAGAAGAATGGGCATTTCTCACAGTATATCTTCACTTTTTTTCTTCAAATACTATTTTAATCTCCATTCCAAAAATTAAATAAACTTTGGCACCTTGATTAAATTTTCACTCACATAAAAGGTGGATCATAAAAATTGCCCAACAGAAAAAGTAACTTACTACTAATCCGATATGCGAGTATAATCCAGACATCTCTGCCCTCTAGAAACTGAATTTTGAGACAAGCTGCCTCTTCGGTTGTTCAAGGATTCCCCCATGGAACTCTCAAGTTGCTTTAGGCTTTTCTCGGTTTGACATACAAACTAAACAACGTGGTTGTGATCACACTATCCAGAGTCTCAAAACAAAGGTTTAAATAGGTATCATCAAATCAGTTTAAACTTCACTATGAAATCCAAACTTTCACCCTTCCTTTTGTGATGTAGATCTTAATTCCTTAAATGCTAAGCACATATAATATTACTCTGCCCACAGCCATCTTCCGAATAACATCCCATAAACCACTTTTAATGACGTTAACATCTTTAACTGCTCCAATAAAAGGAACGTCACTGAGCTATATTAACTAAGTACCTGTTTCAAATACACAAAAAAAACAAATGATGTCAATTAGATTTAGTTTGTTTTCCAATTCTTATTTGACATTGATTGCATACTTGAGGCTGGTGCTAGAAACACAAAATGAAAACTGTGCCGGTAAGCTTGATTTCCATATGGACCTTACGCATCCAACCAGTCTGTTTGTGCCAGTAATTAATTGATCCAACAAGCACTCCAATTTAAAATGTTGAACAGAAAATTTCTCCTAAACTAGTCAAAGGGTAGGAAATAAGAAAATGTATCCAACGTGTTTACTTCATCAAACCACATAAAAGAAGCATAAAGAACTCATGTTTGAAAGAACAACAGAATTTGACAAAAAAATTTATAATTAAATTTGGTTCATCTCATGGAAAGGAAAAGGATACCTTCCTAATGGCAACCAGGTACTTTATCCCAAGGAGACAACCATGCCGTACCTCCCATTCTTGTCTGCACTGAAAAAAAAAAAAGAAGAGATGATAAGATAAAAGACACAAAGGGCTTCAATTTGCAATAACCATGAGCTGCTGAATAAGCTACCTGCATATGTAATAAAATCTTCAATGTCTCTATAACCAGTGAAGGATGCATGTACTTTAAAACCACCCCAAGAGCTTGAGCACAAGTCTCCCGAACGGGTGCGACAACTTGATCAGCAACATAATCACCAAATCTACAAGGAAATGTAAAAATCAAGTTTAATACTAAATCATATGATATGGGTATAAGGCAGGCACAAGAAAAAAAAAAGTTTTCAAAATCAAGCTGAGAAAACTAATTTAGTTATCCAGAAAAAGATCGTATAGATGGCAGACTGTGCGTTTTAAACAACAACTCACCGATCCAAGGAGAGTATACACAAAAATCTGATGGCACAATCTTGCAAAAATTCCCAGTTCTTTATCCAGGAATACCTCGCTAGTTTCATTAAGTTCGTGAGTTTGGAATTCTTAGGAAGATTTTTTATTAAATCAAAATTCGAGATAAAGCAGCAATCTTCAAAAGATGATCCAAGGGAAGCAGCATCATCCACCTTGCAGTGATAATTAAGTCCATCAGGAGATGGCTCCAATTCCACCTTAACATGAGTGCCAACAACAGCTTCGTTTACCAATGTAGGATTAACATTGAGCCCTGCCACTGTGCCCATACTAGTGCTTTGTTTAATTTCCCCATTAACAGAATCTAAGGAACAAAGTTTATTTTCTGGATAACTTAGTTCATTCCCAGACTTGTGCCTTTTTAGCGCAGGCTCATGCTCATCCGCTGAAAAATGAACATTTAGATCAATTTCCCTGGAATTGTTAATTGGTTCCTCGCACTTTATTTCCTCTAAATCACCAAACAAGGACTTCTCCAAGTTAATATCCAGAGACAAGACCCCAGCACAGGAACCATGATGAGTCAGAATTTCTCTTAGAGCCATAATGGACCCGTGACGAACTTCCCAGACTGTATACCAACACAAGCAAGATAGTGAATTGGAAAATATAAATTAAATTTGTTCAAAAAAATAGAGAAATTCATGCACCACCCGAAAAAAAAAAAAAACTTACTGGGATCAAACATATCATGAATGAGTTGTTCCACAAAATGCTGAAAAGGCCATCTACCATCCTCATCAAGTTCATCTTTATCTAACTCAATAGATGCATCCACAAATCCCTGTAAAGAAAAAAAAATTGCATTTAATTAAATTATCTTACTACAAAAACAAAATAAGTACAGATGCAAGAAAAAAAAAGAAAATCATAGGTTTTAAAAAAATAATGATTAGGCTTGAATATTACCTATTCTGTTTTAGCATGCTAAAACTCAATGCCTCTGATTTATTGGCTTAATAAGACAAATTCTCATAAGCTAAATTTATTAGTTCAGAGAGATGATAAGATAATTTGCCGAATCGCTCAGGCACAATGGAGCAAATTCACCAGCAAAAGAAAGAAAGAAAAATACCAAAGAAAATCCAACTTACCTCTTTTTTGCTAACAAGCAATGACCAAACTACATATTGGGACACCGATAGCTCCAGCTGAAATTGGCATTTATTTTACAGGATAGAAAATTATGCCTAAATGAAATTGTGGCAGCTCTTTGGAAAGCAAAGCAGTAAAAAATCCTTAGACTAGAGAATTGGTCAATCCTTATACTTGGGAGGTAGTTAACAAGAATTTAAAAAAGGTAGTTCGAATTTCAAACTTAGAGAAGATTTTCTCTCCTAAATTTAAGAAAATTAGTCTAAACTTCCAAATTTTAAGGAGTTATTCCCTCATTGATTCTTTCATTTAGCTAGGATTTTAATTTTTTTGTATGATAAATAGATATATTCCGAATTTCCGATCACTAAAAAACCAAATTTCAAATTTTCATATTCAAAATCTCAAACTCCATCTCCTTACCATTTTTCTGTCTTCCCCTGGTTGACAACTCCAAAAGGCTAAGCTAAACTGAAACGGGTCAGCCTCTTGACACACACACTCCCTCTGTTCAGGAAGTACCAATAATCTAGAAGGTTGGAAGCAGCGCCGATCAATCAAACTTCAGTTCGGAGGCTCGATTATCCAAGTCATTTCCGAAAACATTTAATTACCATAAGGCTAACATATTGCCATTCATTTGGCACTTCGAGTTTTCAATCACAAGTACTTGTAATATATCTTCTCGAGATATAAAAACTACATGAAAATTATTCTTTCTCACTAAATTTTTCATCAATTACAGTAGCACTAAAATCAAGTCCTTAGTTGATAATTTTGTCATAAACCAAAATGGTTATCCAATATGAACATAATTTTTTTTGTAATTATGCTCGATTAACCTATTTGACAACTTTAATTTCATCAGTTTGATCCACATATCATTACCATAATCTTGAACATCTCTTTTTTTTTTCTTGAATATTGGTACCAATGTACTTGACATTCTCTTAATCTTCAAAAGTCATAACGGTTTATTTATCAACATGCTCTAATATCAAACCATAACTCTACAAATTTCAATAATTATCTCAAACAGAACAATAGCTTTATCTCTTATGCATCTTTTCAATTGACAATACTCACTTTTTTAAGATCAATCTAAAACATATCTCATTTTATGTTAATTATGCTCTTCCAAAAATTCTTGAGAAATGTTTAATAACTTCTCAAAGTAGAATTTACATCTTTTATTAATGACTTCATCTTTAACACTTTATTATCATCAATTAAAATTCATCTTATCAAATCAATGTCCAAAGATCTCATATCTACTATATGTCATAAATATATTTATAATTACTTATAGCATATTATATTAAAAGAACAAAACCTATAGCTTTTGCTTTGCTCACTACCCTCTTTAGAAAACTTCTAGCTTACTTATGGTAGTAGAAGACTCAATAATAATCTAAGAGCATTTCATTGTCACTCCAACAAAGCACTTGTACATTGCTACTCCATAAAAGTATATTTCTTTCGCTTATAATTTTTTCTGCCACTTTATTCCATTATGAAGTCTCTTTACTTGTGTATGATTCATTTCTAGTTATCTTATCCCACGCCAAATTCTATTCAACTACAGCATTTGAATTTGCTACACTAAACAATAGATCTTAAAAGGTTAAGAACACCTCACCATTTAAATTCCATCATCTTACATTAGGGCAATGTTCCCTTTTGATAGTTTTCACTATTCTCTTAAGATATACAGTAAAAACTACAATTTTATATTATGTGGTCAAACTAATATAAGCAATCATACAAATGACAAAACCTAACCACATTCCCAGGCAGCATAAAATGCTAAATTTTAAGAAAATAGCTTTCAATAATTTTCCAGAGTGATGTCAATCTATTATAGATCCATGACCAACAAGTAAAGGTAAAACTACTTTTCTTGACAAATAGCACTTAGGAAAGATTTTACGAAATGCCTTGCACAACCTTGTTAGCTGCGGGTTTATCTGAAGTCCCTCTAGATGCCACTGGATATTGGGAAGCTGACACCTCAACCTCCTCATCCTCAGACCAGCATTTTGTAAGATCTTTTGCATTGACTTTTGCTTTTCTTTTTAACAGATTCAACTCCCTTGCACTTAACCTTCTAGGACGAAAGCCAGGGACCATGGCTGCCACCAACTGCTGGATACTTTGACCAGATCTGGTAACATGATATCCATTATTAGGTCCATTGCCACATGAGTTACCCTTTTGAGTCAGAAGGTCCTCATCCTTAATCATATCACTAACATCCATAAATTGCTCACAAACATCTAAACCTGCATACAAGCATGCAAATTGGTAAGAAAAAGTTACAACTTATTGTACCAAATAAAAGATAATATATACTGGGATATTGCCATATGTCTGACTTGAAGGAGGATACCACATAACAGGACATGGCAAATAATGCCTACATTACCTATTAGATGGAAGATGGATGGATAGATAATTAGTCGTAAACAATTGCAAAGGTAAGTAATGAACAATGCAGAACTTGGAAAATAAAATGCTACTACTACAGGAATCATAACATAGGACAGATACGGAAGTATAAATAATGGGATATGTCAAACCTCTAGAAAAAGTAAGGTATGCATACTCCAGAGGGCAAAACTAGCATGCCCAAGCATACACAAGACAAAAACGCCATATGATGTCCGTGCATTAATACATACACATCACATGACAGATGGATAGAAACAAATGCATGCCTGCGAAGTGCCCAACGATTACTACAACAACAACATCAAGCCTTTATCCCACTACATGGGGTCAGCTACATGAAATCTTTTTCTCCATTATGTCTACTTAAGAGTCAAATTTCTATTTAAATCTTAAAAAAAAATGTTATTTCTAATATTTTCTAATCAAATCTTTTTAGGTCTATCTCTATCTTTCTTACCATAAGCCAAATCTAATACATTTACTCTCCTAACCGGGTCCTCGGAAGGCTGACGTTTTATACGCCCAACTACAAAAATACAAATTAAAAATGAATCCATACATCCTGAGCGTCAAAACAAAAAATGCAGGCTAATTTTTACATGAGAATTTAAAAGATAAATAAAAACAGCCATCCACCCACGCCATGCACGTATACAAGCTAAAAAACAATATCATGAATGTACATATACAGCAATACTGTAGATAACTGTGGGCAGAGAATTTAAAAGATAAATAAAAACATTAGAAACATGTACTTTTCTATCCATTTCTACTTCACAAAAAAAAAAATACATGCCAATGATTGAATACAGGCGGCACTTGTATCCAACATAAGCAGTTGAGATTGCGCTTGCAATAGCAAAAAGCTGGTGGCTGGTGGCTGGTGGCAAAAAGAAGAATCTTGCTTCTATTTTAAGATGCACGAATGATTTGATTTTAGATCTACTCAAATGAAAACCTTTATACTCTAAGGTTGACCTCCATAATTCAAGTTACCTTCAACTCCCTCTCTAGTCTTATCAACAAGAAGAATTTCATTAGAAAAAAGCATATACACCAACCAAGAAACAAAATTAAAGATTGAACAAATAAATTTAAATATTAAATAAATTAGTTGGCATGCATAATTTCATAGAAATAATATTGTTGGTTTTAAAATTAGAATTTAAATTTAAAAAAAATGACTTGCCTAATGTGATAGGTAAATTGATGCGGACATGTGATCATGAAGATTTTCAAAGGAGGAGACGACGTTCGACGGCCGAGATCATTCCACCCTATCTTATTTTGTTATTTGTAATTTTATTTTTATTATGAATTTTTCGTTTTTACCCTTAAGAGGGTCGTCCTATGAAAGCCCTAGGGGTATATGCGTCTTGTTTTAATTTCTTAGGCATATATAAAGAGGCCCTTGCTTGTGTAATGTAATATTTGATGATTAATAAAATTTTGTGTTTGCACTTGTGTTTTTTGGAAAGAACCTTGGGTGAGATTCCTATGAGAGGAATTTCTAGTTTCCGCCAGCCGCAGGATGGGTCCGGGCTCGTGGCTTGAAGTCCATTGGAGAAGGGCAACGTAGTACCCGCCAGTTGCAGGATGTGTCCGGGCTCGCGGTTGTATCTTTCTTTCCCTAAATCCTTTTCTCCTCTTCCCTTGACCGCCGGCCAAAATCCACCACTTTCCACCGGCCGATTCTCTCATAAACCCCTCTTCCACAAAATTGACGGCCAGCTCCTTCCCTAGCCCCACTTCCCTAAAAAAAAAAATCTCTCTTTCCTTATTTAAGTTGTCATTAATTTGAAAAGATTTTAATTCAAATTAATCTAATTTGAATTTCAAATTCATCCTCACTAATTACCTTATTTTTGGTAACCTCCTTCATTCAATTAATTAATCAATTCCGAAATTGATTGATTAATTAATCCCTTAATTCCAATTTACATTTCATCATCATTACTTTCCTAAATTAGCTCCAATCTTATTTGGAAAGTTTTCGAATTCAAATGAATTTGAATTTTAAATTATTTCCTAAATAATATACATCTATTTTAGGAAATCCTTCAATCATATTAAATCTGGAATTATTTCAGATTTAACTCTCCAATCTCCCATTAATGCATGGATCCACATACATTGTATGTGGACACCTTTCCTTTTCCCTCCTCATTAGGCCGGCCCCGCTCTCCCCTATTTTAATTATTTTCTTCCTTGTTAAGGAATTCAATTAAGGGAATAATTAACCACCTATTTATCCTTCCCTCCATCTTATTTGAATTTCAAAATGTAAATCCCTTGATTAGAGGAAATCTGAAATTTAATTTTAGATTTTTAATCTTATTATCTTCCCCCATCCCTCCGTTCTACATCAGTTTGGTATCAAAGCATGGTTACCCGGGGTGCGGACTCGACAGAGTCGAGCTCTTTTCCACTCTGGGAGAATGATGCGAACATCCTATCATGAATATTTTCAAAGGAGGAGATGACGATCGATGGCCGAGATCATTCCACCTTATCTTATTTTGTTATTTATAATTTTTATTTTTATTATGAATTTTTCGTTTTTACCCTTACTTAAGAGGGTCGTCCTATGTAAGCCCTAGGGGCATATGTGTCTTATTTTAGTTTCTTGGGCTTATATATAGAAGCCCTTGCTTGTGTAATATAATGTTGGATGATTAATAAAATTTTGTGTTTGCACTTGTGTTCTTTAGAAAGAACCTTGGGTGAGATTCCTATGAGAGGATTTTGTAGTTTCCGCCAGCCGCAGGATGAGTTCGGGCTAGTGGCTTGAAGTCCCTTGGAGAAGGGCAACATAATACCCGTCAGCTGCAGGATGTGTCCGGGCTCACGGTTGTATCTTTCTTTTCCTAAATCTTTTTCTCCTCCTCCCTTGACCACCGGCCAAAATCCCCCACTTTCCACAGGCCGATTCTCCCATAAACCCCTCCTCTTCCACAAAATTAATGGCCACCTCCTTCCCTAGCCCCACTTTCCTCAAAAAAAAATCCCTCTTTCTTTATTTAAGTTGTCATTAATTAAGAATGATTTTGATTTAGATTAATCTAATTTGAATTTCAAATTCATCCTCATTAATTACCTTATTTTTTTAGTAACCTCTTTCATTCAATTAATTAATCAATTTCGAAATTGATTGATTAGTTAATCCCTTAATTCTAATTTCATTTCACCATCATTACTTTCTTAAATTAGCTCCTATCTTATTTACAAAGTTTTCGAATTCAAATTCAAATGAATTTGAATTTTAAATTATTTCCTAAATAACATACATCTATTTTAGGAAATCTTTCAATCATATTAAATCTGAAATTATTTCAGATTTAACTCTCCAATCTCCCATTAATGCATGGATCCACATAGTATGTGGACACCTTTCTTTTTCCCTCCACATTAGGCCGGCCCCGCTCTCTCCCCTGTTTTAATTATTTCTTTCCTTGTTAAGGAATTCAATTAGGGGAATAATTAACCACCTATTTATCCTTCCCTCCATCTTATTTGAATTTTAAAATTTAAATCCCTTGATTAGAGAAAATCTGAAATTTAATTTCAGATTTTTAATCTTATTATCTTCCCCCCTCCCTCCGTTCTACATCATAAATATTAATTAAAATAATTATATTCAAATTGCAATGTGTGTCATATTCAATTTTAAAAAAATTTGACATGCATAATGTGATGGTTAGCTTTTAAATGTGTTTGAATTCAAATTCCTCACCCGTATGAGGCACTAAGTATCACCTCGTAATCAATTTTCCCTACTTTAGTATATATATAAAGATGTAGATATCTGACATCTTATCACACCATACACTAGAACTATTTAGTGAAATTATCTTACAACTTACTTTGGAGATTATATTTACTCATTTCACACTCTGCAGCATGCAGCTCCCAATAAAAAATAGAATGACACTAGAGACAGCCATGAATACATTAAAAAAACTATGCCTTATATCAGTAAATCAGAGGAATAATTGTTTCTATAAAATAAACATATTATCGTTCATAAAAACTTACAATATAAACATCGTCTTAAGCAGATTGCATAGTGCACATAACGAAGGAAAGCATTTTCAATTGTTAAATTATAGCAAATTATCACAGAAATAACGTTAAACAAAAGAAGACAGTACTCTCATTAAAACATGTAAAAATAAGAAGTGCATAGGCTAACCAAGGCGACGGCGAAGACTTTGCTTTTGACGAACCAACCTCTCTGCCGGAGTCTTGCTGCTATCATTTGTGACATCATATTCCTAAGGCCATACGATTTTCAATCAAACAAGCTTAACATTCAAACATTGAAATATCACGGCAAAAAGTAAAGGATTAGTTTTACAAACTGGTCGGTGATAAAATCAAGATGGGTACAAATAGATGCTTTAGACTAAACGCAGCCACATGGTGAAGTACACAGTTGATCCGAAAATAATAATAGTGTAGCAAATATCTACCTATGTTTTCATCTAAGGATGGAATTTTCAGTGTGTGACAAGATTAAAGGCCTGAGACTGACAACATCAAATCTAAGGCCCAGTTGAATGGATGTAGTGAACACCACAAGGCAGCAGGATTTTTTTAGCATTAAGCTGCCAGGAAGAGGGTGGGCAATGCCTGATATAATGGGAAGACCTACATAAACTGGCTCGTTGGCTACAACATCGCCTCTTAACACAGCAATGCACTATATCTGGCAGCTACATATCGCATTGCCTCTTAACACATCAAGCACAGATAGGTCCCATATAAAACAGTATGAAACGTGATGTGTTCTCATTGAAACTTGCATTTCCATGAACATAAAAGCGTGGAAGAGTGGGGGAAAAAAGAGAGAGATTATCAGCTAAGGAATATATAATGATTCTGAACTTGATACAACTCTAATTCAAGGCTTGAACTTGCAAATGCAGGCCTGAATCAGTAATGTTTACAAATTTCACAGAAATCAACAACAATCCATTCCAATCGAGATATCTGTCAATATGGAAATTAAGACAGGTTCAAGTTAAACCCCTTTCTGATATGTGACAAGCAACGGCTCAGGTTTTAGGGGACATGCCAGATAATTGGAATTAGGTCAATGATGACAAATTGACAACAAAGATGAGTGAGCTAAATCCAAAACCCTCCAAATCTGACGTGCTGCAAAACAAGAGGCAAAGCAAAAGCTAACAACACAGGAGGATGTGATAGACTTGGTTGAAGAAGCCAACAACAATTATTAAGTCCATAAGTTACAAGACTAAGATGTCTTTTTTTAATAATATATGGAACTACCTGGCTGACGGGAACTAGTTAAGCTAAAAGGAACAAGAGGGACAAATGCTAGAGTAGTAGGGAGATGATTGAAGCAGTGACAAGGGAGACGAATGCAGCAATGAAGGCAACCTGCGGATGGGTGCATCAGCTGATGAGAGAGAGATGCAGCACTACAGCAACCACAGTGAGGAAGAAAGATAGCAGCAGCGAGAACCAGGGAGACGGAACAATAGAGCTGATGGATAAATATATAATATGCAGATACAGATTTAAATATAAATTAGAAGATAAGTATGTATGCATAAATATTGGCTAGTTACAGACAGAAATACGAGAATGTGCATTTTACTCAGACCAGGTTACTAAATTGATCAAATATAGGTCAACCTGAAATCTGAACTGTTAATCTTAGAACAAGAGAGGTTGACAATTAAAGAGTTGTTTCATAAACTCCTAATTGGGTAGAATCTTGTTTGGGCCAAATATGGACACATGGAAACAGGCATTGTTCAACAAATTAAACAAACAATTATCAATCTAACATGAAAAATAAGAAACAGTGGTTACATAATGATCAATGGATAATAAATAATAATATGTAATAGGAAATTTATAGTTGCATATCAAAGCAGAATCAACAGTGGTTACATAATGATCAGAAAAAATAAATTTTGACACAAATTGATTGTATTAAACAATTCATGCGCAACAATGATGAGAACGAACTATAAAATACTCTAACATGCATCTTTTTCCTTTTTCTTTTTTCCTTCCAAACTCTCAGAATCCATAACCTTTTGTATTTAAGGTATTTTAACAGAAGACCTGCCAAACTGCCAACACAAGTAAACCAGAATTTGATAGGCACACAAAAACAGGTAGTGCAAACAAAAGTAAACTCAAAATAGATATAGCACTTCCCTCGTCGAAAATAATAAGCAAAGAAATATTTTAACCTTGGAAGTAATGGAAGCATCACCTGTCCCGCTGATGCCAACAACAGAGAGCCAAACTCCAGCACTTTGTAGATGTCAAAGCTGCAAGGTCCCAAAACAAATCTAGTATTCAAACCATTCTACAAATTCTGACTTCATAATGCTAAAACACAGGAATGGAGCAGTAAAAAAACAATTAACTTAACCTGCTTGTTCAAGTGCTATACATTTCTTTGGGTACAAAAAAATAGGATTTATAGCAGTGCATGATCACAAATAAAAACAACTTCAAACCTAACGAAGGAGAGGCCTGATAGATTCTTAGGATGAAAATTTGACAGAAGGAAGCTTATATCTTTCGAAGCATCACCAATTCCAGCTTCTAACATCTCTGATTCGATAGATGCCAATAGTTCCTTAAGAGATGTGTGCTTGACATTTTCAGCTATTGCACCTACAGCATGGGCAGCAGCAACCCTAGTATCCCAGTTCCTGCTCCTAAGGTACTGTGAAATCTACAATAACAGAGAGAAGCATTAACTCTGATAACAAATGATGCTAAACCAGCAAGTAAAGTTCATAAGTTAAGTCACTAATAAATGATAAGGGTTGTCATGATGCTGTCCTATCATGGTTTAGGTATTATAAATCTGACAATAAAAGAATCATATTATCCATCTGATATTTTTTTCTGGAGTGCCATGAAAATATCCAACACGCTGGAAGAATTATTTTCAAGCTATAAACAAACTACAAGTACTAAAAGTGAGACATGGAATTAGAAAAAGATACAATCTCACATGAAGCTGTTTATGACTCGCAAACAGAATTATAATGCATCAAATTTAGAACAAAAATCTGCACTGAGATGTTAAGAACTGAAATTACTCCATAGCAGTCAGCAAATTACCTTTTTCAAAAGAGAAATCAAGTCCTGAGGATGTGATTTTGCGATTTCTCCAATCTGTCGTGCAGCAGTGAATCTAGTTACTTGAGTTGATCCAGCTGAATTATGTTAAGGAATTTACAGAAACAACATGAACTATCAAATTACATTAGTAACCACCTGAAAAAAAATAAAAAACATGCAAGAGATTATTCCAAATCCTGATAATTTTGAATGCTGCGTTATAATTGAGGTGAAAACAATCTTCCAATAACTGCTTAAATGTTTAAGGATACTGTCCAATAAAGTCAGTAGACGGTGTAGGAGAGATGAATGTTGAGCCATAGAGCCAGCAGATAACAGTTTTTCTCATCCAAATACTATGTGCATCTTGACAAGCAACCTCAACTTAACCCATATTCAACCCACTAAAAAGTCCAAGGATTGCTCTTTTGGCAATTAATAGCTTCTGCCCTTCACCACAGCACTTACAAAAAGTTGATCTCAAGCTGCAGCAGCACACTGCATAATAAAGGTCCCTACATGACAATTAACAATACGAGTAAATATTATAAAGAATAATTGATAGTTGCATACTTATGACCTTGTGTGCGTAGAGTGATAGAGCGGGGGAAGGAGATATCTGTATTTTCAAGGTTCCATGTGCTTAACAAAGGAAATAACTCTTTTTTTTTTTTCTTTTTTTTCTTTTTTTGCTTCAAAATAAAAGGCAATGTGGCACTTCATTGAAATGAATCGTAATCCTACTTTCATAAGCTTTGAAAATAACGCACCAGTGAATATAAAACTCCAAGGTGAGCATGTAGAAAATCTGAACAGCAAGTCAGAAAACTCCACATGAGAACAGCAGGATAGTAATAAAAGGTGGCTAAATAAGAAAGAACTACTGAAATAATTGAAAGAAAAAAGCACCACCAACAATCACCAAAAACACTTAATCAACCTACTTGAAAAAAAAGGAAGAAATAAAAAGAGAAGATTGCCTAGCTGAAATTACAGCTTCACAGCTGTAGCAAACATTTCTACTCTAGCGGTGCAGTCTGCTGGTGAAATACTTGATTCTAAGATACTTCCAAAACAGACTTTGCTTCACAAAATCATTCAAGCTCTCAATTTGAATTTTTTTCAGTAATAGTTGGAGAATAAACTCTGAAACCATGTCCAGTTTCCTAAGCATTATTGGCCCCATGCTTACCCAACCAAAGAATGCCAGGTATTTAGGAAGCACAGACAACTATCTGTTCAGCTTACTCTACTATATTACCCTGCAAGTTCTTATCTTTTTCCAACTATAATTTTTAGTTTCATTCCTCTGCACATTGTCCTAATGTCCTTTTGATTGTATGCATGCATCCAATTTTTTTATCTTTGTGCATGTTTTAATTCTCATTATCTAATTATATTAGCTCCTTTTATTTTGTTTTCTGCTTCTTTGTTACTTCTACTAGTGGACGATTTCCAAATCCTGTGCATTACTCCCCAAGGCCCTCCCATTGTCCATCGTAAACTCCATCACTAATAACCTTCCTTGAGCCACTCCCATCATTGAAAAACTCTCCTGATCCCCTCTCGCTATCGGCAGCAACACCCGAACACCACCTTCAACCTAAATCTCCCTTGAGACCTTCTGCCTTGTTCCTTCCAACTTCCTCTGTCATCCATTCCTAGGTCCGACAATGGCAACCTCACTTTAGCCCTAACCCATCGGCAACCTTCCCCACGGCAGCCTTCCCCAAGCTGCCTCCTATCATTGGTGACCTCGCCCAAGCTTGTTAAGTGTACAAGAGAGTGTGTATGAGAGAGTGAGAGGTGTGAAAGAACCTTTTATATATTTGAAATGCATTCTAACAAATGTAAAAAATTATTTCAATGCATTTAATTTGCATCCAATCAAATAACTCATGCACTAATATAATGCGTACATTCTAATTACTCTAAATTTCTAAAATACATGCATTTTAACAACATTGAACCAAACAACCTCGAAATAATCACTACTGGCAACCAAAGCATATCCAAGAGCTAATAACCCACTTTCCTGATTTTTCAATTAGTTATTAAACATCTTTTATAGGAACTGTAGAGCATCTTGAAAGATCTATCATAGCTAATCCAAAGGCAATCAATCGACTCAGCATCTTCACCTACGCACCAAAGTGATCACATGGATATAATTTCTTTTGTAACATGCCCTAGCACTGTGTGTGCTACAACGTTCTCCAATTCACGTTATTCAATTTCAATGTTTGAAATATTTTCAAGAATCCTTGTGTACAAACATTTTCAAAATGTTGGGGCTCCAAACTTTTCCAATCATCCATGTCCAGCTCTCCTAAGTCCAAAGTTTTGCTCTCTTTTGCAATGGTGGAGCAGCAATAAATTATTTATAAAGCCATAAGCTTATTCCCTTGATAGATGTAAGATTAAGCAAACTTGCTTTGCTCTAAAAGAATTATTTCCATCAATCTCTAAGAAGATCTTCTAAACCAAGATTTAAGCTAAAATTTAGAATGCTCTAAGTTGTTTGTTTATCTAATTCCTCAAGAAAAAGTCATTAATAGCTAGTTTCTAGAATAAACCCTTCTACATAGAGCTTGTTTAAATGATGATGTCTATGACAGATTTCCATTAAGGAAAAAAATCATCCATGTTATCTTTCTCAGCATTCCTCCTGCTTAACTAGTTCCTCATAACATGATGGCTTTGATAGAATCCCTAAGGGGGGGCAACAAATCTTCCACGCTATCTTTCTCATCATTCTTTTTACTCAATTAGTTCCTTCTAATTTTCACTTGAACATAGTGCTCCTGCTCCATCTCCTCTCTAAATATATTGAAAAGTTTCTCCTACTTAACCACTTAAATTTATCTTTCAAAAAAAAATGGATTCTTTTTTTCTTTATCCATGTATTTTAAGGTACCCAGGTTAAATTATTTTGATAAATTTTTTATGTCCAATCATGGTCCTATGCATAAAAGGCATTAGGATATTGATCATTTACATGAGAAAGAAAATAAATAAAAAATGGCCATCTTTATGCGCAATTATAAGCAATAATAATTATTAATTATGTTTCTCGAATGAATTATTGTGGAATTTTACTAATTGATAAGAAGAATTTTGATAGCTCAATTATCAGGAATTAATGAGATGTAAGAGAACAGAAACTCCTACACTGGATTCCACACTTATAACCCTACATCAATCCAAGATAACTGATAGATGATAATGCTTCTGGGAAAAAAAATGAGGTATTACAACATATAATGATGTGTTTCATCATGAATTGTTGAGCGACAGACCCAACTGAAGTAAATGGTTGCAATTCTTTCTTGTTGCATTGCACAACCAAAAATATCTAAAGCTAGAATGAGTTTACGGAGTTGAGACTGTGTTAAAAAACAGTCAAGTGCCTATGAAGATAACAAGGAAATTAACAAAAAAACAAAAGATGAAACATGTTATTTGACTAAGGAAAAAATCATGTACACAGAAGCATAAGGCAATCATTAAACTATTTCCATTAGAAGATCAACTGCAAATCAAAAGCTTTATTGTTGCACTTAGGGGTGGAAATAAGTCAAGCCGGCTCATGAGAATGCTCAAGCTCCACTCAATAACAAGTTCAAGAGTCAAGCTTCTCAAGCAATGAGCTCAAGCAAAATTTTATTGCTTGATAAATAATCGAGCTCGAGTTTAAGTTAGACACTGCTCAACAAGTTAGCTGGTCCTGTGGCTCAAATAGGATCAGAAGCGGTCTACCTTAATTCAGTTACAACATGTGGGGACTGCAAAGCATAAGAAATATTTCTTTTCTTCGCTGCATGGTTCCAGCTAGGGTCAACCATCTACTAGATTTTTTTTTTTTCATTCTGCCGCCATCACTCATGCCGCAAGCTAGAAATTTCTTCAAGTGTTTTTTTATCTTTCCCTTGTCTCTCATGCTATCTTTGCTCCTTCTCCCTTAAGAACCCAAGGTTTAAATTTCCTCCTTTCTTGCATCAACAAAAATTGAGAACGGCTCCAACTTTGGCTCCAGTGCCGAGTATGGGAGGTTTAGCTTGTTTTACTACATTCTCAATGAAAATTTCTGAGGTGAGAATGCTTCCCTTATCTTTTTTTTTTTTTTAACCCTCTTCCTAGCTGCTAATTAACCCTAAACTGTAAAAGGTGACAACTGACAACTCAAATGTCGATGAAGAAGCCAACCAAATAGAAAAATCATCCTTGTGAAATGAATGCAATCGATAGAAACTACTAAGCATATTTTACAACAACAACATCAAGCCTTTGTCCCACTATGTGGGGTCGGCTACATGAATCCTTTTTCACCATTATGTCCTGTTAAAAATCAAATTCTCATTTAAATTTAATAAAGAAAGATCATTTCTAATATTTTCTAATCAAGTCTTTTTAGGTCTACCTTTACCTTTCTTAACATAAAACAAATCTAATACCTTAACTTTCCTAACCGGGTCATTGGAAGGCCTCAATTTAATATGACCAAACCAACTAAGGCGACTCTCTCTAATCTTATCTTCCACTAGAGCTACTCCAACCTTTTCACATATATGCTCATTTCCAAGGTTTAAAATTGCGTAACTGCGCCTCGAGGCGGTTTTCGTCCGTGAGGCGAGGCGTAAACCTCGAGGCGGTCTGAGGCGTAAGCCTCACGAACACAGAATTGCGTAAATGAAAAATTAAGGATTTTAGCAGGAAAATAATAGTAATAGTGGAAAATAAGAAAGTAGATGCAATAAAATTATGTCCCAAAGTACAAAATCACAAAATATTAGTTTAACAAAACTCCCAAAATACAAAAAACATATAAAATGAAATCATATCCCATCACTAAATGGGTCTTCAAGTGAATCTTCTTCTCCAATTATATCTATGAATGTCATGTCATCTTCATCTTCAACATGACTCACTTTTCTCTTCCCTGTTCATTAAGATAAAAGATCATTATCATGTATTCATGTTCATTGCTCACTTGACATAAATGTAATGTAATAGCATATAAGAAGTTGTGGAATACTTTTACTTGATTGTTATGCTGCAGAGCTAGTGGATGTGCCAACTGCAGTACTAGTGGATGTGCCAACTTGATCTGCTTCGCCCCTCAAGACATCCACACTTAGATCTTCTAATTGTAAGTCTGATAATGGCAAATCTGTCTCATCATCTATGAACCACTCATTATCAGACGACACATCATCACACACTAATGGATCCTCATCATCCTTCAACCCCTTATTCCTCAACCTCCTCTCTCTCAACCTCTTGTTGTGTATAATATATACCAGAGAGTTCATTCTGCGTGTTGATAGCCGATTTTTTCTCTTTGTTTGCACTTGGCTATATGTACTCCAGTTTCGCTCACACCCAGAAGAAGAACAAGTGAGGCCCAACACTCTTACAGCAAAATTCTGTAACTCAGGGGTGGAATCACCAAATTGGATGACAAGGATGTTAATCAAGCTCCTGCTCTTCATGTCAGACCATCCATCTGACATAATAGTCACACCGGTCTCAATCCATGTCCTTTTAATCTCTTGAATACTCCGCTCTGTGTTCTGCAGCTCCTCTTTTAAAATTCATGTTCGCAACTCATACATGGAAGGTGCCTTCAACCCTCTTCCATACAATCCTACAGACCGCAACATACTGAAGTAGGCAGGCAATGTAGCAACATTAAATGGTATTGCATTCTCAAAAAAAAACATCCCAATGTCCATGCAAACCTGTCGTCGCCCCTCTCTAGTACCAGCTGCAGGCATCATCTCTGCTTCTCCTCTATCCACTCCTGGAGTAGTCATATACTAATCCATAGGACCTCGTGCACCTCTATTATGTATAGTGGAGGAAGAGCCCTTTTCACTCTCGCTCCCAAAATATACACCTTGCTCGACCCTTTCATCAAATTGCTCCTGTTGTAAGTGTTTAGCAGTGGTAGTTTTCTTCATGTAAGCACTTATTTCTTCCTTCACATTGTCCGGCACTTTTGCACAGGGTGCTACATTTTTGTGCGAGCATGATAGATGTTCCTTCATGCGGGTAACACCTCCCTTCACCACTTTATCGCAAAAATTACATTTCAAATATACATAGCTCCTCTCCACCGCCAATGTCAACTTGTACACTATACTTCCAAGAAGGGTCCCTCCGCAATAACGTATTCGTCTTTTCTTTACCTCTAATCATGTCTCCTAAAGCAAAAAATCAAATACACAAAAAAAAAAACAAAAAAAAAACTAAAACCTAGTTTCTCTTAAACTTGCAAAATACATCCCTAAACTTAATAAAAATACCTAAAATCCAATGTGGAGTACTCGAGGGTGGCCGGAAGTTTCCACTTCGCCGGAGAGAGGCGGCGTCGGCGGGAGGAGCGGCGGGAAGCAAGGCCGACCACGTGAGGGAGCTCGAAATCGCGACCTGGAGCTTGCGGGAGGGAGAAAGGTAGGGTAATGCTGAAGTTTATGGGTTAAATGAGAGAAAAATACTTCATTTTAAGTGAGTGAACCCTACCCAGAGAAGCGTACGCCTCACAATGAGTTGCGCAATTGTGCCTCTGAGGCGCGCCTCAGCCCCAGTGAGGCGTACGCCTCTTGAAAGCCCCAAATTGCGTAGGCTATGAGGCGTTTTTGGGCAGAATTGCGCAAAGGCGCGCCTCAAGGCGCGCCTCTAATTGCGCAATTTTAAACAGAGCTCATTTCATATCCTATCTCTAAGGGTAAAGCCACTCGTCCACCTGAGCATCCTCATCTCTGCAACACTTAACTTAGTATTATGCTTCTCTTTTAATGGCCAACATTCGGCACCATAAAGCATGCAGGTCTCACCAACCTCTTACAGAATTTTCCATTAAGTCTGAGGGGGACTTTTCTATCACACAAGTCTGATGCATTCATCCACTTCAACCATCCAACTTGAATTCTACTGATAATATATCCATCTATTTCACCATCACTCTGAACAATAGATCCAAGATATCTAAAATGTGTACTCTTATTAATGACTTGATCGCCTAAAGTCACAATCCCCTCACTAGGTCTATTGCTACTAAAATTGCACTCCATATATTTAATTTTAGATCTACTCAAGCGAAAACCTTTAGACTATAAGGTTGACCTCCATAATTCAAGTTTACCTTCAACTCCCTCTCTAGTCTTATCAACAAGAAGAATATCATCAGCAAAAAGCATACACCAAGATACATCCTCTTGCAAATGTCTAGTGAGAACATCCATGAATAAAGCAAAAAGATATGGGCTTAAGGCTAATTCTTAATGTAATCCAACCGAAATAGGAAAATACTTGGTCAAACCACCTTGTGTTTGAACACAAGTAATAGCTCCTACATATATATCTTTAATGAATTAAATATAAGCGTTATTAAATTCTTTCTTTTCAAGAACTCTCCATAACACCTCTCTTAGAACTTTATCATATGTTTTCTCTAAATTAATAAATATCATATGTAGATCCTCCTTATTCTCTCTATATTTCTCCATCAAACCTCTCAATAAATGTATGGCTTCCATAGTAGACCTACCCGGCATGAATCCAAATTTATTTTGAGAAACATTAGTATCACGATGAAACCTACGATCCATAACTCGCTTCCATAGTTTTAAAGTATGACACATTAACTTAATTCCTTTATAATTCACAAACTCATGTGCATCACCTTTATTCTTAAAAATAAAAATTAACACACTCTTTCTCCACTCATCTGACATCTTTTTAGTCTTCAACACAATATTAAAAAGTTTAGTAAGCTAAGAAATTCCTTCATCTCCTAAGCATTTCTACATCTCTATTGGAATATCATCAGGGCAAACAATTTTTTCACACTTCATTTTCTTTAAAAGCCTCTCTAACTTCGGCTTTACTAATACGCCGATAAAAACAAAAGTCCACATTTTCATTTATGGTGCTAAAGTCATTAAAATCAATCGTATTTTCACATTCTTCATAAAAGAGTTTAGTCAAATATCTCATCCACCTTTGTTAAATATCATCTTCTAAGAAAATTAATTTTTTATCTTCATCATTAATACACTTCACTTGAACTAAATCCTTACTACTACTATCTATTTTTTTGGCTAACTTATACATATATTTTTCTCTCTCCTTAGTCCTTAGTATCTAATCTATTATATAAATCATTAAAAGCTAAGTTCTTTGCATCGCAAATAACTTTCTTAGATTCCTTATGAGCCTCTTTATAGCTTTCCCAATTATCAGAATTTTTACATCTAAACCAATTTTTATAACAAATCTTCTTATTTTTTATTTTTTATTTCGCACATTTGGATTCCACCACCAACTATTTTTACTATTAAGAGTTTTTCCCTTCGAAACTTCAAGCACATCGTTTGCAATATTCTCAATATCACTAGTCGCTTTTTCCCACATAATATTAACATCCTCATGCACATACAAAATCTTAAGATCTAAAATCTTACTCTCAAAAATACTTTTGTTAATATTCTTTAAATGCCCACATCTAATCCTATAATATCATTTTACTTAATTTTTTTTATTTTCTGCCCCTTTATCTTAAAGTCCAAAACTAATAATCTATGTTGGGTACATAAATTTTCATTTGGAATAACTTTACAATCTTTACAATCTAAAGATCTAATTTTCTTATAATAAAATAATCAATCTGAATTTTAGTATATCTATTTTTATAAGTGATAAGATGCTCGTCTCTTTTTTTAAAATAAGGTATTAGCTATTAAAAAATCATAAGCTAAAGACAAATATAATATGGTCTTACCACTTTCATTTGTCATTTCAAACTCATAGCCACCATGAATGCAATTAGCTCTGATACCATGAAGAATTTTTTAATTGATTATTTTTCTTCAAAAAAAAAAATACTAACAAGCTTAATTCTCCCCTAAATTTTACGAAACATAAATATAGGTGTATAGCGCAAAACAACAACATCAAGCCTTTATCCCACTACGTGGGGTCGGCTACATGAATCCTTTTTCTCCATTGTGTCCTATTAAAAGTCAAATTCTCGTTTAAATCTAATAAAGAAAGGTCATTCCTAATATTTTCTAACCAAGTCTTTTTAGGTCTACCCTACCTTTCTTAACATAAGTCAAATCTAATACCTCTACTCTCCTAACCGGGTCATCGCCGTTTTATGTGACCAAACCATCTAAGGCGACTCTCTCTAATCTTATCTTCTACTGGGGCTATTCCAACCTTTTCACGTATATGCTCATTTCGTATCCTATCTCTAAGGGTAAAGCCACTCATCCACCTGAGCATCCTCATCTCTGCCACACTTAACTTAGTATTATGCTTCTCTTTTAATGGCCAACATTCGGCACCATAAAGCATTGCAGGCCTCACTACCATCTTATAGAATTTTCCCTTAAGTTTGAGGGGTACATTTCTATCACATAACAAGCCCGATGCATTCCTCCACTTCAAACATCCAACTTGAATTCTGTTGATAATATCCCCATCTATTTCACCATCACTCTGAACAATAGATCCAAGATATCTAAAACGTGTACTCTTATTAATGACTTTTTTTTTTTTTTTTGTACTCTTATTAATGACTTGATCGCCCAAAGTCACAATCCCCTCACTAGGTCTATTACTACTAAAATTACACTCCATATATTCCGTTTTAGATCTACTCAAACGAAAACCTTTAGACTCTAAGGTTGACCTCCATAATTCAAGTTTACCTTCAACTCCCTCTCTAGTCTTATCAACAAGAAGAATATCATCAGCAAAAAGCATACACCAAGGTACATCCTCTTGCAGATGTCTAGTGAGAACATCCATGACTAAAGCAAAAAGATATGGGCTTAAGGCTGATCCTTGATGTAACCCAACCGAAATAGGGGTGTATATCTCTTTTCTAAAATTAGGAAATAGAATCATAGGAGAAGATCATAATTGATCTTGCATTTTATTCCTAAAAAATACTTTCTTAAATAAAAACAGAATCATAGGAGAAGATCACAATTGATCTCTACTTTATTCTTAAAAAAAACTTTTCTAAAATAAATTCTCTAACTTTGACTTTCAAATTTTCATACAGTTTTTTGGAAGTCAAAAAAAAATCAAAGAATTTCATACATAATTGTTGTTGCACATTACATGGATTCAAATTGAAGATTACAAAAGCATATTCTTAGCCTTTTGCACTTACCTCCTCCACTTATAACATCTAAAATTTTCAACACATGTTATAAATCAATTTGTAAATGGGGACAAGAAAATAAAATGTTCACAATACCAATACCAATGAACAATGCTGCAAATAATTATCAAGAAATTAAATTACTAAATGATAATCACAATACCAGTGGGAATTCATGTAAGAAAGAAGTTATTTTTTAGGTAGATTATTTCAGTGCAATTTTGCACACATATATTTAATTTGATGGTGAAAGATGGGATAAAAAGTGTTAAGCATGTAGTTGATAAAATATATGATGTAGAAAGCTTCATAAATGCAAAAAATCAAAATTATTTAATTTTTTTGAAGTTATACAATTATTATTATTATTATTATTATTATTATTATTATTATGGATTATCGACACATTGGAACTCAATAAATCATATATTGACTTTGGCACTTAAGTTGAGGAAAGCTTTCAGTTAATATAGAGAGAGAGAGAGAGATCACTTTCACAGTTATCCTACAGATGAGTGGGAAAACATGGAAAAATTTTGTGAAGTTATGATTTTTTAAACAAAGTAAAAAACATAATTTCAAGTCTAAGTATCCCACATCAAACCTATCTCTATCACAAATATGCACAATAAAAAAAGTTTTAGATGACATCGCACTTTCTTCTAATAATTATATGAAAATGAAAAATAAATTTGACAAATACTAGGGCGAATGTAATCTTGTAATGGTATTTAATGTTATCATCCAATGATCTACGAGAGAGATGAAAACATACAAAAAATCTCAAATAACTACAACTTATTGGTTGAGTTGTATAAAGAATATGTAGCATGTTTTTAAAAAGAAATAGTTGGTGCAAGTGACACATTCAATGTAGGGAAACCAAGCCTAGTAGGTTTAAGCACCCGTTCAAGTAATCAAGATATTGGGGCAAATAAGCTTAGAAATTGGCTTGATTTTGTAGCTTACGTTTGAGATAAAACGAGCAAGAAATCAATAAAATCTTATTTAAATAAATATCTTGAAAATGGTCAAAATATTTGTCCAGTAGATCATAAATTTATTGTTACCACGTGGTGATCGAGCAACCAAATGAATTGCCATATATGAATGGTCGTAGATATCTTAGCAATACAAATTAGCACAATATAGCATTTGAATTTAAAGTTAGTACAGAGGAGAGAGTTGTTGATGCATAATAACCAAAATTGGGTGTGGAGATGATTCAAGCTCTCAAAGGCAAGTCAAATTGCGTTCATTCACACTACAACTTAAAAAGAAGGATCAAAGCAATAATTTGTTATGCTTTATCATTTCATAATTTAATCCAAACTTCATGTTTCATAATATCAATATCATATTACAATGTCTATTACTTGTACGAAGAGGAGGATGAAGAGCTGCAGATAACACTACCTCTAAGTTAATAGCATTCTAAAGACAATGAATAGGAAAAATACCTTCAACTTATTCTATGTACTTACACTTCATGCACAAGCCGTTACTTTTGTTTTTTATCATTTCTAGATTGAAGGTGTTTGCCTCAACACAAACCAAGGTCTAAAATTGAGCAATTGGATATTCATGCATTTTCCATTAGTGGACGAGGCGTAAGCCTCAAGACGTTCTGAGGCATAAGCCTCAACTTTCAAAAATTGCGTAAAGTAAAAATGAAAGTTCAAATTTATTTTTTTGTATAACAACTAACTAATATATTAAAGGGTGATAGTAACTTTTTTGTTCAAATATGAAATATCAATTTGGTATAACTAAGAAAAAAAATTGTACAAGAAGTAAAGTGACAAGTGATAAATTGCATGAAATAGAACTGAAATCCCAACATCACAATAGCATAACATAAAATATATCACTTTGCATGAAATAGAACTGAAATCCCAACATCACAATAGCATAACATAAAACATATTATTTAATAGAAGAAGGAGAAGGTAGTTGCGACAACAGGCATCCCCAAGCAATTGCCAGCAACTAGCGACGAGTTGGCAATAGTTGCGACAGCGGGCGTCCCCAGGCAATCGCCATCAACTATAACGGCACGCTCGCAGCAGGGAACTCACAGCTGAACGTCAAGGATGGGAGCTACGGCCTAGGTGAAATAGGTTCGTGAGAAGGTGCAAGTATTTAGATTAGGTTAAAAACTAGATATTTTTATATATTTATAATTTAAAAAATTGAGATACATTAGGCATACGCCTTAAGCCTGTGAGGCAAGGCGCGTTTAAGTGCGTTTGCAACAGAGTACGCCTCAAAACACAAGCATGAGCATGCGCCTCAATGTGTTTTGCAACAGAATTGCATTAAGGCACATCTCACATTGTGCAATTTTAAACAAGAACACAAACAAAAAAAAAAGATAATGTATACATGAGGAAAATGATATTTTTAGTGAACTTTGTCATTTTCTATTAAAAAATTTATTTTGTTTTAGTCTTAGATTAAGCTTTCTTTGTGTTATTTTGTTGCTTTGGCAAACTTTATGAGATCTAGCTAAACATTGCTACAAAAATTTGTCCTATATTGTTCCAAAATTCTACCCTGCATTTGGTGTTAATCTATTGTTTTGTTTTATTGTTTCTATTGTATTGTTTCTGACAAATGTTTAAACTCCATATATCCTTTTATATTTTTTGGACTTTTTCTTATCGCACAAAAATGCTTCTTTTAATGGCTTTGCTTTGCACTATTATGGAAAGGTTGAAGTCAAAATTTGAGTTTTTTTTTTTTTTTTTTGAGAAATAAATAGATCTTCGTGAGCTAGTTTTTGGAGTTGTTATTCTTGTGCTCTTTTTGCCACATTCAGCTTTATAATACCTTATATATATATATATATCTTGACAATTACTCTGTTTCTGTTGTTGTTGTATTGTGAAATGATATGTTGGTTAGTAATAGGGTAAGAGGACTGGAAAAGCTTCAGGTTGGATTGTTCGTAAACAACCATGCATGATCTTTTGAAATTTTTAATTGAAATAATATATAATAAATAAATTTTGAAGATAAATTACCTCATGTTGGTATCTCATTAATGATCAACAAGGTTCTTGTGTTCCAACCCATCGGACTTGCACTATTTTTATTTTCCTGCCTTTTTATTGTTGCAATTATTTTAATGATACGGATAAAATCATGATTTGTGTAATGAATATGCATTCATGCAACATTCACATTATAATGTTTGATTTTAATGAATTATTAATTGGGCACATCATAAAATTTTTACAAATCCTTAAAAAAATTTTGAAAAACTGCACTTGAGTTCAAGCTATCGAGTCTATAAATGAGTCAAGTTCCAGCATCTTATTCAAGTTCGAGCTAACGAACCGAGCTCAAGCTGAAATTAAAAGATGCAAGCTCGAGCTTGTTGGGGCGCAAGCTCGACTTGACTCGTTTACACCCCTAGTAACACTTCCTTCTAAAGTGAATTTTGATTGACAAATAACTATCAATGATATATGAGAATTTTCAATTTCAATATATTTGCATGATAAAATCACTAAAGCTTCCCCTTAATTGGGTTAGAATCCAAATATAAAGCTACAAAAAGAAGGATGTTATGAGGGAAAGATACCTTATTTGATGAGGACATCACCAGAAGATTTCAACCCGTCTACCATAGGAGGAATCATAGATCGACAGCTACGATTCAGAGTCTCAATTTTTTATGCATTTATGTATTTCTTTTATTTACATTTCAGTTTTACCATTGTACCCCTATGAGGGATTTCTTTTATGTTGTAGCCCCGAGGGGATTTGAGTCTTTTTATTTCTCTCTTATTGTGAGACCTATATATAGAGGTCTCCATTATTGTAAGAGGTTGATGATTAATTAATGAAAATTACAGCTTTTGGTTCTTTGTTTTCTTGTGAGCTCTTAAGAGAAGAAAGAACCCTAGGAGAGGGCCAAGCATCACCTGTCAGCCACCGGTAGAGGTCGGGCTCGCAGTTCGTACCCGTTGTTATTTTATTTTCCCCTTCCTCGTCTCCCCCCCAACGGCCAACCCTTCCTTCTCTTCCAACCCGTCGGCCTCCCTCATCCCCACCCCAAACCACCGGTCAAATTTCCCCTCCACCTTCTCCATAGCCGGCCTCCCTTCTCCCATCCAACCTACGACCCAAACCCAACCACTGATCCCCTACCCCACCGAACCCAAGACCCACCATCCCTCCCATAGCCGTCAGCCTATCTAGTACCAAGCCTTTGATTTCAAATTCGAATTGCCTCCTAATCACTTTCCTAAATTATCTAATTATTGATTTGGAAAGATTCTTAATTTGAATTCAAACATATTTGAATTTCAAATCCTTACCTAATTGATCAATCTAATTTAGGCAACCTCCCTTAATCACTTTAAATCTGAAATTAATTCAGATTTGATCCTCCAACCAATAATTAATGCAACGGTCCACATACATCGAATGTGGATACCCTTTCCCCTCCTTCCTTTGGCTGTCCCACTCCCTATCATTTTCTCTCTCCAATTAATTCCCTCCCTCTATTAATTAAGACCCATTAATCCGCCAATTAGCCGTCGGCCCCTCCTCTCTCCAATCTCACTTAATTCATCCTCCCCCCCCCCATCTCCATTAAGGGAGATTTGAATTTCAAATACTTCCTCCTTTTCCCCTTAAAATTTGAACTAAATTTCCAAATTTCAATTTTACTTCCTCTCATCTCTCTAACGCTAAAGCTAAACTTGAAGGTGTCTCCCTAAGCCTTGGCCAAAAATCCCACTCTCACCTATTCCCCTTCTCTTCTCTTCTCCACTTCTTCATATACCTCCAAAGGATAAGCTTCGCACATCGGCCTCCTCACCATGAATGGTCAACCCTGAAAGAGACCACGGCTTCATATATGATCTTCAAGGACGAGTCGATATCCTTCGGTCTCCCTTCGTCAAGCTCGACTTGGAGATCGATGACACTGTCGACGACTACGTCGACCGAATCCTTTTCATCTTGACTTCTACCATCGAGGAACACCAAATCTCCGGACAGTGGCGAATCATCAGACACCCACCAACTTCTTCCCCTCCATCTAACTTCTCATTGGGTAATGTTGTAGCCGTTCTCTTTCTTTTAGTGGCATCTCTTGGTTTGCTGAAATTATTCTCCCGCTGACCCAGCATCAAGAGTGAAAGTGAGAGGAACTCAAGGTGAACTGTCTATTTGTTAAATGGTGGATTTTGTTATTTTGTATCTAGAGTTACTACGCTTTTGTTCTTATTTTAAAATTGTCATGTTAATCTTTCTTATAACTGCATGCCAAAGCACAATTGCAACTAAGAAATCCTAGACTCTTATCTTGGTGAAACATTGAGTTTAAAATTATCAAAGCTTATCAACTTGTTATTAATTCTTAAGCAATTTCTGTTTCCATATATGTTTCACATCATTATTCTAGTGAGCCCTCTAGCTAGGAGAACTAATAGTCGACAGCCTTCTTTCATGGCTAAACAGACAAAAGCGGAAAAATGAATAAGGAAGAAGAACATGAACTAGGGCAATAAACCATCGTTGCTCGACACATAAGCTCAAAACATGTCATCTCGATCGGTGACCGCATATACCTCCAAAAACTTCACTGCATTTGCAATTTCTCATCACTTTCTCTAACTCAAGATCTCTATTTGTCACTTCTTGCCTGCACTAGCACTCACATCTTTCTCCTCCCTAAGCTCCCTATCTCTGCTTGATACTAATACAAGAATGATGTGTAAATGGGCTAGGTTGGGCTATCGGGTCCGAACAACCAAAACTTATATTCATTTTTACCATCATAAATTTAAAGTACAATATAATTAATTAATTAATTAATTAATTTCTTAAATTTCATCCTTGAGTTCACAATAGCAATAAATGTCATTATAATATTCAATTCATTCGAATACTGCTCAAATTCATCTTTCATGTTTGTGGTCATTTCCATAGGCAGATCCACATTGGCCTAAGGGTGGGCAAATGCCCACCCTCAAAAAAAAAATTTTAATATTTAGAGGGAATTTTTTAGAATATTTTGGGTATTTTGCGCATTTTGCCCCCCCTAAAAAAATTTTTTGTCCTAATTTTATCAATTCTAAGCATCTTTGCCCATCCCCAAAAAAAATTTTTTTTTTGCCCACCCTAAAAAAAGGAGCTGGATCCGCCCCTGGTCATTTCCATGATAAAATAATTAAAAGAAAATGTCCATCATCCAAAATCTTCTTTAATATGCATATTTGTGATAAAAATAACTTTGATGAAGGGTGCTCAATACCTGAAATTATTTTTATAGCTTCGTTGAAAAAACCCAAAATATCAAATTTATTTCTATGTTATCTTACTACATAGAACAATTATGATAACAATCTCTCTCTCTCCTGGTATGAAAAGAAAGTTTCCCTCAACTTAAGTGTCAACATCTTATATATTAAATTCCAACATGTTAGACAATTCATAACAAATTTTTAGTAGGTAACTGCAATTATTATACAACTTCAGCAAAATTAAATAACTTTGCTTCATATGTATTTATGAAACTTATTGAATTACAAATTTTATCAACTACAAGCACAATTATTTTTATCACATTTTTAACCATCAAATTAAACATATGTGTACAACATTGCACATAATATAGCCTCCCTCAAAAAAATAATTTCTTTCTCACAATGACATGTGTCTTTTGAAAATTTAATTTCCACATTTTACAGCATTGTCAACTGATATTATAAATATTTTGTTCAATAGTCCTTATTCATTGATTGATTTATAGCACATATAAGAATACTGTTCTAGAATCTTCAAATTTGAATTCATCTAATGTATAATAATAACCATGTATCATAATCTTTGATTTCTTTTACTTCCACAAATCTATAATAAATTAATTATTTTTATATCTCTCAATACAAACTGTAAATTTTTTTTTCATATACTAACATAATATCATCACGAGCTGTTGTTCTTAAATATTTCATGAAATAAGACAACATTAGCTTCAAAACTAGGTTGAAAGATTCTTTCACAACTGAAAAATGATTTTCCAATAATCATAATATAATGTACGATCATTTTTCTAACTTTAAATTGATCATATTTGAATGTTCTCAAACTAACAATTTTTTTAGAATTGCCAGGTATGTCGTATGGATGTAATGTCCTTTGATTGAAAATGTTAAATTTGTTGATTCGTTAAAGCATAGATTTTAGTTGGACAACGCTATAAGTCCTTCCTGAACTGTGTGGTACACTTGTATTCACTAAGGAATTTTGCAGTTACAACATTTCACTTTTCTTTGACCTTATGTAAGTTTCCTAAATTCATCTCAAACTCTAGATGTTTTTTTTTTTTCTTTTTCTTTGTTTCTATTGGATTGTCGCCAGCATGTTCTCAATTTGTTCATCAACTTGGCCTTCAATGCCCTAATTTTCTCTCTCGTAGTTATCATTGTCATTCAACAAATAAATTTCATATTCAATATATGACTACACTTCATCTACATAATCTACAATCTCTAAATTTAATAACTCACTCATGCTATCTTAGACGAAGAACTCTGTTGATATTCTATATATGTAAATGAAAATATCATTAAAATAATATAATTCAAAAAAATTATTGAATTTTAACAAGATAAATTATACAATCAAATGTAGATTCTAAATAAGATATAATTATAGTGCTAAAAATTTCAATGCAACCTAATGTATCACTGACAAAATTCATTTGTCAAAAAAAAAGATCATTTTTTTATAAAATCAAGTTACAAAATTGCAAAATATCACTGAAAAACTTCCCTTCACTTTCATTCCCATATGCATCCAACAAAACTCCCTCATATAAGAGAATTTTTTATATTAAGAAATTGATCCCTACCAAATTGTAGCTTGAATATGTATGAGTCATCTCAGAAGTTGATTAACAATATAACTGAGAGTGGAAAATCTTCAACAACAATTACATAATATAATAACAGAGATAAACCAAAAGATAATGCTTCATTTGTTACTGGAAAACATTCACAGCTTACAAGATCAATAAACTGCCGTAAGAGCATTCAAAAAATAATCAGATGAATAATCCCTAACCAACAAAAGCATCAGTAGGTCACAAATAAGCAAGGAAAGATCGTAAGAAATAAAATCATTAAGCACAAATTAATTTATCTTCAGAAAAAGGCATTCTCACCTCAGAAATTTGCCTTGAGGAAGAATATGAACAAGCCAAACTCCTCGTCGCCGGAACTGGAGCCAAAGCCTGAGGGGCTGTTTGGTATCGGATTTACAGCGGGATTTAAGTCGGATTTACGCTAAATCCAGACAAACGGTTTTTGTGCGCGCGTTAAATCCCGGCTATGGGTAAATCCCGGAATTAAGGATTTACGGCTTAAATCCCGGATTTACTAAACCTCGGTTCGGCGGATTCATGGGATTTGGCCGAAGAAGCGCGCGAAAGGTAGAAAGTTACCTTCACAGCCAGCCAGCTCCCGTTGTTGCTTCCGATCAAAATGTCGTAAATTCCGATCCGACAGGAAGGGAAAGTCGTCGAAGGAGCGAAGTTGAACAGCCACGAAGAAGGCGAAGAAGCGACGCGTGCAATCTCTACAACTCCTGCGAAGCAACGAAGCTGAACAGCAACGACGAAAAAAAAAAAAAGAAAAGATGAGGTAAACCCTAGACGCCTTTAAGTAATTATTGATTAACTTAATTAATATAATTTAAAATAGTATTAATTAATTAAATAATTAATAGTATTTTTTTATAATTGTTTAATATAGTTAGTGCATATATTAATTTTATATATAATTAGTAATTAAATATTAGTACAATTAGCTTAATTAATATAACTTAAAATATATATTATTAAATATATAATTAATTATGCAAATAATAATTAATTAAATTTATTTTTAATTTATAATTATCATCTTCACATTTAAATTCCTAACTATCATAAATCCTAAAATATATTATCAAACATTTTCTCATGATTCAATAGAATTTAACATTTATCATATCAAATATTTTCCAGGATTTAACACTCTCAGAATTTACTAAATTCGAATTTACATGATTTGCTAAATCCTACTTGTTGTCAAACAGCTCCTGAGTCGGTCTCGAAGTGCATGAGAGAAAAAAAAAAGCCAAGAATCTGAAGGAATTTCTGACTTGCGGCAATGCGGAGACGGCAGGCGAAGAAAAATGAGAGAAATGCCTAGAGGTAGAGGTGGATCGTGCAGCAAAACGAATTAACGAAAATAAATATAAATCTTACATTAGCTTATTTTTTTCTTCTCCACAGCCCATTGTTTGACCGTACTCTGTAGTCCGGAGTTCCTATTCGAGCCGCTTGACAAGCAGGAGTCGGACCACCACTGAACTATTGGCACGAAAAAAAAGCTGCTTGACTTAAGGCTCGATAAACTTGGCTCAGCAACTCGTCCTTAGAGAGTCAAATCTGAGCAAACCCTTAGGTATGTCGGGCTTAACTTATTTGCACCCTTAATTTTAAACATGTTGACTTTAATTAAATTGATAGAAACTAAGTAAGAAAATTTTACATAAATTTATTATTTCAAATAGAATTAATTTGTACTTTAAATAATAAATATTAAGTAATTAACTATAAATTTTAACTTAATATAATGTTTAATTTAAATTTATAAATAATGATAAATATAAGGCAATGGTTATGCGTCAAGTAAAAATATTAGTATATATATATATATATAAGTGATAGTTAAGTGATAAATAAAATAATTATATTTATCAAAATTAAATTTGATAAATGCGTTGTTTTCAAATTAAAATTTAAAGCTTGTATGATATGAAAGTTAAGTATCCAAAAAAAGTGTGCTAGATTGTTCTAAATCATAGTTATATCATGTGAGTTAATCATAAAAATTATTTGAAATTAAATATAAAGTGGTCAATGTTCCCTGTGACAATCATTTTTTAAATCATATTGTTGCGTCCTAGAATGTTCGCGACAATAGAAAAATATGTAGTTTAACGTTTTAGCTTTGGACGAAAATCTAGCACACAATCAAATAAGAGAGATGGGGCAACATTCATAAGAGACGCCACAATTTTTACTTAGAAAACCCTAAAAATGAGGAAAATTATGGGGCCCAGCCCAATTTGAACGAATCCACTAGTATTTGCAATTGATTACAAATGAAGCCCTTAATTGGAGGCATTTGCTTGATGTAATAAATATATGTCATATAGAGTGTGTTAAATGATGAAAATATGAAGAATCACTGTTAACGTATTCGTTTGGTCGGAAATACCATAGCCGGTGGGCGACGGATGTCGGAAAGACCGTAGTCGACGGGCGACGGGGGTCAGAAGATCATTATCTGGCGATAGAGGTCGGAAGGATCATAGTTGGTGGGCAACAGAGGTTAGAATGACCATTGTCTTGCAATAAAGGTAAGAATGATCGTAGTCGACGGGCAACGGAGGTCAGAAAGACTGTAGTCCGACGAAAGTTAGGCGACTGGTGAAAATTCAGCTTCGTGTAAAAGTCCGGCTACCGACAGAAGTTCGGCGGTAGGTAAAAATCCGAAGAAATATTGGTGACTGGTAGGAATCCAGTGACAGAAAGAAGTCCAGCGTCGGGTAAAAGTCCAATAAAAGTGTGGCGACTGGCAGAAATCTGCCGATGGGCGGAAGTCCGACATCGAGTAGAAGTCCGGCAAAAGTCCGGTGACTAGCAAAATTCTGGCGATGGGTGGAAGTACGGAGTCTAGTAGAAGTCTGACGAAAGTCCGACAAAAGTCCAGCGACGGGTGGAAGTTCGGTGTCGGGTATAAGTCCAGCGACGAGCATAAGTCCTACAACGCGCGAAAGTCCGGCGTCGGGTATAAGTCCGATGAAAGTCCAGCGATTGAAAAAAGTCTAATGACAGTCGGAAGTTTGGCATCATGTAGAGGTCTAACGACAGTCCGACGACTGACACAAGTTAGATGATGGGCGGAAGTTCAACGTCGGTTGGTGGTCAGGAAATGGTCGAGGAGGAATAGGGTGGCAAAAGACCTCTTCCTTCTCTTGCTTCTCTTCTTGCTTGGGCCTCCTTCTCTCTCCTTCGGTCCCTCCTCAATGAAGAATGAGGGGTTTATTTATAGTTTTCTAAGAGTGGAATTGTCAGTAAATAGGAGGAATATCAAGAGTAAATTGGGAGTGGTTTGAATGGGCGGTCGATGTTAAATCCTTTAATTATGGATCATTTATTGGGCATTTGGATGTCTTAATGATATTAAAATTCAGCTATCTTGGACTCATTAGATTCATCTCGTTGAGCCGCTCGATTCGACTATAAGTATTTCATGTTTGAAAATCATTTGGTAATCCAAATTTTGGTTTGAACCTTCCAAATGTGCTTCGGGTGTTTGATTTAGACTCTATTTGGTCTGAGATTGAGTTGAATTTGGTGTCGTTTGGTTTGTATTTTCGAGATGTTCAGTTCGGCTGTAAGTTTGCTGAAATCAGAGTGGAGATGGTCTATAATTTCTTTTTTTAAGTTTCCAACTTGATTTTGCTTCGAGATACGTGCTCGATCTACATAATTTTTTATGATGTGTCACATATGAATTGGTTCGTACATATAAGGAACTAGTTGAAATCCTTATGATGCAAGGGAAAGATAAAATTTTAAAAAATAATGTGAAATGTCATGTGTGTACATTGTAATATCTCCAAATGTGAACATGAAGAATTAATGGTTGAGATTGGACGAGGGTTCTAAAATATTTATGAGGTGGAGAATGAATGTGCCTCCATGTAACTTTATTCCAAGATAGAGGGTGAACTCTAATATGCAAGAAGTGTTGGGGGAGATGAGTAAACACCAAAAAGACAAAACAAGTAAGAAAGTAAAAGTAGTGGAAAAGTAAAGGACACCAGTATTTAACGCGTAAAAATTTAAAATAGGGAAAAACCCACGGAGCCACACCACACTAAGAAATTCACTATGAAAATTAGAAGAAATAAGTAAATATCTCTCTTCTCTTTCACGCTCTCCATCACTTCTCACATGCATTATTCTCACACTTGTCATAATTGAAAATGCAAGAGAAACCCAAGCAAAATAACTCCAGGGAACTCAACCTTTCTGAAAATGAGAAAGAAAATCGTCCAGTCTGTCTCGCAGTATTGCGGCGCCAGTTTGGGATATTGTGGCACTCAGTATTTATCTTGCACTGTTGCAACGCAGTATCTATACCGCTACGGCGTCTGCTCTCTATCTTCCAGCGCTAGGCTGTTCGTGCACATAACGTCGGGCGCTCGGGTACATGGAGTCGGGGCATTGTACAAAAAAAATTTGCACCCAAGCAGGGGTAAACCCCTCGCACTCCTAGTGAACAGAACAAACTTTGACGTTCGAGACAACAGAATAACCAAATTGATAAACACAATCAGACTTCACACATAACAAGAATGTTATAGAAAATAGAAAAGATAAAAGAACCTAGAAGAGATAACACAGTAAATTTAATTGGTTTAGGTTGTTGATAAATATCCATTATGGGAATTAAGATGGGATGAATTCACTATTCTCAATAAATACATAGAAGAATCAATATGTCCAAGTATCATCCTTTTAAGGTTTTATGTATTCAATATCAATAGTCTTGTAAATTTTCCATGTGTGCTCTAGGGGTGTCAATTTTGGGTCACGGATCGAGTTTGGATCAAACCCGAAATTGACCCGGCACTATTCGGGTCAACCCGAACCCGACCCGTTTGTGCAAATGGGTCAGTTTTTCGGACATGAACCCGACCCACTTTGGGTTCGGGTCAACTGAGACGACCCGCTAAATCGATTTTGATGGGACGAATCGAAGGGGGACAGCTCAGGATGACGGCAACTATGGACGAAATGGACTTGACAGACGTTGGAACGGACAACGGAATGCCGGAACGGGACAGGAAGAGCAAGAGGCAGTGGCAGACACGACGTCGAGGTAGAGCCAGTGGCAGAGTACGCCTGGACTCTCCCGAATAGTAGATGGAGAAGAGAAAGTAGCGACCGTTGGCGGGACCACGGGATGACGCGGAGTCACGGACGCCTGGCTTTCTAGCTGACACGACTTAACGAGACACAGACGGCGGTCCGCTGAGCTGAAGCAGTGCTTGACTCGATACGAGATGACATGGAGTCTCGTACTGCGGACGGCTGAGCTGACTCGGTTTCCCATTTCCGGGTTAGTACGGGTCAATGTTGGGTTTCCGGGTCAACCCAGTCCCGACCCATTTTTTCAAACGGGTCAAAATCTTTAACCCGAACCCAAAATTTTGGTGTCAGATTTGAGTCGGATTTTTGTGTCATGTCAAATATTGACACCCCTAGTGTGCTATTTTTAAGCAAGATAAACAACATTTGTATTTGGAGTATCGGGGTTGAGATGGTACTAACACTGATATTGATGTGCAAGACATGGGTGACCAGTTCTAACTATGATGGATAATATGACCCATGTAATAGAATTGGAAGTGATTAGACCTCAATTTGTGGTAGTCATCATACAACCGAATGATTGGTTAGTTGTTTCACCAAAGTGCAACTTGGAGACATGGAAAAGAGTCATTCTAATGGTTGACGACATTATTTGTGTGATGCCCCAATATCTAAATTGAAAAGAATTATATCTTTTTATCTTCTTAATTTTCAATGAGAGCTTATTAGTTTTATAAACAATGAAAATTATAAATATAATACTATTCTTCCAATTTATACACATATTCCATATCCAAAATATAACATATATAATAGTCATGACATTCAACAAAAATAACTCATCACCATAGGACATCATAACCACAAAAATAATGAACTAACATAAATATAAAGAAAATTTAAAATTGTCATTCATATCTACCTGACTCCACTAGTTGTTAACCCTTACCTAAAAACATGAGAGAAATCACCTAATGAGCACAAAAGCCGAGCAAGTCACCAAAATCTACATCTAAAATTAATGCACAAAATATAAATAATATACAAGAAATCATATCCATGTAAACAGTAATCTATCATACATATTATTATCATTTAAATATCAAGTGAACCAATCTTATCATCTGTCATACATCACACGTCTTCAACAATACATTATGCATTCACATTAGTACAATATCGGTCTTGTTACTTATCAGTCATATTTTTTGTATCATTCAATCAAGAAATCAACTATCATGTCAACTAATCTTATCAATTGATCAATCTTATCGGTCAATCAATCTCATCGGCTAATCAATCTCATCGGTCAGTCAATCTCATTGGTCAATCAATCTCATTTTTCAATCAAAATGTTCAGATTAAGCATATTTATAACATATGAAAAGTTATTGATGAGGAGCTTACGGTGAGCTAATATGGGACTTGTTGAGTTTGAAATATGCACAAGTTTTCTTTTATATAAAATTAGAAAAATTCAACTAAATTACGTAAACATATGTGTCAAATAATAAAGTTAAAGAGTATAGTATCGAACCAACGAAAAAGTGTTCTACTTAAATAAAACTTAAGTTTTACTACTTATTACAAATGCATCGCTTATTCTACCAAAAATAAAAAACAATGTTTGGAGTTTTTATCACTAAAAGAAAATAAAAACTTGTTAAAAATTTGTATGCTTATAAAAATAAAGTATTTTGAACTAATAAATGTAAATAACATTGTTTTCATAATGAGACTCTTAGTTGTATATGTGGATCAGAGCATATACATTCTTAGATCTCTGTCGAGTTTGTATGTGTGAAAAAAAAAAAATTATGACCTTTCTACAATTTTACAATCTCCATAGAACTTAAAATGTTCAAACATCCTATGTCTAGTCATACCAAAATTTCATTTCAATATTCCTAGTTATTCTAGTTTACCTCCGTCAATGTTGTACATCACACTAAATTTTAACATACACATGATCATTGTATGCATTAAACGAAGAACATGATATATTGAAAACATATTTTATTGCTTATGGAACAAGAGACTATATTAGTACTTGCTATGCTTTTTTACGTCATCAGTCCAAAATTAGAGAATTAGTTAGACATGATATATATAGCAAGCAAACTCTTTTTCATTTTATCATTAGAAGAAAAGATACATGAGAAGTATTAAAAAAAATTATTACCCAAAAGGATCAAATGATCTTCTCCATACTCCTCCTTCCACCAACTATAGAGTTACTTACACAAACAGGCTAAGATATCCACAAGGAAATGTATTTTGTACTTCTCTAGCCTCCTTTAAACTTTACTATAAGGAGGAACTAAAGAAATACAACTAAAATTATAAGAATTCACTCAAGTGACATAATTCTTCTAATAATAGAACTATATATATATATATATATATATATATATATATATATATATATATATATATATATATATATATATAATGTACATAGATGGGTTCAGGCGCCACGACGCTTGACAAGCGTGCACCGCTGCGGTGAAAAATAAACTGTTGCCTCGGTGTTGTCATGTTGGCACTGTTGTGGCTCTTGCAAACAAAGAAGACGACAATGCAACATCTGAATTAGGCACCTCAGCAGTGATGTTGTTGGCATTGTGGCATGCTATGAATTGGCATCGCAACGCTTATAAACACTTATAGTTTTTACCATATTTCGAATATGTCATATACAAAATATAGGTAAAATAACAAATTTTTAATAAATTTTAAAATAATAAATTATTTAATTTTCACTTAACAGTTATATGGTGAGAACTTTCTAAATTATGAGATAATGTATTTTTAGTATATTCATGAGAGATTAAATTGTAGAAAATAAAATTATTGAAAACAAATGTAGTATGTTACGTACAATGGTCAAAATAATTTTTATAATAGAAGTAACAGACAAGAAAGCCTCGAATAAATTTCTCTCTCCTCTCTCCTCTCTCCTCTTTCTCTCTCTCTCTTCTCTCCACTCTCTCACTCTTTCCACTTTCCTTTTCTTCCTCAGCAAGGCAAATGAAATGAGCGAGAGGATGGCCAAAATGGAGAGAAATATTTATTTTAATTATATATAAAAAATATCATTTAGTGTTTGTCACTACAATGCTACATGTAGAAGTCTGGGTTAATATAGAACAGAGCAAGGTTGTGAAAACCGGACCACACAACAAGCCGGAAGAAGAAGAGGTTCATGGTTCGACCAATTTGATCAATCGAACCAAGGTTAAACCAAATGATATAATAAATAATAATATTATTAAAAAATAATAAAATTAACATAAGCTGTTTGAATAAATTTTGGATGCACATTAGAGGTGAAGATTATTCAATAAGTGAATTTATAATGGTGCATGACCAACATGTAATTAAGGATCATAAAATTATCTCAAAAGTCAGACATGCATTCATCAAATCCATAGTTAACAAAAGCATAAGTTATACATTTGTATTTCCTACAGTCATAATACATGGTGTATCTTTCGGGAACTTGTGTTATTGTTCTCTCTCTCTCTCTCTCTCTCTCTCTCTCTCTCTCTCTCTCTCTCTCTCTCTGTGGCAGGCAGCCCTTTGAAAATCTATAGATGGAGAGCCGGAAGAGGAAGCAATTTCACATTCTAGGAGAGAATTCTGAGCGCATGTTTCATTTTAGGGCCCTCGATTAACTAATTTTACCCGTCTGATATTCAGCTGGTGGTTGCGATTCATTAAAATGGGAACCAGACGATTCTTTTAGAAAACCGGTCTGTTCAATGGTTCCCCGATTCAACCAAAAAATTAGCTGGGTTTTTCCTCGGTTTGAACACTAAAATGGTTTTTACTAAGAAGCCGGACCAATCCACAATTGATCTAGTCGGTCCGGTCCAATTTTTAAAACCTTGGAACAGAGAGCAAGAGTGTTATTGAGTTCTCAAACGCAACACCGCTAAGCTAAAGTTCATAATAAAATCATTTTAAATGTTTAGGTCATTACAACAAGTGTGGTGGTATTTGGTCATGTGGCATCATTAGAATGGTTGTAATATGTGACAATAATTGCTAGCGTGTCATGATTGAAATGACAATTTGTTTAGGGTTCAAGTTAAGTGCTCAATTGAGTTTGAGGTATATTGTAGGTGAAAATGCAAGGGGAAGTTGCCATCAAAATATATTAGATTTTTTTCTTTGCTTGGCAAGCAGTAGAGTAGGCAATAAACCTTAAGCTAATCAAGTAGTCTACTCTTAACTTGACAAGTTTGGGAAGCTGTAAATGGTACTTCACAATGGCTAGATGGTTTTAATTTATTATTGTGATAACCCCTTCTTCAAATTTGTTTGATGTCTATTCAAATTATGAAACTCATCCACATGATCTAGAATTCAAATTTATTGTAGTAAATAAGCTTAAAAATGGGTGATTAGCACCTCCCTAGCTATAAATTCTTTTTTATGTTTCAAGTGATGTTACATGCCACATCAGCGTCTTTTTCTTTTTCACCAAAAAGATCTTATTATTGAATCACAAAGTTGGATTATAGTTTCAATATGTTTGATGTTATTTTTGGCTAAGAAAATAAAGATGGAAGAAGAATAAGTAACAAAAGTACCAACAAGGGCAATGGCGAAGGAGGCTACTATGAAGTCATTGGCATTGGATGCCACTTTAAAAGAGGTCAACACTCCTACTAAGGCAAAGGGTGAGGATGGAGGAAAGGAAAGAGATAGTAGTTGTAGTTGTGATGAAAGTTCGGTGTAAGCTGCGATTGAGGAGGCATAAATGGTAGTTTTTATAAAAGTGGTCATGACAAGAGCTCAGTGTTATGCCCCAGAATCTAAAGTGTAAGAATTTTTTTATTTTCTCTTTATTATCTTTGTAGTTCATTCTATTTATTTATTTTTCAATTGACAACCCATAATCATTCATTACAGCCAGATTGATTTCAGATTCAGAGATGATTTTTTTTTTCTTTATTTTTTTATTTTTGATTCAGAGATGATTAATTGTATTAAATAAAATAAATAAATATTAGAAAAAAATATATCATTACATTTTTATAGTCAACATTTATATTCTAAAGACAGAGTCCAAAATAATATGTACAATAATCACCACATGGTACAAAAGAATGTACTTAAAACCAAAGAGCTAGAAATAAAACTAAACTTGCATCACTGTATAACCTCACACTGTAGGCTCTTTACCTTTACTTGAAATCATGTGAAATCCCATAATCAGTGTATAGCCCACTAGGTAACCAAAACTTACCACTAAAATCAATGCAAGGTTAAAGAGAAATAATGTGTTGTAAATTATATAATAAAATCTATGAATCAATATATGTTATATGTACCATTAACCTGTGTTAATTTATCAGCTTTATTATACATTACATCTCTTTCTATCAATTAACCAATCATTCAATTTTAATCATTCAACCAGTCTTACTTAACCATTCAATCTTATCATGCATTTTATCACCTCAGCCAATCGTAACAATATTATATATTATATATAAGTATTCTTATCATTTATCAAATAGTCAAATAAGGCTATCATCATTCTACTCCTGCCCTTATGACTCCTAACTGGTCTCTCCATATAACTCACAAAGCTTCTTATGACTTCGAATTAATAAATCAGATGAATCAGTATCCCCTACAATTTATGACTCACAATCTATCTCCAACTCCTTATGACTCCCATTAGTGAATCAATGGATCTTGAGGGTATCACAAGGGTTATCATATCATAAATGTTTATGATACAAATCAGTACATCATTTTTATCATATAAGTATATGTTCAATACATATTAATCACATTAATTATTTTAGCCCATATTATATTTCAGTATTATCATATCAAATCACCGTACATTATTTTTCAACCCTTTTTCAGTATAAATTTTTCCTTCTCATTCCACGTAAAAATTTCAATAAATATATTTAACCGATGAAAATGCAATAACATTATACCAAATTATTTAAAATTATTAAATCTATAATATATCAAAAGCTGCACTATAAAATCTTGTGAAATCATGAGATAATATATTTTTTGACTAATTTAAGAGTGATTAAATTTATAGAAATCTAAATCATCAAAAATAAGAGTAAGAATATGATTACTTAAATCAAATAGAACGAAATTTATAATAGGAGCGTCGAACAAAAAAGCCTGAGAGAGCTTCCTATCTCTTCTACTCTCTCTTCTCCCTCTTGGTGTCCCTCTCCCATTATCTTCCTTTCCCTTTCCTCATCGGTCTAGCCACACAAAATGAAGAGGTTTAATGACAGAGATATTTATAATTAAATATATTAAAAAAAATCATTTTTAATGCTTGGAGCCGTGGAACTCCGACCCTACGTTGCAACGCCGCATGCATATTCTAGAGTTACTGTAAAACATAAACATTAATGCCATGACGACGATTTCTAGTGCAGCTGTGCTCTCAAGCCTAGCACCGCAGTGCTAGCAAGCATTATGCCATAGCGCTCAACTCAAAATTTTATTTTAATATATATATATATATATATATATATATATATATATATATATATATATATATATATATATATATATATATATATATATACATTTTAAACTTTTGAGTTGTTGCATGTAGGAGGCTTCACCTAATATGCACATGTAGTCATGGTCGTGAAGGAGTTAGTAGCGGTGGTCTTTGCATATTAGTGCTCCAAATTTTAGGCGAAACTCCAACTGAATACTTTGATTGCGTCCAAGATATTCTAAACTTATCAAGCATTGAATTTATTATCAAATGTTGTGAAAGCAATCCATAAGACCCATGCTCAATTACTCGTAAGATGTCAGGTGACATCCCCAAAAGGTGGTAGAGGATGATAGGCGTGGTTGAAGGTCGTGGACGATGATGATGAGATTTAAAAGGTGTTTCCCCTACATCCACCACCACCTTCAATAACTATATAGTAAAATTTAAGGATTATAAAGAACTCATATTTTTTATGATTCTTTAGAGCTCTCTTAGTTCATACATTTTGTAATTCTCACACAAATGTCTTCTTTAGGGATTTTAGGTTCCCTTTTTCATATTTTAACCACTAAGATAGTAAAAAACAAATCCTAAGGATACCTTACCCTTTCTTGACAATTTCTTTTGGATTAGTTAATTAACACCATTTTTTACTTAATAATAGTTAGACACATTAATAATATAAAACCCACTATAGAAGGGGAAGGTCTCAAGGTAGTTTCATCCACTTTGATTGGGTTTAAGGAGGACTAGGTGTTTGCTATTTATAGAGGAGGATAGCAGAGGTTTCCCGCTCTTTAGCATTATACAAATCAAAATGTCCGAATTCCAACTAAACTAATAGGTTAGTGGGTCGCTATTAAGAGTTTTGTGGACTGCCATTATAGACGTGTGGAGCCTGCTAATGTGGGATTTTAAGTTAAAATTTACGATGGCACGTTAAGCTTAACAACGATTAACTAATTTAATGGATTAAATTTTTATTTTGGATGTTTTAATGACATGTAATTAGAACTTTAATTGACTTATTAATAAGTAGTGGTCACTTGTTAACCTTCTTTATAAGTTATGAAATTATGAATTATTTATTTAATTGATATTTCATATAACTATTTGACTATCTTAGAATGTTTGGGGTACCTATTCTTGTATTTTCCATGTAGTTATCATGCATTTGCTTGAAAGTTTAAACAGCAAAGACCTTAATTCATGTAAGCAATGACTAAAGATGCGAATTTCAATAAATACTTTTATTAAGTAACTCAAATCTAATGACATAATTTATTTCTTCAGAAGTCTTATAAGTTATATTTATATTCATTCAATGAATCTAATAACAAATTCATATGAGAAAGTTTTCCTTTTTCTTAAATTTAAAAATTCACAACATGCAGATGATAAAAGAAATATAAGAACAAATAATTAATCCAAATTGCATTTCAAGCAAAAAATGAATATGCTTGATGAAATAATCCAAATATAAGAACCCCTATGGCCAAATTGCAATTCTCATCATATGCAGATCTATTGTAATTCATAAAATTAAGAAGGAAGGATAAAACAACTCCTTATGAACTTTATATAATTTTGTTGAGAAAATGATCAAAATGATCTCTTGATTTTTTATAAAGAATCAAAATGATCCCAAACTATAGTAAATTACCATTTTGATTCCTAAATCTTTGAAAAGGAATTAAAATAGTCATTTAATATAATTGATGAAAATTTTGATTTTTATAAAGAGTCGAAGGATCATTTTGAATCTTTTATCTTATTTTATTTATAGGTTATAACATATTGGAATCTCTTATGAAGATATATTTTTTTGTCTATCATTTTATGATATAGTTGTCTATAATTTGTATTTCATATATCCTACCCCACATCTTAGGATAAAGATTTGTTGTTATTATTGTAGTTGTCTGTAACATGTATTCATAGCCCAAAAATCTTTTCATGTGATACAATAAAGAATACTTAAATGAGTTTCATTAGTGATAAGGCATCAAATAATTTTTTGTGATTGGGCGCAAATCTAGCGGTAATTTTGAATCGGAAACTTTCAAAATTAAATTTTGGATCATCCGAACTCCGATTTTATCAAACTTATATTCAAACTGAATGTCTCAAAAAGATGAACCCAACGACACACAATTAAACCCAATCTGAGCCCAAATGGGTCCAAATCGATGACTAGAAGCGCATTTAGAAAGTTCAAATCATAAATTGGATGACCAAATGATCTCCATTTGTGGCATACTTATAGTCGAATCAAGCGACTTGACAAGTCAAATCCAATGAGCCCAATATTGCTAAATTCTGACATCATTAAAGCACTTAAATACTCAAAAAATGATACATGATCAAGGGAATCTATATCTGCTGTCCATTCGAACCACTCCCAAAGTGCCTTGTTCTCTCCTTATTTAATGGTCATTTCACTCATAGAAAACTATAAATAGACCCCACATTCATCACTGAAGGGGGAGGGAGCAATGAAGAGAGAAAAGGAAGAGAAACCAGAGAATTTTCTTACTACAAACTCCTCCTCGACCACCGCCAAGCCACCGATCGTTGTCGGGTTTTCGCTAGACTTCCACCTGATCACGAACTGTCACTGGACTTATGCCGAACCACCGATTATCACCGGACTCCCGCCCGACCATCGATCATTGCTAGACTACGATCCACTCTGACCACCATCGCTCGCTGAATACAATCCACTCTTAAAAATGTCACTTGTCGACTTTGTCGACTACGAACCTTTCGACCACTATCACTCGACTACGGTGCTTCTAACAGCTGTCTCTAATCGACTGCGGACCTTCCGACCATAGTTGCCCGCCTACAGCCTTTCCGACCTCTATTGCCCGCCGACTATGTTCTCTCTGACCAACATCTCCAGACTAAGGTCTCAGCGACTGCCATCACTCAATATGGTCATTCCGACCACCGTCATCGACCGTGGTCCTTCCAACCTTCGTAGCTCACCAACTACGATTCTTTCAACCACTGTTATCCGTCGACTACGGTCCTTCTGACCTTCGTCGCCCGCTGGTTACTATTTTTCTGATCACCGTTGCTCGACTACGATCTTTCCTACCTCCGTCCCACCCAGACTACGATCCTTCCTGACCTACATCATTACTGACCTACATCGTTGCTGACCTAGCAAACATGTCAACACCGATTCTTCCAACTCCCACCATGTAATGCACTCTATATGATCAACTATCAAAAATATAAATTAATTTAAAAAATGAGGAGACTATAATAGCAAATGTGTCAACTTTCGGGGCAAAAATGATTTCACGAGCCAATTTGAACCTAACCAATTTAATAAATAGGTGTCAGAGTTCTAGATATGAACTCAGCCAATTTATTAAATTGTTCAACTCAAACACAACTTTTTTCGGGTTGGGTTTATGTTGGGTTGATGGGTTAGACCATTTTGTGACACCTTTAAGGTGAAGTGTTGTGAAGGCATCACATGATTGGTTTCATGAAGATTAATGGGCTCACGAAGATTAGAATGATAGAGTTAGAACCTTATTTTGAATAATATTCAAATCATATTTGATCCACATTTAAACTAGGTTCGATCTATTTGAATCATGTTGAAACTAGGTTCAGGTTACGATGCAAACTAATATTCAAATTTGAATCAATTTTAACTAATATCGTTAATGATCAGCTCAAAAAATGGTTCATGAATATAAGAGGAATAACATCATTGAGAAATTATTATTTGCGGAGTACATACCGGAAGAACCGTCTAGACTATATGTACACTGTGTACAAACAATGTGTACATAAATTTGATTTAAAATGTGCACAAATTTATACATAATATATATACACACATATTCAAATGTTTCTTCCCATCCACACTACCCACATAATAATTTCTCTTGGAAAAGAGCTTCTCTCTAGCTAGAGATATTATTCAGTATGGACTCTGAACATAGGAAATTGTCTGGATTGCTGAGTATTTGTTGCTTATTTACTGTGTAATGTGTATTTTAAAATACACAATATATAAGCAAAAGATAGACAACAAAGTAGAAAAATATAGTAAATACTTAGTAAATACTCAATATATACTTAAAAAAAATTCATCAAATACTCACAAATAAAAATTTGCTGAATATTTAATACTCATATGCAAATAAAGTAAATAACAAATACTTAACAATTCAGATGATTCTTTTATGTCCGAAATCCGAGAGATTATTAGGTGCGGAGTGCGGCGGGGAGAACCGCCCGCACCAGCATTATTTGATACTAGGTACCAATATTCAATATCACATGATACTACTAGGTACTCATATTTGTATGAACAATCCGCACTCCGCACCTAATAATTTTTCCCCAAATCCGCCCAAATAATCTCTCCTTTAGCTGATTAGGTCCTCATCATCCAGGCAAAAATGAACGACGATCTCGTATTTCTCCTTCCCTGCAATAAACGTCCTACGCGTTTAAATCATACCGTCACTGCACCACCGACAGTATAACCAACGGTAGGATCTTCTCCCGCACAGAGTTTTCTATGCAGACGCTCACTACCCATTCTACGGCATCAGCTATCAACGCCCGGACAAATCCAGCTCCACCTCGCCGACAGTCAGATCCGCTACCTAATTACAACAAAGAAAAAACATTTTTCTAGCTGAATCTGACCGTTGGAATTCTTTTTACCATATAATCGACGGCAACTGATAAACCTAGTGACGCATTGCTGTTCGATCACAAACAGCAAAGTCCAGCCATAACCAAATCCTTATTCAATTCAATTCCTCCGAGCGAAATATGTCTATTTTTGCTCTTTCTATCATTCTCTCCCTCTTTTTACGGATCTTCGGCGAGATTCAAGTCAATGGCGAGTGCAATGCCTGGCCAGTCGCCGGCCTCGGCGGTGGTAGTGTTGGTCATGGCGGTGGCGCTGGTTTTGGCCAGCGGGGTGGAGGCGAAATCGAAGCAGAAGACGTGCGACAAAGGGTGGGAGTGCAAGGCCTCAATATACTGTTGTAACGAGACGATCTCCGATTTCTTCCAGGTGTACCAGTTCGAGAATCTATTCTCTAAGCGCAATAGCCCCATAGCACACGCCGTTGGATTTTGGGACTACCACTCCTTCATCGTCGCCTCCTCCGAGTACCAGCCCCTCGGCTTCGGCACCACTGGGGGCAAGGAGATGGGAATGAAGGAGGTGGCAGCATTCCTCGGCCACGTTGGCAGCAAGACTTCTTGTATGATCCCTCATCCCTCTGCCAATTTCTCTCGATTTGTTATATTGTAGTTGAAAGTTATGATCTTTGTGTGGTAATTAAATAGACGTTTTCAATGAGTGGAGAATTAGGCTGGTTGTTTGTTGGAGCTTCTGGAAGTTATGAGACTAGGTAATGACATTAGACTAGATGATTGAGGAGTCTGATAATTACTTTCATTTTGGAAACCCCCATACTTGATCTTATATGATTTTAATCGCTTGCAAAACCTGGTAGATCTATTGAATGATAAAGGTAGTCTTTTTTTTTTTTTTTTGGCGCAACCATCACATATGTAATTTGTCCCAGGTAGCGCCCATGTTGAGTACGAAAAATTCTTATATGCATCTCGCATTCCAATCTTCTGTTGATGATATCTTGAAATTTGTTCAATTTTAGTAAATATAGAATCTCCTTGTTTCTGATAAAAAAATAATCTATTTGAGTGAACATAAACTTGTTAGTCACAATTACCTTATTGAGTTATGTTTTGTCTATACATGATCTCATTCTTTCATGTCTTTCTGCTCAAAAGATATGAGAGCACCCCAAGGTGATAAATTATGCCAAATAAAAAACATCGGTCAAGTAACTCTTGTAATTAAGCATTCAATTGTTGAAGTTCATTAGTTGTTATTCTATATGATGCCTTGGAGTCATTTGCATTCCAGGGAGTGTGTAGCAAACTCAATCTCTTGATCTGAGGTAGACTTGGTGATTAATTTGGGAAGTTAGATAGATATTCTTGAACTATAGAATGTCATTTATTTTTAGGTTTTCTTCTTGTTAATTGTCTGTGCTAGGTATGCACGACAACCATTAGAAAAGTAGTTTTTCAGTTTGAACTGTTGACTTAGGCTTCATTTGGGACGGTTTTTTTATCGCTTCTTAAAACAGTTTTTTAGTAAAAAATAATTTTTTTTTATTAAAAATTGCTTTAAGCAGTAGTAAGAAAGTCTTCCCAAACAAAACCTTAAGAAAAGACATTGGTACAATATCAACTGAAACTAGGTTCCCTCGGTATACAAAATCTCACTAGCTTCTCATTGCTATCAGTAGTTGCATAATATAAAGATAACCAATCTATACCAAGTATTATGTCTAATTCAATTAGTGTTAATATAACAAAAGTTGATTGCAGTTGTCCACCCTTAAATTGTGGGTAATGAATGAGTAATATGCATACCTTGACTTATAGTTAGCATAATAGGTAATTTAGATTCTAATAAGAAAATGTTTTTGATACAAAAGAATATGATGCTCTAGATTCAAATAATGCTTCAACCGGTTACCTTGAATCTAAAAGCATAGCTATGTCAACATTTGATGCATCACGTGCATCTTGTTGATTTATTGTTTAGATCCTTGCTTGGATAGGAAATTTCATACTAAATGAGCATATTCGGGAAAAGGTTGGAGTAGCTCCAGTGGAAGATAAGATTAGAGAGAGTCGCCTTAGATGGTTTTGTCACATAAAACGGCGGCCTTCCGATGACCCGGTTAGGAAGGTAGAGTTATTCGATTTGACTTATGTTAAGAAAGGTAGAGGTAGACCTAAAAAGACTTGGTTAGAAAATATTAGAAATGATCTTTCTTTATTAGATTTAACTGAGAATTTGACTTTTAGTAGGACACAATGGAGAAAAAGGATTCATATAGCTGAACCCAAGTAGTGGGACAAAAGCTTGTTGTTGTTGTTGTTATTGTAGTCTGGTCGGTTGCTATTGTTGGGGAATAAGTGAAATTTAAGTCAATTAGAGAGAAAAAAGTGAATATAAAGTAGGAAAAATTAGCAAATAAAAAACACACTAATAATATAGAGAGAGAATACGAAGTAGAAAATATTAACACATTAATAATGCACGGAATGCAATATATGTTCACCCAATTGATGGTCTCATCCTGTTGTCACCTCTGCAGATTTCACAATTATCTGATTGTGGAAAATTGTAGTTTTGATACAAGATAAAGATGTATTTCCCTTCTTTATAAAGAAAAATCTAGAGCAATCGAAATAAGATAAAATTTTTCAAAAGACCCTTAGTGAAATAACTCAAATTTATAAGATGCCTTTCAAAGGCTTCCCTTTTCCCAATCCTGTACTTTCAGGAAGGTAGCTCTCTGTTGCCTTTCCAACTTCCTCGGCAACTTTATCATAAGATCGACAAGTGATCAAATCCACTTACTGCGCTTCGTAGGACAAAAAATTAAACTCAACTATTCCTTTTGTCTAACTCCATTAGAAGACCCAAATGTTTTTAAATCTTGGAAAGCCAACACCCTTTGACATGGTTGTGAAGGTTTTCTATGCCCACAGCAAGTATGCAAATGGTAAGTATCGGGTGATTACGATATGACGAGCCCCGGCCAAATCACAAATGGAAAAGAGGAAAATGAAATACTTAACTGATTATGTTACATTGCTGATTTTATATCCTTGTTAATTTTTCGATGAGGTTCATTGATGCTATCTTGTTTAGTTCCAACACAATCTTTCTAGTTTAGGATTCTGATTTCTCCTTCCGCAGGCGGTTATGGTGTCGCAACCGGCGGCCCGCTTGCATGGGGGCTCTGTTATAACCATGAGATGAGCCCAAGCCAATCCTACTGCAGCCAAGATTACCTTTATCCCTGCACTCCTGGAGTTGATTATTTTGGTCGAGGTGCTCTACCTGTCTACTGGTAAGTTAGGAAAATATATCTGTTTTCTTTGAATGATTTAATTGTTCCAAGAAGAATTGTAGTTAACCCTTTTACCTGCACAAATTTAAGGAACTACAACTATGGTATCATTGGTGATGGGATGAAAGTTGATCTTCTAAACCATCCAGAGTACTTGGAACAGAATGCTACTCTGGCCTTCCAATCTGCCATGTGGAGGTGGATGAATCCAATGAAGAAGAAGCAACCATCAGCTCATGATGTCTTTGTCGGGAATTGGAAGCCGACGAAGAACGACACTCTGTCTAAAAGGCTACCTGGCTTTGGGGCTACCATGAATGTTCTTTATGGAGATCAGATCTGCGGCCAGGGATTTGTTGATTCCATGAACAACATCATATCCCACTTCCAATACTACCTTGATTTGATGGGCGTCGGTAGGCAGACCTCTGGAGACAATTTAGACTGCGCCGAACAGGAGCCCTTCAACCCATCTTACCATGATGCTTCTACATAAAACCCTTTTATGCTTAAGAAAGTTCATTAAGGTTTTGTTTGGGATGATTTTTTTACTGCTTCATAAAACAGTTTTTTAATACAAAATTTTTAATTTTTATGCTAAGAAGTTGCTTTACGAAGCAGTAAGAAAGTTATCTCAAATGAAACTTAAGTTTATCCGTTTGTAGTGTTCTGTATGTTGTGAGCTGGGACGCATTTCAAATTGTTGGTCGATTATTGTTATTTGTTATAATTATTTTTGTTTTCACGATCATCAATCTGTAACTCGTTTTCCGTTTTTCTTTGTTAGGAAAAGTTGTATGCTTTGTGTTAATTGAATAAATTGAAATGTGAAGTTGGGTTATTCAGCTGTGAATCTTGTTCAAAAAGAGACTTAGCTCTCTTTCAAAATGCTTTCCATAAGTAATATAGAGCTGCTTGGTAGAGTTCCTTGAGATTGAAGGGCTTGAAATTCTTGAGACATGACTGATTGCCAATGAGGATGTTTGGCTTGGGTATAGGAGGTAGGATCTGGCGTGGCAATTTGGTGGGTGAGATTGAAGATGTGTTTAGGTTTGAGAGTGCCGGTTTGTGAGCGAGTGATCATAGGATGTGTGGGGATGTTGGGAGAGGTGGATCTAGCAGAGGATGGAACAATAGGATCGGGGGAGTCTTGTGAGTGAGTGTTCGACGAGTGAGGACTGGTAGTGTGTCTCGTGACAGAGAGGGAGGTAGACGATGAAGTATGAAAATTAGAATTGTGTGCCTGAGATTGGGTGTGAGGTTTGATGAGAGATGGGGGAACTAAGAGAAGCGGAGGTAGATGACTGTGAGAGGAAGACTGATTGACCGTTGTTTGTTGTTGATGGTAAGGAAGGACTTCTTCGTTAAAGACAACATGGAGAGAGTTATAGATCTTGTTAGATGAGGGATCTAGGCACATATAGCCTTTTTGGGAAGAGTTATAGCCGACGAACAAACACGGCTTAGAGAATGAGTCAAGTTTGGAATGAGTATAGGGTCGGAGCCACGGGTAGCAGAGACATCCGAAGATCTTGAGGTGAGCGTAGGTGGGTGATTCGAGGTACAGATACTCATATGGGGTTTTGTTATGTATTTTTATAGTTGGGAGAAGATTGATAATATGGTTTGCGGTGTGAAGGGCATGAACCCACAGATTTTGAGGAGCGCTGAAATGAATTAAAATACTTCTAATGGTCTCCAAGATGTGACGATTCTTTTGTTCAGCCACACCATTTTGAGATGGCGTATAAGGACACGTGTATTGGTGACACATGCCGGAGATTTTACAAAAATGCTGAAGGTGTTGGTTAATGTATTCACCACCCCCATCAGTTCTAAGAATTTGTATATTTGTGTGGAATTGACATTTGATCATATTATAGTATTCCATGAATGTAGAAAAAACTTCGAATTTCTGAGAGAGCATAGACCCAACAGTATTTTGTATAATCGTTTATAAAGGAGACAAAGTAACGAAATCCTTATACATTCATAGTAAAGGGTGGACCCCACACATCATAATGAACAATTTGAAATGGTAAGGTAGAAGTAGAAGTAGATATAGGGAATGGTAACCTATGACTTTTTACACAATTACAAGTATTGCAAAAGTTTGTAGTAATATTGAAACTGATAGTTGAGTGTAGTAGAGCAAGGCGCTGTAGTTTGCGGATGCCCGTGTGATCGATGCGGCCATGCTAGAGATCAAGAATCGTTTGAACAGAGAGCAATGCTAGCGTCGAGGGCGTTGTGGTGGAAGAAATGGGATAGAGTCCATTATGACACGGGCCCTGAAGTAAAACCCATTTGGTCTTCGAATCATGAATTTGATAACTCCGTGATGAAAAGGAGATAATACAATAGTTATCATGCATTAGTTGGAGGACAAATAGCAGGTTAAATGATAAGTTAGGAACATGATAAATATTGTTGAGTTGAAGACTACCTGGAGGCATGTGGAGAAGACCTCTACCTGTGTGTTGTACATGTAATTGATGGCCATTACCTAAAGTGACTTGAGAGGTGCCGTTGTTTGGTTCAGTTGACGAGAAGTGAGAGGGATCTCAAGTAAGATGCGTGGAGGCCCCACTGTCTAGGAAGTAGTCGGTTTGACGAGAGGGTTCAGTTGGGCTGAAGAAAGCTTGCTTAGGTGGAGTTTCTTGATAGGTGGGATCATTACGATACCAACATTTGACAGCAGTGTGACCCTGCTTTGTGCATATTTGGCATATTGTGTTTCTATTAACCGATATGTCATTGCAATTGGATGTGGTTGGTGTGCGCATATTACGGTTGGATTGCCGACCGCGAGAGAAAGGATTGCGGCCACGTCCACAGCCGTGGGTAGAAACAAGAGCTACCAAATTTTCAGAAAGTTGAAGGGATTGAAGTTCTTTGTGTGTTTCTTGGGCAAGATTCACTTCTTCGCTGCAAAGAAGTGTGTAAAGATCATCAAGAGTGATTGGTTGAAGATTCATTCGAATAGCTATTTTAAAAGCCTTATAGTTCGCGGGTAGGCTGTTTAGCGTATAGAGAATAACATCCTCAAGGTCGATAGTGCTTCCGACAGCATAAATTGTGTCAACCTTGGATTTCACGGTAAGCAAATATTGTGACATGGATTGGTCACCTTTTGAAAGATGGTGAAGCTCATTCTTTAGTTAAATGAGACGAGACCGGGTGGATACTTGCAGGTGATTAGCGTAGCCCATATTTCAGCTCATTGAGTCAGGGACAGAACGTAAGGTAAGATGGATGGGGTAATAATGAAGAGCAAGGCAGTGACAAGATTCTGATCAAGAAAATTCCAGGCATCGGGAGAATAATCATAAGTATGAGTTTGTGGTGGGATTGTGTATGAGCCATCAAGAAATCCTTTAAAACCATTTGTAATGAAAATTTTCTTGACTTGCGATCGCCATTAAGGATAATTATCAGAGATGAGTGGGCTGTAGACAAGATTTTTGGTATTGCTGAGAACGAACTTGAATTGGGGCGGAATATTGATGGAAAGAAGATGATTGGGAAAGTTTGTGGCTGGCGAGGAAGTGGTAGATCCATCCATGCTAGATCAGAGGAACAAGAATATAATAGGGAGAAGGAGGGAGGTGAAGCAAGGAAGAAGAAGGAAAAGAAGAAGAAGAAGAGAAAGAACACTTATTTGTGCTATGATACCATGTGGACACGCTCGGACAAGAGAACAAAACCAGGCATTGGAACAGAAACAGTGGAAATGAAAATATGCATATTGTCTAGTAGGGGTTACATACAAGTGTATATAGAGACAATTAAAGTAAAGTAAGTCCACAGTACAATATAGTTAACTAGTTTCTATTTGACGTGGTCATATGGGTTAACCTTTGTTTCATTACATTGGTCTTTTAAATCGAAGTCTATCATTCAAAATGCTTTTACACTCAGAGAAGAAATTGGAAGAAGAGAAAGAATGTGTACATATTTATATATAAATCAACTTTAAAATTTTTATACTAAAAATTTATTTTAAAAAGCAATAAAAAAAGTCGTCCCAAATGAAGTCCAAGTTTTTTTTTCAAAGAAAGCCTAAGATATTGAACTTGTTGGGTGCTTTGGCTTTCCGTATGGAGATCATTGAGTTTGAGTATTGCAATGTGAAAAATGCATAAATTTGTAATTAAATTCAAAGAAAATTGGTTAACTTTTTTTTATTAAAAATAGGTATTATATTTCTTTTAAAATAAATTTAATATATTTTTACATAATTCTTTTTTTTTTTACAAGGAATATTACCTAGAGTGAAAACAATACCTAAAAGGAAAAAAAGGGTGAAAACATTTGAATTAAATGTATAATTTAAAAAGCAATCCTGTTTAGTTGTAATTAGTTAGCATATATTTTTGTTACGGTCTAGAATATACGCGGCGATAGAATTAGAAAATTTTCGACTTAGCGTTGTACGAATATCTAACACGTAAACAGAAGATGAAAGAACGCCAGGATTTTTACGTGAAAAATACTGGAATTGGAAAAACCATGAGGCCACGCCCACGCCCAGTTGAAAGAATTCCTATAGTGTTTGCTTAGGTTACAAGAGGCTGACTCTTCCCTAAAATTTAGGACGATCATATTACAATAATCAACTCACGAGTTTAAATTCAGTTGCGAACGGATCGGAACGTTGGCGTCAGTTGGCGATCAAATAGAAAACTGGTGTCAATCGATTGTTAGACAGAGTTATAGCGTCACTTGGAGGTTCGGCGGAACTCCGGCGTCACTTGGAGGTCGGACGAAACTCCGGCATCATTTGAAGGTCGGGCGGAACTCTAGCATCACTTGGAATTCTGGTGGAACTTCGACGGTGGTTGAGGAGGAGTCTCTTCCTTCTCTTCTTGCTTCCTTGCTTAATTCTGGCGTCGGTCGCCTGTTAGGTGAAAGTCTGACGGTGGTTAAGGAGTAGCTCTTCCTTATCTTCCTTTGCTTCTTTCTCTTATTCTTTCTCTTCTCTTCTTGCTTAGGTCCCCCTCTTAAGAGAAATGAGGGTCTATTTATAATTTTTTTAGAGTGACATGACCAATAAATATAAGAACATCAGGGGTAAATTGAGAGTGGTTTGAATGGACGGCCAACGTTGAATCCCTTGATCGTGGACCGTTTATCAGGTATTTGAAGGCTCTAATGATATCATAATTCAACGATCTTGGGCTCGTTGGATTCGTTTCATCGAGCCGCTCGATTCAACTATAAGCACACCATATTTGGAAACTATTTGGTAATCCAAATTATAGTTTGAACCCTTTAAATGTGCTTTGGGTCATTGATTTGGACTCATTTGGGCTCGGATTGAGTCGAATTTGGTGTCGTTGGATTCATATTTCCGATACATTCAATTCGACTATAAGTTTGTTGAAATAGGAGTTCAAATGGTCCCGTGTTTAATTTTTGAAACTTCCAACTTGATTTTTTACCTCGAGATTCATGCCCGATCAAGTTAATTTTTTGTTGATATATCAATTTTATATTTTTTATTAAAAAAATTCTTCAAAAGTTTATTTTAAAGCCTGAAGAGAATATTAATTTAAAAAAAAAAAAAACTATAGAGAGAATATTCATATTAGAAATTCTTATTATTCAAAATTTTCCTAACAATATACGTAGAATTAGTAAACTTCAAAGCATATATATTTTTTTTTCTATAAAAAAAAGCATATTTTATTTATTCCGGCTTTATTTGAGATAATTACTTCTCTATTTTCTAAAATAATTTTATAATAACTTTTTTTTTTAAAACAAAAAATTATCCCAAACTAAACCGACATTTAAATGAGTAATAAAAATATTGATAAATTGCTCAGCTAAAATATACCCCTCTTGCAAAATAGTGGGGGCAAATAATGCAGAAGGTTGTGCTCCACCAATGAATGAACCGAAAAAGTGGAAAGCATTAAACCACTTATTATTAATATTATAGAGCAAATGTGAATTTCTTGAGAAAAGCAAAATGCCCCCTTTAATTCGTACACTGCGTCACATCATCACGTTTATTAAGTGACATTACTTTCACAGATCGCTACAAGAAATTATCATTGTCTTTGTCACTCCACTCACATAGTCACATTCATGTTGGTTAATTTGATTCAATGGCTATAAGAGATCATGCGGTCGTTATCCCAAGCCCACTCTGATTCATGTGGAAGAGGAGTCCCTTAAGCACTTTGTATTTTTTTTTTCTATTTATAATTGTTGCGGGCTAGAATATACGCGGCGGTAGAGTTAGAAAATTTTCGTCTGAGCGTTGTACGAATATCTAGCACACACAAACAAGAGATAAAAGAACACAAGGATTTTTACGTGAAAAACCCTGGAAAGGAAAAAAATCATGGGGCCACGCCTAGTTGAAAAGTCCCACTAGAGCAATTTGAGATACAAGAGGCTGATTCGTCCCACAAGTTAGGACGATCAGATTACAATGAGTTTCTTTTAAATTGAAATTCAGTTACAAAGTCGAGCAGAGTTTCGGCGTCACTTGGACGTCCGGCGGGATTCTGACGTCGTTCTGACGAAGGGAAGAACTCCGACGGTGGTCGAGGAGGAGCAGCTCTCTTCTCTCATCTCCTTCTCTTCTCTTTTTCTTCTTGCTTGGGGTCCCTCTTAAATCGGAGTTCGGGAACTCCCATATTTAATTTTTGAAGTTTCCAGCTCAATTTTGCCTCGAGATTCGTGTTTGATCAAAACAATTATTTTGGGGAATATATCAAGAATTTACATATATGATACATAAAATTATTATATTCTATTTATTTAATAGATAAATGTTAATATTTAAGTAATTTAACAAATCTTATTTTTTCATTCTCATTATTAATTTATTCTTTGAATTTGACTTTTAATTGGACACAATAGAGAAAAAAGATTTATGTAGTTGACTCCACGTAGTGGGATAAATGCTTGATGTTGTTGTATTATTAATTTATTCTTTATGGTACTCTTTATTATCATGACATTCTCAAACTTCTTCCACAAAGAGTGTGACATTCTGAGGCTTCTTCCACAAAGGGGGTTTCAAGCATGTCATTGATGGTCCCATTTAGGAGTGTAAATGAGACGAGTCGAGTCTAATTTTAGTATTATGGAGCTCAACTTGTTTGGAACTCGAGCTCTTCCCACTATAAACGAGCTCGAGTCGGCTCGCAAGCTCGTGACGTCCCGCTAGCGAAACTTCCCGCACAATTTTCTGCCCGCGGAATTTCCCGCCCGCGAAAATTTTCTACCCGCGAAACTTATGCTCGCGAAACTCTTGCCAACGAAACTTCTGCCCGCGGAAATTCCCGCCCGCGATTTCCTTCCCACGATTTTCTTTCGCGAACCGCTCGACGAGCTCGCTAGTCGAGCGATGTGTTGTTTGAACTCAAGCTCGATAAGCCGTCGAGCTCGAAATGCTCAACTCGCGAGCTCGATATGCTCGACTTGTCGAGCCTGCTAACGAGTCGAACCCAAGCCAGCTCGCGAGTTGGCATGACTCGATTACACCCCTAATCCCATCAATGGTTTCCTTATGAAATCTCATTGAAAATTTCGCTCTCCTTCGATGATAAATATGATAGTTCTCTTTTTAAAACTGTATAAGATAAATATTTTTCTTCTTAAAAGATGATTACTAGAATTCTAATCCAACTTATTCAAAACAAAGAGAAAATATTCACTAAAAAAATAAAGAGAGCAAAGAATTTTATTTATCTTTACTTGTTAGTTGTTATGCATCAAGTGAATTAATGACTACTTTTTTTCCTTGCAACATGAGAGTGGTTCTCTTCCTTAATATAGATATGGAATTGACTTACTATCGTTTATCAGAAGCCAACAAGTCTAAAAGGATAATTTGATATTACAATTTTACATCAATCATATACAAAATAGTAATCATATAAAAAAAACACATATATTACCACTATTAATTCCAAACATTTCCCGAAACAAGCACCATCCTGTAGTAATTGACAGTGAGGGAATTTAGTGAGATAGGAATTGCTAAAGATTGAGCAGTTGCTGGGTTATGCTAAAGATAGCATTGTTGTCTGGAGCCTGGATAACGGATCAAAATTAGGGTTGTCAATATTCGACACGACCCGGAAATGACATGGAAAAATTTGTGTTCAATTCGACCCGGGTAGCAAACGGGTCGTGTTCGGGTTAGAGAAATTGACCCGATTTGGATTTCGGGTCGTGTTCGGGTCAACCTGGAAACAAGAAGATGACCCGATTTCAACACGTAAAATTTGGCTCGGCCACTCGAGTTTGCCGCTTCGCCTAATCGCCCGAATAAACGGAACCGCGGAATTAGGTTAAGTCACTTGTTGGCCTTGTTGCCTTGTTGGGTAATGGGTGTTGTTCAGTCACTAGTTGAGTGGGGTTGATCGTTGCTGTTGCAGTGTTGCTGGCTGCTTATAATACGAATTTTATGTTTATTGCCTATGCTGATTTGATGTTTATTGCCTTGTTGGGTAATGGGTGCTACTTGCTATTTGGCTGTTTCTAGTTTATGTTTTATGGATTTCTGAAAAGAAACTGACCCGATTACTTTTTAGCCTTAAGTGTTTATTATATTGTTTAACCATTTTGATTTTGCTGTTAATTCAAGTTGAAAACAAGTTCAAGAATCAAGATGAAGTGTTGTCACTTGGCGTGTAGCCGGTATAAGAATAAAGAAATATAATTTGAGTTTGCTTGTAAATTATTTAGTTTGTACTTTGTAGATTGTAATTTGTAATAAATGTTAAATGTAAATTGCCAAATTATATTTTTATAGTTATCTTTAATTACTGTTTGACTGTTTTGCTCTGATTTTAACAAATTTTTAAAATTTTCATGGATTTAACATTTTCCGTGTCGGGTCGTGTTGACCCGATTTGGGTCCAGAGAATTAACCCGAAACCTATTTTGGGTCGTGTCTGGGTCGGGTCAGATATAGCCGGTCAAATTCGGTTCTGACCCGAACACGACCCGCCGACACAAATTGACAGCCCTAATCAAAATAAGCCTTAAATCTAATCAAAGAGTAAATAAAAAAATAGGATTCACGAAGCAAAGTTGTAAGCATCACAAACTGTAGCTAGAAACAACCAGATCCTAGCAGCAAAAAAGAATTTGGGCAATGGATATCCAATTAGTGAAACAAATACCCTAATAACCACTCATTCACCAAATTCCTAACCTCACGAGGCCAAATAATGCTTGAATTTTCATATAAGGAGTTTGAAGACAACCATACTTTAATTTTTGCTGCCATGCAAACCAAAGTTTTGCAATTATTGAAGATTGTCGATTCTTTCACAACAAATGTAGTAGTAGACCATAATAGATGTCTGAAGGTAGAATAATCTATTAGAAGTATTGTGATTTAACTAAATAGATGCTTGGAGCATTTGCTGCAAATTTGGTTCAAAATAAAAAGAGTTATCATAATGTAAAAGATTTCTAACCAGCCAAGTTGAGAATTTAGATCAAATGGGATTATCTTTTTAACCGACTGTCAATTCATACTTGAATAAGTTTCTTTCTCTAGTTCCATAAATTTTCTCATAACCTTTGCGTGTGATGCTAATTAAGCCTCGAGCAGGAACCAACTTTGAGATATTAATATCTCTAATTAAACCTACAAAGGTTGGATATTGGACTACTCTTGGAGATTTCAACTTATTTAAGCATTCAAAATTGAAAAACAATGGATTCATCAACGTGCAAAAAATTGGTTGGTTCTCCAAGGTAGAAGATGATCTTGATTTTCTATATAAGATTAGTAAAAAAAGATACAATAATAACTTTATCAAAGAACTTCTTTTGCCCCATAACACTCTTTCAGCCTCCTCCTGAATTGCTAAGAAACCTATAATTTAATCTTCTCTTTACAATAACTACCAAAGTATTGCTAATCAATCCACTCTTTAATCCCCCATTGGTTCTTTAATCCATCATTGGTGTTACTATTCTAGGGATTTACCTGGAGCAACTTATTACCCCTAGTTCATAACTTATTGCCCCCCACTCAGATAAAAAAAAAATCAAAGAGGCCCCTTTATAACATTAGTAATGATCAAATCTCCTGGACCCGATGACTTCTAATTTTTTTACTACCACTTGGAATATTGTGGGCCACCAATTCACCCTTCATAATATATTGGGTATCAAGCTTAGTTCCTTACCCATGAAATATCTTGGGATCACTTTTGACTACTGGGAGACTCCTAAGTCCTTATTAAAGATTGTAATGCCTTAGTTGAAAGTCTTAATTATTGCTTTTTTGGCTTAAAACACAGGTTGCATTGGAGATCTTATACATTTAGTTCAGGTCCTTTATATTTTACCCGCTGATTGTTATTCTCTATGAGGCTTTCTTTGCTATTTCTGTTGCTCCCTTATAGCTTATTTATTGTAAGATTTCTTGTTACTGCAATTTTTTTATTAATGTTTTGGTAAGGACCTGCAAAGGGTGTTTGGAAATTTCTCCATAAGCTGATTTTGGTATTAAGAGCATAAAGCTTAACTAAGAAGTTATTCATTTTGCAGTTTTGGGTAGGCTCAACGTAATTATTTTGTTTAGCTCTTTTTTTATCAACAATATACTCTCTTTCTTTTTTATACACATTTGACTGACAGCTCTTGCCATTTCAAACAAACAAAAAATCAGAAACAAAATGATGTCAACCCAATTTGATCAAAATATTTTGACCTAATTTCAATTAAGATGTGCGTTAACCATCAAATTTACTTTAAGATAAGTCACGACTAAGCAATAAAAACTCATATTATATAAACAATGAGGTGAAGCTGAGAAAAAAATATACATAACATGCTATAGAAATGAATGTGAACAGAAAAATCGCTAAAAGAATGGACCAGAGAATTTATACTGATTATATTCCCTTATATAAATATACACCATTCTTTTGCTCTCACATTGATATATAGTAAGACCAAACCACACAAAGAGCAAGAGAACTGACCGGGAAACTCAAATTTGCAAGATACCATGGCAGAGGAGAGCTCAAGAGTCGGCCATATATCTGCTATGACCCACTGGATTACCATGGGTCTGGCTGCAGCAATGAGCACATGGAGGAATGGAGACAGGCTCAAAAGCCAAAATAGTTATGTTTGTTTCAGCAAAGAACTTGGATCATAAATAGCAAAAACAATAAACCAAAGAACAGGGAGATTTCCCAAAATCAAACGAGACACTTCCAGAGAATTGTAGCCAGGCGGCCCAGGCCTCCCAAAGTCAAAATCCAGTTGTTTTAGAATGGCTCTTGCCTTCCTGTAGATGCAACCTGAGTCAGCCAAAAACTGGAGATAATGAACATAATCTATTATGCATATTCTGCAGCAATCTTCTCTTGGAGGCTATCTTGGACCAAAATCCAGATTCTCCCACTTAAAGGGCGCAATGGAACCTACAAAAGGAGCACCTCGGAAGAACAAGCAGACACATACACAAACCGCTGCGATTGCCAGTAAGGAGTGGACATATGGACGCTCGAGAAGACCTCTATGACGGTTTATTCTAACAAGGCGAGACTCTGCAATAACACAGTGGGGACATGAACTTATCGCCATTGCTTCTACGCCACAAGAATTACTGTGCTTCACTGCTGATTTTGCCTCAACACACATATTGTCCATGGATTTATCTTCATGTCTGATAATGATTGATATCTGACTATTCTTCTTATCTGCAAGTTTCCTTGCTACAAGCATGTTGTAAGAGTTGTTTCTTACTGATGCGTACATGGAGGGTGAGTGGCCACTGTCATCCATCACCGAAACCCAGCAGTTCAAACCAATCTAAAGCAGAATCAGATGAGAAATGGATTATTAAAAGATTATAATAACTCATCCACAGGGAAAAACAGAAATGCAGATCATGAAGGTTGAAAAAGTTTATTTAAACTAAATTTACCTCTTGTGGGTCACTTGTTAGTGCATCAACCATGTCCTCAGCATCCTGCATTGAAGCAGCTAGATGCAATGGAGTCAATCCACCAGGGCCTGTAGAATTAGGAGGGAACAGATGCATTCTCGAATCTTTTGTTATTGCATTCTTTACAGAGTAGTTGAGAAGTAACTCAACCATTTTCCGGCATTTCTTCTTCACTGCTCGGCTCAGTAGCTGGAGTTCAAGTAGCAGTTCCAGTGATTCATTCAACACAGAATCATCACTGCCATAGCTTCTTTCCACTAGTATGTCTAGAAACATTTTAACAAGAGCAGACAAATCCCTCTCTACTGAAAATGAAAAGAGATAATTGAACCGAGAAGTAGCAAAATCTACAAAGGAAAATTCAGGATGGTTCTTTCTTTGAAACAACCAACCAAGTTCATTCAAAAAGTGAAGGGTATCCTCCCTAGATTGCACCCTTCTATTCTCTAGACAAACGTCTTGAGAAATGGCATCAAGGGTTCCCACATCTTCATCGAACTCAACTTCAAGTGATCTGAGTTCCTCACAAATAGTAGCATCAGCAATTATAATAGGAAAGCTATTCCCTCTGAAACCATTATCAACCTGCAAATAAGCTCGCTGTTAGCCAAAATGTGGACATACAATTCACCAGATACCTAGACATGATTGTGACATTTTCCACCCCTCGTTGATTTCTCAACCATTGTTCAATCGTCTTCTTGTGCTGTCAGCAAAAGTTCCTGATGTGAAAAAACATGGAAAAGGGTAAACTCACCTCAACGAAATAGCGTCCATATGAAGAAGGGGATTCTTTAGGAAGAATGAAACTCTCTGAACTAGAATCATCATATATTGTGCCTGGATGTGTCGAACCTAGTACTTCTTTTGATGAATACCCACCCTTATAAGTACAATGAATTCTGTACATACAAGTATAATGTTTCAAACGAGAGGAACCATTATTGCACACTATTAAAATGAAGAAAAGTTATGGACTCACTTGGTACCAGGAATAGTCAAATTGCGGCCTCTAAGAATGAGTGTAGTTTCTTGCCCACTCAAAACAGCGATGGGAGAGATGGATGTTAGTTCAGGAGCAGTCAAAGATCTCCAAGACTTGCAGAGGCGTATTTTCCCTGAAAGCAATGAGCAAAACCTTGAGATTTCAGATCCAAAATATAATGCTGTGAGACAAAAGACTATAACCTTTCACAATAACAATTATTGAAGTCAAATAAGAATAAAAGCATACCATCCTTGTGTGAAACAATTTGTCTGCTCGTGCTGACCAAAAACCTCAAATTTCTCCAGAATTCTGAGCCAGAGCAATTAACTAGTGAAATAACTCGTTGAAGAAAGTCCTCTTCAAGCTGCAAAATAAGCATTTCCCATGATTAATGCTAGAACAAAGAAACAGTAAAAAGTTTTAGATATGCAAGCATACCTCATGCCATGCAGCCGACGTCATGCATAAATAAACAGATAAAACCACACATCCAGGCCTGATGTAGCTTTCAATTTCAGTTGGACTACGAGACAACCAATTTAAAATCTGAAATAAAACATTTATCATAAATTAATACTTGAAACTAACATACTAAGCAGTTTATTAACTCAACAAATATTTTGGCATACTTCAGATCGAAGCGTTCCAGGTAAATCGCTGGGATCTTTGTCAAAAAGCTTGAAAATAATTCTGCCGGTTCGGTCCTGTAAGTAGCATTTCAAATATGTTATCCAATATCTCGTCACTATAAAGAAAACTATTAAGTTTTTTTTTTATATTTTTTAATATATTACATCCTATAATACCTGAACAGCACAATTTGAACTTGAAGGAGATTGGTCTGAGCCTGAGGATGATGAATACCCTCCTCCAGAGTATGGCATGTTCTGAACTGTTTGATTGTCAAGTTGCCTGTCTAGATCCTTAAACAGTTCTAAGGGCGGCATCCATCCACATGTTGTGCTCGTTTCAGCTACTGCGTGGTCTTCCCTGCATATTGACATACTTTCATCTTTTTTATCAGACACTGAGCGCAGAGGAAATAGCCTCTTTGCAATTGGAGGCGAACATGAAGGGGATCTATCTTCTATTGGATTACTGCTCTCAGAGGATGGATATTTAATTGCAGACCCAAGTTTTGGAGGACTATCATCTTCGGCGGATCCAAATAGCTGCAAGGGCAAACTTGGCATCCCAATTTGTATAGAGCGTTCGGTAGAATTTAATTGGGAATGCACATTAAAGTTGGTTTCTCGATCTATAGATGGACGAAACACATGATCAACTTTGATTTGGGGATTATTACTGTCTATGGCTTCTTGGCGTAATCCCCTGCTCTTGTTACTGCCATTACCACCACTGCTCTCCTGTGACATGCTAGCCAGAACATTGGGATTTGAGGATGCCAGTGCTGCTGAGAGAACCCCAAGCAAGTTCATTGTTGATGGAATGTTTGGGTTACCTCTCCCTTGAGATGGTTGTTCTGAAGAACTTTGCACTGGAGCTTGTGAGACATTAAGATCAAAACCTCTTTGCACCGGTGTTTTTGAAGAGGGATTTGTAGGAGGCAAAGAACCAATCTTATTTATAATTTGTATAAGTTGGTCTCCATCAGGTAGAGGTGACATGCTTGTTGGTTTGCCTGCAATATTACATGGTAAAACACTGCCAAATGGTCAGAAAGGATTCTTAGATTTTAACCAAAAAAAAGGAGTTCATTACGTCAAGCAGCTTACCTTGCAAGCGTGCCAGAATGGACAACAAATTAACAATATCTACACTCCCACTAGCTTTTCCATCTTGGATTCCAGGAACTAAATTGGTTGTTGATGCATCCTCGGGTTGGGTCTTTCTCCTACGACGATTATGTCCAGCAAGCCTGCGGCGGCAGCTCCTTTTTCCCTCATCAAACTCCGTAAGGGGATGGAATCTAAATAATAATAGCTAAAACAAAGGTTAATCTTTTCTAAAAAAATTCAAATTGACAACTTAAGTAAAATGATGCTGCTACAAATTCCAGACTCCAGAGTCAGAGAAGACAATGAACCGATAAAATAAGTAAATATGTAAACTTGAAAACAAAGATAAGAAAATTTGAACATATTTTTATAGTAAAAATTCAATAAACTAGACCAGCCTGATTTGTTTCACAAAGTCAAGTTAATCTCTAGAACTAAAACTGCAAAAAATTCATAGAATGATTCAAGACAAAAATCACCACAAATCATACACTCAAATATGTGGTTTGATTATAGATTCATAACACATCCCTATTCTGAAACTAAGCTTATCAAAAAGAAAAAAAGTTTTCTAAATAAAAATAGAATGAACTGTGTTCTACTGGCAAGCTATTGCTGGGTGTATGAATTCATCAACTTATCAGAAAATACACATCATGGTTACAAATAAGTTACCGGCTGCACTGCTGGCAGAATCTCTGCATTTGCTTGCCGACAAGGGCCTTAGCGGTCTTGCTGTGAAGCTCACAAACTTTGTGCCGCCTGTGATAATCCTTAGCATTCGACAGATCTGCTTTGCAATCATCAACCTGACACATAGGATAACTAGCAGCACTTCCAGGTGATCCAGATCGAACTCTTTTGTTTGCCCTCTGAACCTGCTCTTCCACTCTACATCCTCCACCACCAAGCTTCAAAGCTAGATTCTCACATTCCTCAACCGTATCACGCAAAAGTAGAGCCTTTCCACTCTCCCCCACATTTTTTCTCTGTTCTACACAACTACCGTTCTTTACAACTGCAGCAACCCCCTGGGTTCCCAGACACGACACTTCCGGCACATCCTCAGAGGGTTTTGAGGAGAATCTCACACTGTCCCATTCCCACATCTTAGGGTTCCAGCTATTTGAATTGCTAGGCGCAGGAAGTCCCGACCCCATGAGCCAGTGTTGACTCTCTTGCTTCTGATGAACATGGTGAAAGCCAGTATTCCCCCATGGTAAATCCCGCTTTCTTGCCATCGACGATGCGTTAGAGAACCGACCAGGGAGAGCTTGGTTGTGAAGAAAAATAGGAGGCGCGACTCCCGCGTCCACCTCTCCCTCCATCATCAACCCCAAATCGTCCCCCTCACCCAAAGATTTCCGTTAAGTCGCAAACTTTAACCTAAATAAGCTCTCCACTAGTGACAGCCAACAAATCGAGAGGGAATTTAGCCCCGCCCGCACAAATCACGCAGCCCTAACCATCCCTTAGTAAGATGACATTCGCAAGTGCGGAAAAAAGGAATCCATGAACGGCAACCCATAAGGCCATAAAGCAGCAACATGTAAGAAACCCCTTACATGGATCAAAGAAGAACACCGGGAGAAAGTGTAAAAACAACCGTCGCGATTCCGCCGCAGGCGAACCGAATGGATCTGAGAGGAAGAGAGAAAGGTCGGAGCTGTCCTGAGAAGAAGCCGATGTCGGCTTGGCAGAGAGTGCAAAATCCAAAAAAGAGACAAGGTAGAAGTTCCTCTTCCTTGCTTCCCTCAAACCTTTTACGGTTGGTTACTTGGTTCTCTCCCTGTTCTTCGGCCCACGCCGTGGCATGTGCCGTAAATAAGGAAGCAGAAGAGGTTAGTTGGAAAGGCACTCTGTCGCCGCACCACGCATTAGCTACTCTACACTAACCGAGTAACGAGTGCGTCGAAATGGCCGGGAAGAATCCCTCTGTGGTCGCGTTTCCGCCACCTTCAATTATTTTAGCTCCGTATTACCGTACAAATGAAGTTACTGGATTCCGCATTTCATGTACTGTTGTGGAAATAACTTGAATTTAAATTATGGATATATTTGAGATTAATTTTTTTAATATTATATAAAATAATTACAAAATATATATATATATATATTATTTTTTGGGTAAACCCGGGGCAAAAGCCCATGTATTAAAAACTAAAATCAGGTAAGCCTATAAGAAAGAAAAGCAAAAGCCAGCATCTAACAAAAAACACCCAAGTGCTAGAAAAAATGGTAGCAAGAGGTAAAATACAATCTAAAAGATGCAGAGAAACAAAAGGTAAGAATCCAATCATAAAAAATAATTAGAATATATCCCATGGAGCCGCTGGGAAGGCTCAGGTTGCCAAAGAAAAACGGCACACAACAGTGCATATATAGACGTTAAAATGGCCATCACGGAACCTCCAACCAGCGTTAACAGTTCCATTCAGTCTTATAGCCAAGTTGTCACACAAGCCATCCATGGCTAGAATAATATATATATTAGAACAGATTTTTATCTGATGCTTTACGGTTAACTAATTACTCTACGGAATCTAGCGAGAAACTGATCGGCATCGGACCCACACTTATTTTAAGATTCAAATTTTTATTTGAATACTATTTTTTATTTCTTTTTAAAAGAATATATATTAGAAAGTTAATTTTATAGGAGCTTTAAAAAAATTATATTTCTCATTATAAAAAAGTATAGACATCTTAAACGGACTCCTAAGCTAAATTTACCATGAATTGAACATGAGAAAATACTCATTTTAAATTGAAATTTATATAAAGACGTGTAATTCATTTGTTATAATAGTTTCATCCAATTTATCAAAATGAAATATAATTTTAAATCCTTATAATAAAGGACAAAAAAATATACTATTTTTAGCAAGTATTGATGCTACATACTTTTAGATGCCATTAATTTTGAAATTCTTACATTCTTGACTGTGTTTGCTCTTAGAGTTTGATTGAAACACTATTATTCTTGGAATTGTCAATTTCTCACATTAGTAGATCCGAATTTTGTCATAAATTTAAAATTTAAAACACTAAAAAATAGAATTGACAACTTTTAAATTTATTTTAAAGATAGAAATAACTCTGAATCTTATACAAGTGTAGTCAAAATGACCATTGCTACCATGATTACTGAAAAACCAAAATTACTAAATTTTGAGCAAATTGAAGCCTTGAGTCTACTACAACTAGCTTTTTTCTTCTTTACCCCATCGGGTTTAGTTGTATTGGTGGGTGAGCATGGTTGGGAACCCCCAACCCATGTTCGATTATCCTCTCATGCGGTGCGATCCCTTAAGTGGGGAGAAAATAACAGTGAGTCCTACACCTGTGGGGCTGGTTGTTGGCAGGCTCGCCGAGTGATTAGTTAAGTCTATACCTGTCAATATTGAAATCGACCCGAACCCGACTTAAAAATTTTGGGTTTGGGTTGACCCGAACTCGAAGCGAGTCTGGTTCGGGTTCAGAAAACCGACCCATTTGCAAAATCGGGTCGGATTCAGGTTGATCCGAAAACCCGGGAATGACCCGGAAAATGGCCCTGCCCGAATCTGCCCAACCGTGATCCTGCCTACCCGGGCTGCCCGCTTGCCCACACGTGTCGCTCGTGACCTCGCGTCGCGTCACAGTCGCTAGCGTCGCAGTTGCTCGTGTCGCGTCGCTGCCTCGCTGGCATTGCTGCCGCTGCACGCTGCCAGCCTGCCAACTGCCATTGCACGCTGCACAATTGCCGCGCGGCCCACGTTGTCCGTCGCGTGCGGGAACTCAAAAAAATCAAACCGAATCGGATCGGGTCGGGTTGACCTGAACCCGAAGCGGGTCGGTTCGGAAAATCGACCCGCTTGCAAAAACAGGCTGGTTGACCCGAACCCGAATAGTGCCGGGTCAGTTCCGAATTCGACTCGAACCCGACCCGTGACCCGAAATTGTCACCCCTAGTTAAGTCACCAATCCCCCCTACAGGGGTTTGGTAATGGGTAGATACCCCCGTTTCACAAAAAAAAAAAAAAAAAAAAGCTTCTTATTCTTTGTTGGACATGTTGATTGATGTGCCATAGGAGTGGACGATTGTATGCCAGAAGCCCCAATACATCTCCTTGTGAGTAATCTGCCTGCAATTTTGATCAACTGTTAGATTTTATGTAGTTTGTAAGACATTTTCAACATAAAAAGCCTATCATTATAAATTTCTAACGACTTTGAATTTTATTTGCAAATGTTCTAAAAATTATTTAGATTTTCTCATAATTTTGTTTTATCCATCATCTATATTGAACTCAAAACATTGATAGCTTCCAAATATTATACAATATTCCTTAATTAGAGGCATTGACAATGATTGTTTCCATGAGACCACTAGTGGACCACTTTTTGGGACACCGTCATCACCTTCTAAAGGGTTGTCTAGCCCAACCCCGACCCTAACTAGTCTTTTAAGTTGGCCAATGGGTGAGGCCATTCAATCACCTTCCCAATTAAGATGTGGGGGACAACATGTGGACCATTCAATGTTAACATGAATTTAGAAGATTATAATAAAATGATTGAAATAATTCTCACATAATCAATAAATGTGCATTAATTCTACACATTCATGATAAATACAATAAATCTAAAAATTAAGGAGAAGCACTCGAATCATAAAAAGCTTCATAACCACTATTTAAGTTATCAACCTTTTTTTTTCTGTTGTAAGATCAATCATAATTCATCAATTTTATGTTGTCTAGTTCTATTCCTTTTGGGTTTTTAATTGCATGTTGATAACAAATCACATAGTTCTCCCTTTTTTTTATATATAAGAGATTGTCTCAACTAACTCTAACTAATGCTCTTCGTTAATAGACGTAGACTCCCACCATCGATCAACATTGATGTCATCTGTTGAATAACACTAACCTCATTAGCGGTCAATGCCAACCTCCTCCGTTGGCACCCATCATCTATACATATTGACGCTAGTACATCACCATCACTTGAAATTTATCCATCGTCGATATTTAACACTAGCCTTCTTACTTTTCCAGTTTCTCCTTCTATTAGGAGAAGGACCAAGTCCGTCCGTCTAATTGTTGCTCTATGCTTGACATTCCTAATAGACCATCATTTGAATGTCACCAATGTTTGATTTGTATCAGCCATTATCATTTTGGTCGGTAGCTCGCCTTTTAAATGAGAATGATCAAGCACATCATAGATCATCATGTGAAGATTGGCATTCTTAGTTGACCAACGTTTGATTCCTTAATTAGTTAAGTGAAAAGTCAAATCATTATAGATTCAAATTAGTGCACTGATTCGAAATTGGAGGACCCATAACTTTCTTCTCTTCAAATATTCCCCACAAAAAATCTCTATCGTCTAGATTAATACAATTTTATTTCTTTTTTTATTTTTTACTGACAATCTCTATTACCATCAATATTCTAAACACAACAAAATCAAAGATAAAATTTGGATGTTTCTATCATTTTTCCTTCATGTCAAAACATTGAAATTTTAGAAAGTACTTCTTACAAAGACCGATTCAAAATTGTCTATTAACATAATGAAAAAAGTGAGAGCGGGTCTACGGCCGAGTGGTTGACAAAAGAAATTCCTCTCATCTAATCCGGGCTCGAATCCCCTAACTGCCAAAAAAAAAAAAAAAAAAAAACGCATAATGAAAAAAGTGGAAACTCTATTTTTTAGTTGCCAAGATCTTATATATCCCACAAACATGCCAACGGGATCTCCTTAGTTGGATCGACCCTTTTAGGGCATCTCCAACGGAGAACTCCATTTATCACGACAAAATACAACAAAATTCTAAAATGCCGTGGTGCTGCTCAAACCGAACTGCATTTTAAGTACTTCTGCGAAGGTAACGATCCTTCTCCCTTTCGCGCATTTTTCCGGTTGAGAGAGCAAAATAGCGTAGGTGCACAGTGCAACGCCAATATTGGCGTCGCACTGTTCATCCGCGCGTAAATGACGGAAGATTTGACGTTCGGCTGGAGCGACCGAACGACGCCATACGCATGTTTGGCGTTCGGTTGGAGATGCTCTCATATGAATCCATTGATAGGATCCCATTAAGTAGATCTAATAAGGTTGGATCGCATGAGAGGGACCTTGCCAGATGGGAACTTGAAGGAAGAAACATACTTTAATAAGAAGAAAATAACTATTATATATATAAATATATATTTTTTGTACATAACATTATATTTTGTGACAGCTTTGATAAAATAGCGACACAAATTATAAGTTAGGGTTTATTTGAGTCATCTTTATAATTGATTTGTTTTTAGACTGCAATCACATTTTTATTTGATTACTAATAATAATATTTTATGATAAAAGGTATATGAAATAAATAAAATTTAAATAGGAGCAAATTTATCAAAATATTTGACACATTCAATAGAATGTACCAAAATGTTTGGCAGATTTAAAATGCAATAAACGTTTTGATGCATTATATTGAATGCGCCAAACGCCAAAACTTTTTGGTACATTGAAGATAGCCCTGAAAAACTTTATTAATATATTAAATAAAAATTAATTAGTAATAAAAATAATTAAATTAAGAAAATATGTTGTACCTAATTAGAATAGGTTAATTTAATGAATTAAAAGAGAAGTAATAAGAAAACTATCTTATTTTAAAAAAAAATATTTATAACACCAACATAATTTTCAAAACAATTACTTTTCTCATAACAATTTCACAATCACCTACTTATCCCTAATTATGCATTACTGCTAAAATACTGCTGGACCTTAGGGCCTGTTTGGAGAAGCTTTTTGACTACTTTGTTTTTTATACTACTACTATTTTTTTGCTATTTTTAGGGTGAAAAGCTGACAATCAAATGTACTAATATGTAGCTGTATGACTTAGGCTTTATTTGTAAGAGAAAATTTTAAGATTAAGCATGATTATAAATTGTATTAAGAGTTTAAACATGTTTAAAAAAAATTAAAAATAGGCAACGGGCGACTTACTAGTCTAGTCAGCATCCAGTCAGCTCATCGAACGTTTGGCATCCAGTCAGCTCATCGAACGTTTGGTTCGCTTGCGGCCCTAATATATTTATAAAAGTAAAAAAAAAAAAAAAAAAAAAAAAAAGGCAGCAGACAATGAGACGGTTTAATGGCGGCAATAATTGAGTACAATATTTATCATTTCAATAAATTAGTAATTGTCCTTGCATCCGTGCATGCACAGCATTAACTACCTGTTTATCACATGGCTCTGATAATAAGAGAAATGAGTATCATAATTAAAATTAATGATAAATAATTATAATTCTCAAAATAAAATAATATTTAATAATAGAGGAGAAGTTATTCTTGGACAATATGATTATAACTTTTGTGTCAGTACACGATTGCATGATGATTATGTTCCCTCTATTTATAAATGAGCATCGACGTTGATGTTACAAAATTTTGAGTATGTAATATGAAACAACAAGTTTTTATTCCACTAAGTGCGATCGATAATATGAATTATTTTTCTTCATTGTGTTAAATTAAGAGTCAGATTCTCATTCAAATCTAAAAGTACATAGTGTGATTACATGATTACACAATTTGGACTCGATGTAATAAGTTGTGTAGCATTGAGTCTAACTAATAGTCTACTACTAGACTACCAGTTGATAACCAAGCGAATAAAGGGCGATAAACATGACGAGTTATCATGGCTAGATCTTTAGTCGATTGGAAAATACTATTTGGGTGTAAGCTAAACTAATTCGGTGAATAATTGATTTCATGAGCACATTGGGTTTTTTTGGGACAACTTTTTTATTATTTTCTAAAATAAATTTTTAGTATTATTAAAAAAATTATAATAAAAAATTATTTTAGAAAGCAAAAAAAAAAAAAAAAAAACTGTCCCAAATAAAGCCTTAGTAGAGCTCATACATTATCCAAAAATCATCTGAACTTTTTGATTTTCTGTAAAAAGCCTAATCAAACCAACTGAACAAAATTCGTTAGAATTAGGTTCAACTTCAGATCTGTATTGGGTTTCCGCTGCGTACAAATTGGTTTAAGCAGGTTCGGTGAACAGAACCCACAGAGTACAGTCCTATAAAAATTAAATAGACATTGAATAAGAAAGAAAACAGGTAGCGCGTGGAGAAGTACAAAGGCACTAAAACTAGAAATTTCACCAAAGAACATTTAAGTCCTGCCCATCACTATAAAAATAACAAAAATTAATCTAAGAAAACGTACCAATTTCAACTAAAATTAGTTTTAGAACAAAATATTCTTTAAAAGCATAAAAAAATAGTGATATAAAATCATCTCAAATGAGATTAATTATTCTGTGCGATCACCGGACAACATCCGAAGACGAATGAGAACGTGCAACATCATTTTTTTGCTGTGTATTATTGTGTACCAAGTGATGTGGTGCGCTCTCATTGGTCTTCGGAAGGTCTTGTGACCACACAATAATTTCTCCTCAAATGAAGCCTAAAATAAATGAAAATAAAAATTATAAAAGTAATTGAAATGAAATATATATATTAATTTTTTTGTTTAGTTTTTATATGTTGTGACGAGGGGAATTGTGAGCTACAGCAATTACTTCATGACTTTTACGCTTATCTTAAATGAGCAACGCCAAATTGCCCAACTCCTGCGTCTGAACGAACAGATCTTGGCGTCTAGTTGTTTGAAAAGTTTAGAAGAAATTTAGACAACAACTACTTGTACAGATCCGTTGCTTTGGAAAAATTATTCTGTGCGGATGTCGAATGTTGTTCGGAGACTAATCAGAATACATCACGTCACCCTTTTATTGTATTGTGACTCGATACTGTTCGGTACCGATAGGTACATCGGCTCGATAGCGCTCGGTACCGCGGCATCCAGATGTAGAGCTGCGATCCGACGTCCGTACATAATAATTTCTCCTTGCTCTGACCATTTTTAAGCATCTATTGTATATCCAAAATTTAACCGTACTGCTTAACTTTGGATGTTCAGACATGTTGGGAAGATCTAAGAAAAAAATATGATAGCAATTTGGCTGTTCAACGCAAGTGAGTGGGTGCGAGGTTATAGCCTTGCCTCGCCCTTCCCAAGGGAAATTATTCGGTGCGGAGTCCGAACATAGAGGATCTTCTGGATTACTGGACGCACTACGTACGCTCTGCTTACACTCTGTGTATTAGTAGATATGCAGCAAATCCTCACAACTAATTATTTGCTGCTTATTTACTGCGTATCTACGAATACGCAATAAATACGTAGAGCTTATGCATAGGATATGCAATAATCCAAAATATTCTCTATGTTCGGACTCCACACAAAATAATTTCCCCTTCCCAATGGCCGTGTGAGAAAATTATTAAGAATGTGATAGCAACAAAATGCATTAAAAATGATCATTTCAACCAATGCCAGCATAAATTTTAGTTTCATCAAAATATCTTAATTTGCTATCAAGCAATTAAATATATTTTAGTTCATTGCTGAGGAAACAAAAACCAAATCCCAGTACCCCTCATATGCGAGAAATCAAGAAAAAATTATTTTGTTGAGATAGATTAGATATAGTTAATCAGATTTTTCAGGACACTAAATCAGGTTTTATTTGGGAATAAGATTTCTTATGGAGGTAAACCCTAAAAGTTAATTATTCTTTTGATCTATGAGAAGACACGATTAAGAAAATCATTAGGCTCAACATTTAGAAAGCCGTGCTTGATTTGGAAGACTTGAGTAAAAGGTTCAAGAAAGTATTTGTTAGCCTTGTTAAGATTCCATATTTTCCATCTATTTGAATTTATAAAGCTATCAATCTCTAGTTACAATGGACCCTTAGTTATGATGGGAATGGCATCTTTGGTAGTAACCGCGGGCAACCTTACCCAAGGAGCTTCCCCAAGCATTGAATGGCGAAGGCTGTATTAATCATACAGCAAGCCTTGGGTCAGCTCAACAAATTTTGATAGAAATCTTGCTTCAACTGACATTGGAATCTTGATCTTTTCAATCTATGTCAGAGACCTTGGCCAAATTTGGGTTAAATTTAAAATCTCAACTCATTAGAAGTGTTTGCACACCAAAACAAAATAATCAGAGTGAGCCAAGACAAATTCCGAGGATTACCACAGAATCTTAATATTATTATCATGTAATTAAGGACTTGCCAATATAAGATTGCGACACCCAACTGAATCCTTAACCTGCTCTGATTTGGGATGGCATAGTCTTTAGCTCTGGGCTGGCGATACAGAACCTTGATTTCTATCATTTTATGTTATGTGCAAAACTTAGAAGGTTGCAATAGCTTGAAGAAGTTGACTCCAAGGTTTCAGTTAGAACAAAGCCCTGGTCAACTCTAAAGATTTCAGTAGCATGTAGCCGTAGTTCTAAGCAAACAAAACCTTAATCTTGTTAATTTGTTTGAAGCCTGAGAGATGTTGCAGTAACATCCTGCGATTGAAACATATCAAAGAGGAAGAGCCAAAGACATCTCCGGCAGAATATATGTGAGGCCATAGGCAAAACTTTTGCGAATAAAATTATAAATCTAAAGCACAATTTCTAAGGTACGACCTATATCAGCCTTGACATTTTCACTATTGCAACGCCTAGAAACCCCAAGATGGTGGAATATATGAGAAGTCTTGGATGGAAATTTTTTATTGCTGAAACTGAAGTAGAATTCTTAATAAAGAGTTTAGGCTGGTTCTGAGAAGTTAGATAGCATGGTTCCATAATCCCAAGCCTTAACCAGAGGTTTTCAGACCAAAACATGACTGGATCAAAGGTTTACATCAGGGAATTTCGAAGTTCTACAATTAGGGGTGTCAAATTGTGTCCATGGGTCGGGTTGGGGGGTCCAATGTGACTTAGACCCGACAGTTTTTGACCCGAGTTGAACACGCCCCGATTTGGGATTCGGGTCACTTTTCCCAACCCCAACCTGACCCAATTCTACTCAAGTGGTCAACCAGACCCGGCTTGCAAGCAGTTGACTAATGACAGCATGTATAAGTATATAACCTAATTACAACAGTTACAACAACCAACAAATATAAGTATATAACCTAATAACTGTATAACAGAGCGTCAGAGATAGAGTACCAACAAGTTTACAAGAAGAGGTAATATAACCGTATAACAGAGAGTGCTAACAACAAGATGAAGCATTAAGCATTTACTGCATAATAAATGATGAAATGCACACCAATGATCCAATGGTTCAAGAATTTCAAGTTCAACATTTATCCCCATTCCCCGCCATTGACCATAGACAGATAACAAAGCCCCGAATAATCGGACATGCAAGGAGTACAATCCTTCAACAAGAGGCCTAATAATAACCCTAAAATATACAAATCCTTAAAAAATAAAATGAAAAAAATGGAAAAAAATGATGCTCTAACAGGCATGTCAAAACACTAACTGCTTTAAATTGGAAGGAAGAAAACTCTAAACCAACAGTAACAAGCTAATAGGTTAAATAGCAAATCAAAAAAGAAAGTGTGAAAATTGAAATACCTTAAAATTTAAATGGGAAAACGCATAAAAATAAAAAAAAATGAGAACACTGGTATAGAGGGACAGAGTGCACACAGCCACACAACACACTAGACTAGAGGATTAAGATTTAAGATACATTAATAGAGGAACATAGGAGAGCTTCGCACAGCCACACAACACACTAGACTAGAGGATTAAGATTTAAGATACATTAATAGAGGAACATAGGAGAGCTTCGGGTAGGAGGTGGAGCCATGGAGGAGACTGGAGAGGAAGGCAGGAAGCCAGAGCCCAGAGTAGAGAGGCAAGACCGTGAGATCGAGCGCTGAGAGCGTCGAAGAGTCGAAATAATGCCTCCAACGCATTAGGCTAAACCTAAATCGAGTAATTGAGCGTATGCGTGGCAAAGCGGGTCCAAAACGGGTTAAAACTAGGTTTCCGAGTTGACCCGACCCGAAGTTCAAATCGAGTTGAAAAACGGGACCCGAACCCAACCCGTTCTTAAACTGGGTTGACCCTAACACGAAAAATTCGGTTAGGGTCAAAATATTGATACCCCTATCTACAATATTGTTGAAAACCTTGGTCGAAGGCTCGAAGCTAGTTGGCATGTGGCTGATGCATGACAGTCTAACACCTAGCCCCCTTCTTCCACTATTAAGCTTGAGTAGGCCACAAATTATATTGGATGGCACAGGTGTATATATATACACACATACACGTGGATTAAATTAAGGATTTTGCAAAGTGAACCATCACAATAAATGCTTTGAATTTCAAAAATCAAACTGAGCTAATTTCAAATTATTTTTAAGGATTGATTTGGAGCTAAATCGATAGAGTGGTGTAGGACCAATAGGTTGGTATAGCCTACTCAACAAATGACATGCAAACAACTCCCCATTTCTCAGATTACATGTAAACATTAGAGATCCCGCAAAACCGTCATCGCATGCTGAGGATTTGCAATATAGTATAGTGTGGTGCGCTTCCCTTTAATAGTCCTGATAAGTTTTCATGAGTTATTATCACCTTTTTGGTGTGCCATGCAGATCAAACCAGGTCAAGCAAGGCATATAACTTGTCAACTTGAACCTGCGAGACCAAAACAAGTTAGATGTTAAGTAATGATTGATTCAAATCAACATCTTCAATTTTAATCATTTTGAAGATAATCAAGGAGTTGTGGGCCTAATTTGTTGGTGCAACAAATTTTTATATATAGATGCCATCAATGCTATCGAAAATAGGATCAAGGTGGCAATGATGTAATCAATGTGGTTGAAGGTGACATTGAACATGGCGACTAATGGCTATAATTTAAAGTGATAGGCGACTAAAGAGTTTTGATGTAAATCTTTTGATAGGGTACAACTATAGGAGAATTTATGTGCGAAAATTTTATATCATATATAGCTACAAACATAATTTATCCTTTTTTTTTTTTTTTTTGGGGGGGGGGGGGGGGGGGGGGGGGGGGGTGCGGGGGTGATGTCAATGATGTAGCCAATGTGACTAAAGATGATTAAAGATGACATCAAAGGTATGATGGTGTCGTCAAGGTGGTTAGCAGCATTGGGGGGCATTACTAAGGCATGCCTTGGTGAGTGTAATGCCTTAAGTCACTATACAGTGAGGCATGTCCCTTCTTACCTCTGATGGCTTGTTTCTTCAATGACTTGTCCCTAAAGAGAGGGTGAGAGAAAGCAGTGGAGCATAAAGATGCAGGGAAGATGGAAAGGGAGGCACAAACTGAGAGAATGAGAAGGTGAAGGGACATGAAAAGAATGGAATCAAGAGGGCAAGAGAAACACAAAGAGAAGTGAGACAAAGGAAGGAGAGCACTAAGAGTAAAGAGCAAGACTATCAATGGCATGGGTTGTTGGCAATGTGATGGATAAGGGAAAAATACAAGCTTGTTAGAAGTAGTCTCTTATGATGCACTAAGATACCTTCATAAGAAGGAATGCAGTATTGAACACGTGCCGGACATAGACACGCATCTTGCACGGCTGAGACACATGTCGAACATGGGTAAACCGTGTCGGATTAAATTTATATATAAATAAAAACGGACAACATCCAAATATTTGATGATCAATTTATTTAAATTACAAATTTTTAATATTTAATATTCATTTAATCAAATAAAATAGATTAGTGATCCTGTATTTCATGTTTAGCCGGTCCCGTATGCTCTAGAGTTTTCACTTTTCACAATGTGTTTTTGTTGTCTTCTTCAATTATGTGATCTAGTGAGGCCAACCAAGTGATTGTTCGATTGAAGCCCGATACATCCAATTGAAGTTGTTCCCTCGTCGTCTTCATCATTTTTGCAGGCATCTAACTCGTTCGCCTTCATCATTTCCACAAGCATTGAGGGCATTGAGGGGTTCTGATTCGTGTGTATGCTTTGTCGAGGGCAAAGGAGGGGGAGCGAGGCTGATACATTCAATTGGAGTGTAGTTTGTCGTCTTCTTTATTTCCACAAGCAGGCGAGGCCAACAGAGCCACTGCATGAAGGTATATTGTCATTGTAACTAAAATATCTTCTCGATTTAGATGTGCCTTTTTTTTAAATGAAATTTAGTATTATCAATTTTTAATTGATAGTATAGAAAATATTTTGGCAAAGTTTAACATTTCAATTTTCTTGTTTTTGAAATATGTTTATACACGCTAACCATTTATTTAGATTCTAACGAAGCTTGGATGCTACTTATGTTGCTGTTTTGCTTAGATTAGTAGAATACAAATATTATTTCTAGAACAATGTTGCTATTTTGCTTTTATAAGTTTATGCTTTTAGTTTAGAGTGTTAATCATATTTATTGGAGGGACAATTAGAGTGACAACTATTGAAGATATATTACTTGAGAATAAATTTGATTTGAATAGCGCAATAAGAGGTAGAAAATACACCAATCAAACTTATAAATAGAACTATTGTATATGGATTATGAAGAAGTGGACCTAAGTCAACAAGGAAATAAGTTGTTTAGAGATATTTGTTAAGAATAGGCTTAATATATCATGCAACATTGAACGCAAATGAATGGAAAATGATGATTCATAAAGGCAACTTCAAATAATTGGGATATGGCTAATGGTGATGATAATGATTATGGATTAGATATTGTCACAAGGAAGTATTACACATGCTACCATATTCTCATTAGAGTCTAGTCTGCCTCTGCAATCATGAGAATTAATTTAGTGGAGCTACAAAGTTCCTTCTTCTTAAGCAGATAAATGGAAACAATGCATATGCCTTAAACTTAATTCAAATTCCTAGCATCTTGAAGATTTTCTAGCCTAGGTTGTGCTACCTCCTAACCATACAATGCTAGCTTGATGTTCATTTCTTCATCTAAATTATCCAGATTTGCTTATATTATTGTTGTTAAAAATTTAGTTGTACCCTTATGTAAAGCTATTGACAATTTAGATTTTCCATTGTATTTAAAGCACACTAATATTTGAGCCTACAATTCATGAAGATTATTATAATAAGCTCTAGAGGTGGCACATTGGGAGTGGTGATGGTTCAACTGAGCCTACCATTTAAGACAATGAATCTTTGTGGAGTTATGTAACAAAATTAGAAAAATATTATGTAGGTGGTGATAATATTGTATTCAAATGTAATTATTGTAATGCACTAATGTTATCTATAAAGGATCGTTGATGAGGACATCGTTAGAGATTTCGACACATGTACCATCAGGAGACGCCGGAGATCGACGGCCACGATCATGAGTTTTGTTTTGAGTCATTTATGTGGTAGTTTATTTGATTTTTTATGTGTTTCCGTTTTTGCCCTTATGGGTATTTAGTCGCTATTGTAGCCCAAGGGGCATTTTAGTCTTTTGTTTTCTTTGTCATTTGGTGGCCTATAGATATGGCCCTTTTCTCATGTAATAGAAGTTTTTGATGAAATGAAATTTACTACTTGTTCTCTTTGTGAGTTCCTCCCTCCAATGTTTAAAATTGCGTATTCGGGTATTGAGGCGTTTTTCATTCGTAAGGCGAGGCGTAAGCCTTAAGGTGTTTTGAGGCGTAAGCCTCAAAATCAAAAGATTGCGTAAACATAAAATGATAAATTTTTTATATACTAATGAGTGAATAATATAAAACATAAAAAATATATAGGATATGAAGTGAAATCAAAATATCTCAAATTCTCAATAATAAGACAACATGAAATATAGTTCAACTCAAAATTCAATCTTTCCCAAATCCCAGTATTCTTTTCATTAACATATAATTCAAATTTCCAAAAATAAATAGCAATGACATATCACATAAGAACTCATAAGTCATCAGCACTATGATCACTAAGGGGTTCTTCATTTGAATCATCATTATGGTGAACTGCTCTCTCCCCTTCCTCATCTCCTATAGAGTCCAATGTCGGGCATTTACTTCAACAAGATTTATGTAAGTTTTAATATATATAGCATGAGGCGTAAGCCTCATGCCAGTGAGGCGAGGCGGGCCTCAACCAAGTTGAGGCGCAAGCCTCATAAAAAAAACTCGAGGCGTAAGCATTGAGACGCTTTTTACTAGAATTGTGCAAAGGCGGGCCTCAAGGCTAGCCTCATATTGCGCAATTTTAAACCATGCCTCTCTCCAAGATCTCTTAGTGAGTTCGTCAGAGAAGACTAGATCTCTTTGTGAGTTCTAGTTCGCCGGAGAAGACTAGATCTCTTTGTGAGTTCTAGTTTTCAAATTATCTAATCTTGTGGAAAATCAACATGGAGACAAGCGAGGTTAGTAAATCCGTAGTCGTCGAAGCCTTGAAAATTCCATCTCTTCCTTTTCCCCTTGCTCTTGCCGCCGCCCACGCCAAGCAACTCAAAGCCGCCGGCCACCCCGCCTCCATCTTCCGCCAGCCAGCTCAACCGCCGCCAGCCACCCTCCTGCCGGCCAGCCGCCGGCCAGCCCAGCAACCCCCCTTCCCGACGCCTTCCCCATCTTAAATCCATAGCGTTTGAATTTCAAACCCTTAATTAAACACTTTCCTAATTGGTTCCCCTTCATTAAGCGAGCCCATTAATGAAATTAAAGTCAAATTTGAATTTCAAATTTGATTTCCCTCTCATTATAAGGCTTGGGAAGTTACTTAATACTTAATTAAATCTGAAATAAAATTCAGATTTATTTCATTTATCTACTTAAACTTGGGCCCTACCCTCTTTACTCCCAAATTCCCCTTTTCTCTCCATGTGGCCGGCCACCTTCATTGGCCTTCTTTCTTTCTCCTAATCACATTAATAACTCCACTAAATCAGCCCAAATCTTTCCCCTTTGCCGCCCCTCTCTCCCTCTTTGGCTTGATTTGAATTTTCAAATTAATTCTTCCTCTAATTGCCCAAAAATCTGAAATTTATTTCAGATTTCCTGCACTTGTCTCTTAGCCCCCACCATAGTCGACTCCCCCCCTCTTCTCCTCTTTTGTTTCAACAAGTGGTCGGCTCAAGGGCTCAAGAAGAGAGTTCTCTACATCCATGGATGGTCGATCCCGACATCAACCACGGCTTCGTCTTTGAAGATCAAGGAAGAAAGGATAAGACGTTGGATGCTCTCTAGTCATCCCATGAACTACCCGCCACCGGCTCCCACTCCAACGGACTACACTTTGTGCGCCATTTGTCTCATAGTGGCATCGCTCGGTTGCTCTCAATCTTCCTCCATTAAAAGTGCCACCAACAAGAGAGTGAGTGAGAGACCCAAGGTGAAAAGTTCTATTTGTTAATTGTGGATTATTGTTTCTCTCCATAACGTTACTATCTAATTCTATGTTGTCAATTTGATATTGTCCCATTAATCTAGTTGTAACCACATGCCTTACTTAATTTTGACTTGATAATTCCGAGAACTTAATTTGGGTAAGCATTAATTCTATAACTAGCAAAGCTTTAACAATCTTATATTAAAATCCCCAAGCAGTTCTTGTTTCCATGCATTACGTTTCACATCAATCGTACTCTAGAGTTAAAGCTCATTTGTTAAGAATTGTTGGTCAGGGGATTAAAACTTGCCCAAAAATAAATTCTTCAATTGACTGAATTACAAAAGAAAATCAACGAAGCTGAGCAAAGGATTAGAAAAACTCTTTCCAAAGACATGTCACTACCAAGTACCCATGCATAATATCCTTTCTCATCTTCTTCAGTTCGAACTAATGATGTTGGTATCATTAAAGGCCCATTTACAATGGAGGGATATGAACTTAAGAAAAAAAAATCTATTATAGATAGTTCTTTGGAGAAAATATTTAATTTGCAAATGAGATAGCAACTAAATGGGGAAATAGCATGAAAGTTTGATTTAAATGAACTTTCTTTCAACCTTACAAGAAATCCTCATTACAAGAATGCATTCACTTTTGCTTATAATAACAAACTTGTAGGTTACACGCCACCAGAATATAATGTCATTAGATCTAAGTTATTGTAAAAGGAGAGGACAAATATTGAGAAGTTACTTGAACCAACAAAAGGAGTATAAGAGAAATGAGTTAGTTTGGTTTGTGATGGGTAGATCAATCCTCAAAGAATATCACTTATCAATTCCATGACTATAATAGAGAACTGTCAAATGTTCATTAAAATTGTCAACTATGAATGACAATATAAAGATAAATTCTTTTTCTAATTTGATAAGAAAGTTAATCATGATGGTTGAACTTTCAAATATCATTCAGGTCACTATTGATAATGCACCAATTTGTAGAACAACAAACCAACTTATTGAGCAAGCATATCCTTACATTTTCTAGACACCATATGTTATACATACTCTCAATCTTGCTCTAAAGAATATTTATGCAGTTACTTATACTGAGCCAAATGAAATCACTTATAATGAATGTCATTGGATCATAGTGATTGCACAAGATGCAGTTTTAATAAAAAAAGTCATAATGAATTACTATGAGATTTTTTATGTTCAATGATTTCTCAAATTTGAGAATACTTGCAATAGTTGAAATTCATTTTACCTTAGTTATTGTATTATTAAAAATATTCAAACAAATAAAAAATGCACTTCAGTTTATGTTGGTAAGTAAGAAATGGTCTTGTTATTGAGAGAATGATATTAGAAAAATATGATATGTAAAAAAAGTTAATATATAGTTTTATTAGTCTAATTAGATGATTTATGGCAAGATGATATTAATAATATATTTTAAGTTTTACTGATCCAATTTATGAGATGTTAAGAGTGACAGACACAGATAAATTCTATTTACATTTGATTTATGAGACGTGAGATTTCAAATTAGCTAAAGTGAAAGAGAGAATATATAGATATGAAAAAAAAATTCCATGATAAAGACTCAAATTTCTAGAGTATATCTATACTATTCTTCAAAATATGTAGAGCAAAAGTAACACATCTCTATATTGCTTGGCCCACTCTCTAAATTCAAGGTAAATTTCAATATATCTTTCATAATTAATTCTCAATTGGTCGAATAGTAATCGCCTAATTTTATTTAATTTTTATTCTTTAAAGATATTCACGTAATGAATGACTTCAAAAGGATGCTCAATAATTTTCTCTACAAAAAGATTTAGAAATTTCAAATATGAAGGAAGAAATGCTTGAAATGTTATTTCACAAAGGAGAAGAGAAGAAGTTAATATAGAGCTTGTTAAATTCTTCAGTTTTTAGAAGACTTCGGTGACCAAGAGTCTTTGTGCGATAAGTGGATAATGGATCTAAAGATGTGGTGGTTGATTTAGGGAGCTTCAACACTTCTACTTCAAACAATCGCCAAAAAACTTTTTAGTTAGGTTTCTCCCCTTGTTGTGAGAGAAATTGAAGCACATACTCATTCAATCAATCGATGAAGAAAAATAAAATTACTCAACAACGGATTGAAGAATTAGTTTATGTTTGTACTTTCATCTTCTATCAAGCAAGGCTCCAGATAATATGGAATGAGATAGCAAGATGTGAGATATTGCTGGAGATGGGTTTGAGTCTATTAATGATATAAGAATATTGGAGTTTGCAAATCTTTCTCTTAAAAAGTAAGAATTGAAAGAATGATATTTAATGATGATGATATTGAAGGCCAAAGACGAACCCCTGAAGAAGCTAATCCTATCATTCCTTTTACTAAATAGTTGAAGTTTTATTGTGTATTAGGTAGTTTATGTTTATGTTTTGATGTTATATTAGACATTTTATGCATAATTTTTTTTATATTATAAGCCACACAAGTAATTATGATGTTGATTTCTTTTTTTTTTTTGACATTCTTAATATTATGCTTTGATTATTTTCTTAATTTTAATACATGATTTAAAAATCATAATGTTATGTCCACACCATACCCGTGTCCTATATTTTCAATAATTAATGTGTCCCGTATTCGTGTCGTGTTGTGTTCGTATTGCCGTGTTCGTATCAGTGCAGCATAGGTTATCTCCTTCTTTAATGTCGATTACATAAATTGAGATATGTAGATGAGAAAATGAAAATGAGAAGTCAAGGGAAGTAGGAATCCTTTTGACTTAGAGGCCTGAGAGAGGAGAGAAAAAACCTAGGTTTATGACTTAAGGAAAGAAAATGGTGGATGAGCAAAGGTTTTGCCTCTCTCATGACCATTATGGAGAATTTTTTGGAGAGGATGGCATCCTCACCGCATGGTTTGGGGTGGGGGTATAACCACAAACCATTGTTTAGTATGACATTCCCTGCCCATAAGAGGGTGACCCATGGCAAGTTATATCCAACCCAATAAGTGAATATTTTCCTTTTTAAATTAAAACATTTTAAGATATAAAATCCACCAAAAAATAATTAGCAAAAAATTAAGGGATCAATTTTATATAAGAGATGAGGATGCTCCCATGGATGAGTGGCTTTACATTTAGAGATAGAATGTGAAACAAATATATACATGAAGAGTTAGGAGTAGCTCTAGTGACAGATAAGATTAGAGAGAGTAGTCATAGACGATTTGGTCGCATAAAACGTCAGTCTTCAGAGGACCATGTTAGGAGAGTAGATGTATTAAATCTAGTAAACCCAAAAAGACTTGGCTAAAAAGTTTAAAAAAAATGACATTTTTATTAGATTAAAATAAGAATTTGACACTATAGGACACAATGAAGAAAAAAGATTCATGTAGCTGATCTCACATAGTGAGGCTTGCTATTGTTGTTGTTGTAGGAATTTATTAATCCTAATTCCTAAACATGATTCAAATGATACCTTTTTTTTAATTGATTTAAAATTTGATGCCAAACTTTGTCCTATATTTATATTCTAGTAGCTGTGTTAGTTCTTCTTTAGAGGATATGGTCATGTATACCACCACCAACAACAACATCGTCTTGTAATGCTATCAATCTCAATTATAACCTTAAAAATAGATTTATTTAAATCATACAACTTTCGCTATTTAAAGACTAATAAATTGCTTCTTTGTTGCAACCAATTCTTGAAGTCATATTGCTTTAGAAGTACGAGAAAACACATAAACAAATCCAATTTGCTCATGATGTGTTGATGTTTACAGCACAAAGTGATGAATTAAAAGATCTTGCTCGTATAATCAACTATAAGCAAATGACTTTCTACTTCATATACCATCAGTAATACTGCAGTATCGCATATCTATCTAATGTCGATGGTTACATATAAATAGAAAATTCAACAAATTCTGAACCTTGTTTTCCCTTAAGAGCTAAATAAGCAAAAAGGCTAATTTTTTCCTCAATATAGTATGCAAATAATTTAACCATCTTTGTCCATTCACCATAGCTTAAAAACATAAAGCTAGCCCATTTCGATCAATGGTTTAATTTCTACAAAAAAATAAAAAAGAAAAGGGAAAAAAAAGCAGGGAAGGAAAAAAAGAAAGGTTAAGGCGAAAAGAATTTACAAGGCTACCGCCGCATCTGGGAGGCGATTCTACATGTATCCGCCTTCAATATTCGTAGATGCGGCATTCCTCATCTTCGGGATTCTGCAGACAGAAGGGCTCTAGAGGGTCGACGGCGGAATCAGCAAGCCGGCGGCGGAGATCGGCCAACGCACTACTCACCTCCTCAACCTCGTCCCAGGCCACACGGCAGCCGTCCGATCTCATGCCTTCCTCCCCATTACAAACCTCCATTGCCTCAGCCACCTTCTTTTCAATCATCTTTGAAAGATTCAGCTCCCTCATCGCCGTTCCCCAATACCTCTTTAACCCTGCAGCCGCCGGCGCCGGTCCCCGATGACTTCTAACAAAAATGGCGGATGGGTTTGGGATCTGTTTCGAGTTGAACATGGAAGAACAGCGACGGAGAGGAGGACATGAGAAGGTCCAGGACGGCGAGTAGGAGACGCCTGCCATTGGAAGTCTCTTTTAGTAGAGTATGAGATCAAGACTGAAAACCCTAGTTCTCGATTATAATTCGGATTAGATTAGTGAATGTATTTGGGGTAAATATTTTGCATGACATTCATAGAGGTTTAGGGGGTGTTTGATATAGGATTGGATTCAATTTTAATAGGATTTAATAAATTCTATGCTCTTAAATTCTGAATTGTGTTTGGTATGATAATTTTTAAATCCTTTTAAATCTAGAAAGATGTTTGACAAGAGATAACATGATTTAAAACGGTTGAAGATTTAAAATTGAATTAACTAATTATTTTGAAATAATTAATTATTTAAATAACATTACTACTAATTATTTAATTAAATAATTTAATTACAATTTTATTAGTTTTAATTATAAATTTTATTATTATACTAATTTATAATGTATAAGATAATCATACTAATTTATAATTACTAATTATATTACTAACTATTTTATTAAGTTAAATTAGATAATTAATTTATACACTAATTCTAGTATTAATTATTTAATTAATTTTATTAGTTATTAATATTTTAAATTATATTAATTAAGTTAACCAGTAATGAAAGCGTCTAGGGTTTGCTTTTAATCTTCTCCTATTCGTCCATGTTGTTCGGCTTCGTTACTTTGCAGGAGATGTTGAGATTGCACGAGTCGCTTCTTCGGCTCCTTCGTTGCTGTTCGACTTCGCTACTTCTTTGTTGTTCGACTTCACTCCTTCGACGATGTTCCCATCATGTCGGATCGGACGTTACAACATTTTGATCTGAAGCAACGACGGGAGCTCCCTCTTGCTCGCTGTGAAGGTAACTTTCTCCCTTTTGTGCGCTTCTTCTGCCAAATCCCTATAATCCGAGAAGTAGCAGGATTTGGATTTACAGGGATTTATGGGATTTACGGCCTAAATCCGCAAATCCTGGATTTACGGTGTTCAGAGACCAATAAAAATGCATCATGTGATCCCAAAAATATACTGCTCTCGGTACCGAGCGCTTAATCAGACGGGAGAACCGTCAGGTGTCCGCACAGAATAATAGCTCCTTCAATTGGGCAAAGCAAATGTGGGATCGATGCCTATGGGTGGCCACGCTAGTTTACACCTAGGTATTAGTTATGCTGTCAAATGCTCCCTTTAAAACACCAGCGAATAGATACCCCATTCCCAAAAAAAAATTGATAATCATATTATGATATAATTTTTTTCTTATAAATACTACAATTCAATGTAAGCTAGAGATAAATTATGGATTTCTTAAATTCCGATAGGGATAATTTATCTCTTTTTATTTATGTCGTGGATTTCTCTTTGCTCTTTTGCAATCATTATTTTGTGCTATGCATTCCAGTTGAGCAACTGAACCCAATTTTTTTAGTCTATCTGGTATATAGGTACTGTTATAGTAAGAATCTATATTGTATAATTGTATGGATAAACAGAAAGAATGAATTTTGTGGATGAACAAATTTATATACATAACAGAAAAATTTAGAAGCTCTAACTACTACTATCTAAAAAGAAATATGATATTTCTCTAATAAAGATCTTCGTCTATTCTGTCACGATCCAACACGGTGTGACCTGCATTTGTGGGTCATATCGAGTTGGGTTGTGAGATTTTGGCCGTCAATAGTGATCGTCAGAAATTGCTATAGAGTTTTTTAGTTTTCTTAGCTCTTCCATTCTTCTCATATAGAGATTGATGGCATATTTATAGCATTTTTTAGATAGTCATTTTAATAAAGTTTGTCATAATCCAAAAACATTCTATCAAACGGCCTATCTTAATTCTCTTGATTGTAGATTATTTATTAAATCTCTAACTGCCTTCATCGAATGATCTTAAGCTACTTAGATTCATCTCATTAAGACGTTCAATTTCACTCTATGCACTTAATAAATGATGATTGTTTGGTCACTCAATTAATGTTCAAAGTTTTCAATATATATTTCACGTGCTTGATTGAAGCTCATTTGAAATCAGATCAGATCATTTGTGGTGTTGATGAGTTCATCTTATCGAGATGTTCAATTCAAATATAAATTTGCTAAAACCAGAGTTTGATTGATCTTGGAGTCAATTTTGAAAGCTTTTAATCCAAATACTACCTTGAAATTTATGTTGATCAAACAATTTTTTTAGAGATGCATTAGTTATAATGTCAAAAGTGGGTGCAAACTGCAAACAAATTTAGTTAATAATGACATCGGATGGTATTTTTGGTCGTAGATTCGAACCTCACCACCCTAATAAATCATTAAATCTCATCAAGTAGAGCGTGATTTGGGCAAAAAAAATTAAAGCAATAATTACTATATCACGCTAAACAATTTTTATTGTTCAACACTAAAAAATATCTAAGTCTTGTGAAAGTAAAGAGTGCCACTTGAAAAAAAAAGTATTGAACCCCATGTGAAGTCTTTCAATAAGATTGGTAGGTGGTCCTGAAGTTTTGAAGAAGATAAAGTGGCATTTTGTTCAATATGCTCCACTAGTGGCCAAGCTTTTTAACTCCTAACAATCTGTTTAAATATCTCATAAAAGAGAAGAAAACAAAGGAACACCATTTGTTTGATTGGAGGTTTTGGAGAGTATAATGCTTCGTTTGAGAATTAAAAAACTACTTTAAGTATTTTAAGAAATAATAAAAAAGCTGTCACAAATGAAACATGCAAAATGTTTCATTTGAGACGAATTTTTTATTGCTTCTTAAAGCAACTTTCTAGCACACTAATTTTAATTTTTATATTAAAAATTTGCATTAAGTAGCAGTAAGAAAGCTGTTCCAAATGAGAGAGATTATTATGTACAGAGGCCGGCCGGACGACGTAAAACATCGTCCGTAGATCAACCAGAATGCGCCACATCAGCGATATCGAGCTTCTGTACAAAGTGAAGGGATGACGTGGCACATTCTGGTTGATCTCCGAATGATATTCACCGTCCGCACAAAATAATTACTCCACAAATGAAGACCAAATTGAAACCACAGTGAGTTTCATAGGTACCTATGGGATTGCACTTTTCCTTTTTTATGAGATGGATAGTGTTTCACACCACTTGATGAATATATATAGTCGAGGAGAGGTTAAGAATAGGTGAGATAACTCTCTTGGAATATGCTCAACTACAATGATGAAAAGACAAGGAGAATAGGATGCCTAAGTCCTCATTCAGACTTAGGTTCATTTGGGACGGCTTTTTATTGCTTTCTAAAACAGAGTTTTAATATAAAAAATAAAAAAATTTGTACTAAAACTCCATTTTATAAAGTAGTAAAAAAGCCGTCCCAAATGAAGCCTAAAAGAAATAGCAGTTTTCCCCATTGATAAGGATGGAGAACCAACTTTTAAATAACTATCATTAATTGTCCAAATTACTCCTAATTAATTGATTGTTTTCGGTTTTAATTTAGCATTTAAAATGATTAGTTAATAATTAAAACTAATCATTTTTTAGTTTTAAATTTAGCTTTTAAAATTAAAATTTAATTTATTTCTATGTTAGGTATCATTAATTCAGATTTTCAATATATTTTGGTTTCTTAGCCTTTCTCTCTAACTCACTTCTAATAAGAAGAAACTACACCATTTGGGAGAGAAAATATTTAGAAGAATTCAAAATTAGTGAAGAGCACTATCAAAAATAAATGGCTAAAGGTAAGTGAAATATATTTATAAATTAGGTTCTGCATCTTTGTTTAGTTGATTTTATATTTTAAAAATTTATCTTAAATTAAAATGTTGTTGAATTTGCGAAAATTTTGTAGAATCAACAGAAAATTTTCTAACATTTGGTATAAGAGCATTTTAGAAATCTATGGTTTGATATTTTGATTTATTTAATTTTATTTCATGGTAGATTGATTGCATAAAGATCCAAGATTAAATGTATTTTAGCATAATTAAAGCTATAAAATTTTTGGATTATATTTATATCATATGCGTGATCTAAAACTCGGAGCGTGATTTTAAATATAATTTGATTCTTTTATAAAATCTAAAATGATTGAATATTTTGGAATCATAATTCCAATTTTATTATATTTATTAATATTTTTTGCAAATTTGACTTTTTACAGAAAAAAAATACCAATTATTATTATGATGATATTTTAGCATGCTACATCGAGGCCGAGGTGACGAATCAAAGTCGCAGGCTGTATCATGGGAGCGGGCTCGAGAAGGCTAGTTGGACGGGCTCCGTGCTCGTGCAGGCACAATTTGTCTTCGTGATCTGAGGCGGAAAAGTTTGCACATGGCTAAGGGTCCGTCCTCCCACCTGACGTAGCTCTATATTCGGTGAGCAGTAAACAGGAACCACGTGTTCTCACTATTTACGTTGCGGACCGACAACCTGACCCGGAACGGACCCGGGAGTTTGCGTAGTGCTCAGTATTGCTAGGTATTGGTCGATTTTGCTCGACAAAATCGAAAAATACCATTATGTGAAAACCAATACCGAGCGTTAGCGAACAATACCGAGCAATACCGAGTTCTTTTAGGTATTACTCGGTATTGCTCAGTATTGGTCTTCACAGAGCGGTATTTCTCGTTATTGCAAAGCAATACGTAGCAATACCGAGTAATATCAAGCAATACCGAGCAAATACCAAGCAATACGCGAACATAGTAATCCCGGATTCCGGTCCGAGTCGGGTCGTCTGCCCGCGTGGTAAAGAGTAAGAGCACGTGGCGACATATTATTGGCTACCGAATGTAGAGCTACGTCAGGTGGGAGGACGGAATAAAAATTCCCATTTGGGACGGCTACAGCTGTCCATAAAACAAGTTGTAAAGTTGGTGTACATAAAGCTTCTTTTTGAAGTTACTGTACATAAATCATTATATTTTGTTTGAATAGTATAACCGTCAAACTGCTGTACTGCACATGTATACAAACAAATTACCATACTACCCTTATATATATTAAGATGAAAAAAATTTGTATAAATCTAAATTTTTTTCTTTTCATGCACATAACACAAACTTATAAATTAAAATTAAAATTTTATCCACTTTATCGAAGTATTTTATGACTTTTAAATATCAAAGTTCTCTAATTTTATTTTGACAACGTTTTATCGTACTTTGAAGTTATTTGAATTTTTTTTTCATCTCTAGATATTGCCTGAAACAATATATTTTGTAATTATAATAATAATATAACTCTGATATTGCCTGAAATTTCTTTTCATGCACATAACACAAGCATTATGAAGATCATAAGTTATCCACTGCACTCAAACCTTAACAAGAGAACCAATCCTACTCTGGCTAACACAGCTATGCTCCTCAAAGTGTTCATTTGTGTCTTTCCATGAAGAGCTTTCCAGGGTTAGCTTTGCAGTTGAACCTGAGACCATCACGATCAGGGCGGAACCGGCTTTAATTTTGAGGGGGGGGGGCAAAAATACAGCAAAAAATAATTAAATATTAAAAAAAATTATATATATATCTATATATTACGAAAAGTTTTTTAAAAAAATTAAGCAAGAAAAATAAAGAAAAAATGTGTAATTAAACTGTTATTAAAAGCATGAAAGAGAATATTAGAACTAAATGTGAAGAAATATATAGATATTTTATGGCAAGTTAGGACAAAAGAGGACAAAAGAATTTTTTAGGGGGGGGGGGGGGGCAAAAAAAAAATTGGAGGAGGGGCAAAAAAATCTTTTACTCTCTTATAATTTTTTTTTTTTAATTTTTACTCCTATAGATTTTTTTTTTTTTTTTTTGAGATAGTTCCGCCCTTCATCACGATGGAGATTTACACCAGGCTCCACCATCGGAGCAGATTTCTGAATCTTCCCTGACCTGTTATCTCCTGCATCTGACCTGAGAAGACCAGAATTCAATTTGAGATGTCGGAAGAGAGGGTAGAGAGCAGCGACGACCTAGGCGGGAAGCAACGGCGGCGACGCGGTTTAGTTCGTCGAGCTTCTCGGCGACGGCGACGGCGAGGAGGTGGTTTTCGTGAGAGGAGATGAGAGAGCGAAGGGCAGGGGAAGAGAGGATCTGGTGATGGAGGTTGGAGATTTCGCCGTCGGAGAGAGAACGGTGGAGATGGACTACGCGTGACATCGCGTTGGCAACCTCGAAGGAGAGGATCCGCCGGCTCGCATCTGCGGTTCTTCCCTGTCACCATTTTATCAACTCTATCAGAATAAACACCCTGTTAGGATCGGTGGTAGGCTTCAGATGAACCTGGCCACGAAATGACAGCGCCGAAGATGAGGAAGATCAGAATAATCGAGCACTCTCTCGAACGGGGCATTTGCGACATTTTTGCCCTTCGAAACGGCAGAAAGCAGCGGACCGCGGGAGGTAGTAAAATGTCGCGGCAAGTAGGGATGGGCCGCAGAAATTTTTTCAATGTAGGTCTGCCGTGATGCCCAAACATCCGTTTAATAATTTTTTATAAAGCACAACAACAATAAAGCCGTCCCAAACGGACCCTAAGACTAAAGCATGTGGAGGATTCTTGGTTGGTTCAAGAATCATTGGTTTTTCATGCGGATTGGTGTCATGGTAATAGGATCGAGAATCCCATAATAGATGACACAAGAGTACATAAGAAGTAAGCTATCCTCATAACAGCAAATTTAAGCATTATATTAGTGACACTACAGGAAAATCACTTATTACCGACGGAAATTTCCGGCGGCTTTCCGGCGGTCAAATTTCCGGCGGCTTTCCGGCGGCGTTCCGGCGGTTTTTGACGGCTTAAAATTTCCGGCGGCGTTCCGGCGGATTTCCGGCGGTCTTCCGGCGGCTAATTTCCCCGCGAAATTTTGCGACGGCTAATTTCCCGCAAAATATCCCGCGGAATTTTCCGACGGCTTTCCGACGGCTTTCCGACGGCTTTCCGACGGCGTACCGGCGGCTTTACATAACTAGTTTATTTTAATAATCTATTAAATAAAAATTTAAATTAATAATGTTTAATTATAATATTCAGAATTTTTTAATATAAATAAAAAAATACTTAATTTTAACAGTTTTGCAGAAACGGCGCATTGGTCAGGGGGCGGGCAGCGGGAGAGGAGGTCCAGGGTTCGAAACTCAGCGAAGACAGCGCGGGAGCGGGCTCGTTGGCGCACGCGGGCTCGCCTGGCTCGCGCGAGCGCGGTCCGACGCGGTCTGGTCCGGCGCGACTCAAAGCCTGGCGCGACCGCCGCCGGAGCTGGTTGCTGGCGTGCCGCCGGAGCCGCCGGGGAGCGGTTTCAGCAGGAGCGGCCGGTTCTGTTTTTTTTTTTTTTTTTTTAATTTCCACCGGCGGTTTTTGACCGCCGGCAAACCGCCGGATTTTTTTGCCGCCGGAAAACGCCGTCGGAAAGTATTTTCCTACGCCGTTTTTCCGGCGGTGCGAAAGCCGCCGGAAAACCGCCGGAAAATTAAAAAACCGCCGGAAATGGCTCAAATTCCGCCGGAAAAAGCCGCCGGAAGTGGGTGATTTTCCTGTAGTGTGAATTTTATTCTCAATTATCGAAGTGCACTTGGGATAACCTGGTTTGGCATCCTAAACATGTCTTGAGATATTCTTGTTATGCTTGGCTTGCAGTGGTAGGTGGCATGAAAACGGCTGACGCTTTGCACCTCAGGAACATTCACGTTCCACCAATCTGCAGTCTCTGTCACGTTTTTCTGGAAACTATTTCTCACATTTTTTTCGAATGCTCTTATTCATATGCTGTTATTTCTGATCTTATACCTCCTGTCATGAGGCTTCTATTAAGGCCTACAATTCTGCAACTTGGTGAGTGGATAAATGAGGAATTGGATGTAAGGAATCAGGTGAAAAATCTTTATCATCTATTTACTTGTGGCTCGATTTTCTACATTTGGAAAGAGAGAAATAATAGGAAGTTTGTCAATTCGATTAGCTGCTGCACTACTACTGCTTTGGCCTCAAAAGAGCTATTTTTGAGAAAGTGCTTACATGGAAATCTGCTAATTCTCTGATGGTTTTTTTTTTTAATGGGCTTGGTTTTCTCTTTTTCTGGTTGGTGCTGCTCTTCATGGTTTTGATTCGGACGGTTTGGGATCATTGACTTGCTGCCTGCTGTTGCCTTCGATATAGCCTTGGACAATTATGAAGCTCCATTTGCAGGCTCCCCTTGGACGGTCTTCGGGCAACCAGGGGATTTCTTTCTTTGACTAGATGATTAGTAATATTTAACCCTAAGTCCATGCTATTTTTGATTTGGGAGCTTTTATTTTTGGGTTTATGTTTTCTTTTTGTCTTCCTTTTGCACTTTTTTCTGTGCAGGTTTTGGCTCTGGGCAGGGTGTGCTCTCTCCTTCATGGGGGATAATTTTTTTGGAGATTTTGGAGATTTGTTACTTGTAATTTTTCTCTCATTTTTTAATATACGGGCCATACCCAAATTTTACCCAAAAAAACATAAGAAGTAAGCTCCGGACTCGGGATTGAACCTATGGATCGTGTGAAGACGTAGGTTAGAGCGCACACAAGTACATGGGGAAGACATGTGAGTCAAGGATTGCTCAATGTTGGAGCGCGGTTGTGCTGCATGGGAGCAGGCGATGTACAAGGCACGAGCATGTGGATCACGGGAGGAACAATAAGGGATGCAGGCACGTGATTTAGAAAGTGTGGGAGCGTGAGCTAGAGCTGTGAATCAAAATACATACTGGAGGTTGTTCGTGAGCATGTTGGGCTCGGTTCAACGGGTTTGCTTATAGAGTTAGTGCAGGGAGACGGTTAAATTACAGCAAGCTTGAGTTCTTGTAAAAGGGTGGTTCTTTGATCGTAAAATATGACCAAAGTGGAGATTGTAATATATGGCCCGGTCTTAGTTCTATTGATCCTACATGACATCACACTAATGTCCAATTCCACTAAAGAGGATGTTTAGGCTAATGTAAGAAACCCCTTTGGAAGTCCCTCTTGTAATAGGCCTATTGAATAAAAGAAAAAGTTTTCTTGTACAAGCTCTCCTTTTGCTCTCTCTCTCTCTCTCTTGCAAGAAGGCTCAAGAAGTTCAACTTCCTCTCAAGAATGTTCTAACACTTACAAATCTTTCCTGAGATCATTGAGTGAGGATAAGAAATATAAATTTCATATAATTACATCAAGCGGGGAAGGAAAGAAAAAATAATAATGGTGGCACTCTGATCTTTTTATTGGAGATTGGAGGGATGTGATGATGTAGGCTTAAAAAATAATTTTATATTTTATTTGAGATAGTGTTTTTCCTACTTTATAAAGCTGCTATAGAGAATTAATATTGCACCGTTCACAGTTTAAGGATTTTAATGAAACAATCGTATGAATCTATATGAGATAATCTCATCATGATTCAACAAATGAAAGCATATTCAGTACACAGTTAAGCTGAGCATTGAAGACTTTCTGGACTGGCTATGCATAAAGTGCAAATCTATAAGTAGCTATAGATTTAGGTTTTGTTTTGGACAACTTTTTATTAATTTTTAAAATAATTTCTAATACCAAAATTTATTGTTCAAAATTTTTATGTGATAAAAAGTTGTTGTGCATTGAAGATTTTATGATCTGGTTATATTTTATGGTGCAGAATGTTGATCATTAAAAGAGAAGTATAATATTAAGTTAAGTGTTACAGACGGATGAGTGACTTTACTCTCAGAAACATGAAACGAAATAAGTACATACGTGAAAAGGTTGGAGTAGCTCTAGTGAAAGATAAGATTATATAGAGTCACCTTAGATGATTTGATCACATAAAACGGTGGTTTTCTGATGACCCAGTTAAGAAAGTAAATATATTAGATTTGACTTACGTTAAAAAAAGTAAAAGTAGACTTAAAAAGACTTCGTTGTACAATATTAAAAATGACATTTTTTTTATTAGATTTAAATGATAATTTAACTCTTAATATGACATGTTGGAAAAAAAAAGATTCATGTAGTCGATCCCACATAGTGGGATAAAAATTTGATGCTATTGTTATCGTATGTTTTCAATATATATTATATATATATATATATATATATATATATATAGAATTTTATACAACACCAAAAAAAAAATATATCACAATAAAATTTTATACATATATATTAATTAAAAAATATCTTCTAAGATGTTTACAACTACGTCTACATAAAAAAAAGGAAAGAGTTGGCAAAAGAACCTTCCATGAATAAGTAAACAATTCTTTTTAAAAAAAAAAAAAAAACTTATGCTATTTCGCCTTCGTAGTTTTTAAACATAATTAAGCACAAAAATATGGACTTTTCAAATTACAAACCCAAACTTTTAATTTTAATTCATTTTTAACATTGTTTTGTTGTGAACTGTAATTTTGTATAAAATTGATTGTAAAATTGTTGTGGATAAAATATTTTTTTGTAAAAAAATTGTTGTAAAAAATAATTTATGATACCGATGGGTGGCCTCGTTAGGTTATGCTAAGGGATTAGTTATGCCACTAAGCTCCCTTTAGAATGCAATGGATAAATACCCCTTAAAAAGGAACAATTATTAAGTTCCGACCGGATGCAGAGAATCCGGTGACAAAAAAAATACCGAGTTTTTTGAAAAACTCGGTAACCTCGGTACCGCCTTCTTTTGCCTAGGACGGATGTTTCTTGCTCTCAACCGAACAAAATAAAAGCTCCTTAAAAGGGGGGGGGGGGGGATTTACATACATACCACTTTGTTTCATGCTATTTACATATCTGATATCCAAAATATTAATATTACATATATAGCACTCATAGAACAAATTTGGGTGTATGGAATGAAATATTAAAATTTATAGGATGATATAAATGGTGTGAATGAATTATAGCAATGATATATTTGATATTAAAGTTTTATATGGGTGGTAGACATGTAATATTAATATTTTTTAGATATTAGATATGTAAAAAGCATGAAACAAAATGATATATATATGTAAATTTCCCAAAAAAATTATAGTCTAAGATATAGCTAATTGCTTGGAAAGCAAGTAGATTGTGTGAAGGCCAAGTTTCTCTAATTTGTTCATGGGAAACGTGGGGAAAAAGAGGCGGTGCAAGGTTCGTCAAACATGTGGCCCACACGTGTCTCTAATATTCGTGAGAACTTTTACTAGATGATGATGAGTGGTCATTCCGCATGACACGTGGACATTTTTTTGTAAAGCCAACGCCCTATTTATTTGCCGGCCTCTTCCAGTCTGACCTGATTTCCTTAATTAATCGAGTTTTTTTTTTTTTTTTGGAAAATTGAGGGCTTGAGCCCATATATTACTACGTAAAAAAAGTTACAAGTAAGGTATAATAAAAAGATTTATCCTCAAACAATAGGAGAATAAATCAAAAACCTATACCTCCCAAAAGTGCTAGAAAGAAAATAGCAGTAAAAAAAAGGATAAATGGACATCAACAGCATGAAGACAGAAATGGAGAAAGTGTTTTTTGAGCTCCCAAAAATGGACTCAGACTGCTAATCTTAGATATATCGAATTCCAGCCAACGGTCAAGGATCTCCTGGTTGCCCAAGAGGCCCTCTAAGGAGATGATTAGCAGCTACATCATCGTCCTCCATCGAAAAACCGTCCCTTCCGGCCGCTGCTTAGAAAACTTAACAGAGAATCCATCCAAAAGACAGCTACCAGAAATGAATTCCATCCAAAGCAATAAAAAGGGGAATTGCAGAAACAGAGAATCCAAAAACCTGGGTAATCCAACAACCCAGCAAAGGAACAAAGAGAATGAAAATACATGCTTAAGCCGGCCAAGCAATTCGCAAATCATCTTTATGTTTCCAGGTCGAAGCCTTCTCATCTACAGCTCGTTTAATGATATAGCATAAAGTAGATATGCTTCTAAATTTGAAGTTGAATCTCCTCTCATTTCTTTTCCTCCATAAATAATACATGGCACAGCAAACCGAAAGTAAAACAAATTCCCTTATATGTTCGTTAATATTCTACTCTTATATTTCTGCTTAATTTAATACAACTAACGCTATAAAGAATATAACATCCAGCCCTTGTGGGATAGAATCCACCTGCCCCGGATGAGTGCTATTTTTTGGTCAACTTTTGATTAAAAAATCATATCTATATCAAATTAAATATTATTTTTACATGAAATGTGACTGTGAGTCTGAAGGCAGCACAGAAAGATCAAATTGGATTTTATTTTAATTTATTTTATTTAATCAAAATGATGTAATAATTAAGACTCAAATAAGTTTTAATTGATTTAAATGGATTTTCTATAATTTATGAAATTCTAAAAAAGATTTTGAATCTTCACAAAATTTTTTATGAAAACATCGTCGTGAGCATTATTGGTGGATTGTAGCATATGACTATTGTTGTTGGACTAATGTTTTTTCACCATCACTATTAGACTATTGTTATTTGACCATTGCTGTCGGACCACCTTCGATCATCATTGTCAGACTGCCACCTTCTTTTGACCATCTTTATATTGTTGTAGCAGTATTGATGGCAGACTGCCATCAAACTTTACTGGCTTTCGTACCGTATTGATACTACATATGAGATTTATTATTTTTGCTCATGTTCATGATCATATAAATGTTATTGTTACGATTTGACTGCTGACATGCATATTACTCATTTGTTGTGCTTTGAATTCAGTTATCAAATTTGGTTATTTGTTAGGCTGTTGAGCTCATTATATATGGTTAAATGATTTCAGATCAAGGCAAGAGAGCATAAGTATGGGATTGATCAGGATCTTTTAGATTCAACTTCTTATTATTTTAATTATTCTTTTATACAAAGGGAATGATAAATATATACAAAGGGAATGATAAATATGTTATAATTGTATGATTCTTGAATATTGCATATGTTTTTTAGAGTAATGAATATATATATATATATATATATATATATATATATATATATATATATATATATATATATATATATATATATATATATATATATATATATATATATATATTGATTTTTGAATTATAAATTTTATTTTTTTCTATTTATTACTGATCGGTGATATTAGACAGCTATGATTATTATATAATAAAATATATAAGAAATATTTTTTTTCAAATTAGATTCAGGGGTGTTGTAGTTGATGCAAAACTTATAACCAATATTTTAAAAATTGGTCCAGACTGGTCGGTTCAACTAGGGGTGTCAATTTCGGGTCACGGGTCGGGTTCGGGTCGAACCCGGAACTGACCCGGGTTCAAACGGGTCGACCCTAACCCGACCCGGGTAGACAAACGGGTCGGAAAATCGAACCCGGACCCGACCCGGCGGGTTGCCGGGTTGACCCGACCCAACCCGGTTAGGGTTGCCGGCGCCAGAACGACGGCAACGGACGGCGGCGGACGCGAGCGTGACAGGCGGATGCGAGCGGGGACAGCGCGGGCGCGGTCGGGCGGACGCGAGCTGGGACAGCGCGGGCGCGGTCGGGCGCGCTGGGCACGCGGGCGCAGGGGGCAGGGCGGGCGGGCGCGCGGCGGGCAGCGGGCAGAGGTGGCATTCGAAATTTTTCGAATTAAACGGGTTGGCGGGTTGACCCGGCAACCCGCCGGGTCAACCCGAACCCGACCCATTTTTTAAACGGGTCGATTTCTGGAACCCGAACCCGACCCGTTTTGAAATCGGGTCGGGTCCGGGTCGGATTTTCGTGTCGTGTCAAATATTGACACGCTTAGGTTCAACCGGTTGAACCATGAATCGTTCGGTAGGTCGATTTGATTCCCTCTCAGAATTGTTCTTGAAGAAAATCATGCAACAATCAGGTAAACAGCTTGTTGGATTGTTAACCGAAAAACTAGGGCCGGTTTCAAGAACCATGCGGTTCAAATAACAGGCAATATGAGTGTTGGTTTTCAAGAACTGCGTGATTACTATTTCCCTCCTGTAACTCCACTTCGTTTGTGTGAATAGCCTAATAGTCCCCTTCCCATTACTTCGTCTCCCTCTCGATATGTTCTCTTTGTTCGCGAAGTCCGCAGAGTCCACAAAGTCATCTCCCCGACGAAACGAAATGAAGATAGCATTCCTCTATGGCCTCACAATCCCTTCTTCTCTCTTCTTGAAACTGTGAGATGTAAGTTTTTTTTTTAAATCCTAAATTTTTAGATTTTATTTGATAGTTTTTTTTTCTTCTGTTTGAGTTGAAGACCTTGCCTAGAAATGTCTTATTTAATTTGTGTGGCCCAAATTAGAGCTTTCAAGTGTAAAAAATGTTCCTGAAATGGCATGTGCGACTACTCAAAGACGATCTCAATAGTTTTATCCATTCAATGCTTCGTAGGATTTTGGATTCGAGTTACATAAGTTGATTCTTCTATTTTTTTTTCTTACATGTTTGTTCAGTTCTCCTCTTGATGTTTGCGCATCCTTTTAGTTCTAGGAAGGTATAGTATGAAGTGCTGCTTTATTAAGAGTTATTGACTCAATAGCACTTTTGATTGCACTTACTATTTCATATGTGCAATGTCTTAGTCATAGCTTGTAATGTTATATGAGCATGATTTCTATAAGTTTAGGGTATTTTCATGTTTAATTTATTAATGCAATTTGTTTATTTCTTCTATATAAATATACAAGTGTTTAAGTAGTGTAATTTACTATCTTATCTTTATTTTATTTTCAGAGATTCCTCAATTAGAGAAAGAAATTATAAGATCTGATGAGAAAATTTTGGATTTTATTGTTCGAGGTACAACTATAAAGAGGTCTGTTGCTCACAAAATAAATACATTTAATATTGAATTTATTTATTCTATATATTTTAGGCTTCATATTATGATTTTGTTTAATTTTTTTGATATATTTGTGTCAATAATTGCATCATTTTTTATTATAATTAGTATTTATTATATCATCCAGTCCAATTCTGATCGAACCATCGAACCGTGAACCTTTCTTTCTTCCGATTCACGGTCTGGTCCGATTTTCACAACATTGCTTATAACATTAATATATGTTGTCAACATAGATGTTGACGCCAGCCAATTTCGTTGCCCAACATCACTAACAGTAACCACGCTCAACATTATTTGTAACATCGATGCATGTCTTCCACAGTAACATTCATGCTCGCCAGCCTCTTTGCTCGTCAACTTCGTCACATGTCATTGCTAATGTCAATGCACGCTCTCTTATAAGGCCGACAAAAGCTGCCTATTCCAACATCAAGGCATGTCAACTCCAACTCTCGAAGACAACACCAGTAATTATGTTCTTTGATTTTCTCTCCTCAAAATGAGAAAAATTGAATATATCATAAGCGATCTCTGTAAATAACTTCAATGTTTTTAGGCTTTATAACTTACACTATAGAATCAATCATCCATTACTGCTCTACACTTAACAAGTAAGAAAAGACGACCATATGACAATTATTTCTTTTTAAAATTTCTACAATTCTCTGAAAATTAAGAAACCCTAAAACAAACCCATGAGAATCCGAATAGCCGATAGGAAGTATAAAGGTCAAAAGCTTTGATACATCATCAAAAAATTACGTTGATCGAACACGAATCTCGAGGCAAAATCAAATTGGAAACTTCAAAAATTAAATCGGAGATCATATGAATTCCGATTTCAACAAACTTATAGTCGAACTGAGCGTCTTGGAAACACGAACACAACGACACCAAAATCAACTCAATCCGAACCCAAATGAGTACAAATCAGAGACTCGAAGCGATGTTGGAAGGTTCAAACCACAATTTGGATTACCAAACAGTTTCCAAACATAACAAGCTTATAGTCAAATCGAACGGCTCGATGAGACGAATCCAACGAGCCCAAGATCAATGAATTCCGACATCACTAAGACATTCAAATGTCCATCAAACGGTTCATGATCAAAGGATTCAACATCGACCGTCCATCCAACCACTCCCAACTTACCCTTGATCCTTCATATATTTACAAGTCATCTCACTCTCAAAAAACTATAAATAGCCCCCCACCCTTCTCATGAGAAGGGGGAGAAAGAGGAGAAGGAAGGGAGGAATTTGGGAGCTCTCTTGCCGCCGACCACCACCGGGGTTCCTGCCAACCACTGCCAGTATTCCTCTCAACCATCGTCGGATTTCCCGCCGACCATCGCCGAAGTTCTTCCCGACCATCGACGGACTTCAGCTAGCTAATCGACCACCGCCGAACTTCCGCCAGTTCGCCGTCCACCGCCGGACTTCTGCCAGTTCGCCGTCCACCGCCAAACTTCCGCCAGTTCGCCGTCCACCGCCGGACTTCCGCCAGTCTGTCGGCCACCGCCGGACTTCCGCTAGTCTGCCAACCATCGTCGGACTTCTGCTCGTCCGTCGATCACCGCCTGAGTTCTTCCCAACCATCGACGGACTTCCACCAGTTCGCCGACCGCCGCCGGACTTCTAGCCGCTCTCCAACCACCGACGAACTTCTACCAGTTCGTCGACCGCCGCCAGACTTCCACCAGTTCGCCGACCGCAGCTGGACTTCTACCAGTTCGTCGACCGCCGATGGACTTCTAACAGTTTGTTTACCGACGCCGGACTTCCACCAATTCGCCAACCACTGACGTACTTCTGCCAGTCCGTCGACCGCTGCCAGACTTCTACCAGTTCGTCAATCGCCACCGGACTTCCACCCGTCCTCCGACCGCCGCCGGACTTCTACCAGTTCATCGACTGCCGCCGGACATCCGCTTGCTCGCCGACCATCGTCAGACTTTCATAGTTTGCCATCCGCCATCGGAATTCCACCAGTCTGCCGAACACCGCAGGACTTCCGCTAGTCCGCCAACTACAGTCCTCCCAACCACTGTCATCCAACTACCGTCCTTCCGATCTCTATCGTTTGTAGACTATGGTCCTTCGGACCTCCGTCGTCTGCCGACTACATTCTTCGCTGACTATGGTCTTCCCGACCTTCGTCGCCCGCCGACTACGGTCCTCCAGACCTCCGTCGCAATACAACGGTCCTTCTAACCTATGTCGCTCACAAACTACGATCCTTCCGACCTCCGTGACCCGCCGAATATGGTTTTTCCGATCTACATCGTTCGTCGACTATGGTTTGCTGCCCCAAACAAACATATCAACATTGATTCTTCCAACTTCCACCATGCAATGCATTTTATATGATGTATATTTGTTACTTCAAGCTAAGGCCTTCCTCCTAAGGATGGGCTTCATTTGTAATCAATTACAAGCACTAGTGGATTCATTCAAATTGGGCAAAGCCCCCGTGGTTTTTTCCCTTTTAGATTTTTCCACGTAAAAATTCTGGTGTCTCTTATGAATGCTACAACCTCATCTCTTTCATCTGCTTGTGTTCTGGATCTTCGTACAAAGCTAAGGCATTAATCTTTATATTTTTCTACCGCCGCGAATTTTTCCGGACGCAACAAGCTTGTTGACCCTTTTAAGCTTGTTGATCCTAGTCGCTTTAATGAAGGTAATCAACGTAAGAATAAAGGTAAAAAAAAAAAGGCATTGCCTTTGCTTTTTAGAGGTGATTTTTTACGGCTTTGTGGACAATGATGAGGAAGCCCCCAACTACCCCTCGCTAACTTGGCTGGTTGGCAACTGAGGTTATTTGGACTTGTGCTTGGATAGCTTGGTGGTTTGATTTGGTGGACTTTTCACCTATGGATGATCCGTGGCTGGCCGCGTGGTTGGTGCAGGGAGTTTCCGTTTCTGTGTCCGATTTCGAGTTATTTTACTCTCACTGTTTTGTAACGAGCTATTTGATTTGATTCCTTTATTATGTTGTTGTAATAGGTGGGGGCCTTGCTCTGTAATTTTCTTCTGTTTGAGTAAAGGATTTATTTTTGTTGGAAAAAAAAAAAAATAGTGGAAGTAAGTCAAATTGATTCGACGTAAAAAAAAAAAAAAACCGACAAGAAGCAGCCGCACTCAAAATAATAAAAAGTCTCCTCTACTTGTACTGCTTCGGCCCACAGTATCCATCGTTCTAATTAGATATGACCGTAAGCATAGCAATATTTCAATCAATTATCATACAGCTAATTGATAGCATTTTTATTTTCAATAAATTTAAGAGTCTTAATAGATCACATTTCAGTGCTCATCTTGCCACCTCCAACACTCTTAAATAATAATAAATAAATAAAAGAATATTCCAATCAAATTTTAGATATGTACATAAAATATAACATTTATTAAAAAAAATTTAATATAAAAAAATACACTAAAATATTTAATAAAATATTAAGATATTTATAAATAATTAGCATAATAAATATTTTATAAGGGTGCAAAAAAATGACTAGATCCATAAATTTGATCTGAATCTAACCTGAAAAATTTAGGCTCAAGTTGACCGATTTAAAAAATAGGTCAAGTTGACGTTGAAATTTTGACATATATATTAAACGGGTCAGATTCGGGTGAAGCCATGAACTCCAATCTCTTTTTTCAAACGGACCGAGTTTGTATCAAATTTTCATGCTTAAACTATTCATTGCAATAAAAATTTCATTAAAACCTTCGAAAATACTGCTTATATAAACCAATAAAATAACTGATTAATTTGAGTAGTGCAATTCTCCAATTAAGTTGAAGCCTTCGATGTATAAGAGCCAACCAAAGGTCAAAATTTATGTGCCTCGCCTTATCAATTCATTAAAGTCTGCCGTTGACTCCAATTGTTTATTAGAGGATAGATGAGTCATATTTTTATGTGGCGTGATATGATTTGATTATTATCAAATTTGATTAATATAATGTGCTAATTATTTGTTTTTTATGAGTAGAGGCAGCAGGTGAGATGCGCTCAATTAGCAAATCTTTGCACATTGATAGATTAATATTTTGAGGGCCACGCATACAAAGTCATTTGCATAAGAATTTAATAATTTACAAATATGAACCCACATGTATTGGAGAAATTATTCTGTGCGGTCAATAGATAGTCCGTTCTCTACACACCGGTACACATCACGAGTACACAAAAAAAACATGATATGGTGCTTCTTGATTCACCTCCAGATGACGTCTGGTGACCGCACATAATACTTTTGCCCTGTGTTGGATCGGTCTTCTGTGACAGAACCTGCCCACCCAACAATATTTTAAGTACAAGTAGAGTCACGTAAAAGCTAGGAGTGTCAAAATCGATTAACAGGTGAGATGAATGACCAACCCGAATTCAATCAATTTAAATCTAATAACTTATCAATTATAGAGTTTAGATTAATTGATGAAAAATAAGAATATTATATCAAAATTAAAATAAAAATTAGAAAAAATATTAAACTGATCAAAATTTTAAATCCGAACCAAATTATTTTATTGAATAGGCCAATTTGAACCTAAATTTTTCGAAGTCGAGTTGACAAATCAACTTATTTATTGACACCCCAATAAAAGTTATATTTATATTTTAATTTATTTTCATTTTTCTCTTTTATTTCTTCAAAATAGAGCCCAAATTTATCAATAAATATCATTGAAACTAATTATTAACCTTCTCCCATACTTTGAAATACTTGAGACCCACGGAGTCCTACCTAAGTAGAGCCGGACAAGGGAGACCTTTTCTCTTCATCCATGAAGGCTGAAGCCATCCAATCTTATTATATTCCCACCATTTAGCTTATGTCTTCAGATTTCCAAATCACCTCTCCAGCTTCAATAAAACTGTTCAAACCTACCCAACTTCTACGTAAGTTCTTCTTCACCTACAAAAAACATAGCTTCCCTACATAAATCACCAAAAACAGAAGCTTTCACATCCTATGGAGTTTCATTCGACCTATACCAAGCTTAGACGGAGAAATCGCCGGAGTAGAGGTTTCCGGCTAAGCTCCGGCAGGCTCTGCGCTATTCGGCTTCGGCTTCGGCTTCTGACCGCCTTCGAGCTCTTGTATCAGTACCTGAGAAGGATAAAGAAGAGGTTTACTAGGAGGAAGAGAAGCGAAGATAGCATGGGCGGGTCGAGAAGACCCGATTGCAGGTTAAGGGCTTGCAGGAGGTCCAACTCTTTTTACGCAGAAGCCATAGCTGAATGCTTGGAGTTCATTAGAAAAACATCTTCTTCGGTGGATGATGCGTCCAAGATGGCCGTAGGAGGCGGCAAAGTTGAAGAAGACGGCAGCAGCCGCGGCCGGTGATGGCCATGGTGAGGCTATTGGAGGAATTTCTCTCTTTCAACTGTTCATTTATATACTAAAATTTCTTATAGGATGGGAGTTGGTTCTTAATTTGTTCTTTGATACATAGGGTTGATCTTAAATTTGGGCTTCTAAGTTTACTATGATGATCATAATTGATCATCATAGAGTGGGATCTTAAATTTGGGCTTCTAAGTTTACTATGATGATCATAATTGATCATCATAGAGTGGTGCCCTTCGTTTGTTTCAGCCCTTGTTTTTGTCTATAATGTTTTCTTTTATTTTTAATAAGGCTTGATTGTACAGATGTAGTTAGAAATTAAGGGATTATATGATGATCCTAAAGTGTGTGACTAAAGTTTTGTTTGAAACGGTTTTATTACTGTTTCTTAAAAGTAGTTTTTTAGTACAAAAATTAACATTTTTGTACTAAAAACCTACTTTAAGAAGCATTAAGAAAACAGTCCCAAATAAAGCCTAAGTTGATTTTGATAATAGGCTTTTAATTACTTTCTAATGAAGTTTGATTCACTTTTGTTCTATGGATATTTATGAAAGTGAAAGTCGAGAAGAGTACAATGTTTGTGAGCTTCTCTTCTTCTCTTTAATGTTTTGAGAGAGATTGATTAAAAGTTCTTAGAGAGATGATGGGTCGATTCATTGAAATTAATGATTTCTGCAATAATTGTGCAGTTGAAGGAATAGATGCATATTAATTGTTACGATAGGGGAAGAAGAGAAAAGATTAGCCGCCAAGGAGGAAAGTTTTTAATATTCTAAGTCATGATAGAAGACTTGGTTGGCCTTAAGAGAGCCACCTAGCATTTATCTTGGTTACTAACACAGTAATAGTTGACTAGATATTTGGTGGAGCATTGCCGTTTATTTTGGTAAGATGCAGAACTGTACAAAATGCTGCATTTTACCTTAGGAGTAAGGCTTCGTTTGAGATGATTTAAACTATTTTTTGGCATAAAATTTTAATTTTTATAACAATAAACTGGTTTAAGAAGCAGTAAAAAAGCTGTTCTAAATGAAGCCTAAATCTCGATTGTATTATTAACTAAGATGTTTTCTAAGAAAATTAGAGAGAAAAACAAGGAAGACTGATCGAATTGAGTATTTGCACAAAAATTAATATAAGAATGATCTAACATATTGTGAGCAAATCAATCCTAGTACATTATTATTGAGGAGATTAAAATTGAATTTAGAAGGTTTAGCATTTTAAGCGTTGCGGTGCCTCTGCTCTTAGAAAATGATTTTGAACTTCATTTGTCTAAATAGATTCTCTATCTTGCGCATTAAGGATCTGTTTGGGATAATTTTCTTCCTACTTTAATTTTTAAGAATGAAATTATAACAATGTTTGGCTATTACTTTTTCGTTGTTCTTTAGATATTTTTGTATTGGGAAGCCGCTTTCATGGCATCTTAAAAAAAATTTATTTTACACAATAGTTTTGTATAATAACTTTTATAAAAGCTACAGCTATGCCAAATAGATTCTAAATGAGAATTTTATAAGTATTTTTTAATTAAAAACATGTATATTGGGCTGAGGAACATTGTCTAAATAGTTCATTGGTTCATCTCTAATGAGAATCTATTCAAAAAATTCATGCTCTTGGAACAGCCCTTGATCAATATCCTCTTTAAGTGAGATCAAAAAGATTTATTGAATTAGAAATTTTTGTATTAAAAAATTACTTTAGAAAGCAATAAGAAAGTTATTCCTATTGAAACTTAAAATAAGTGTGATGCAAAGGTTTTTTTCTCGTAAAGGGACAGAGGATATATGTCACCAAATGGTCCAGAGGCGAATCAGAACGTGCCACATCATCCGAAACCGAGCAGTACACAACAAAAAATGTCGTAGCACATTCTCATTTGTCTTTAGATGCCGTTCGGTGACTGCACATAATAATTTTTTCGGAAGGTGAAGGGCTGCTGTGTAGGGTACAATGTGATTGAAATTGTAAAGACTATAAATGAAGATTTTGTCTATTCACATAAAATTTAATATAACAGAATCTAACAAACATTTCCTGAAATAGAGAAAGGAAAAAGTGAAATAATTGATACGATCAACTTTTGAATAAAGTCTCAAAGGATATCAAAGGATAAGTGTAACTATCTAAAATTACTTTTTATTTAAAAATAAAAATAAAAAATATATTTGATTTGCACTTCAAAGTTAATTTAATTTTTAGAAAGTAAATCATGCTATTAAAAATATATTTAAAAGAATTTTTTAGTTATTTTCATTATTTTGAAAATAATATTCAATAAAATAAAAATAACTCTTTTTTATTTTTTTTTTTCAATAAAAATCTCTAATTTATATACAAAATATTTTTTTTATTTCATATTAATATATAAATAAAATAAAATAAAAAAAAATGTGATCCCAAACAGCTCCTAAATTCTTAAGAGAATATCATCTAATTTCTCTAAGAGGCCTCTTTTTTTTTTTTTTTTAATTTTAAAGAGCAAATCACATGTTCAATGTTGGGTAACATAGTAAGCTTTGCTAATGAGTTTATGGTCATAATTTTGCCATTTTAATTCATTATCAAATTCAAAACGTTTTCTTTACTCCCAAACAGTCTTCATTTATTTTTTATTATTAATTTTCAGTCAAAATTTTATACAAAATGCGCTATAGGTCACAATTTTTATCCTATTTTCTGGCAGCTTTTCCTTTCATAAGAGAGGAATAATTATGTGAAAAGTTAAGTTTGGTGTTTCAAAGTTGACAATTTTACTGAATTTTAATTTGATAATTATGTATAGTATCAAGGATGGTTTTCATTTTAAAAAAAATGCAAAGAAATGCTAAAAAATTTCGTTCGAATCAAAATATTACATTGAATCATGAATTATTTTATTAATTAGGTTGCGATAAAAATTGATTCGAATAAAATTTAGATTTCGTTTAGAACAACTTTCTTACTACTTCTTGAAGCAGCTATCTACTACAAAAACTAAAAATTTTGTACTAAAAACTGATTTAAGTAGTAGTAAGAAAGCCATGCCAAACAAAACCTTAACCTTTGTTCGATCAAGATTGGAAATATATGAGATAAAAATTTTGATCCAATGCTTGAATATAACATAATCATTCATTAAAAAAAATTAAAAAAATAACATAATCATTTATATTCGATATTAGACAAAAAATTTATAAAATAGTTGAATTGCAGGCTAAAATAAGTTTTGTTCGATGTTTGAATAATAGTCGAACTTGTTAATGAATTGAGTATGCACAATAACTATAATAAAAGTGTCAATTTCGGGTCATGTGTCGGGTTCGGGTTGAACCTAAAAATAACACGACACTATTCGGGTCAACTCGGACATGACCCATTTTAGGATATGGGTCAGTTCTTCGGACCCATATCCACTGCACGGCCTGCAAACACGACAAACAGCAGGTTAGCACAACGGGCAACGGGGACGCGACATGACGCCTAATGGCTGATGTGGGACATCAGTGAGGGGACACGACATGACGTGGGTGTCTCTCCTTAGGACCTCACTCGGGCAGGCAGGTCAACGCAGCGGGCAAGCTAGTTAACTCAGGCAGCGCGGGTCATTTTCGGGTTTTTAGGTCAACCCGAACCTGACCCGGTTTTACAGACGGGCTGAAATCTCGAACCCGAACCCGAACCTGACCTCGAACCCGAAATTTTCGAGTTAAGTTCAAGTTAGGTTTTCGGATCGTGTCAAATATTGACCACTCCTAATGATAGCACATGGTCCACTGCATTTATTGATAGACCTTCGGAAGAAGACAAGAACCTGCAAGAGAGCAAATTGGGGCCTTGCCAATGCAACTTGGTTCAGTAGCTATCCTTATGTTTCAATCATCAATGTATAAATAAATATAGAGACAACTTGATGTCAAGCTTTTCAACCCATGCCACAACCACCTTTCAATATTGAAACCTACTCAATGCTGCCATTTTCATGGCCTCATAACTGGAAGTAAACCTTCATTGTTCTCATGCATCTCAAAAGAAAAAAAGCTATCGCAGCATATCAATTAGCTTATACAAGATTTCATACAAGTTCATTCCAAAATTTCTACTGTTAAGGACTGAAGCTTCTCGACTCTACAATGTTCTCATGCAAAGCATTTTCTTTCATTCAAACAAAAGTTAGCGAAGATGAAAGAAATCAAGTTTCTTGCAAGACTGAATTGCACAAAACCATCACTAGTTCATAGGAAAATACAAAAGATGATACAAATAAAAGCCCTAAAGAGGAAAAGACTAAGCTGCTTTGCTACATGGGGAGTTTTACAAGAGAATATGCAAGAAACCCAAATATTCAAATGTAGCTGGCCTTAGATGAAGCAACAATATGTGATACCTTCAATTTCTTGGGGAAGCTTAACCTTGACCATACTCTCCGGAGTATTATTATTATTAAGAGCTATCTACAAAGTGTTGTGTTGTTTTCAATTGGAAGCAGCTTTGGAGGTATCTTTGCATGATCTATTGTATTTCATGTGGCTCTTCACCAGCTGACCAGATGCAAGGGCTGACATGAGAGAGAGCTCACCAGCAAGCACTGAGCCTGCAACAATGGTAGCAAGAAGCCTGGCGTTGGCCCCAGGAGACTCCATGCATGCACCCTTCACTCCAAGGAGATCAAGGCAAGCAGATTGGGATGCCAATTGGGTCCCACCACCAACAGTGCCTACCTGTAAATTATAACAAAAAAGCATAAAGTTTGAGCTAGCAGATACCAACAACAACTAAAATTAATAAAAAATACCACCAATTTTTTGTTTTGTGAGAACTGCTGAAGAAATATGCCGACATTTGAATTTAGTACGGGGACCAACGAAGTTAGGATTCTTAAAGATGCTTTAGTATATGCTGAGAAAAAATGGACTTTTTTTTTTCTTTTTTTTTTACGGATCCGGTTTCTAGAGGGCAAATTCTTTAGATCTTCTTCATGGAGCGACGAATTCATGGGCCGAGCTGGATTTGAACTAGCGTAAACATCTCGCCAACGAATTTACAGTCCGTCACCATTATTAACCACTCGAGCATCGACCCAGGAAGAATGAATTCTAGATTTCTTGATAATCCAAGACCAATTTCCTTTCATAGTTCACTACCCCCAGGGGAAGTCAAATTCCCGTTGCCTCCTTGAAAGAGATATGTCCTAAACCACTAGACGATGAAGGCATACCCACCCCGACTGTGATCATGCTATGACAATAGTATGAGTAATTTTTTGGAATTGTCAATATATTCACGTAGAGTCAAAACTGTTATGAGAATTTCAGAAGACAGCAAAGATAACTTTGGTAGTATTCTGAGAAGTTGCAATGGCCGTGATCAAAGAAAGGTAGCTTTTAACAAAATATTGGTCACACGTTTACAGTTGGCATATGGAGCAATATTGAAGTGTGATTTGCTCTACAAAATTGTCCTAAAGGTGTTGAGCTACTCAAAAGAGTTCAATCCATATTATCTATTTGAATTAGATAAATATTAGTAGCCAAGCTTCTAAACCATACCACAAGACTGCGGAACATTGAATACTATTAATATAAACATTTCATGGATGTTGGTGTTTATTTGCTATAGCCAGTAAACAATAAAATGTGTCTTAAAATAAGTTCAGATTTATAATAACTATTCTGGCGCATTTGGCAAAGAAGTCAATAGCTTAATCATTTAACAATTTGAACTTTGGAAGGGCATGCCGATTTTCAATGAAAAAAAAAAGATAGTAAGAAATAATAAGCTTCTAAAAACCAAGGAAGGGCAAAAGATTGTAATCATGAAGAGGCCCTTAGAAGGATGATTACCTCAATGGATGGCATAGTAATAGAAATATGAAGATCTTTCCCATCATTCACTGCTTCCATCATGGTGATGCAGTGAGAACTCTCCACATTCTGGGCAGGATCTTGTCCTGTGGCAATGAAGATGGCTGATACTATGTTGCTGGCATGAGCATTGAATCCTCCAAGGGCTCCTGCTATAGCTGAACCAGCGAGGTTTTTGATTGTATTCACCTCTACAAGTGCAGACACAGACGTCTTCAGAACCTTCTTGACAACTTCCTCTTTGATGACTGCCTCACAGACCACAGATTTTCCCCTTCCCAATATCCAATTAACAGCAGATGGCTTCTTATCCGAACAAAAGTTACCTTGTACGTAAGTAATACATCTAAGCAAAATTAGGCAGGTATCACAGGCATTCAGTAATCCTAATGAAAGATTTATTCATGTTTGGGTAATAATATTCAACATAACGTTGAAGTTGCATATCCATTGCAAGTCAAACATATCAATTAAACAATTGTGTACCATAAGAATTAAAGAAAATTATTCTCTAATTTCAAAATGCCTCAACCAAATCCTCACATAAAATAGAATAGGCAGTATAAGGTTAGCAAGCCAAGAAAACTCATATGCAAATGATAGTTTGATCATGAGATCAAATATCATTATTACAAACACAGGTAAGGGAAAACAAAACAGTTTCAAATCAGAGACTTTAAAGTACACAGCAATAGCAACCATCTCAGAAGACATTGGCAGTAGAATGAAATGAACAAAGGATGCACACGCATCATCAAGCCATTAAACTGTTCCTTTTCAACTTTCTATATTGGTAGCATCATATGAATTTAAGAATGAAAGTTATTTATATATATGATTTTAGGACTATTAGGTATCCAATTTGCAAACCAATTTTATCACTATTTTCTACATAAAATAAGCTATTTTATAGATATTTTTCTATAATTTTTAAAGCCCCAAAAGAATTTATATGAATTTTATATTAAAAACTAGATAATGATATAATTATATTGATATTTTATTAATAGTTTAATATAAATATCTAATTGCACTTAAGAGTCTTCATTAAAAGTTTTTTATTTCGTTTTTTCCCTATCAAAGAAATAGAAACCCAAAATAAAAAAGAAAGGAGATAGAAAATAAAAAAACCTAGATTTGAAGGCCATAGAGCAATTTTCGTCCGTCGACCTAGTTTGAAAACTTGCTTGTCTCGCTGCAAGGAATCATTACTCTATTTCTGGTCATATGATTTTAGGAGCGTCAGGTGTCCTAAAATTATAAATCATTTTGAGGATCCTAGAGCTCTTCCATTACCCTATATATACAAAAAGTCAAAAACATAAGATTTTTATGTGAAAAACTCATAAGATTTAGACAATTGCCACTTATTAAAATTTTGATTTGCAATTAGTCGTCATTCCCCAAAATTAAAAACAATTTCAGTACCATGTAAGAATCTAAACTATGGAAACTATCCCTTGTTGTAGTGCGAAGCAAATCCAGACGCAATGTCATATAGGGCGATCGAAGGCAACGACTAACGATCCCTCTAAAAATGGCTGTGTTTGGAGAATCCAAAAGCTCTAGGAGGAAAAACTTGGGATCCCCAAGATAAAGAGTTCGAGAAGAATCAAAGAATACAATGATGCGAAATATGGGAATACCATAGTGGAGAATCCAAGAATAGTAAAGTAGAGAAATACTAGAGTAAACAATCTGGGAAAGCTAAGTCGGACAAATGCATTAGGCAGGCAACTGAAAGATTTGTGATCAACAAACGGACAACAAGGCTTCATAAAGCAATCAGAGCTTTGAAATTTTCTATAATCTCTGGAGTTCAAAATATGGAAAATGAAGAAAACTTAAGTCTATACATAAATTTGGAGAGGAGTATCAGGTACTTATCCAGAATTATACCAGAATATTCTCTACTTTAATCCATAACAGGCACATCTATGTGTGTGCCAACTAGTTCAATTGGTAAGGGTCTTGAAAGTTGTTACCAAGTTCTTGAGTACGAATATTATCTAGAATAATCCAATCATCCAAACTTTAGGGTGGAAAAAAAAGGGCTCACTAGATCAAGCTCTTCACCAATCAGATAGTGATTGCACTTCCCATGCTTGACTCAACCAAGCCAGGGTCAAATCAAATGACCAACAACAATGGTGGTTGCCAACAACAAAATCATAGATTAGTGAACTTATATAAGATTTCAAAGATCTCAATGCAATGAACCAAATAGAGTTAACAGATGACAATTCCAATAGTTAAATTTCAAAGATCTCGATGCCCTCTATGCACTCAAAGGATCGGCCTTTCCCCTTATCCATTCAAACAATCGCCTCTAATATTACAGAGCACCCATAGAGGTGGCCTTTGCGCTTGTCCTATAGACAATTAACTAGAACATTCATTGTACAAAAAGAAAGGGTGGGGGCAGTTTGAGCACCTTGATCAAATTAATCCTGCCCCTCATAGGCATGTTCAAGTGGTTCAAAGCCTAAATAATGTTTGAATTTTGATGATTTTGATGTCAATGGAATCATCATGGAAAGATTTTCATTTTGATTATATATCTATAATAATTAGAGCTCAATCTAATTCGATGAATAATTTTTGAAGTTTTAATTTTCTGTTCAATCCTCTAAGTGCATTAGAATTCAAAATTTTGTGCCAAGATTTGTGCTTGATTAGATGAATTTTTTTATAACACGTTTGCTAGATATTTTTGGATCATACAAAATTGCAAATAAAAAAATACTATCTTTAAAACATGCATTGTGAAATTAGAACCCAATGAATACTTCAAAGCATGACCACTCTGTGAATGCAACGTGACCCTTAAGGTAGTGAACTCATCAATCACAAATTTATTTGTTAGGAAGCTTTGATCTTTGGCATGTATTCAAAATGGAAAATTCCACAAAATTTTGAATAAGAATTCTCTTCATATGCTCTAAAACTAATTTTAGAGAATTCTTTGTGGCTTGAAAATGCCAAAAATTGATACTAAGAGATTCTAAAGCCCATAAATCATATAATAGAAAATAAAGGTATAGATTTATTTATAATTTTTTTGTTTGCTAAATTATTATCATTTTTGCTTACTTTTTTTAATTTTAATATTTTATTTTCAGAAAATAAACAAAACCTATTTTACCTTAAAATAAATCTCTTTGTTAGCATGTTGTGGCAAAACAAATCCAAAATATAAACCCCAAAAATATCAATAAATCCTCAAAAAGTTTTGAGTTTTATGCAACAAAAATTATAAACTACCTTTGCAGTAAAAAAAAAACTCCTCTTGAGGGTCTATTTTCAAGGTGAACAATATCATGGAAAAAGCATCGATTATGTAAGAGTTTAACAAGCACAATTAGTGTTGTGTCTAGATATTCTACCTTTGCACTAAGAAAACATGAAGTTACCTTAGAGAAACACATTTGTAAAATGGAGGAGGAATAATCACATCTAGTTTAGAAGTTCTAATCAAGAGACAAAATTAACCTCGAAAAAATAAGATTGGGAATGAAAGGTCAAGGCAAAGCCCGATCTCAGTAGGGCTTATATTAAATTTCACAACTTCTCATTCATGATCAATTTTTCTTCCTTATTTTCCTTGGATATATTCATTGCATACTCATACGTTCTCCCTCATGTGAACTTTTACTATAAATTCCTTCAACGTGAAATTCTATTGGGTTGAGTTGTGCAAAACTTTTCTTCCTGTCAATTTCTATGCTAAAATTCAACCTTAATGAATTTTTTTGGTCAAATCAAATAGCAAAGAATTGCTAAATATTTTTGGTTGTTGCCCACTTTAGAGATCTTGAATTTTTTGTTGTTATTTGGTCAGTGAAGCTTGCTATAAAATAATTTTTAGTGAATATATTTTTTCTTGGTTTCTAACTTCTTAAAATTAATGAAACTTCTTTGATAATTGAAAAATTTTCAGATTCTCTACAAAAAATTTGCAAAACTTCTCCAAGTATTTCTTTTTTAAAATCATTTAGAAGTATCAATTGTTCTAAAATTTCAACACTGTGTAACCTTTGTAAAAAATTCTAGAACAGGGTCAAAATAACAAGTTTTTTGCCGAATCAAATAGTGTTATCGAGAAGACCTTATATACTTTCTATTTCGAAAGTTGATTGATTTTCTTGGTTAAATATATTTTCTAAAGTCTCATTGCTAGTCATTAGGAATGATTGGAGCTAATCCAAAAAGTGGAAAAAAATGCTTATATTCAAAACACAAGTGGCAGATAATGACATAAGAGGTGAAGATGCATGAAGAACTGATGATGTCCTTGACTGTAGAACAAAAGGTCAAGTTGTTTGATGAGTATCAAGTGATGTCGTCTATCAGGGAACGGCGACCAAAGTTGTTTTTCTAATGTAGTTTTCATAGTTGTCAATCCTTAAAAGTGCATAATTTTTCCTATGTTGTTAAACATCATTTTAAAGTCCCATGCTTCCGTAAAACTTTATTAGATCAATAAAATTATTATTTCTCAATCTTACCGAGAAATGTGAGCTAGCTCAATTTATAGTGACATTTCTTAAAGTGTATCAATTCATATCAGCCATGGATTTGCCCCTAAGAAAGAATAACTCCTATGGATGTCTATTGCATACTAATTCTCAGGCACCAAACCATTCAATCCTTGAGCAAACTAAGCAATGAAGAGAAAAATAATGTGGAGAAAAAACTTGTCGAAGCCTTGGTAGTAGATCGGGCATTCAACTTGGATTGTCACTAAAAGGTACACCATGTGAGCATCCCTCGAGGTTGTATTTGAAGAGTTAAAGGTTGGATCCTAAAAATAGCTCCTTACTTACATACTTGTAGGAGAATTAGTGTAAACATGGAGAGTAGCAAATAAGCTTTGAACTTGTTAAACCCTCGTGTGGCTGCCATTTAAGGTATTTCTTCTTGAGAATGTAATAAAAATGTTTAAGAGGTGTGTGAAACTAGGAGTTTGAATGTTCTCTATGACTATCAATTAGCTTACTAAAAAGGCTTAGTATAGTATGGAAAAGTTTGAATTAATCTCGCAAGGGATTTTGATAATGCCAAGATTGTTAGTTAAAGCCTCATTCAACGATAATAATCCGTCATGGATGAAATAATGTTAAATCCACCAAACATTTTAACCATAGCCATCGCTCAGGTTTGTTAGTTACAGCCTTTCTCGATAACTATAATTCTTAAAGCCTTTCTCAATAACTATAATTTATTATAAACAAGAGGTTGAATTCAACAAGGATTTGATTAATCCTTCCCAAAATGCAATATAGACACATACAACCTATACTTAAGGTTGTGGAGATCATGTTCACCTCGAATTGTGACCTCAACCTTTTAAAAACATGTTCATAACACTATCCAAGGATGAGGGATTTAAATGAAGATTGTATATGTTATATAGTATTAGTGAGAGGTTTTTTTAATTACAAATTATCTCAATAAGCATATTACAAGCAGTAATGAAAAATTCTACAACACGTATAGGAAACAAGAATATTGACTCTAAAATAAAAGATAATCTAACTCAAAACTTGAGGATTCAATGCTAGGAAAGACTATGGGCAATAATGTATAGGCGAGCTTAGGATAGCTTAGTTTGAATGTATCGCGCATCAAGTTTGATAAGGAGCTTGGTCAGGATGATCAAGTATGCATCCTTCTTTTATATGGATAAGCAATTAGAAGAATCTTCTTCTTTAGATATCATATTTGTTGACATTGATGGTCATCACCTAAATTTGCAAATGTAACACGAGCGGTAAGGGATTTGTTGCCCTGACCATTCCTTCATTGGCAAGCCTAGGTCATGACTTTAATTATAACAGACATGCAATAGCTTCAAAGATAATTTACAAAGATTTGCTAAAGTTAACTATAGGCGAATTCGGTCTTAACTTTAACAGATGACATGAGTGATAACATGTAGTGTGGTACATTTAATTCTTACTAAATGATTGCCAAAAAGCCCTAGAGAGATCCAATAAACTAGTTGAAGTTAAGGAAAAAAAAAAAAACTAGTTGAAGTTTCTCCCTGATTAGCCAATCAAACAAAGGTAGACTAAAAGAGAACATCAATGGAGCTTCTACTATCGATGAGATCCCAACACAATATGTCAATTACCCCACCACCAAACTAATGCTTTGCACATACTATTATGGTTTTCACCCTCTAGTTGGTCATTCTTAAAGTTATAATTCAAATCATGGAGGAACTAACCAAAATAGTCTTGTTTGGTAATCTTTTCATCTTTTCCTTAGCTTATGGAAGGCTTTTGTGGTGTATCCATGACCATGATGAACTCATAATATTGACTCCAATTTCTTGAGTTTGCTTTAGCATTTTGTGCCACTTTAACAAGTTCATCATTCTGCAATGCCAACAAAACAATAAATTGAGAGGTATTAAGAGGCATACACTCCCATTCATGTTGTTACTTCTTATGGCTGCTAGTGAGGGAGTTCTTGCTCTTTAGGTTGTCCATTGGATATAAATTGTTGAATTGATCTCCCTTGGTGATCCTTTCTTTTGCTTGAGCTTTGAGGGAACCATTGATGACGTGCATAGATAACCTCATCAACCATGGTCTAGGCTTCAACCCCATTAATGAGTTCTGCATAAGTATGCAATCACTCACATCAGAGTTGACCAAAAAGGGTTAAGATGAAATCCTCCGTAGAGACATATGGTAGGAGCTCAGGGCTAACTCATGGGATTTGATGAGTATCATCGATGAATCTCAAGAACCCTCATTTTAGCAAAACATAGAAAGAACAAGGAGTCTTTCATAATCCTCCTATTAGATATGAGCTAGTCAATGAGTAGCCTAGCCAACTAAGCAAAGTCCTTGATAAATCTTGAAGAGAGAAGAACTGAACCATATATGGACTTCTCTCTTGAGCATGGTTGGAAAGACCTCATATATAAGTGAATCAAACACAAATTGTATGTACGCTATTGTCTTGTAGCGTCCATTGTATTCATGAGGATCATAAGAGCCATTGTAGAGGCCAATGGTAAGCAATTTTAACCCCACAATAATAAGAAGGCAAAGAAAAGCATGGATAAGGGGCAACAACTCATGAAATTCATGGAAAAAAAAGTTTAAAATTTGCCCCCGAAAGTACCCCTTTTGGACTAGATGTCAAATCATAGAGGGCATTGCAAGAAACATTATTAAGTCAGAGGTAAATTTAACACTATTACTAGTGGATTGCAAGCTAATTGGGTTGCGCAAAGATGATGACTCAAATTGATAGTATCAAAGAAGTCTCTGAAAAGTAATAGTGGACTTTTTCCTAATAATGGCAAGTCTCTCATGGCCACTTTCGGGCTAATGACTATGCACAACTAGTTTTATGGAATATATGCCCAATTGGATTATTTATGATGGACCTAATTGATAGGTACTACGTAGGAGATGCATGATCTCATTTAGGATTCTTACATGTGAAACACATGGTTATGCAAAGACAAGCTAGAAGTTCATTTATCAACAAGACTTTTTACTAGTTAGGATGAACAAAAGTCATGTTGTGATGCCCTGCTCAAGGAAGGGTTTCTTAATTGGTAGAAATTGCAGAAAGATGTCCCAATATTATAGATGTTGCTCTTGTTTGTCATGTAAAACAGATAAAAAAAATTCTAGAACCCAAACAACAGTATTTTTTTTTAGTTATTAGGTGAGATGCATTCCATTAACAACACAACATTGTTGCATGTGAAAGATCGTGTTGATAGAGGGGCTGAGATTAAGCGCCTTCACTTCAAATGATAACTCTCATACAATAAAAAAAGCACAAAATACATAATTTTTTGGATGACCCATAGAAGTTAAAAACCATAAGGCCAAACCCAATCAAAGGATTTCCACTAATTAAATTTTGGAATTGAAATTGACCAACATTCCTTAAAATTAGAGAAGGTGCTAGTAAAATATAGAAAGCTTGAATGAAAAATGACCCTTGTTACTATGGGGTGACTAATCCGAAGGGCATTAGTGTAAACAACTATGAAGGGCAAGGGCAGTTGAAATAGTTCATCTAAATGGAGGGGGATTGAGCATCTTGAGTTGGAGAAAAAAAAAACACCTTGTTAGATGATTGGATTCGACAATTGACCATAATAGACGAGAATGCAAAAATGGTTGATTGGAAGCTTCAATAAATAGCCAAGGTTTTGGAATCAATATGAACTCAAGAGTTTTAAAACATGAAAAATGAGATGAATTAATACTTATTTATATATTTTTGTAAGCTTTTTTGATAATTATCACTGATTATATTAAAATATTCTTATTTCTTTTAATAATAGATACACTATGTTTACAACCTCTCTAATTAAAAGTGATTGGGTGATCCCATGCTTGAGATGGTTTGATCAACATGGTTGGGTCAAAAGATCAAAATAGGAAAATAATCGTTGATACATGTTAATGGTCTACCGTTAGTGCGACAACAATCATAAAAAATGTATTATCCTTTTCAATAAATTTAATAACTTATTTGGAATTCTTGGCCCCAAGAACTGATGAGGACATTGACGATCTACGGCTACGATCGTGTCTATTTAATTTTTTGATATATTTTATGTATTAAATTTGTTTGTTCTTTTTCCCTTTCCACCCTCACTTGAGGGCTTTATCTTATGTATGCCCTAGGGGCAATTGTGTCTTTTTATTTCCTTTGTTGTATGTGGCTATTTAAGTCTTTTCCCTCCTCTTAGAGTGGGCAATGATGATAATGAATGAAAATTCCAACTTTTGTTTGCTAGATCTCTTTGTGAGTTCTTGAGAGGAGAAACTCTAGGAGAGTGCCAAGCATCACCCATTAGCTGACGGTGGATTCCGGGACTCGCGGTTTGTAACCTTTGTTTTTTTATTCCTTTGTCTGTATCCCCTTCTTTTCCTACTTCCATCTCCGGCAACCATCGCCAAGCCTACCAAAACCACCGGATTATCCTCCCTCCACCTTCCCACTGTCGGCCTCCTCCACCCAAAGCCCATAGCTGCCGGTCCACTCTAAATCCACCTCCCTGTCTCTAGCCGGCTGCCCCCTTATTCCCCACCCCGAAACCTCCCAGCCGCCTATTCCCACCATCCCGCGCCCACCTAGTTCCGGCCAGCCCTCTCCACTGCCTAGCTCCACCGTCCAGACCATCTTTCTCCCACTAAACCGCCATTCCTTCCCCCCCATGTTCTCCCCCTCCTCCTGAATGATGAATTAATTTATCATTAATACTTGCCTAAAATAGCTTAAGTGATTTGAGAAATTAATCTCAACAATTTGAAATTCAAATTTTGAATTTCAAATAGTTTCCTAAATTATAAAGCCATATTAGGCAAGTCTTGAATCTAATCCCAATTTAATTTTAAATTGGGTTGGAATGATTTATCTCATCCCAAACTCCACTTCCTTCTAAACCCCTTCCTTCCTAATTTAGATTATTTTAATTTAGAAAGAAATTCGAATTCAAATTAATCAAGTTTGAATTTCAAATCTTTCATAATTAATTACACCATATTTGGAAACCCCCTTCATTCAATCAATTAATCAATCCTGAAATTAATTGATTGCTCCATAACTCACATGCATTGAACCTAGACACAATTTCCCCTCCTCTCTCTTTATGGTCAGCCCCTCTTCCCCTCTTGCTTAATTATTTCCTTCCTTATTGAAGACTTCAATTAGGGAAATAATTAAACACCCCATTGCCCTTCCCCTCCTCTCTTATTTGAATTTCAAGATTCAAATCCCTAACTAAGATAAATCTGAAAATAACTTCAGATTTTTCCCTCCACCACAAGCCACAAAATCTGAGACTATGTTCAGATTTCCTTTTCTGGAAAGCCACCCCCTAATCCTACTCTTCCCTAAACCATGGCCTAGGAAGGAATTTTCTATCCAACCTCTGTTCATCCACGAGGAGCTGTCCAGAGAACTACAGCAAGTTCCTTTGCTGTCCCAAAGTTCAGGATCTCAATTTTTGGCTGTCCAGAAGAAATTCAAGCCAGCTTCCCTTGCTGCCCAACAGTCCAGCAACTTCCGTTTGCTGTCCGAGAGTCTTCACACAGCTATCGGCTTCTTCATATTCGAAAAATTCTGACGGTGGTGAGCTAATCCTCTAAATCATTTATCTTCCTAGTCGTCTTCGATTGTGGTTTTAATTTGATCCACTAGGACTGTGTTAATTCTCTCCGCTAAAGTCTAATATATTAGAGAGTTGAGTGAGGGATATCTCTTAGTGACTAATCTCATTGTTAATTTAGGGATTATCGTTGAAAACCAACCTCGTATACAATGTTAGATTAATTGATTGTTTTACGATCTTAACTCCTATGCATATGATTTAGCCTAAGTTTGTTTCATCACCTTATTGTCTTATCTTAGCGTTTAAATCAGCATAAGTTTTATTTAATATTGTTCTTGAAAAATTAAGCATGCAAATTTCCGTAAGCAACTCATCTTCACATGTATGTTTCACATCAAGAACCCAACAAAATATAAAATACAATTCTAGCAATCAAATTGATGAAAAATAATTTTGGATTTAGGGATCAAACTTAAAGTTTGTGAAGAACAACAATAATATGAAACATCTTGAGATCAAAATAAAGATCATATCGAGAGAATCCAATGTCACAAATAACTCATGAATCAAAGCCTGGTAGAAGCAACAATAATTTTAGGAAGGAATAAGGATCAAAGTTAGGAAACCCTGAAAATAACAATGATTCTCCTTTTTAATTGAAATATTTTTCCCTAGAATAGTAATCCAACATTGTTGATAATTCATTGATTGGAGAATGTAAATCTCATAGAACATTTACAAAGTTCAAATCAAGGTGAATGAGTTGGACCAAATTTAATATAAAATCAAGATGAACACCACCAAGCTCCTTGAAATGAGAATGGGATGAACCGAAGATCAATTTAATGAATGCCTTGGTCATTGCATCAATGGCGCCAACCGTCACCTTTAACCCACAAAAAATCAACCCTAGGGCCGATCATGTGAAGGGGATTAATTATGCACCCTCTGGGTCAGTCCAATACAACTGATGAGGACATCAGAGCATGAATCATAAGTCAGAGGCGTAGCCTTCCATCTACGGCCATGATCGAGTCGTTGTAGTTTTGAGTCATTTTCATGTATTTGTCGTTTGTTACGTTATTTGTCTTTTATTATTTATGTCTTAATTGTTTTCCGTTTTACCCCTTACTTAAGGGAGGTCGTATGTAACCCTAAGGGCATTGTCGTCTTCTTATTTTGAGTTCTTTTTATAAGAGGCTATTTATAGCCCTCATGTTGCTCTTCCAAGGTTAATGAATGAATGATCATTATGAGAAGTTTCTTGCACTTGTGTGTTTTGAGAGCGTTTGAGAGTTCTTGGAGAGAACTTTGGAGAAATTCCTAGGAGAGGAAACTCGGATCACCCACCAACCTTGGAGACGGTCGGGTTCGTGGTTCTTCTTCTTCTTTATCTAATTTTTCCTTTTCTTCGTCACCTAGCCGCCGGCCTACGATCCTCCCCAAAACCCCAAGTCGCTGGCCACCTAATCCCCGACCACCCCCTTCGGTTTCTCCCTAACACCACCCAACCGTCGGCCACCATACCCACCCCTCCTAGCTTTTCCCCTCATCTTGAATTATTGCCTATTTTAGATTGATATAATTTGGGGCATATTTGAATTCAAATTCCTCTAGTTTGAAATTTAAAATCTTTCATAAATTACTAAACCTATCTTAGGAAAGTTTCCTAAATTAAACCCTATTTGAATCTCAAATCAATTAGAATTTAATTACAACTTTCCTAATTCCTAAGTTTTAAAACAGCAATTCAAATCTCCCCCATAAATCCCTTCAAGCCCATCATGCCGCCGGCCCTATCCCTCCTCCTCTCTTCCTTCCTTGCTCACATTGATTTTGTTTCCTAATTTGGGATTTGGCAATTTTAGGTAACTCAAGACTTTTCCAAAATTTAAATTTATTTGAATTTGAAAAGTTGCCTAAAATATCTTTACTATTTTTGGAAACTTTCCAAACCCTTGTCTTTTGAATTTAAATTAATTTAGGATGAAATATCTCATCCTAAATTTGAGTCCTTAATTTAAGGAGACATTAAAAGCTCCCTTAATCATCCTCCCAAGCCTTGGATGCCGCCGGCTCCTATAGGGGAAAATTTAAGAATTGTTTCCTAAAACCCAATCCTCACTTTGGAAACAATTCAAAATCTCCCCTCCTCCCTTTGGCCAAATTCTCCCTAGCCCCAGCTATTTAATTTATTTCCCATAAAGGAACTTGATGTAAATCAATGTAGGAATTGCGATTGGAAATTAAAAATGAAAATTATTCAAAGCGTTGTCAAAACAAAATTTATTACCAACAAAATAAAGGATTAAATCGCTCTAGGTCATTAACTTGCTTAGGCGAAGACTTGCTTTGAGATAACCAAACAATTCATAACATTCAAAGATAAAAAGAAATAATTAAATGCTCGTCACAAAAATCCCACAATTAATAATAAAGAAGTTCACCTTGAGTACCCTTTCTCTCTCTCTCTCTCTCATTCACTCTTGGGCTTTAGCGGAGGAGAAGAGCCATGCGACGATGAGGAGCACCACTACGATGAAGGCGACGAAAGACTTTGTTACCGGAGAGGTATTCACCGGAGAAGGTGGTGGCGGATGGCGTCCAATGATCGTCCAAGTGTAACCACGAAATTGTCGGTCGAAAATACTTGCGAGGATCGGGACGACTCGCTCCAAGTACTCTTCGATTGTGGCGTCGTCTTCAAATCCTACGTCGAAGCAAGGAGAGCGTAGGATATCAATGCTCCCGTCGGCGTGGAAAACTAATCCCCACTCAAGCTCCGGATCCGCCATTCAACATCGAGGATGGGCGGGGAGATGACAAGGGGACGTTGGTTGGGCTGTGAGCTAGAGAAGACAAGGGGAAAATCTGAATTTGAATTTCAGATTTTGTCTTGGGTTGGAGGGAGAGATTAATTGCTATGAAACCTCCCAAAATTTGAATTAGGAGGGGCGGGTATTAGGGGAGAATTAAGAGGGGGATTAATGGTTGCTTATGTGGCAAGTAGAGAGAGAATACTAGGTAGGGGGGGGGGGGGGGCGGCCAAGCAAGAAGGAAAGGGAGGGATTTGATTAAGTAGTGGGGCCCATGGGATTAATTAAAACCTAATTTGAATTTCAGGTTTTAATCAATTAAAAGGAATTCAAAATTTGAAAACAAAACTGATGAGATTTCATTTAATCTTTCCCTAAATATAAGGCGTTAATTTAGGAAGGAATAATGAGGGAATTAATGCCAAGAATTTGAATTTTCCTGAGCTAGGCGGCGGGATTTCCTGGACAGAGGGGGGGACGGGCTGAGGGGTTCGGTGGTCTGGCTGGAGCGGTCGGCTGGCACAGCGGGTGGCAGGGGCGCGGGTGAGGGAGTTCGGGCGGAACAGGGAGAGGAATTTCGGGATTTGGCTGCAGGGGAAGAAACGGACGTCTGGAGAAATGGGTAGGGAAGAAAAACAGTGAACTTACAAGGAAAACCAAGAGCTCGCCGGGGCGGGCTGTTGGGTATTGCGGGCGGAGCCTCACCTAGGTCTCCTCTCTCTTTTCTCTCAAGCTCTCAAGCAAGAAGACAAAAGAAAATTTCAGAAAAATTTCATTAATCAAACATTAGCTCATACAATAAGAGGAGATCCCTTTATAAAGGTCTCAAAGCATGAAAGTAAAAGACTCACATGCCCATTGGGCTACAACAAACACTACGCCTTCATAAGGGCGAAATAGTCACTAGTGCATAAAATAAAAGATACATGAAATAAAATTACATAAAAATGACATGACAACATAAAAAATATAAACTCCCGATCGTAGCCGTCGATCTACGATTCCTTGCCGATAAACCTGCCTAAAATGTCTGTCGATGACCTCATCATTCTCCCCAGGTGGGAGAAAACTCGACCCCGTCGAGTGAGTAGCTCTAGAACTCTCGTACAACTCTAAGAGATCTGGGTCTAAGATCTGTAGCTCCTCTCGATCCATCCAAGTGTCCTCTATCGGTGGTGTCCCTCTCCAGTGCACTAGGTACCTTCGTCGTCCTCCTTCCTTCGTGGAAATGATCTCATCATCCAGTATGGTTTCTATTTTCTCCGCATTAGGTAAGTGGGGTAATTTGGGAAGTGGAGGTAGGCTAGGGATCTCACCAGGTGGGTTCACACAAGGCTCAATTGTAAGTGAATTGTGGGGGTTAAACTCTGGTCCCTCGAAGGCTACTAAATCTTCTATATTAAAAGTGGGATTGATGTTAAAACCTTCAGGGAGGTCCAGCACATAAGCATTACTGTTTATCTTGGAAATGATTTTAAAAGGTCCGGCGCTTCTCGCATGCAATTTCTTCGCGGATCCGGGAGGAAAACGCTCCGAACGGATTCGCACCATCACAGAGTCTCCGACTTCGAATTCTTTAAACCTTTTCTTTTGATCAGCAATTAATTTGTAACTGGCGTTGCTTTGTTCAATTTTTATTTTAATTTCTTTATGCAATTCCTGTAAGTGGGATGCAAATGCAGATGCTGACTCTAACACTCTAAACCTAGGACTCATGGGAACTAAGTCTATGGGTTGTCGGGGTAGGTATCCATACACGATTTCAGCAGGGCTCAGACCAGTGGTTCTATTGACAGAGTTGTTGTAAGAAAATTCAGCAATAGGAAGCTTGGAATCCCAATCTCGTATGTTCTCGCCTACCAAAGTCCTTAAAAGATTTCCTAGGCTTCTATTAACCACCTCGGTTTGCCCATCGGTTTGGGGGTGGAAGGCTGTAGAAAATTGGAGTTTAGTGTCCATTTTGTGCCATAGGGTTTTCCAAAAGTAGCTAGTAAACTTGACATCCCTATCGGAAACGATGGTCTTGGGTAATCCATGTAGTCTAACAACCTCATCAAAATAGAGTTTAGCAATACGGGAGGCGTCAAAAGTTTTATTGCAAGGGAGGAAATGGGCCATCTTAGAAAAACGATCAACGACTACGCAAATCGAATCATGCTTTCTTAAAGTCTTTGGTAGACCAAGAACAAAATCCATACTAACATCCTGCCATGGACAATTGGGTACGGGTAGAGGGGTGTAGAGCCCCGTATTCTGCTTGCGCTGCTTAGTGAGTTGGCAAGTGTGGCATCTCCTAAGAAGTCTACTAACGTCACGCTTTAAACTAGGCCAAAAGAATCGATTTTCTAAAGCAGCTATGGTTTTGGCTTGTTCAAAGTGACCTGCTAACCCTCCTGCATGTAATTCCCAAAAAAGGAATTCTCGTAGAGACGTTTTGGGAATACATAGCTTTTGTGATTTGAATAAATATCCATCTTCCAACACAAACTCCCCAACAATTCGTTCATCACCAGTGGTAAGCGCAGAATAGGTTTCTCTAAAATTGGGGCATTCAAGGTAGTCTTCTTTGAGTCGTTCGAAACCTATAACTTCAGTAGTCATCTCCATAGTAATCATCATTTGACGGCTTAAGGCATCAACAGCCTTATTTTCAGATCCTGCTTTATGTCTAATGGTATACGTGTACTCTTGCAGGAATTCAACCCAACGGCCATGCCGAGCATTTAGTTTCTTTTGGGAATTGATTAAGTAGTGGGGCCCATGGGATTAATTAAAACCTAATTTGAATTTCAGGTTTTAATCAATTAAAAAGAATTCAAAATTTGAAAACAAAACTGATGAGATTTCATTTAATCTTTCCCTAAATATAAGGCCTTAATTTAGGAAGGATTAATGAGGGAATTAATGACAAGAATTTGAATTTTCCTGGGCTAGGCGGCGGGATTTCCTGGACAGAGGGGGGGGACGGGCTGAGGGGTTCGGTGGTCTGACTGGAGCGGTCGGCTGGCACAGCGGGTGGCAGGGGCACGGGTGAGGAGTTCGGGCGGAACAGGGAGAGGAATTTCGGGATTTGGCTGCAGGGGAAGAAACGGACGTCTTGGAGAAATGGGTAGGGAAGAAAAACAGTGAACTTACAAGGAAAACCAAGAGCTCGCCGGGGCGGGCTGTTGGGTATTGCGGGCGGAGCCTCACCTAGGTCTCCTCTCTCTTTTCTCTCAAGCTCTCAAGCAAGAAGACAAGAAAATTTCAGAAAATTTCATTAATCAAACATTAGCTCATACAATAAGAGGAGACCCCTTTATAAAGGTCTCAAAGCATGAAAGTAAAAGACTCACATGCCCATTTGGGCTACAACAAACACATACGCCTTCATAAATGGAGAAATAGTCCCCACTAGTGCATAAAAATAAAGATACCTGAAAAAAATTACATAAAAAAATGACATGACAACATCAAAAATTATAAACTCCTGTTGACGAATATTTCGCACCGACTCGACCCCCGAATCGGCCCGACTAGGCTCGATCGCGCAATCGATCGACTCCGATCGATCGACGTCGAGACAAAATCAACTCAATTGGACTCCAATTTTTAATTTCAAATTAAATTTCCAATTTAATTCAAATTTTCCAAAATTTAAAATCTCATCCAAAATCAATTCGAACGCCATCGAGCCCAATTCGACGCAGTTCGACACATTTCGGCGTCGATCCGAGTTCAATTTCGCAAAATTGACTCAATCGAACAAAATCGGACCCAAATCGGCTCAAATCGATTCGGGTCGAGTCCAATTCGGAGCTGATTTCAGCCCCAATTGGCTGATTTGGGCTCAATCAACTCCCCAAATCAGAATTTTGAACCTAGGGCTGAGATTTTCTCTCAAATCTCACCCAAAATTTGGGTTCAATGTACTCAAGTACATTCTCCTCGTTTCAAGTGAGAGCCTCATTGGCTCATTTGGGCGGTCCCCTTGGGCTGTCCGTCCGAAGCCAGAGCGAAACAAAGCAGCGGGAGAAGCAATGGAGAGTGGATTCGGCTCCCTTTTCTCGTTTCCGTCCCGACAGAGAGAAGAAGAGAGCGTGAGGTCTCACGGAAGAAGCCGAACTCCTCCAAAGTTTCGGCCTCTTCGTTGCTTTGTTCGCCCGTCCCGATCCAGAAGGAGCGAGCGAGAGAAACCGAGAGAGGCGGAACCCCCTCCCGCGTGCGACAGCCCCGTCTGGCCCTCCTCCCGCGTGCGTCAGCCCCGTCTGGCCCTCCTCCCGCGTGCGACAGCCCCGTCTGGTCTTCTTCCCGCGTGCGGCAGCCCAGTCCGAGCCAACCCAGTGTCTCGGCCAGACCTTCCAGGAGTTCCGGCTCCTTTCTTTTGTCGAATCTGTCCGACCCGACTCCTCCCAAGTCCGGACTTTTGCGACGTTTCACTCAGAAAGAGGCTTCTACTTCCTCTTCCTTCAATTCCGGCGAGCTAACAGCAAGTAGGAAGCTGTTGGAGACTTCCAAACAGCAAAGGAAGGTTTCTAGCTCTTCCTCCTTCAACTCCGGCGACCTCGAGACGAGTTGGGAGCTGTTTGAAGCCTCCAAACAGCAAAAGGAGGCTCCTAAACCTCCCAAACAGCAGTTTGGAACCTTCAAATCGTTGTGGACAGCGGTGGTGACATCCGGAACGGCTTGGACAGCGGATTGGAGCTTGGAGCGGAGCTTGGACAGCAATTGGAGCTTGGAGCGGAGCTTGGACAGCAATCGGAGCTTGGAGCGGAGCTTGGACAGCAATCGGAGCTTGGATCAGAGCTTGGACAGCAACTTGGACAGGAATTTGGAGCGCTTGGACAACCCGGGGAAGGTATACCACTAAAACTTAGGCGAAACCTTAAGGCTCCCAAGGCCAATTGCAATGTGGTTGACGATCCAAAGCCTTAGGTCCTTAGAAACTTTAATTTTTGGTCCCCCAAAACCCTTGTGTTGGCTGTCCACTTCGCAAAGGCTATGGAAATTGGTCGATTTCCATTAGTTGACTCTTACGTAAGGGTCCGAAGAGGATTTTGATGCGTATAAAGATGTTGGGTTGGTATCCAACACCTTTTAAATTGTATGTCTTTGCATTCATGCAACCCTTCCATTACCTATGCTTGAACTATAGGTTAGACCATTTTATTTGACCTAGAAATCAAATGTTAGGATGTACACTTCTCTTTATAGTGTTGCATGCTAGGTTAGGCTCCTTAGGTCGATGTGCTACGACAAAATTGACATATGTTTATGGTATGTATGTTTGCTAAAGTTCAATGTTTAATAAATTTGGTGGAAACTTGTGGTGGAGTTTTGATACAAATCGTCGTGAGATTTATTACAAGTCTCCAAAGACTTATGTTGTAAACCTCACGACATTCATAACCAACTAAATTCATGACAATCATGCCTTAAACTCTTGAGCTTAGAGGTAAACTTTAAGTTTCTCCCTTTTGTTGGAATATGAGAAACCAACATATCTTTTCTCATGCAAGATATTTTAAGGCTCCTCAAGCCTTTAAACATATCATTGTATAAATCCTTTAACTCTAGGATCAATCCTAGGTTATTTCCTTTTCTTTGTTTGTTGAAATGCAAAATCAACAAACAAATGTCATCCCATGTGTAATAGTTTGAAGCTTTTCCTAAAACTTCTACTTACTATCACATGGGGTTGTTGAACTTAGAACCAAACTCTAAGTTCTTCCTCTCAATTGTTTGAACCTAAGTTTAACAATTGAACATCCCCGCTTAGGCTTAGGACCTAAATCCTATCCTTTCTTCCCCATTCACTTAACCCAAAGTTAAGTGAATGATCATCCCTCTTTGAATAACAAATATTCAAAGGTCTTTTATGAATCTTGTAACTTTCTAAAAGTTACATTTTCTCCTTCAACCCTTAAGTTGTAGGAAATCTACTAAACCATTTATTCATTGGAACACCAAACCAATGAATACTCTTTTGGACATAGGATTCAAATCTTAGTCTTCTTCATTTGCTTGGGCATTAATTAAGCAAATGAATACTCCTCCTTGGACACCAAATGTCAAAGGAATCTCTCTCAACATGCAATCCGAATGTTGCTTGTTGCTTCTTTCTTCTACAACCCAAACGTTATAGGAAGACCCTCTCATTCTCCTAAAGCACAAAATTGGGAGAATGTGCACTTCTCTTTGAACACCAAATGTTCAAAGAATGTTTTAGAAGCTTGCAACCCAAAGTTGCATCTTCTCTTCTTCTTTCTACAACTCAAAAGTTGTATGAAAATCTCACCCAAATCACTTATTTGTTGAATCAAAATCGACAAGTAATTCAATCCAAAATTATTTGTTTGTTGAACCAAATTCAACAAATAATTCCATACCAAGCAAAGGAATCAACTCCTAGCTTTCTTTCATTCTCCTAACGCAAATTGGGGGAATGAGTTCCTCTCTTTGGACAGCCAAAGTTCAAAGAATTCTTGATGTGTAGGCCCAAATCTACACATCATCTTCTTATGTTTGCTTTATCCAAACTTAGCAAACTAAATACTCATAATTGAACATAAAAGTTCAATGATAATCTCTTCTGATTCGTAGCCCCAAAGCTACTAATCTTCCCTCACTTCTATAGGTTCCAAAGGCCTTAGAAAATGTCGTACCTTAGCCCAAAAGTTATAGGTCCTTTCTTCTCCAACTCCAAAGTTGTAGGAGATCTCTTCTCTCTTTAACTCCAAAAGTTAGAGAGAGTTCCCCTACATTTAGCCCAAAAGCTAAATGTTGGATTCCTACCTTTCTTTTCTTAGCTCCAAAAGCTAAGGAAAATTTCTCAACAAGTGGCACCAAAAGCCACATGTTGGATGCTCCTTTCTTAGACCCAAACTCTAGGAGGACTTTTAGTGTGACATACCACACAAGCCTCACACACTTAGGTGCACAGCCCCTTAGGCATGCTAGGATTAGGATTTTTTTTTGTGTGCGCATGTGATTGATGTTGTGGATTGATTGCCCTTGGATTGTCTGCGTGTGGGCACTTGCCCTTAAGTGGTTAGCATAGAAATATAAATGCTTTTCTGTGCAGGTGGCCATATCTAAAAGGGGGGCGCTCATAAATGATAATAAATTGCTTGCATGACAGGTACCGCTTAAAATCCCCCAAAGATGTGGCCAATAGGGTAGAAGCAGGGGCCTAGTGCTTAGCACTCTAAGTGCTAGGCCAATTTTGAGATGATCATATTCTTGCTATATAAACTGCCTCCTAACTCTGTTTTGCAGATTTGAGTCTTTTTTTATCATGTATTTGGTATAAATAGGATGTAAAACTTGTGGGGGTTTGGGAGCAAAGGAAGGGAGCAAAGAAGATGAAGCCCAAACTTTTGTAAAGCTTGAAGACCCCACAAGTAGAGTCTGTATATATTAACTGGGTTGTATAATGGCAGGCAACTCAGCTGCCAAACACGTTTGTAATAACTGGGACACTATTTACATTTCTGTCTTTATTTATATACAAAAGCATGTGTTGAAGTGTTTACTGAGTGCGCAATAGAAAAAGCATGTTTTTCTTAGGTTTCTTCTCTTGTTTTTGTGGGTGTGGCCTGGACTTGATTACGTTAGGCTCTTAGGATAAAAAACTAAATTTTCTACCCCTTAACATTGTAAGCAACTTAATGATAAAATCAAAATTAGGCTCCATGTCTTTCAAATAAAAAATTTGCATGGCTCCTTTCAAGGAGCCAAGTTTTCAAAATTGAAAATAAACATGCATGGCCAAAAAAATGTGTTGCATATAGAAAGCCCTCACTTAAGGACTAGATAACAAAAGTCTTTTTCTTTATGAGTCAGCATTTGCATACCCCACATAATTAGGCATCTTAGCCTCAAAGCCAAGTTATAAGCCCTACCTTCTAAATAAAAATAACCCTACCACTCTACATTTGCATTGAGACTAAACAACATGGTTTTAAAAGCGATTAGGGGGGAGTTTAGCTGGTAGTCCCTTCCAGGCGGGACAATAAATCCAAAGGTCGGGCGGGCTATGCCTCTTGCGAGGTGTAGTTTGTAAGCCCCTTGTGCACTCGTTAGATTTAGGTTCGAGGCACTACCTATCGGTAGTCCTCACCTTAGTCTTGGGGTCCGAGGCAAGGGTTGATTCTAAATCACCCTATAAGCCCTCATCTTTCTGGCAATTCCTCCAACAAGTGTTGTTGGGATGTAAGCCCCAATCTTCTAATAAAATATCAACTTAAACCAAATTTAGATTCAAAAATGTAAAGCCTAACATAGGATAGTCCGAGCACCTCTGAGTTTCCCTCAGAATCAAGTGCTCCTACTTCATCTCCTTTGGCTCTCATTCCAAAATCTTTATCTGAGTTGATCCACTCCTTGAAATTCCTAAGGGTCAAGTCCTTTTGCTAAGACTTTCATGGATTTTAAAACAACAAAAATCAAACTTTAGCCAACATTTAAATGACTTCAAAAAGAAGCAAGAAAACCACTAGTTTAATCAAAAGTTTTCCCAAATCAAATTTGGGATGTAATTAACCATAGGGGCTTGCCCCTATGGGTACCCCAGAAATAAATAAACCCCACTCAACCAAATATTGAGTGGGGGAATCTCTGTTAAATAATTGTAAATTTTATTATTGAGCCCATAAGAAAATGATATTTTTACCCTCCGGGGTAATATATCGTATTCTTATGTCGTGCCCGATTATAAAATATGCAATCCGTTTGAGGATACAAAAAATTCTCCAACAACTCCCGATCGTAGCCGTCGATCTACGATTCCTTCGCCGATAAACTTGCCTAAAATGTCTGTCGATGACCTCATCAGAACTCCTCCACTTGGAAGTGAATCCACCCCGCCCCATCATCTCTTTGCTGCTGCCCCCCTTTTGCAATTTTCTTTTCCTTTAATTATTTTCAACTAAGAAGATAATTAGGAAACTTTGAATCATATTTCCCTCCAACTCCCCTCCACAAAATATGAACCTAATTTTTCCCTAGCCTCCCTCTCTTGGCCGGCCACCTTCTCTTGCCTTCTCCTACTTGAATTGTTGAAGGAAGCCCCTCTTTCTTGAAGGTTTCTTCAATGTGAGCAAAGGATCAATATATTCAACATTTCAACGCTTGGAAGAGATCTCTTCTCCTCAAATTGAACCTTCACGAGAAACTGCGTCAAACTTCGTCAACACATCGCCTACTTGTCTCCGGATTTTGATAAGGGTGAACTTCTTTCCCTTTTTCTATTTACTTCTCTAATCCCCTAATTTTGTAGGTGATGGAGATTCACAACGAGCCGAGCTTCACCTTTGCCTAAGCTTAGTAAACATAGGATTTTGTTGTGCCATTGCCAAAGCTTAGTAAACGTAGGATTGAGCGCACTTTATTTGCTTAATCTTATTGTTAGATTAGGGATTTCTGTTGAAGGCTATTCTATTTGCATGACTTAATTTTCTATTTTGTTTTGATAATCCAAGTGCTTAGTGTGCAACTTAGCCTAAATGGAAGTGATCACTCTTATGTTTTATTTGTTCGTTTGAATTTGCTAATAGTTCTAATCTTAATTTCTCTTATCAAGAAATCATGCAAATTCTAACTTCATTCATTTAAAGCATTTAGTTCTACATCAACAATCCACCTCGAACCAAGTAAAACCTTGGACAAAGTTGAATTTTCACAATTTTGGCATCTTTGGAATCATCACATTGAGGCAGTTATTCTTATGATAAATCTATAATAATCAAAGTTCATCTAGCCTAGAGATTGAATTTTGAAGTTCTAATTTCGAGTCAATTCAATCCTGTGGATGCTTTTAAAATCAAAATTCATGCTTGATCAAATAAATTTTGACAACCCACTAATATATATATATATATAAAAGTAATAGTTGCAGGACAAAACATATTGTTCTCTTTCAAATAGTCAAAAGAACACACAATCAAAATCTATGATAGATATTATTTCCTAAACCTAAAAAAGAAAAAGGTCTTGGGTCTAATGCCATTCCAAGAAATGACGCAACCAAAATCAAGAAAGCTTACCAGAGAGGCTGATAACATCCATGTCCGGAAAATCATTTTGAATGTAGTCCAAGACATTTTGCACACCTTTAGAGACCATGTTCATCCCCATTGCATCTCCAGTGGTGCTGGAAAATCTCATGTAGAGATTTCTCCCTACAAGTGCACATTGGATATCTTGAAGTCTTGCAAATCTACTTGATCTGTATAAATTAAAAAAAAAATGAAAAGAATCACCATATGCACTAACCATTATTATGTTTAGATACAAGTAATTGATATCATATTTTAGGTAGGATTTAAGCAAGATTTAGCTTAAATCCTGCCAAATGATATTTCAAGGATTTTGTAGTTCTGATAAATCTCATTTCAACCCCATTATTTATTAAATCTATGATTTATTAAATCCCACCATCACAACTTTTAATGGATTTAAGCATTCCTCTCTCTCTAAAAAAACTTAATTTATGAAATAAATAGTCAAACAATTTTTAAGTATTAATCCTCTAAGGATTTACTGCATTTGGAATTACATGATATACTAAATCCTACTTGAGTTAAATCTTACTAGTAGTCAGCCAGCCTCCAAGGACACAGGCTCGATGAAGAATAGCAGACATTAACAAGCATGGGAGGGGAATGGGGGGTGTAGGGATATAAAAATAAATAATTGAACAGCAAAGAGAAAATAAATCCGCTGCACCAGAGTTAACGACAAATTAAACAATTAAGTTAAATGCTCATATTTCGAGATTTCAATAGAAATACTTGAAGGGAAAAAAAAAGGAGAGAATATTATGGCCAAATTTGATTAGAATGAATTGCAAAATCTTCAGATTTATTATGAGATGAGTTTAATACAAAATTCAAACATTTTATAATAAATCTTGACCAATTTTGATCAATATATCCTGATCTAATTTTTGTCCAACGAGAGGACCTCAATTACAAGACCAGCTCAAGACAGCCCAACTAATACTTCCAGTGAAAGCGCCGCAAAACTTGACGTCATATCTAGTTGACAAAAAAAAAAAGAAAAACAGACTGTAACAATAAAATAAAATATAGCAATTGCAAATCGTTACGCATAAATCCATAACCGAACACAAGATAGCAAGACACAAAAACACAATACCAGACTTCTCCACCCGTTAACATAATAAAAGCAGAATTCGGTTTTCATTCGGAGAGTAAGAAAATATGACGATCGAAGCATGATTATCAAGGTTTGAAGCAATAATTTACCTCGACATACAATGGCATAGAGGCAGTATAAGTTTATTGATAACGGTGGGTCAAAATTTTCTTGCACAAATGCTCAGTATTTTTTATTCAATACTACTATGCATTAAGGCCAAGTACTAACACATCATACATAATAATTACCAGAGACAGGAATGAGTTACCTGTTGAAAATGACGGAAAGGTTATCGAAATTAGTAGGCTCCTCCAAGAAGAACTTGAGCTCAGCGGCCCTCGCTGCAGTCAAAAACCTCACCACCGGCGCCCTTGTCATTGCATCCCTAAGCACTACGCTGGCTGCGCCGCCTGACTCCGCGATCGCCTTGCACCCCCTGTTAGTGCTCGCCACGAGGCACCCCTCAGTCGTCGCCATCGGCAAATAGTGCTCTCTTTCCATCAAGTATTAACGGCCCAGCAATACCCACAGGAAGCTGAACATATCCCACAGGCATCTCGCAGCACTGCCCAAGAATTGACCGTAATCAAACCCTCAAGAGGAAGCCCATCCAAGCCCCTTCCGGAGATCCTTCTTATTGCCTCTCGCCTGATCTCAGCAGCGCGGTGGCAGTCTCCAATCGCTGACTCCAGCGCATAGGATGGCGTCTTGCCGGCAACAACAGCCGCAATAATATCCTCATCCTCGCGGCCTGCGAGCACCGGCGCAGCCAGATCAGACGAAGGGGCTGGACTGGGAGTCATTTTGCTATCGGGTAGGAAATCGTCGACCTCGTCTTCGTGAGAGGAGACGATAGATTGAACGATAGCGATGCCGAAAAAACTGATGAGGTAGATGAGGGATGCGACGACGGAAATGATGGAGACGAGCTCAGAGAGATCGACGGCGTGGAGAGGGATCGATTCCCGGACCTTGTCACGCCAGCGGCGCATGAGAAAGACAATGGAGCAGACGAATAGGAGGGAGAAGAGGAGGTTGGTGTGGCGGATAGGGATTGGAAGGGCGTCGGAGGCTTGAATGCGGTCGCCGGAAGAGCGAGGCGCCGCCGGAAGGGAGCGGAGAGTGGCGGCGGAGGAGGGCGAGGTGCAGGATGGAGGAGGGAATCTCCGGCGGGTCTCCATGTTGAGTGTGGGGACAAAAGTGAAAAGGAATGTGAAGTAGTAGACCGCGGAGCAAGAAAAGAGAGGGAAGAATATGAACCGCTACACCCCCGCCTCCTGATTCTTTCGCTGTGAGCGGCAAAGGAAACCTGAGGTGAGGGGTTTATATCATATTTGCTTGCTTATGATCACCAGCGGTTATTTTGTTTATGATCACCATGATTTTAAGTCTATAGCCTTGAGCTAAGGAGCACACAATTTTATTTTTTTTTTGAATGGGTATCCATCGGTAGGAAAAATTATTACATCCGGTCAAAAACCGAACGGTTCGAATGTATACCGAGCAATACCGAGTCCAAAATACCAAGTTTTAAGAGACGTGACTTGTGGTTATTGGTCTCTGAACGTATTCGGACACCGGATATAATAATTGCTCCATTCGTTGACAGTCCCGAAAGGTTATTTGGAGGCGTGACAAGTTCTCGACTGACTTAGAAGTGGCACCTACCCCAGAAACCTCCTGGTCCAAACTTGATTGACCCACACAAATTTTTCTTCTCCCCATAGACCGCCACCCCTCAAGCTAAATATTTACTTTTTGTCTCTCAACCATTTCATTAAAAAATCCAATCAATAATGCCATAAAATGCAGGACGACTATTTATAATTTTCTAGAATTAGCCATAAAATGCAAATCATTGTGCATTATTTTCCTTAAATAATTTATTTCTCCATTGCAAAGGATTTGAAGTATTAACATAATTTTTTGTTTAATCTAATGATGGTTAGTTAAGTCCAAAATTGAATTGGATGATTTAATTTCTCTATTATTCAACAACTATTATACTTTAAATATCAAAATATGAGTTTGGGCCACACGTATTTAGGTGTAGATACGACACACAAATTTATTGTAGATGTAATTTGTAATGTTATGTATTTACTTGTTATAGAGATAAGATGCCTAATAAATCAATCAAAGGATGATTGCAAGTTTTCAAATGTGAATTATGAAGTTGGTTCAGTGCAGAAAAATTGTTCAGTCCGCCTCGAAATGCTGTGACGCTAGTTTGGAGGGCTGCGATGCTCAAGCCTCTGTCATCATGATGCTATGACGCTCAAACCCACAGTGATGCGGCATCACACAAAACTGCGGTGCCAAATGTCCGAATCTTGCGAATCTATAGCACTGCAGCGCTTTGCTCTCTATCATTTCTCCCATCAAACTTGTGAGATCATACAAAATAAAACTTGTTAAGATCATACAAAATTTTATCTAATTAATTGTGAAATTAATGTGAAGCTTAAACTGCAATTCAAAAAAAAAAAAAAATCAAGATTTAACATTTTAGAAATTATAAATAGGAGGTCAAATAAATATCTTGAAACTACCACCAAAATATATGACTCGTTGTGATAAATTTAAAACCATTAGAATCTATCTAATTAATTGCTCCAAATGTATATCTCGTTGTGAAGTAATTTATTGATTAAGCACTTTAAAAAAAATTTAAAGTATACATAGTCACCCGTTCAACTGGCGACTTCATATGAACAGGCGACTTGTACTATTTTCCATTAAAAAAAAAAACAGATTGATAGCATAGCCATTTTGAGTAGAAAATGAAGTTAATGTAAGTCGTCTATCTAACGGATGACAAAATTTTTCATTTATGTAATTATGCATACATGTTATCCCTATAATTAATTTAAGGAATTAATTTTATAGCCCTATTTTGAAAATTTTGATAATATATAATTAGTCAAAGTTAAAAGAGGATTGAGTTAGTGGATGAATTTAGGAATATAGTTGACATGTTTAATGTGTATCGTGCGTGAGTGTACTAAGCCATAGTTGATCATTATTGCTTGTTATTATACTAGTATATAGCACCAGTTGATATTTACTGCTTTCATTAGTATTGTGGGTAGTTAGGGCTTTATACATCAAAATTTGTACATAAGCTTTACTGATGATATTGGATGCTAAAGTGGTTGTGACAGACATGATTTTAAAAATCTAGCTTGAGCTTCAAAGTTTTGTTGTTCCATCATCAAGCCTTATCTACATCATCTCTATTATTTTTTCTCATTATGTTCTTTACATTTTTTGTCACATCTTATATTTTTTTTAATATGAATTATTTTGTTATGACCTTTTTTTTTTCAGTATGAATGTGTTGTAAACCCCTCTCTAAGAGCTATAAGGAAGGTAGTCAAGAAGATACATTGAACTTGCTTCACCTAGGTGATTCAGCTGCATTACTTGAGATTCAAATTTTTTTTCTTGCAATGAATTGGCCAATTATGGACACTCCAATGAAAGATTTAATGGAGAATGGAAGTAGATGATTGCACCAGTATATGGGAAGATGCTCGGATAATCCTTTAGAGATGAAGGCTAGAAAAAAATGAAATATTTAGATGTTGCATGCATGAGTGGACAGTAGATCATGATTATATGCTTATGAGCATGCAAGAAGACTTGATGAAAATTAATGTGTATAGTAGGAATAATTTCTTGAATGGATGTTCTACACGCATGTACGTTATTTTGTAGGTCAACACGTCTTACAAATGCATTACCATCAACTGTGACATGAATGTAAATGTACTTCAGCTGATGAACTCGAAATGTCGGTGGATGAAATGGACCACATTATTCTTTATCATCTTTGGTTGTCACAGGAGAATGAATTTATTGTTATTTTTTTCAAAATTAGATAAAGGAGATTATTAATGGAGGTAGAAGCATAAATAATATTGATACGTTCGATTGGCTAGATTTGCACCGCGAGTTTGAGTTTGACTGTAAATGGTGTCTAACGAAAATCCAACTTCAAGCACATTTGCACAGGTTTATTAAGTGAGAATATAACTTCATGGTGTACATTCATGGTCTACCCATAGGCACTTATGTCCGCGCCCACCAGATCCGCCGTCCCGTCGTCCTCGGGTCAACTGTGTAGGGTCATGTCAACCTAGTAACACGACGGTTCGAGTCCATGTCTGGATTTCCGACCCGTTTACATAACTGAGTCGGGTGAGGGTCGACCCGTTTGAACTTGGGTTAGTTCCGAGTTCGACCCGAACCCGACATAAACCCAATTTTGACACCCCTAGCTGCGGTGGTCGTACAGGTCTATCACATAACCCATATTGTTCATCACCAATGATGTCATACTACTCCATTGCACCTATGACTGGCTATGTAACTGTCAGTGTTATAGTGCATGAAACATAATTAGGTGTGTATCGTTATGATATGGTCTGATGTGTCAATTGACTAAAGTAATCTCGAGATGATCCTAGGTCTTCGAACAACGATGATCCTAATAGCCATGGAATGGGGATCTTTTATCAGTGGAGTTGGAGTGACTGTTGTATACTCTATATTTGCATGTTCTGCATAGTGCTCTTCAGAAATATGTAACTTTCTATACATATTCATAGTTATCTCCACTGTTCTCTTAATAACACTTTCAACATATGTATCCAGCACTACGGACCAAAGGTAGTACGGTCCTCTTTGTGTCTAAGAAGAAGGTGCATTGAAAATACAAAATCAAAGCACAATCAAGAAAAACTTTTTTCATTTTACCAATCATAAGGACATGTACATTGCATTAATTTCACTCACCAAATAGCACTCTAACGGTGCTCGAGGGCAGTACATCATCGAAGGTTGGGAATGCGTTAAAGGACCGGGTAAATCCATTTCATATGAATTTTGTGTGGATCTACATCATACGTACATAGCATTAGTTATATAGAAATGAGAAGGTAGTACAGCTGGCCAAATTAACACTTTCTTTAATTCCAAATACACCCAAGGTGTAAATTTGGCTTTGGCAAGTGCCTTTTGGAAGCATCTTGCATCTCATCTTTATGGTACAGTACGACTGAATCGTGAATTTGAGTAGAAAGATTTTCATCATAATTATTATCTACAAGAATTTTTCTCAACATTTTATACATAATAAGAATTTCAGGAACAAGCATTGACAATGCAAATTCACATATTTCATCGTCCTCAACTATTGAAGCAATGAATTCGTTCCCAGCCAGAAAATGACCCACAATCTTTGCTGTGAATTTTGAATGATCGTACTTGAGCGCTCTAAAAATCCTATCTTATAGCTGTTTTAAATTTGACTTAAATAGAACTTGTAAGTGGCAACAACTACCACCACTATATGTAGGCAAAAAATTCACATCTAAAGATAACTCTTCATCATATAGGAGTATAAAGATGATATCTGCACAATCATTCTGAATACCTACATTTATAAAATATTTAAAAAATGCCGATTCACAAACTTTAACATCTAAATCCGTATGATTTAATTATAATCTAAAACTAAGTAGGGATATTTAGCGCATAATATCTTGCCATTTAAACACATTTGATATAACTTATAACCTTCCAACCTTTAAAAGAAGAAGAAGAAGAAGAAGAAGAAGAAGAAGAAGAAGAAGAAGAGAGAATTTAAATATAAAAACTTTGAATAATTGAGAGGGAGAAAACTTAAATATAAAGACTTTTAATTATTCTATATAAATTTAAATATTTCAAATTTCATAACTAGGGTTAGTAAATTAAGATTTAGGTATATTTAATATTAAGTCAAAATATTTTTTCCTTCTTGAACTATAATATAGATTTATAAATTATATTTATTAATCAAGTAGATCTGGATTAAAAAAATATATTGTAGTTGCAAATCAAGTTTCACACTATTTCCAGCTAATTAATTTTTGATATTACATATGACTAATAAATTAGTTATGAATTAAATTTAAAAATAAATTAATAAAGTATATTAGATATTAAATATTATTAAATATTAGATATTATAAAGTATAGAACAACATCAAGCCTTTGTCTCACAAAGGCTTGATGTTGTTCTATACTTTATAATATTGGTCGGTATTGCAAATACCAAAACTACACAAATACCGAGTTGTACCGAGTTTTTCTACAACTCGGTACAACTCGGTATTTGCTCAGGATTTGGTCGGTATTGCTAGGGATTTGCTCGGTATTGTTAGGTACTTGCTCGGTATTGTTAGAAAAAACTCGGTACAACTCATTATTTGCTCAGGATTTGCTCGGTATTGCTAGAGATTTGCTCGGTATTGCTAGGTATTTGCTCGATATTGCTAGAAAAAACTAGGTACAACTCGGTACAACTCAGTATTTGCTCAATATTTGCTCGGTATTGCTAGGGATTTGCTCGGTATTGCTAGTGTTAAGGATCCACTGCTTCACAAAGCAGTTGCTATCACCACAAGCGCACGTGCTCTGTTATTCTCCATCAAGCACCGCATATTACTGATAGTTGGCACATGTGCCGTTATAACAAACTGTACTACTCAGTAATCTGAGTTTTATATATATTACTGTTCATGTATTTCCTTTGTGTTAATGAAAAATCTCTGAGTCTCATTTCTCTGAAAATCATTTCTCTGTTAGTTTTCTCTGTTCTATCATGGTATCAGAGCAGTAAAATCCTGCTGTTTTTTTTTAGAACTCATGAGTTCATCTTCTATCTCCTCTACTGAGCAACCCATTCCTGTAGCTACATCAGGCGGAATGCTGGAAGCTACCATTCCTTCTCAACTTAAGTTTCTAATGTCCAATGTGAAGAATGTTGTTGCCAATCCCTTGACGGCAGAAAACTATCCTACCTGGCGGTCACAGGTGGCCAAACTATTTCGTGCCAACGCCTGTGAAGGATTCCTCGATGGAACTTCGGTTTGTCCATCTCAATTTATTTCAGATTCCAGTGGAAATTCCGATTTGAATGCTCAATATACTGCCTGGGTTCTTATTGATCAGAACCTTGCCGCTGCTCTTTATTCGGTGATTTCCCCTACAATTTTACCGTATGTTCTAGCCTTAGATCATTGTGCTGATATCTGGTCTACTATTGCTAAACGCCTTCAGTCCTCTACTCGATCGCGTATTATGCAAATAAAGAATGAATTGCAGCACATTCTCATGAAAGATAAATCCATGACACAATATCTGTTGGATATTAAATCTAAAGTTGATTCGTTAGCAGCTGCTGGTTGCGTTCTTGATCCGGAAGAAATTATTCATCATACTCTTAATGGGCTGCCGGCGACATATCAAGCATTTAAAACGTCTATTCGCACCAATCTACAGCCAATCTCTTTAGATGATTTATACACACTTTTGTGTAGTGAAGAGCTTAACTTAGCGCATGACGTTACACGAGAGATGAATATGCTTCAACTTAGCAATCCTGCTACGGCCTTAGTTGCCTCTCGTGGTCGCGGCCGGGGTCGGTTCAATAACTCACGTGGACGATTTACTCCACCGTCCAAGTCACCTCCTAAAAATGCTTACAACAACCGTGGTGGCCGTATCACTCGTCTGTTTATTGCTTGCCAAATTTGCGGTAAACCAGGGCATACTGCAGTCCGATGCTGGTACCGCCATGATCCTCAGTACTCAACGGAACCGTCAAATTCTGCTTTGTTCACTCCTACAAATTCGCAGCCTGCAACCGAATGGTTTTTAGATAGTGGCGCTTCGTCTCACCTCACGTCTGATCCTAATATCGTTCAGTCTCCTCAATCGTATAATGGCTCTTCACAAGTTACTCTAGGTAATGGTCAGTCCATTCCTATTCAATCCACTGGTAAAGGTATTCTACCTACTCCTACAGGTAGTTTACTACTATCTCAACTTCATTTGGTTCCAAATTTATCTTTTAATCTTCTCTCTGTCAATCGCTTAGCCACTGACAATAACTGTGAAATTTCCTTTTCTTCTCATGGTTACCTCATTAAGGACCGGATGACTCAGCAGCATCTACTTCGGGGACCTTGTATTAACGGACTGTATCCACTCTGTTCTCCCACTACATCAACTTCGCAGCTATCCTCTCTCGCGTTATGTTCTGTACAGATGATCCCTGATCTTTGGCATCAACGATTGGGTCATCCATCGTCTCGCACGCTATCTTCTTTATCTAAGCAATTTGTGTCTATCAAAACTAATGTAATTTCCTCTCTCTGTCATGTTTGTCGATTGGCCAAGAGCCATCGTTTACCGTTTGTATCTTCTTTTAATCGCAGTAATGAAATCTTTGCATTAATCCACTCTGATTTATGGGGCCCTTCGCCCACCGTGTCTGCATCTGGATATCGTTATTATATCCTGTTTATTGATGACTGCACTCGCTTTACTTGGGTATATCCTTTGCTTAAGAAATCTGATGCGTTCTCTATCTTTTGTGAATTCAAACGTATGGTTGAGTGTCAGTTTCAAACCTCTATTAAAACCTTGCGTACCGATGGTGGCGGTGAGTACTTGAATACTCAATTTCAGCAATTTTTAAAGCACCATGGTATCCTTCATCAATATACGTGTCCATATACTCCATCTCAAAACGGGGTAGCGGAGCGTAAACATTGTCATATTTCCGAAACTATGAGGTCTTTATTATTTGCTGCTCATCTACCTCATTACTTATGGGTGGAGACTCTTATTACTGCAGTTTATTTAATAAATAGACTGCCTTCAGCTCATACTTCTGCTATGTCTCCATATGAGCGACTTTATAATAAATCTCCTTCATATGACCACCTAAAAGTGTTTGGAAGCTTATGCTATCCATGGCTTCGTCCATACAGTCCCACTAAGCTTTCTCCGTTTTCTCAAGCCTGTGTTTTTATTGGTTATGCATCTCTTCAAAAAGGCTATAGATGTCTTGATATATCTACTAATAAAGTTTATATATCCCGGCATGTGGTATTCAATGAATCTGTATTTCCTTTCGCTAATTCTACTTCCTCCCTAGTTCATCATACTAATTCACTGCACACTCCTCCATTGTTACTAGTACCCACAGCTTCATTTCCCAATTTCTCATCTACCAGTCAAACTCCTTCAATATCAAATTCGTTACCTCAATCTCAAAATTCTAGTGCTGCTTCAAACAATTTCACATCCTCACCTCCTACCAGTTCTTCTCAATCTCCAATGCCATTACCAGCTGTTTCAAATGTTCATCCTATGACTACTCGACTTAAACATGGCATCTCCAAACCCAAAACACTGTTTAATCTTGCTCATGTTATTTCTTCAGACGAACCCACTAGTTTTTTTGCAGGCATCTAAGTTGAAACATTGGCGAAAAGCTATGTCAACCGAATTTCAAGCACTTCAGTTACAAGGTACCTGGGACCTTGTTCCCGCGGACAAAGCTCACAATGTACTCGGGTGCAAGTGGATATATCGAACCAAACTCAATTTAGATGGAAGTATTGCTAGATATAAAGCTCGTTTGGTTGCCCAAGGCTTCAATCAAACTCCTGGGTTTGACTATCACGAAACTTTTAGCCCGGTGGCTAAGATGCCCACGGTTCGGGTTTTTATACTTGTTGCTCTTCATAATTCTTGGTCTATTGCTCAATTAGATATTTCGAATGCCTTTCTTCATGGGCATCTCTCTGACCGTGTATATATGAAGCAACCTCCGGGTTTCATTGATTCTATTTATCCTGATCATGTGTGCCAATTGAAGAAAGCAATATATGGTTTGAAGCAGTCTCCTCGTCAATGGTACGCCACATTATCTGGTCATCTACTACAGTTTGGTTTTAAGTTTAGTACAGCTGACCCTTCACTTATGGTATATCATTCCGGCTCTACATTGCTCTACATTTTGATCTATGTTGATGATATTTTATTAACCGGGAATGATACAGCTTTACTTACCAAGCTCCTTCAAAGCTTACAAGCTACTTTTTCTATGCGTCATCTTGGCTGTCTTTCCCAATTTCTGGGTATTCAAGTTACACCTACTGCTTATGGTGTTCATTTAAATCAAACACAATATGCAAAGACAATTCTACACAAAGCTGGAATGGATAACAGTAAATCTGTTTCTACACCAAGTACCTTCAAATCTAGTGCTGCTTTGCAATCTCAGTCACTGTGTGATGATCCCGTCCTGTACAGGCAACTGGCGGGTTCGTTGCAGTATTTAACATTGACGAGGCCAGATATTACTTTTGCTGTTCAGCAAGTATGCCAGCATATGCATACCCCCTTGCAGTCGCATTTTGAAAAACTTAAGAGGTTGCTTCGATTTGTCAACGGTACTCTTTCGTATGGCCTTCCGTTGTATCGTGGTGCACTGGATCTTCACGGCTATGCCGATTCAGATTGGGCCGGTGATTCTCAAGATCGCAAATCTATTTCAGGTTACTGTAATTTCATTGGTAATTCTCTCATTTCATGACATGTGAAGAAACAATCAACGGTCGCTCGATCTTCGACCGAAGCTGAATATCGAGCTTTAGCTACCGCTGCCTCTGAGATCATATGGCTTCGTTGGTTGCTTTCAGATTTTAATTTCTCTCCATTGGGTCCAACTCCCTTATATTGCGACAATACCTCGGCAATTGCACTTGCCAATAACCCTGTTTTTCATGCTCGCACAAAGCATATAGAGGTTGATTGTCATTTTATCAGAGATTGTATTCAAACTAACCAAATCATTGTGCATCACTTAGCTACCCAGGATCAAATTGTTGATATATTTACCAAGTCTTTATCGGTCAAGCAGTTCAAATTTCTGTCTACCAAACTGATTTCAGCAAATGCCAACTCAGTTTGAGGGGGGATGTTAAGGGTCCACTGCTTCACAAAGCAGTTGCTATCACCACAAGCGCACGTGCTCTGTTATTCTCCATCAAGCACCGCATATTACTGATAGTTGGCACATGTGCCGTTATAACAAATTGTACTACTCAGTAATCTGAGTTTTATATATATTACTGTTCATGTATTTCCTTTGTGTTAATGAAAAATCTCTGAGTCTCATTTCTCTGAAAATCATTTCTCTGTTAGTTTTCTCTGTTCTATCAGCTAGGTATTTGCTCGGTATTGCTAGAAAAAACTAGGTACAACTGGGTATTTGCTAGATATTTGAAATATATCCAAAAGGTGATGGGATGTTGTTCGGCTCGTCAAGGATTTAAAAAAACGCACGTGCTAGAACCCAAAAAACAACGGGTCGGATCCGCGACTTTTCTTCATGCTACGTGTTGCTAAAATATTGGCGGCCAAACGTAGAGGAGCGTACGTTCACCGGACCAAATAAAAGTTCCTATATAAGGTCTAATGGAATCATCATGATATAAAAATATGTATATACATACAAAATACATGAAATACATGCTTGTCTGGCGACGTATCCCTCAAACATGCGTGAAACATGCCGAATACGCCGACAGCCACAGTACTTGGCTCTGCAAACGGCACCGAAGCAGCCCTGATATCCCGCGATAATGCCCCATTTTTGTCGTTGCTCTCGTCGTTAAAAGGCAATCAAATTGCGCATTTATGGCTGTTCTTCCACGCTTGACTTCTCCGACTCCTTCAAAGCCCGACGCCAACCTCTATCTAATCCCCAAATCCCCTCTCTGCCCTAGCCGCAGGAAGCCTCAACCAACGAAGCTCCTCCGACCTCCTTCTGAAGCTCCTATAGCCGGCCCACTTCATCTAGCCGGAGAGCTCGCCGACCTCAAGCTCTCGTCGCTGCTTCCAATTTTCTTCCACAGTCGAGCTCCCGTAACCATTTTTGAAATCCCATCCGAACTCCACCACAACCCCCATCCGATCTCAAGCCATAGCCATCTCTACCTCTCAATTTCTTCGGTCAGAGAGAGAGCTCCCCTTCCATAGTTCCATGCGCTACTTCGGCTAAATCTCGTAAATCAGCCTAGCTAGAAAGGGAAACAAAGGCTTTAACTCCATGTTATTTACTAATCCTACATTAATCCTTTATCCCGAGAGCTCTTTAATTTAAATCCTGTCAAATCCTATGAAATTATGTTTATATTAATTATAATTAATTACTTTTAATTATAATTAAATGTAATTATTATAGTTAATTATAGATTAATACTAATAAATTATTTCTAATTATTATTAATCATGAAATTAGTTATAATTAAATTAATTATAACCATTTTTTTAAACTATGATTAATTATTATTAAGCCTAATTGATTATTCAATTATTTTTAATTATAATTAATTGTTCTTAAATATAAATTAGTTATAATTAAATTTAATTATCATTAATTATTTTGATTATTATAATTAATAATTATTAACAATAATTAGTTATAATTAATTATAATAAATTAATTTTAATTAGAATTAATTATAATTAGTTTAAAAAAATATTCTCTTGCCTCGATTTGCATGCCAAAACAATCGTCATTAGAATGCAAAGGTATAACCCCTTGATCCCTAAAATTCTGAAAGCCTAACTTTGACGCTTGCAGCGCGATAAAACAACCACATATACATGCTTTTCTTAGCATGGTGGGAGGAAGTTTGTCGCGATACTCATGACGAAGTGGGTGATCACATAAATATCTTCTTCGACGTTCGTGGCATACCGAAAAATCGCATACACACACTTTTCTTAGCATGGTGGAATGAGAATCTAATGCGATGCGTACGATGAAGTGGGGACACATATAAGTACCCGCTCATGGGAAAATAACAGCCTTTTCAAACATGTGATATATTAGACATATATATACTTTTCTTAGTGTGGTGGGGGACGAAAAAAATATAGCTGCGGTGTCCAAGGACACCTATCATACACGCTTTTCTTAGCATGGTGGAAAGACCCAGTTTCCCGTAGTATCTCCTAAACAGGGGAGACGGCGGGAGGCTGCCAAAATTTTTTGTGAACATGAGACTGTATTTGAACTTGATTGAACACACTTAAAGGGCATGGACTATAAATCAAATTTGATTTAAATATGACTTGAATATAAAATCAAACATAAATCAAACTTGACCAAATGATGTTGAATTGAACCAACGACTTGAACTTAAATGGAGTTTGAACTCAAGAAGACCACAAGGAATCCAAGCACGAATTGGACTTGAACAATAGAACAAAGAACTTGACTCAAGCTTTTCTTTGAACTCGAATTGAACAACAAGGAGCTTGAACTTGAAAGTGATATAGGGGACTTGATGAATTACAATGGACTCATTGCATACTTGAATGAATGCAAATGATATTGAACTCAACTTGAATTTGAACCTGGATGAGCAAATAACAAGGAATAAAATTTCAAATGCAAAATATAAGTGAACAAATACAGCATCATAGCAAAAATAGACATTAAGTGATGAATCTAAATCATCCAAATAAGTAACAATCAACAAAGCAGCGGACTCGTGGGGGAAGATATCCAAACACAATCAATATGCAAATGAGGATTAGGTGGGATATGCAACAACATGCTTATGATTAACATGATGAATGCAATAACCATCATTAACACTATGTGGAAAAGTAAATGGAATCTCACAAGCGAGGAAGATTGAAAGTTCACGTATGGATGATACATGATCAATATCATGCTCAATAAACTGTTTAAAGGTGGGGTAAAGAGAAGCATGTGATGATCATTATATTTTGTTGACAAGCATGTACAAAGGACATGGTGGGATCGCAAGCAAAGGAAGGAAGACATAGAAGCAATTCCTTTACTATCAAGATAGACTAATATACACATAAGCATATAAAAGTCTACTTGCAAACAATGAGGATAGATATGTTGTAGAACTATAGCAAATGCAAGTCCAATAAACATGCAATATCGGGTAAGTAAATTGGTTTTCTATTGATAAGAGAAGACAACATGCGACAAATGAGAACACCTAAAAACTCTTATGAAAGATTTAGAAAATACACAATACGTCGACTCCTTGCAAGCGAGAGGTGGCCAAACTGCATCGAGTGCAAGCATTTTTTATTTGTTCGAGAATGTCTGCCATACAAGTGTGGGTCTCCGAAAGGATTCCGCTCGTGTGGTTCGAATGCAAAGAGTACGATCACACTATCCCGTAGGACAAAATGGTCGTAGACCTTTACAATCGGCACAAGCAGGCCGATGGAAGAGCAGATGGAGTTATAGATACGATTAGCCATGGAGGATAGCGGGTTTTCACCTACGCACCTCGACGGATAATAATATCTATAACCCTAAATTCACGAGATTTCCCCCATTCGATACATCAGCACCGAATAGGGTTTATTTGATTGTGGGGATCGGTTTCCTACGGGCGCAAGCCCCCGTAGTTAATTACATCCTAAGCCTTGACTTAGGAAAACTCTCGATTAAGGATGTTAGATTATCTCCTCTGATGGGTTTAGTGCAAGGGAACTTCTAGACTTCCTAATCAAAGGAGAATGTCCCAATTTGGCTCGATCAATCATACAGGGTTCAGTCAACATCCGGCCAGCTAAGAGAAGTGAAAACTGGAGAAAAGAAAGAAAGACAACGCATTCAGACATGCACGAGAGAAAGAGGGAGGTGGCGTCATCTGTGTGACACGGATGGGTAGGATTTATAGCCTCCGAAAGGATGGATTGCTTACCTACCAATAAGGTGTACAGGGGTACACTCGTACCACTCACCTTTAGACCCTAAATCTATAAAAGATATAGCGTTGTACACACAACACTAACATCTACGACCTAGCTAATGCAATCCTGGACTTATTCCTTGTCTGACAAAGGAAGCCAGCTAAAATCACCTAATCGTGTAAAATCCATGCTGTTCAGTCTATATGAAGAAGGGTGGATAGTTTAGACACTGAATTTGGGATCGACAAACTAGAGAAATCCCTAATTGATCCCACACTTATGAGTGGTATAATGCTCCTAAAACTAATGCAATTAAATTTTGATTTCGATTAGTTACTAATGCACTTATGCTGGTTAAAGTCTCCAAATCAGATATGTATGAATTTTAAAAAGGCTTTATAAAAATAACTTTTGAATGACTAAATTTCCCCAGGTCCGGCACTTCATCCTCATAGGCCAGATTATCCGGACTCTACCCTCAGGCGGGGAAATTTGTCTAATAGAAGAGAGAATGCGTGCATGCGCCCCCGGACGATTCCGGCTATTTCCTAGAATCGTTATGGTTTCTATGTGAATTAATCTTAAATTTTTATTTAATAATTACGAGTAGAAGAATTTTTATCCTAAAAGAGCCTAACGGTCAGACACAAGCACATGCAAGAAAGAAAACCTATAAAAAGCATGCCGGTTCTACTGCGCAAACAAAGTAAGTAAATCACAACACAGAAACAAATCCCACGAAAAAGAGTGTCCATGGCAAGTGCCATACAATATTACATTACATAGTACAGTAAGTAAAGGTGGCCGGGCTCCACCGACAACAACCCGGAAACGACGCAAATCTTTAAAATGGGGCATTTTACATCTTCAGTCTTCTTCTCCACTTCCTTGATTCGTCTTTGGATCGTCTTCTTTCCTTCCGGCTCCTTGTAGTGAATTCTCCGAAAGGATGCCCAAATGAAAAAGGAAACCCCTTGTAGGGGTTTACTTTTCCCTTTGGACTCCTACTCATTTAAAATGCCCCATTTTAACGATTTTCACAAAAATACTATCAAATACATTACATCAGAAAAGAGAAAATCTAGACTCTCCTGCAGGGGTTATCCTAAGCAGTTATAATAAAAATTTCACCCAAGCAGTTATATATATGGAAATGCTGAAAAATAAATCACACTTGGCCGTGCTCTGATTATTGGGGGCTAAGCAGCTGAAGCGGGTACCTAAAGCAGTTATACATGATTATTAATTTTAGCCCCCTTTTAGCAGCATTATATGAGCACGGCCACCTGCAGGAAGACAGCATTAGTATAAAAGAGCGTGCCTAACCTATGGGTATTCTAACGTCACAACCACAGTGCAAGAAAGAAAAGAGTAGCTAGCAAAACAGTACGAAACGACATCACAGAAAAGCTACAACAAGTAGCGAAAACAATCAGCACACTGGTCACATGCAGGGCGTCACAACAAAGAACAGAAAAGAAAAGCAGAACAAAATCCTAACCTAAAGCTAATAGTCGTGTCCTAGCAAACTCATCTAAGTGTGTGTGTAGGCTGTGTGGTTTTGGTAGGTCCTATATAAAATAGTATTAGTTAGAGTTGTATGTACATTTGTTTTGTTTGTTGAAAAGGACAAAGAAGAGATTTTAGTTAAAGTTTAGATATTAGTGTTTTAGAATTGATTTTTAGGATGTTTTATTTTTAATGTTTGATTAACTATTACCTTTGTTTCACACCGAGGCCGTGAGGTTTATTTCACCCTCCTTGGGGCTAACTTAATAGCCTCGTAGGCCTGGGTTACCCAGTGATAATTAACTTTGTTTGATTATTATAGTTTGTTGTTAAAAGAAAAAGAAAAGGGTAGATTAAATGTTTTATTATTAGTGTTTGAATTAAGCCAATTAGAAAGATTAGTTTTTAAGTTTTGTCGCTCCATTAGATTCATTCGTGGCGTTGTGCCACCAAGCTCGAGGAACCAGCCTCCTTAGGACACTTAGCCCCGCAGCCCGGAGTAGTCCATCCAATAAACTTCACTTTTGGAGCGGGTTGTTATGTATTAAGGGATTTGTTGATTATTTTTAAAAGATTATTCTAAGTTTGATCTTTAAAAGTATTTTTTTAATCCTAATGAATTTAGTTTGTATTTTTAATCTCCTAATATAATCTACATATTTTAGATTTTAGATTTGTTAAGAGTTAATTATTAGATTAGTTAGAATTGATTTAGGTTTAGGTTTTCGAATTATGATTTAATTATTACAAATGTTAATTAAAACTTAATTAAGAATTAAATGTTTTAATATATTTTAAGAATTAGATTAGAATTAGTTAGTTGATTATTAGTGAATTAAGAAAACAAAATATAAATCTAGGAAAACGTGTCACTAAGTTGTTGTTTTAATGTTTCTATCCTATAGGGAGCATGCATCCTAAGTCTATGTTTTCTAAGACTCAGTCCTTAATTTTTGTCCTTAGATGTCACTAAAGTTGTAGGATCAAAAGTCGTGTTGTTCTCTAATTCTTAAGACTTCTATACGGATGTCACAAGGTTTTAGGGATCTAAAAAAAAAAAGTAAAAGCAATCCTAAAATATAATTGAAGTTTCTAAGGCCCTAAGGGTGGGAGGCGTGCAAACATCTAAGCCCCTAAAGGTTTTCTAAGTTTTAGTAAACTTACAGCACCGGGGGCTACGACCCAGTGGTTCCGCCCGTAGCGCCCCTACTAGATGAGTAGGGACGACTGATGCTTGGATCCGACTGTCCTAGCTCCAGCTCCAAGTGCTCCTTATCCATTGCTTTCCAAAAGGTACCTCGCAAGACAAAAGAAAGATAGGTATTAGAGCAGTTCTATAAGCAGTTCATAAAGTGAAAGAATGGAAATGCAGAAAAGAAAAAGAACGTATATACCTTTTAGTTATTTGTTGAGTCCTATGTCTTTTGGGTTCTCCTCAACTTGTAGGTGTGCAGTACCAGGACGTAGAAAAAGTAGCGAAGAAAACTAACGGACGAAATAAAATGCAGCTAAATGCAATGAAAAGAAAAAGAACGAAAATCCGATACAAAAAGGGGTGTAGGCATCGTTGTTATTGGACACACTTCGTAGAAGTCAAGTGCATCCTATAATATCAACGATGCCCTTTGCTATTCCCACTCCAAACAAGACATTTGATACATTTGACTCGACTGTTCCCAACACACCTTAAACCAAAGGGGCTAAGTTCACTAAGGGAGGTGTACTTCTAGGGCCAAACTTAAGCCTAGATTTTCTATGGTTTTGCGCTCGTCCCAAAATTCTATATTTTTAGAGGTCGACACTTAAAGGAGAATCCGAAGGAGCAAGGACTGTCTTGCTCCAAAGAGGACACTAAAGGTCTCTAACATAAAGCTCCTTAGGGTTTTAGATCCTACTGACTCACTCTATAGAAAGAAAGACTAAGGGAATTGAACTCAAGTGAGAAAAACATTAATCATCCCCACAAAACACTAAGGAATCCCACTACACAAGTTTAATCTACCAAATTATAGATCTCAAAATAATTTGTAAGAACTGCTACAAGAACTACTACAAAACCTCCTAAAGATTATCTATTGAAATCTCTTTTCCTTTCATTTTATTTGGCACAAAAACCCTACAAAGATCTTTTATCAAAATCTCTATTTCTACCCAAAACAACCCACAATCAAGTGTCTCACCTTTCATTTGGAGTGGGGTAAAAATGAAATAAAACTTTCCAACAAGGAGGTTTTATAAAACCCCTTATTGCAAAGTATTCACAAAATTCATTATATAAAACTCTTTTAAAACAAATAAAAAAAAAAACTAATAAATTACTCCAACCAAAACAGAGCAGTATTTCTTTCCATCAGAAATACCCTCCCAAATCGACGACATAAAGCGACCTACAAGGATACTTTAATAAAAGCAAAGGAAGATATCTCGTAAAACTCTCTAAGTACTAAAACAACTCATAGGACTCTTCAAAAAAAGACACAAACTCTACTATTTGGTGACGACAAGTAAACCACTACAAAACCTCAAACAAATGTGGGTGGAAATATGGCTCAGTTTATAAGCAGATATCTTAAAATTATTCCAATCACTTATATGACAATTAATGAGACAATGTCATGCTCATTTTAACAGAAATCAAACCGTCTTATTTCCATTCTTGAAGAAAAGACATTAGTTGGACAAGGAGAAGAAAGAAGGCAAGCAATCTCATACAGATGCTACTCCAAAGACATAAGAATTTCTCTTTTAACACTTACAAAATACCCCAAATGATCTTTTTTTTTTTTTTTTAAACACAAAAGAAGATTTGAAATTCTCTTTTCATAAAATAATTTCGAACAATCTACAAAAACCCTTAGCACCAAATGGCGAATGAAACCTAGAAAGATACATTAAGAAGTTGCAAATAAAGCTCCAAATTCGTAACAAGTTATCATGCATAATCTAACAAGAAACACAACCTTTTATATGTGAAATGCCTCATAAACTCTCCCAACTATGAAACCACACTTAGAGCTCTTTCTCATATAAAGAAAATCACCATTGCTCTTTTCCAAAGCGATTAGGACTCCAAAAAAAAACAGTACAAAAACTGCACTTTGTCACTCTCATAATACCTCAGAGCATAAAAAGAAGTAGAAAAACTGCATGCACTTGTTTCTAACAACCATTTAGGACCTCGAGACAATGAAAACTGCAACTAGCATCGCTCCTAAAGGATTTGGAACTTTAAAAACAGCAAAAATCTGCACCTCATTATTTTAAAAAAAAAGTTTAAAGGCTAAAACAGTAAAAACTCAGCACATATCTCACACCTACAACGATCCGGAAACTCAAAACAACGAAAATATGCAGCTACCATTGTTCCCAAATGGTTTAAAACCCCAAAGCCACAAAAAAAAAACTGCTTTCGACATGTTTTCCGACAGTATTTGGCGCCCAAAAAACATTAAAAAAAAAACTGCACTTGATTGCTTACAAAAACGGTAGCATTTTTAACCCAAGTAGTCAGGTATATGGAATTTAGGGATCCAAGAGATTCACACACTTAGTATTCGACATGCATTTCATCTTTCTACACATATCGGCACAATGAATAAAGAGAATAACATAGTTTGTAGCAAATGATCACTCATGGTAAAATACAAAAAGATGACTTTCTCAACACCATTTTTCTCAAAACTTTGTAATAAGGCAACTCAATCATAGAATCATAAGTGATAAACCATCAACTCATTATGGATCGAGAGAGAATGCGACCATTGAATTAAATAGCCTTCATTAAATACATCAAACTATAGTTGGACATTAGCACAAATATGTACCATGAAGTACCTTGATAATGCATGGGATAGGTCCTCATTTTGGAGAACAAACCATATGTTTTTAAAAGACAAGACCAAGACCTCCCTCTTGCAACACATGAATATTTATAAAAAAAAAGAAGATGGCATGTAGATTTCTCCAAAATAGCATAACAACCGCAACACTAATTGAAACTCACCAAAATTTGTTATCAATATCACTAGTTAAAAAAAAAAAAAAAAAAAAAAAAAAAAAAAAAAAAAAAAAAAAAAAAAACAAAGGTCTTAAATACTACAATAAAGAAATTCCATAAGCATAAGCATCTCCAAATTCATATGACATATGTGAAACTTTACATCTAAATATGGTCACATAACACTTGGTTAAGTAGTTTTCCACGCCAAGCTCAAAATTTCATGAATCGCCAACCAAGATATCACAATTTTTCTCTTAAAGGGATTTCATCGAATACTTGATGTGCGTGTTTTGACATAAAATCAACATGACCTCCCCATACATTTTAGCTTATGCCTAAAGCTCTAAACCATGTGGCATACAACAAGTGTGAGTTCACAAGTTAATTAGCCATCTCAAAACTCAAAATAAGCCAACATTGCATGAATCAGGAACATATTAAACTCATTAGTTGCTTAACAAAGTCTATCCAATCAACTGTAAAGTGCAACCAAATCTCTACAAACAATAAGGCTGAAAACAACCTTAAGCAACCACATGACTTAAGCAATTAATCACTCTAAAACAAGTTTAGCTCTAGGCAAATCCACACCTATCACCATCATATAAACAAGATTAACTTCCCTAATCATTCATCAGATCCACTTAGCTTTGACAATGAAAGAAAAGCAAAGGGAAAAAGAGAAAATGGAAAGAAGAAAAATAAAGAAGAAGAAGAAGAGATCTAGATGAGGAAGAAAGAAATGAAGAAAGAAAAGGGTTGGGAAGGAGAAATAGAAGAATGAGGATGAGGCGAAGAAGAAGAAAATACTCACCTTGCAGGGGTTCGGGGTTGGTCCAGGCGTCGGGATGGCTGGAGGCGCGATCGGGGTTCACGAACTGGAGGACCAAGCGACGTCGGGCCGGGGCTGGTCGCGTACGGGAGAGAGGAACCAGGCGGCGTCGGGCTGACTGGAGCTGGCCGCGAACGGTCGGCCTGTTCTGTCTTCTGGCACCGGTCCGAGACAGAGAAAGCGAGAGAAGAGGAAGAGGGAGTTCGGGCGTGAGATCCAGAGAGCGGGGGAGAGAGCTGGAGCGCGAGATTGAGAGGGAGAGGGATTCGGGATGAAGAAGCGTGAGCGCCAATGCCCCAGCTCGAAGCTTCGTTTTTTGGGTAAAACAAAATTTCATTGCCCAAAGAGGAAGCCCGCCGCTCGACGTCTTTCTTTTGGCCTTCGAAATCATCCCGAGAGCAGCTCGTTCGCTGCTCGATGTCTGCCTGGATCGCAGAGGCTCACTGCGGCGCGGGATTTCAGCCGAAACGAGGATTTCGCTTAATCAAAGCCATTGAAGCGATTACCTGATTTAGGAAATGGATTCAAAATACTTAGAAAGTCCAACAGATTTTAATGGAATTAGAACGAGTTGAATCAAGTTAAAATTGGCTTGAATCGAGTTAAACTCGAGTCCGGATTCGACTAAATTCGAGTCAATTCGAGTTCGAGTTAACGCACTAAAATTAACCATACGAAATCGGGTTTAAAATAATGATCAATTTAAATTAAAATCATGTTTGGCGTGATGAAATTAAACTAATCGAGTCTAATTGAACACAGTCGAGTCTGACTTGGCTCAAGTCGGGCCGATTCGAGCACGAATTTGGCTCGACGGGGTTCAATTAGATCGATTAAAAGAGCTCGAGCAAATTCGAGCCAAAATCGAGGTCAACAACAAGTAACATGCTACTTACAAGTGAATACAAGGAAAACTGTAATGAATGAGACCCATCACATACAAGCAAAGGCATATATAAACAGATGTAGGAGATGTCTCTTTCATATAGAAGTCCGGTCAAAGGTGACGACGAACGATATATAGTGGATGCTAAACCATAATCAGCAATCACTTGATATTATTCAAAAACATTGATTTCTTACATCCAGAAGGATTCGATATACAATGGAAACAACAAATTGTTAGTACGAAGCATCGGCTACTAGTTTTGAAGTATAATGCACCAGTAAAGACACATTCATCCAAGGTTAAAATGTTTGATTCTTTATTTAAGTCAATAACAAAAAATAATGTTGATGGAATGATTATAGAATTACATATCGATCTATATACAAGTTATGGGAAGAGAAAACTAGATCGAATCTTCTTCAGAAATGAAGTAAGTGAATCCCAGTCCAACAAAATTCTGAATGTCAAGTTGAATAAGATAATCGAGGCTTACAAGTTCTCGATGAATAAGTGATCTTACACTAATGATTGCACAAGATTCAAAATTGAAAGATGTACAGTGTACACCAGCTCATACGGTTCATTATGGGAGACCTGTTGTACACCTAATCTATTATCCATAAGAAAAATATAAGGTGAATAAATTAAATACGAGCTCATACGAGTTATTATAGGAGATCCACTATAAATATAAAGTGACATCCCTGAGCAAATGTAGAAGACCATCATCAAATACGAACTTCTACAAGATGCTACAACACGCCACCAAATCTGACACATCCTTACAAGCTGACAGAAGGCATGTACGAGCATCCAAATCAAATGCCACATTCAAATGATAGTTGCCTGTACAACTATGTGGCATCAAATAATCATAAAATATCCTCCTGCACATGCATTGTAATATGTATATACAAGGTACACAAAGGGGGTAAATGTATAATATACCCGCATGAGCCCTGGGGAGCATGTTGTAGGACCACATGTAACATCTAGGAATGTTGCGCGAGTTATTAAATTTGAACCTGATCATCCTAAGTAGGTAAATAGGAGTCGACAATGTTCACCATAGGGGTTCATTCTAAATATCTTCAAAATGCCATCCCAAGCTCCAAAAAATCCAAATTTTCTCAAAAAATCATCCAAATCTAAAAATGTTTAAAATTGAAATTCAATACTATCAAATACTTAAAGTAAAATTCATCCACCCTCTGCAATAATTTGTTGAGGTGGACAAATTGAAAAATACTTCGGCTCACAAAGAGCTAATACCTAGTCAAAAATATCACTAGGATTCATTCTCGAATAATCTCCTGCCAGTAAAGACATTGTATGTATCCTCTAATCAATGGTTTTGCCGCCAAATGACACCACAGGATAAACAGTTATGACCCAGGGCCCTCTAAACCGGGTGATTTTGCTGCCAAATGGCACCACGAAATATCGATTATGGCCAGAACTAATAAGTTCTATAATGATATCAAATTCTTGAGATATGAATCAATATGATATAATCGATAAGGCACAAAGCCCTTTGTTAGCTAAGGTGGATTCAAATTTGTCTCCTTAGATAAATACTCCCCCTAGGTCTATAAGGTACCCTTGGACGAAGCAAACCGTGACTGCCGACAAGGATCCTTCTGATAGGATGGGTCGACTACCTCCTCTGACTAAGTAGACAGAACCATAAGATCTTGATCGGATCCATCATCCATTCCCCCACCATTCGCTTTAAGTGCACGATGATAAAATTTCTGATTCTAAATATAAAACATTCAAACTTCTAATTCTCATGCTCATGCTGTTACTATATGCCAGATAATACGTATTCCTACATATATAATTGACAACTGGCCTTAATCAAAAGTTATATCTCATTACTATGAGGGGTAATTAACTATAGAGGCATGCGCCTTTAGGAAACTAGAACTCAGATCATAAAGTCCTCGCAAAATGAGGGCAAAATCTATGGGTATTGTTTTATCTACAAACTCTTTCTATCTTCCAAAATTTACCCCAAAACTTAATCCGTTAAATTTCCCTTGAAGAAAAAGCATAGCGAGCAGAGGCCGAGGTCAAATTTTTGGAGCCCACATTAGTAATTCCATATTTTTCATCTTTACCACTATAAAAATAGATAACTTCTGATTCTAAGAAGATTCTTCTCAACTTTAAATTTTGATAATTAAATTATAGTCCTTTATATATTATTTATTTTATTTTTATATATGGTTGTGGACCTATGAAATGGATCTGTTGTGCGGGGGAATATAGTGCAAAGAGTATACGACCACACCACCCTGAATGATGAAATGATCGTAGGCCTTCACATTCTTCACAAGTGGGCTAATGGAAAGACAGATCAGATAGAATATACGCTTAACCATTGAGGATAGCAACTCTCGCTAGCATACCCCGATGGGTAATAATATGCACGACCTGATCAAAATAATCGGTTTCCCCCACCTGATACATTAGCTTTAGTAAGATTTATTTAATGGTGGAATTCAGTTTCTCACGTGCGCAAGCCCCTGTAGTTAATTACATCTCAGGCCCAGGGCATGAGAAAACTCACAATTAAGGATTCTATATTATTCTTTACAAATGGAATTAGCACATAGTGGGAGATTAGGAAATTCTACCCAAAGGGAAAGAAGGGTTCAATATAGCTTAATAAACGTGTACAACTCATACTGACATTTGGAGGGACTAAAGTCGTGAGAAAAATATGGAGAAAAAGAAATAAGCAATGCACTCAGAGCATACAAGAGAGAAGGATGGAGGTGGAGTCATCTATGTAATGAGAATAGGCAAGATTTATAACCCCTGAAGAATAGGAGACTTACCCACCGATGAGGTGCACTACGAGACACCAAATTTAATAGTCTTGAATCCTAGATCTAAGTTAGGTTTAGTGTTGTACACAATACTAACACCTATGTCATAACTAATGCATTCTAAGCTTACATCTTGCCTGAAAGGGAAAGCTAGTTAATCTCCTAAGTGTTTAAAATTCATACTGTCTAGTCTTTATGAAAGAATGGTGGGAGATTGAGTTTTTGAAAGTAAGATCGACATCTAGAGAGTTTTTTAATTGACATTGGACATCTGTAGGGTGAATACTCCTAAAATTAATACAATTAGAATTTTTGATTTAGTTGATTTCTAATGTAATGCATGCTAATTTAAAGATCTTCAAATCATAAAAACATTAACTTCAAAAGAACTTATAAAAATATATTTTTTAGAAAGACTATACTTCTCCAAATCTAGTATTTCATTCTCATAGATCATATTATCTGGACTCTATCTATAGGCAGTGAAGTGTCTTAAAGGAGGGAGAGAATACATTGATATGCATGCGACCCCAAACGATTCTAGCTATTCTCTAGGTCATTAAATTTTTATATTATTTAATTATTAAAATATTAAATTTTAATTACGAGTATAAAAATTTTTAGTTCCTAGAGAGTCTAACGAAATTAGGCTACACACAAGCAAAAAATAAACTTAAAAAAATATGTAATTTCTATTGTACAATTAATAGTAAACACATCAATATAAATAAAATCATATAGAGTAAAAAAGAAAAGTCCAAAGTTTATGACAAGTGCCATTGTTGCAGGCTAGAATATACGCGGCGATAGAGTTATAATTCTACGTCTTAGCGTTACACGGATATCCAGCTCACACACAGAGAACACAATATTTTTTACGTGGAAAACCCGGAAAGGGAAAAAACCACGGGGCCTAGCCCAGTTGAAAATGATTCCACTAAAATTTGATGAAAATACAATGGTCTGACTTGTCCTTGAAGACGACCAGATTACAAATATCAACTGAGAGTTTTGCAAAAGTTCAACTTCACTCCACTGTCAGATGGTGGTCCGACGGCACTCCGATGTCAAGTGGTGGATCGGTAGTGGCACTTCAGTGTCAGGGGGTACTTTAGCTTTGGAAGGCACTTCGGCGTCCCTTGGTGGTCTGTCGATGGTGCGGCAGAACTACAACGGTGGTGCGGCAGCACTCCGGCGTTCCTTGGTGGTTCGGCGGTGGTGCGGTAGCACTCCGGCGTCCCTTGGTGGTCTGCACGGTGGTGCGGTAGCACTACGACGATGGTGCGGCAGTACTCCGGCGGTGGTATGGCAGCACTCTGGCGTCCCTTGGTGGTCCGACGGTGGTGCGGCAGACCTACGACGGTGGTGCGACAGCACTCCGGCGATGGTCGAGGAAGAGCTAGACGGCTGGAGCTTTCTTCCTTCTTCTCTCTTGGCTTCTTCCCTCTCCCTCATGAGAAATGAGGGCTTTATTTATAGATTTTATGGAGTGGCATAGCTTGTAAATAGGTGTGAGATCTGGGGCAAATGAGGAGTGATTGAATGGATGGCTGATATTGAATCCATGATTGTGCACTGTTCATCAGATATTTGAAGGTCTTAATGATGTCGGAATTCGGTGATCTTGGGTTCGTTGGATTTGTCTCGTCAAGACGCTCGATTTGATTATAAGCTCATCAAATTCGGAGACTGTTTGGTAACTCAAATTGTGATTCGAACCTTCCAACAGTGCTTCGAGTCTTCGATTCGGACCCATTTGGGCTCGGATTGGGTCGATTTTGGTGTAGTTGGGTTCGTGTTTCCAAGACGATCAGTTTGACTATAAGTTTGCTGTAATCGGAATTCAGATGGTCTCCGATCTAATTTTTAAAGTTTCCAACTTGATTTTGCCTCGAGATTCGTGCTTGATCGAGATTATTTTTTGGTGATGTATCAGCCATATAAGTACAACCAAAGTGTGCAGAAAAGTAATTGTGGCTAGGCCCCACCGACAACATCTTGGATTCTAATCCCAGTGAATGAAGCAAGTCTTAAAATCAAAGTATTTCGTCTTCCAATCTTCATCTTCAGGTCTTTATATGGACCACCTTCCTTCGAATCTTCTCCTTCAGACTTCGTATGCATGGTTCGTCCTTCAAAAGGGTACTCAAATGAATAAGAAATTATCTGTGAAGGGCTTTTCTTTTTTCTCTTTGGGTACCTAGTGTTTGAAAAGCCTCACTTTTAAAAGACTTTCAAAACTCGATTATATTACAAATTACATCATTTAAAAAAGAAAATTTAGACTCAAACTCAACCTGCAAGGTTATCTGTTGGAATTTAATAAATTTCAACTCGATAAAATGCATAAATTAATGTCAAGACAAAAGCATGACATGATTTTGACAAATTTTGAGCAAAATAATTAAAGATCAAAGATTCAATTAGATGGGTCACTATAAGCATGCCACGCTTGGAAACCATTTGGTAACCAAAATTATGGTTTGAACCTTCCAAATGTGCTTTGAGGCCTTGATTTGGATCTAGTTTGAGCTCGGATTGGGTTGAATTTGATGTCGTTGGTTTCGTCTCGTCGAGCCGCTCGATTCAACTATAAACATGTCACGTTTGGAAACCTTTTGGTAATCCAAATTATTGTTTGAACCTTCCAAATGCGCTTCGGGTCCTAAATTTAGATATATTTGGGCTTGGATTTGATTGATTATGGTGTCATTGGTTTCATCTTTCTGAGACGTTCAGTTCGACTATAAGTTTGTTGAAATCGGAGTTCGGATGATCCCAAATTTAATTCTGAAAGATTTCAACCTGAATATGCTTTGAAATTTACGCTAAATCAAGACTATTTTCGGTGACGTATCAATTCTATTAATGCAAAAAAAAAAAAAAAAAAAGGTCTATAAAGAAATATTTTATGAAACATTAGAGCTCTATTGATGCAATAGTTTCAGATAAGAATAGGAGTTCATATCAATTTATTTAATACTTCTCGGAATCCAAAGCATATCAATTTAATATTTATTGATATTAAATTGATTATTATAAATTCAAAAGCAGAATTTTTTAAAAAGGAATTCTGAGAGCTTGTTTTTATGTTGTATATCAATTTAATATTAAAGGACAAACAATCTTGGAAAACAAATAAATTCGTCAAACTAATATCTTTATAAATGCAGCAAGATTATAGTGTTGGGAAAAAAAAAAGCAGTTACATATTAATATGAAGTAAAGAGGCTGTAACTGAAGCCATGATGTCCACGATGCCCAACACGTCCACCTCGTAACCAAGATAACTACTCAAGCAATTCATATAGTTAGGAGGCTTTGGGTTGCAAAAGGGAGATCGGATTTCCTCTGGCTTGGACTCTCTGATTGTCGCAAGCAAACAACCTCCGGCTTCAGCCGTCTGCGAACGATCATTCGGCTCAAGTGCAATAAGCCCCCTTTTTCACACGTGAGCGCCATCTCTGTCAACCCTCGCCTCCCTCCGCAGGACCGCAAGCTCGAACAGAACAAAGTTTGTTCTGATCTTCCCCGACGTCTGCGACTCTTTGTCCGATCTAACTGCACTTGTAATTTCGGCTGCTTGAACAGTGAATATAATAGAGGGGAGAAGGTTATTAATAGTAATTACTGTTGTAATTACTATTAAAACACTATCTATTATATTTATATATATATATATATATATAAATAAATAAACAATACATATTATATATACAATAATTAGAGGCGTCGTCGTCAGCAATCAAAGCTTCTGAAGATCAAATCTCCTCGCCGTTGATTCGCTCCGGCCGAGTCGAGCACTCCCTTACCTCCCGGCGCCGGGGAGGGAACGCCGAGAGGCTGCCGAAATTTTCTCAAAAAATCTAGGACTTAGCCAAATTTCTGAAATACAATCTTTGACAATCTCCGACAGCCAATCGTCGACAATCAAAGCTTCTGAAGACCAAATCTCCTCGCCGTTGATTCGCTCCGGTCGAGTCGAGCCACTCCTTACCTCCCGGCACTGGGGAGGGGACGCCGGGAGGCTGCCGAAATTCCGTCAGAAAATTATGGGACTTGCAAATTTAGAGTTTCGATCAACCTATTCTTTATTGATTAAAATTCTCAATCTAAACTCTAACTTAATTGATTTAATTGATTAATGAATAAATCAACTAATTAATGCATTAGTGCATGCTGCAAGTGTTTCTTCTCTAGTGACCACGACAGAGGTTATGGTTGTGGAGCTGCCAAAAGATGAGAAAGAAACTGCTTCCTCTATGAGTGGTGGTGACATGAGTGGACTTGATTATTAATATTCACTCATCCTTGCAGCAATTTCACATTAAACTCCACAATATGCATTGGATAAAAGGAGCTCTCATTACTTCTCCAAAATTATCCTAATTTTGGCTAGTCTTAGGTTATCAATTTTGTTCTGAGGCCAACTATTTATTCATCTGAATTGTTGGGTTCCTTCTATGGAGACCAAGTATAACTATGAATATCATTGTTGCGTGCTAGAATATACGCGGCGGTAGAGTTTGTAAATTTGCGTCCTAGCGTTGTACGAGTATTCAGCACACAAGCAGAAAAGTGAAGTGAACACCAAGGTTTTTACGTAGAAAACCCGAAAGAGGGAAAAAACCACGGGGCCTCGCCCAGTTGCAAAGTTCCACTAGTATTTGTTTGAAGTACAAAGGTTGATCCGTCTTGCAAATCAAGACGATCAATTTACAATCAACTTCTCACAAAGTTACAAAGTTCTGCAAATTTCCGGCGTTTCCCGAAAATCAGGCAGAGTTCCGGCGTGTTCGGGCCGCAGGAAGAGCTTCGGCGGTGGTCGAGGAGGAGCTTCTTCCTTCTCCTCGTTCTTCTCTTCTTCTTCTCTCTCTTCACTTGAGTCCCCTTTGTGTAGAATGAGGGCTCTATTTATAGTTTTTATGGAGTGGCATAGTCCGTAAATAGGCGTGAGATCAGGGGCGAATTGAGAGTGGTTTGAATGGACGGTCGATATCAAATCCTTTGATCATGCACCGTTGGTTGGAAATTTGAAGACCTTATTGATGTCCAAATTCGGTGATCGTAGGCTCGTTGGATTCTTCTCGTCGAGCCGCTCGATTCGAGTATAAGCTCGTTAAAATCGGAGACCGTTTGGTAACTCAAATTGCGGTTTGAACCTTCCAACAACGGTTTAGGTCCTTGATTCAGACTCATTTGGGCTCGGATTGGGTTGATCTTGGTGTCGTTGGGTTCGTATTTCCGAGACGCTCAATTTGACTATAAGCTCGCTGAAATCGGAGTTCGAGGGCTCCCAAAATTAATTTTTGATGTTTCCGACTAGCTTTTGCCTCTAGATTTGTGCCCGATCAAGATGATTTTTGGAGTATGTATCAATCATCTTTAGTTGTGGTTATGCTAAAATATTGAATGCACCATAAAAAATAAAAACAAAAGTTTTTTTTTTATTAAAAAAAATCTAATACCATCATCGAGGGAGTAAAGTGTCTAAAGCTATATCCTAGCTAATTTGAATCCTACAGGTTACTTTTAAGAGTAGTAAATCCTATTAGCAAATTCTTTCACTTCATATATATATTTATTAATTCAAGCAATACATTCCTAAAACACTATATTGGTTACTTTCAATGAAAGCCGTAAGTCCAGTCTTTAGAGGTAATAGTTAGATAGCAACCTAACTCTAGACCCTTTAAATGGGCATCTTAGTCTATAGGATTAAGTTGTAAAACCCGCCATTTGGGCTACTTCTAAGCCAAGCAGTAAGACCCGCGTGTTAGGGAAGTTCTAAACGAACGATCCTACAACAAAAACTCAAACCACCTGGGCATCTTAGTCTATAAAAACTAAGCTGTAAGACCCACCACTTGGGCTACTTCCAAGCGAAGCAGTAAAACCCACACGTTAGGGAACTTCTAAACGAACGTCCCTATAATCAAAACTCAAATCCCTTTGGGCATCTTAGTCTATAGGGCTAAGTTGTAAGACCCGCTATTAATGGGCTACTTCTAAGCGAAGCAGTAAGACCCGTGTGTTAGGGAAGTTCTAAACAAACAACCTTATAACCCAAAAACTCAAATCCCTTCGGGCCACTTAGCTTATAGGGCTAGGTCGTAAGACCCATCACTAGGCAACTTCTAAGGAAGCATAAGACCTACCCAGCCAAAAAAATTCTTTAGGCAACTCCTAATTGGAGCCGTAAGCCCCAAACTAAATAAATTAATGGGCAACTCCTAATTGGAGCCGTAAGCCCCAAACTAAACAAATTAATGAGCAACTTCTAAGAAAGCCATAAGCCCCAACCCAAATTAAATTAAACTAAAATTCATACATCTTCACTTCAGTCTACTCGGGATCCCTGAGAGGAGGCAACCCATGGTTGCTAATCAGATTCCCTGGACACTACAACCAATGGTTGTTAGTGTTGGTAGACTGAACCCACGGTATGCCCAGGATGACGGAACAATGGGATCTTGATCGGGTGTACCTTCATCCCCCCATAACTAAATTTAAATCTATGTTGCACATTCACACACTTCTTGTACAAAGCTAAGTATATTTCATCCTTAATCGAGAGTGCTCTTCTAATACGTTAGGAGGGGTAATTAACTATGAGGGCTTGCGCTCATAGGAAGTAGAACTCAAATCTAAATAAACCCTGACACTACTCTCATGGGAAATCTGGTTAAATATTAAACTCAATCTACCTCCAAAAAAATTAAAGAGAACCCATAAGTTCGTGAGAGCGGGGTTCGCATCTTTTTTATTTTTAAGATGATTTTTTTTTTGAGCGAACATTATCCTAATAGAAAATTTATAGCAGTTAATATACAACATCCCAAACAATTTATATATATGCAAAACAAATAAATATACTTGGCCATGCTCTTTTAATTTAAAGGGGGATTTAACAATTTCTGAAGCATCTACATAAAATACTATTAGTTTTAAAAAGTTAATGATTTGAAGTCACTTCAGTGAATCTATTTTTTCCCTCTCTAATCAATGCTCTATATGAGCATGGCCACATACATAAGATTGAATTAGTATAAATCATCCCTAGCTTAGGGGTAGATCTAACACATAATCAATAACATCACAGATAAAGAAAGTACAGTAATAAAATAAACAATCACATCAAATCAATTCAACCAACACATGTGTCACAAGCAAGAGCATCACAACACAAAAAAAGAAAAGTAAAGCATTGGCCTAACCTAGAGCTAGAAGTGGTGCTCTAGCAAACAATTCTATGCATGTGTAATAAGCTATGTAGCTTTAGATATGTCATATATCAGGTAGTTAGTTCAAGTTTCTTTGTGTTATAGTTTGTTGAAGGCTAGGAAAGAAATTTTAGTTAATGTTTAAACATTAATGAATTGTGATCCATTTTAATTAATTAAGTTGGTTTGTCAGTTTTAACACTTAGGGCGGTAATCTTTAAAGTTTAAGTTAAGTTAGAGGATTTTAGAAGGTTCGGAGTCGCACTATCCACTAGATTTAAGGGGTCCAAAGTGTCACTTTTAGAAATAGGTTAGGTTTAGGGGTTTTAGTATTTTTATTAAATATTATACATTGCAAGGAGTAATTAGACTATGAGTTTGCTGGATTTGGAGTTTTCTAAGAAAATTTATGAATTTTAAAAGTTTTGAACCCTAGTTCATAAACAACAGTTGAACTTTTCAATTTAGATTGGTTTCTACAAACCTAATATTTTTTAATAAATACTAAATTTTAATTAGATTTGAATTACTTATAGTTTGCCTGATTTAAAAACTTTTAGAATTAGTTATGAATTTTTAAAGTTTGCGGTAATTAATGAATTATTAAAATAGTTTAATTAAGGGAATTTTAAGGGTTTTAATCCAAGTCAGCTCCAAACTGCTTGGAATCATCCCTAAAGGTCAAAAATGATTTAGAGAGATTTTTTCAAGTATTTGGAGAAAATATGAAATTTTAAATTATTTAATTTAATTAAAAGAGTAGTTTTTAATCAAAATTAAATTAACGTTCATATTGAAGTCCAAATAATTGTCTTTTAATTTTTTAAGATTAAGGGTTAAATTCTAAAAAGATTGATATATTATGGATAATTTTTTGATTTAATTTGGATTTTTTAGATTTTTATGAAGTTAATGGAGCTTAATTAAGGGTTAAATTATGATTTGTTAATTAAGAGGTTTAAGATATCACTAAGTTTAAATGAGTTAAGTTTTATGTCTATCAGGGATCTACCTTAACTCCTACAATTTTTTTAAGTTTGCTAGACAAGTCTTTAATTATTGTCCTTAGGGTGTCGCTATGTTAAGTAAGTTTAAATCAAGTTTAAGGACTAATCTTGGGATAAAATAAACTGAGAGCATAAAAATATAACACACCAAGTCTTTAGATTTAGGAGGGCTTGAACTAAGTGCTCGTGCGTCTTACACATATGAAAGAAGATAAAATAAGTAATTAAGCTCTATTATCAATGCGACTGATCGCTGTAGAGAAAATCTTTTAAATAAGATAGGAGCCCCGCTCTCGTGAACTTAGGGTTCTCCTTAATTTTTCTGGAGGTAGATTGAGTTTAATATTTAATTAAATTTTCCTCAAGAATAATATTAGGGTTTATTTAGATTTAGGTTCTACTTCTTATAAGTGCAAGCCCTCATAGTTACCCCTCCCAACGCATTAGGAGAGCACTCTCGATTAAGGATAAAATAGAATTAGCTTTGTACAAGAAGTGTCAAAATGTGCAATAGAGATTTAAATTTAGTTATGGGGAGATGAAGGTACACCCGATCAAGATCCCATGATTCCGTCATCCCGGGCATACAGTAGGTTTAGTCTACCAATAATAACAATCATTCATTATAGTGTCCAAGGAATCTGATTAGCAACCATGTGTTTCCTTCTATCATGGATCCCGAGTAGACTAAAGTGGAGATGTGTAAATTTTAGTTTGATTTAATTTGGGTATGGGCTTATGGCTTCCTTAGAAGTTACCCATTAATTTATTTAGTTTGGGGTTTACGGCTCCAATTAGGAGTTGCCCGTATGATTTGATTTGGGTAGGGGCTTATGGCTTTCTTAGAAGTTGCCCATTAATTTGTTTAGTTTGGTGCTTACGACTCTAATTAGAAGTTGTCCGTATTATTTGATTTGGGTTGGGGCTTATGGCTTTCTTGGAAGTTGTCCATTAATTTATTTAGTTTGCGACTTATGACTCCAATTAGGAGTTGCCCGTGTGATTAGATTTGGGAAGGGGCTTATAACTTTCATTTGAAAGTAGCCCTAATAGTGGATTTTACAGCCTCTATTAGAGGTGGCCCAAATTTTTTTTTTTATTGGGTAGATCTTATGGCTTCTTTAGAAGTTGCCTAATGATAGGTCTTATGACCTAGCCTTATAAGCTAAGTGGCCCGAATGTTGGGTCTTACAACCAAGCCATATATACAAGGATGCTCGGGCAATTTAATTATTTAGATATAGGGTCGTTCATTTATAAGTTTCCTAACGCGTGGGTTTTACTACTTCACTTTGAAGTAACCCAAATGACGGGTCTTACAACTTAGCCCTATAAGCTAAGAAGCCCAAAAGTGATTTGAGTTTTGGATTTAGCGATGTTCATTTAGAAGTTCTCTAACATGCGGGTCTTACTGCTTCGTTTAGAAATAAACAGGTGGCGGATCTTACGACTTAGTCTTATAGGCTAAGATGCCCAAAAAAGATTTGAGTTTTGGATTTAGGGATACTCATTTAGAAGTTCCCTAACATGTGGGTCTTACTGCTTCACTTACAAGTAGCCCAAGTGGCGGGTCTTACAACGTAGTCATATAGACTAAGATGCCCAAAATTGATTTTAGGATTTTACGCAATTTAGGGTTTTGACACCAGCATCAGTGTTTTAGTTATTTTTATGCTCGTAATTTTCTCTTTTTACTACAGTAGTCTGTTGCTCTACTTTTAGCACTTTGTTTTGCATTCAGTATTTAATTCACTACTTTTAGCATTAATTTAATATTATTTATTGATGTGCTGACTTTTGCATGTTTGTTTGTACGTGTTCGTAGCCAACAAATTAGAGAGCTCTCAGGTATGTGCATGAGCCATTGCTGAGAGTCTCAGAGAGTTTGAGTTTGTTTACTTGAGAGTTTTGTTTGTTTGAGATTCTCAGTTGGAGAATAGTTTGAGTTGTTCATTAGTTTGGAGAGCTGTAGCCTGCACTTAGGTTGGATTAGTGGAAAACATTATTTTATTTTATGCTCATTTATTTTATATTATATTTTGATTTAATTGGTTGCATTAATTGATTAAGTCAATTTATTAAAAGTTAAGCTTAATTAAAATTTAGATTTTCTTATTGTGTAAATTTTGAATTGTTGAAGGTATTTTAAAATTATCCAATTGACTATTTAAGATTTTAATTTTAATTTTAGATTTTTTTAATTAGATCTTTTATTAATTGGTTTGTTATATAAATTTGTTAAGTCTATAATAATTTAATTTGGATATTAAATTGATTCTGTTAACTGATTGATTTCAAATGAATTAACAGATTTCTATTTTATATTAAAGTCTGATTTTTTTTTCTTTTAATTATTCTTAACTTTGAACCTTCAATCGTTTGAATTTATTTATTAAATTTTAGTTCAGTTATTTGTGTTTAGTTCAAAGAGATTTTAACATTAATTTAAAACAAATACCATATTTAAATTAAATCAATTATTCAATAAGTGGGAATTGGATTTATTTGGTTTAAATTAAGTAATAATTTTTCTTAGTTAACGGTTTCCGATTTGCTTATAAAAGAGATTTTTTTTTTAAAGTTATTTAAACTCTTGTTATTTGAATTAATTGATCTTATTGAAATCAAGTTATTAGATTTGATTTTTACTGTTTGAAATTAAAATTAGTTTATTTAATTACATTAAGTTCAATTATTCAATTTTTTTTTAATTTATCAGTTAAATCATGATCCAACTAATATATTTTAAATGAAATTTGTGTTTATTTTTCTTTTAAAAAATCCACTAAGTCCGGAATTTCGAGAAAATTTCGGAAGACTCCCGACTTCCCCTCCCCGGCACTGGGAGATAAGGAGTGACTCGACTCGGCAGAAATAAATCGACAGCGAGGAGATTGGGAGAGCGAATCGATCCCCTTAATGTCTTCATTCCCTCGGCCGGATTAGCTCGACGGCCAAGGGCTTCGGGGGACCGAATCAACCCCCGGGACTTCCTTCAATTTGATGATTTTGAGAGGTCTCCTGCTTTGCTTGTAAACAATTGTAATACTTGATACATCATTAAAAATTGCTTTGATCGAGCACGAATCTCGAGGCATATTCAAATTGGAAATTTTCAAAATCAAATTTGGGATCATCTGAATTCCAATTTCACCAAACTTATAGTCAAATTGAACATCTCAAAGGGACAAACCAAACATCACCAAAATTGGTACAACCCAAGCCCAAATGGGTCCGAATCGGAACCTGTACCACATTTGGAAGGGTTAAAGGATTATTTGAATGATGAAACAATATCCAAATATGACATGCTTATAGTCAAATCGAGCGTCTCGGCGAGACGAATCCAACGAGCCTAAGATCTCTGAATTCCAACATTGTTAAGGCACTTAAACAGTTGAAAAACTCTACGATCGGGGGAATCAATGCGAGCCATACAATGGAGCACTCTGAACCTGCCCCAGATCTTCTCTAGATTTACGGGGTCTGCCACTCATGAAAATCTATAAATAGACCCCCACTCTCTGCATGAGGGGGACCTTGGCTGGAGATTAGGGAGAGCTCTGAAGCTTCAAGAGCTCTAGCACCACAGCCTGGCTGCCGACTGCCGCCGGACCACCGTTCGGCCACCGACTGCTGCCGGACTTCAGCCTGACCTACCTCGGACCACCGCCCGACTCCTGATTGCCGCCGGACCACCGCCTTTCCGCCTGGCCGTCGACCGCTGCCGAACTTCAGCCAGACCTTCATTGGACTACCGCCCGGCTGCCAACCGTCGCCGGACTTCAGCTCGGCCACCGACCGCCGCTGGACTTCAGCCCGACCTTTGTCAGATGACCGCCCGACCGCCAACCGCCTCCGGACTTCTGCCCAACCTTCGTCGGACCATCGCCTGGCCGCCGACCGCCTTCGTCGAACCACCGCTTGGTCGCCGAAAACCGCCGGACTTCAGCCCGACCTTCGTCGGACCACCGCCCGGCCGCCAACCATCGCCAAACCACTGCTCGGCCGCCGAGCCCCATTGGACTTCAGCCTTGCCATCGCCGGACCACCTCCCGGTCGCCGATCACCGCCAGACCTTCGTCATATCATTAATTGTCAGCCAAACTTCTGCACAAAAGCCGTCGGATTTTTGTCTGAACATCATCGGTCCTTGGACTAGCTCCTCTTCAAATTATTGTAATTTGACCACCTCTAAATCGAGGGACGGGTCAACCCTTGTAATTCACTCAAGTTTAGTGAAATCTTTTCACCTCGGCGAGGCCCCGTGGTTTTTCCCTCTTCGGGTTTTCCATGTAAAAAAGACCAGGTGTCTTGATCTCTCTCTTTCTGCTTGCGTGTTGGATCTTCGTACAATGCTAAGATGCTAAAGTTCTCTATCGTTGCAAATATTCCTGAACGCAACAATACTATATGATATAATATAATATAATAATATATTATGACGTTGCATCCTCCCATTTAGCCATTCAAACAGGGTGCACTTTATTTCCTCACGTTTGACTTGGATTTTGGGTGCTGTAGTCAGAGGTTAGGCTCACTGGCGAGGGAGGCGGCTAAGGGCGGTCGGAGGAAGGAATGGTAGTCGAGCAAGCAACGAGCGATAGAAATCGAAGCCGGTTGGAGACTGATCGGAGACAACGAGATTGTTGAGGATTGATCTCCCTTTCTTTTGCAAATCCACCTTAACTTCAAGAATTCCCCCATTTTTGTATGAATTTAACAGCAGTTTCAAGTTTCAACTGCCATGGATTACCAACGTGGGAATGTGGGGGTATCGTGGGGGACATCATTGGCAGGAGAGATTATTGGGTTCAGACATCGAACACATCTTAAGTTTGGTACTTCACAGTACCGAGCAATACTAAGCTCGGTATTGAGCATTATCGAGCTCAAAATTGTTCGGTACTTCACAATATCGAGTAGAAAGTGATGTGATACATTTTCATTGGGCTCCGAACACCATCTGATATCTGAACCCAATAATTTCACATTGGCAGGGCATGATTATAATTTGTTGCTTTGTCCACGGGCCCACTAGAAAAAGTTGTTTTGTCCTTTTTTTTTATTTTATATTATATATTACATTTCATCATTTGCTTTTGAACTAATGGAATTGTCTTCATGCATTTGTATGAATAATTAAGCATTTTATAATGCCAAATAACCCATATCTGCTCCAAGCATTAGTGTGACTTATATTTATAAAACCTGAGCATTAGTTTGACACCATATTTAATCTGATGGCAACTTTTCCTTGTTTCCATTCAAATGATCTTTATAAATTACCATTGATATAATCTGATATTTTCTTTGCCATTATGCCTTGCATTTTAGCATTTTAGCTTCAGTTTTGATATATCAACAAATATATATATATATATATATATATATATATATATATATATATATATATATATATATATATATATATATATATATATATATATATATATCCTGATTGGGCACGAATCTCAAAGAAAAAAAAATCAAGTTGGAAATTTAAAAAAATTAAATCGGAGACAATCTGAACTCCAATTTCAGCAAACTTATAGTCGAACTAAACGTCTCGGAAATAAGAACCCAACAACACAAAATTCAACCCAATCCGAGCTCAAATAGAACCAAATCAAGGACCCGAAGCACATTTGGAAGGTTCAAATCAGAATTTGGATTACCAAACGGTTTCCAAACATGACATACTTTATAGTCAAATCAAGTGGCTCGAATATCCAAGGAGCCCAAGATCACCAAATTTTTGTTCATCTCAATATGCATGTCTTTTGCTAAGTTATTAATATTCACGGATGAAACATATAAATTACAAATGCATATTGGAGTCTAAAGCTTGACATATGAATCTGAACATTGATGAACTGTCCATTGCTACATAATTGGCAATGGATCTCAAAGAAAAAAAATCAAGTTGGAAATTTAAAAAAATTAAATCGGAGACAATCTGAACTCCAATTTCAGCAAACTTATAGTCGAACTAAACGTCTCGAAAATAAGAACCCAACAACACAAAATTCAACCCAATCCGAGCTCAAATAGAACCAAATCAAGGACCCGAAGCACATTTGGAAGGTTCAAATCAGAATTTGGATTACCAAACGGTTTCCAAACATGACATACTTTATAGTCAAATCAAGTGGCTCGAATATCCAAGGAGCCCAAGATCACCAAATTTTTGTTCATCTCAATATGCATGTCTTTTGCTAAGTTATTAATATTCACGGATGAAACATATAAATTACAAATGCATATTGGAGTCTAAAGCTTGACATATGAATCTGAACATTGATGAACTGTCCATTGCTACATAATTGGCACATATGAGTTCTATATGCCTTCTTTGAGTTAGAATCTTGAAATATTATTTGCTTCTTTGGTTTAGCAAATTAATTGCAGCTTTAATTTGATGTGAAATTTAGTTCTATTAACAAATTGTTAGGATTTAATGGAGACGAAAATAATCAATTTGATCGTCTCCGAAAGCATGTCAAATCACCGAGAAAAATTTTCGGAAGCGTACATGAATCCATTGAAATGTAGAGTCAAGGTCTTTCGATCTTTCACGTTTAGAGCGGCGTTCTCTAAGAGAGCGAGAGACCCTTTCTTTTTCACTCAAGATGGGAAAATGAGGGAAATGAGAACTTCACCGCTTAAACTGGGGACCACGACCCTTATATACTTAAAGTATAAACATTTTATTTCAGCCCATCATTAAAATAAAATAAATACCCGGCCTCTACACAAATTTAATTCCATACAAAATTTAAATGAGATGCCACATAAGCCAAATAATAATTTAATACTTAAATAGATCACGAATTTAATTGGCTTAATTTTCGATAGCAACTAATGTATAAAACTGTATTTATATGTATAATAATATGGACCCACTTATAGAAATTTCCCAACACAAATTGCCTCCCAACAAATTTGTTGTGTGATTTTCACACAAAAAATTCGTTGTAATGTGCACATATATTTTGATATTTAGCCTCAATATTTTAAATTGATCCAAGCAGCTCAACCTTTAGATTTGTAAGCATAAAATATTTAGAGGTTCAACCTTTAAGCTTATTGAACCGGTATGTTTCAACCATTTAGTTTGATGAAAATAGCTCGACCCTTAGGTTTATGAGCATGAAAAACTTAGAGGTTCGGACTTCGGCTTATTGAACCAATGAATTTTAGCAATTTAGGCTTCGTTTGGGACGGCTTTTTTATTGCTTTCTAAAACGGAGTTTTAGTACAAAAATAAAAAAATTTGTACTAAAACTCCGTTTTAGAAAGCAAAAAAAAAACCGTCCCAAACGAACCCTTAATAAATTTTATAAAAATATTTTAACTATTTATAATTAATTATTAATTAAAATATCTAAACATTTAATTATTAAAATAATTCAAAATATATTTAATATCTTAAACCAATTTTTTTTTTAATTATAGCAAATATTTTTCTGAAAAATTTGATATATAATACATAATTTTTGGATTTAAAAATAAAATTTAAACATTATTTGAAGGAAATTCGATTTATAAAAGATTAAAAACAAATTTAAAACTTAAATTAAAGAAATCGGCGACGACAGGCGATGTGACATGCTTCTGTTGGCTCTAAAAACTGAGAGCATGATTTGAAATGCAATCATTGCAAATGAATGCAATAACGGTGTGAGTCGAATCCACGAGACTTATCAACATAAGCCTCGATCCGAGTCGTTGATTCCATGCAATTCAGAATCAACAGTTCCGATCGAGGCGGACGGGAGGACGAACCCGAGCCTTAGAATGATAATTTGGCTCATTCTCTCGATCGGGTGAACAAAATCAAACAAAAATTTAAACACGATACATACTCATGAAGAGCATTCATGGGGGACAAACCCCGCGTTCATGAAGAGTTATTTAGATCTAAGTGTTCTAATCTAGAGTTTGTGATTTTACCTAATTGACACGGTGGATTCGGGAAATCTTAGAATTGTTGCACTTATAGATTGTCCATGCTCTTAGTTGTAGAAAAAATTGAGTTTTGAAAAGCTCCAGATCGTCGGGAATCCTCTTTGGAATGTATTTGATCTCGGTTCGCTGAAGGTCTCATCGCCAGTGGCTATTTAAAGACGAGTTTGGGTGGAGGAAGGTGGAGAGGGATTAGAGGAGCTCACGCAAGCCATGGATCTGGTTTGGAGAGCTTAGAGAGGAAGATAATGCCAAAAGATTCCTCTAATGAACCCTAAAATCACTATTTAAAGGCCCAAGCCTTTGATCACCGGCCTAGATTGAATCTCAAATGAATTAGGAGGGAAATCAAGTTGAATTGGTCGTGGTTTGCTGTAGGGATCATTAGGAAGGGTTTTTTTTTTTTTTTTGAAACAAATGTGTGGAAGATTTCCATAAACTTTAATAAAGTTCTTACCAATATTCAAGAGCAAACAACTAACTCAGCTAAGAATATTCCACAAATAGATTGAACCTATTTTTATAGGAGCAAGCAGCTAAAACAATATACATTCTTGCCACTCATTTGCATCCATAAATTTGTTCTGAGTCGATATGTACAAATCCCACCTTTCCTCACATTTCTTCTTCGCTTGAAGTGTTGTACAAGAAGGAAGGCCACGAGAACAACCATCCCTCCTTTCTATTTCTTCTATACCAGCTTTGTTGTCAATGAAAGAGGGATGGAAAGCTCACAATAGCAGCAGGTCGGGTCAGCTACAGTTTCGGCCAGTGTTGGATCAAGCTGGGATGTGTCGGATGAGGCTTGGTTGGTGGTCGCCCTGGACGGATCTCGAACTGAACAGAGAAGAGAGGGGCCAAGTGGAGAAGAGGGTAATAGAGGTTTAATTTTGTTACTACTCGAATCTATGAGTTTATGCTTTTAATAATAACAAATATTGTGGCTCATTTTCTATTGTCTACGTGTATTTGCAATATATTTTTGTTTCTGTGTTTACTAACATTTCAGGATTACAATGCACTTTACAAGGCTCAAGTTTTGACAGAACAAGTTTTATTTGTAATTTTCATTAATGTATTTTTTTATTCTGTAAGGGTGTATCAGTGTATGCTTGCTTGTAACTTTGCTCACTTATTTCTGTTTTAGAATTCTCTATTTTTGGTCACATCGTCCGGGACGATCCACAAATCGGCTTAGACGATCGGTTAAAAACAGAAACCGTAATTAGGGCATCCTGGTTAAGCCAGCCGTCATTAAGCAGATTATCCTGGACGATATTTGTATCGGCCGGGATGATAGGCTCAAATAAAAAAGAATTAGCCACCAGATCTATTTAAGTATTCTTTATTTTTGGACATCATCCTGGACGATGTAACACAATTATGCCTAAATTAATCTGATTATTAAGGAAAGCAATTAAGGTTTGATTGCACGATCACATCGTCCTAGACGATCATAGGATCAGCCGGGACGATCCACTGGACGATATGCACGTATTTGATCTAATTGTCCGAGACGATCAAGTTATTTTTTTGATCGTCCAAACATCCATTTAGAGCGATGGTTTGGCCGATATTCTGTGATTTGAACTAATTGTACAGAACAATATATTATCGTCCTGGATGAGATGAATAAATTTCTTCTGATCATCCCAGATCGTCATGGCTGATTGAGATAAAATTATACTGTTCGTACATGACGATCTCCGGATCGTACATGACGATCTCCGGATCGTGTTGGACGATAAAGTCGGTTATTTGCAATTAATGAGCTAGTTTGGAGCTCTTATATTTAAGCTTGGACAAGGCACTTAGTAAGTATCTTTGGCAGCCATTGAGGCTTCATTTCTTCTAGAGAAAACTTGAAGATAGAGCTTGAAAGAGAGAGAGAGAGAGAGAGAGAGAGAGAGAGAGAGAGAGAGAGAGAGAGAGAGAGAGAGAGAGAGAGAGAGAGAGAGAGAGAGGAAAGGGTGGAGTTTGAGAGAGGGAGAAGATCCTTGGAGGGGGTTTCAAGAGAGTGTGGAGGGGATTTCACACGGTTGCTCCGGCAAGCTTGCGCCTTAGTACCATCTAATTCAAGGCTTGTCTTGAGGAAAGTTTTGGGAAGAAAAAGATCTCTTTTGTGTAATGGGACTCGACTACTCCACAGCACCGGGGAAGGTAGAGGTGATTTTGTAAGGGCTTCTCCGCCTAGCTGTGAGGGCTAAAGGAGAGACACTGAGTTTAGTGAAATACTCGGAGGGTGACTCAGAGGAGTGGACATATGTAAATGTTTGACTGAACCACTATAAAAATGGTGTGTTCTTTCCTTTATTATTTCTGTATTTAATTTCCGCACTTTGATTTTCTTTGTGGTGAATTTTGATTTTTGTTTTAAGATTATATTTTGATCGAAAGATTTTTTAAAATACCAATTCAACCCCCCTCTTGGTTAGCCTTGGACTAGTTCATGAGGGCTAAATATCCCTAACAAACTTTCAAGTGGTATCAGAGCACTTTCAAATTTGAGTTAAATAGGTCAAATTAACCTAATTAAAGCTTGGGTTGACCAAGTCAATGGTTGACTTGGTCAACCTAGTTAATTAAACCCAAAGGGGTGGGGGTTTGAGCCCAAGATGGAGTGGAAGTGATTTGGAATCAAAAGAAGGGGGTTTGGGTCAATTTGGGTCAATCTGGCTTGACCTAGTCAAGTAGGTTGACCCAATGCCTGGTTCTGGACTTAGCAGACTAGGCTTGACCCACTAAACTCAATGAAAAGGGTTTTGGGGCCTCGCTTGATCAATTTGACCAAGTCAACCCCCTTGGACCCGGGTTTGGTGGAAAACAAGATCAACAATGGCATTTAAATCAATCAATCATAAATGATCTACCTTTAAAATAGTAGATGCTTGAAGGTGTTGAAAGTATAAATGATTAGAAACCATAAGTAAGAATAATCATGAATGAATATAAGGAGAGAAAGAAAGAAATGAATCATAAAGGGAAAATAATTAAGTAGTAAAGTAAGAAAACATAATATTAAGAGAGATAGGAATGAAATATGCAAGTAATAAGTCAGATACCACACCCTTATGTACTACTTCACAAGTCAAAACCCCCTTCTCATAGTCATTATAAATTTGTAACTATCCAAATGAATAAATTAATAACTTAAATATAAAATATTATTAACTATATTAAATATTATACTCATGAGAAAATAATTAAATATTAATAAATATAATAAATTATTAAATATATTAAATTAAACTAATCGAACCTTTATTTATTTGGGATGCTGTGAAGAGTTTTCATACATGGCCAAAACATTTTGTAGACATAATCTAAAGTATCCACACCTCAACTTCCATACACACCTTATATAGTAAATGTGAGTGATTTTACACCTTTTCATATAGCGAGAAATTATAATAAAATTTAATTTGACCTTATATCTTTACATGATAGCTGATATGATAGGTTGCTGTCATTTTACCAACTGACAACACAACTTTACAACTCAATGCACTCTTCATTAATTTTAGTCAAAACATCAACTCTAAAGTTGCATTGTCAAAATGATATGTATTATCAAATCACTTTTGCAAGTTTCCATTATCATGCCATTGTGGAAGTACTGATCATTATGATGAATGATTTTTTTTTCAGCTAACACTAATGACATGTAATGATATTGCTATATAAATTAAATGTGTTATTTATATAAATTGACAATCTACTTATTTATTTATTATTCAGTTTCTTCGATGCTCAATATTGATTGGAAATCATTATCAACTTATTATGTCTTCGTCAAGATTATGCAACATTCAGAAAATACCTAAGAATAAGTTGATTGTGGATGGTACGAAGTGATTGACGGATTATTTGTCGCATCCCACTGATAATATCTTAGAGGAAAAGATAAGATCGAATGAAGTTTATCATTGTTGTATGCGTATATGGTCAGAGTTTGAAGAATCCTTTTGAGGGATACGTACAACGAAGTAATGAAATATCTCTTTCCCATATATAGGGATGGTGAATATTTAACTGATATGTGTTGGAGATTCTTACAATAAAGGTTCATGGATCATGGAGGCCATTTAGCTCCTATGAATATTTTGAAGACCAGAATTCATGAAATTGGACGCAATCAAGAAGGTTATGCTCAGGTAAATGTTGAAAGATCAATAGTTGATGTAGAACACTATATTCTTTACAGTAGATGGCATCATGCGTCAGGCGCATTTTTGTTTGAATCATATCACGCGCTCAATATTATGGGTGGTCAAAAGAGGAATGAGTTTCTAAAAGCAAGGGACTGGCAATGCATCCAGAAGGAGTTTCAGGACAAATTCAGTTGTTGTCCAACTCAAATCCAACTCCAACAACGCATGCACATAGTGATTGACAATGTATAAATGTCTTATTTTTATGTTATTAGTTCCCTATAATGCACCTTCATGCTGATATTTTAATCAGCGAACTATTTCATAAATAGTTTGTTAAATATATTTGCATTTACTTGCTCTTAATTCCATACTAATTATAAAGAAGCTCATCACTCTCTAAAATCAATCTAATTTCTTTCAGAATTATTTTTCAAATATTTTTACAATTCCAAAGAAAATTTATTAGAAAAGAGTTAATATCTAACTAAGTTAAATGATAAAGCTATATTGACAATATCAAATATTAGGTGAAAATAAAGTATATTTTTTGCAAATAAAATACTCTTACATACATCGTTTATTTAATCTAATTAAAAATATTTTATTAATTAATATACTTGTAAATCTTAAAGTTGATATGGTTTAATAATATATGTAATTATAAAATTAACTTAAACTTTAATATAAAATAACTTAAATTAAATTTATTTATCTCAATTATAAAATTTATATTTAATATAAATTAATTGATATATATTTAATATACTTGTAAATATTATTAAATTTGATATAATCATAAGGAATTTAGTTAATTATTAAAATTGATAGCATTTTAATAATGATTAATTAAATATCACATTTGAAATATTTAATAGTATTAAATTTATTTAATATCTAATATAATTTATAATATTAGAAAAGCCAAAATGTAAAAGCTGAAAGGGTTTTCAAAAGTAAATTAAGTTGATCGCATGCATTAAAACTAATATCTGCATTGATTGAATTAAAAAATTGATTTTAGGAAGAAAACGAGAAATCAGTTCACGTTTTTAATCTCTGCTTCTCCTTTTAAAAATTCCTCCAATAAGATTCCTTGGGTTCACGTTAGGTAGGGGATAGGGCTTCAATATGTTTGTCCGTATCTGTTTGATGTCTATTATCAATTTTAGAGTTAGGCTTCGTTTAGAACGATTTTTTTATTGTTTCTTATAATATCTTTTTAGAACAAAATTAAAAATTTTATACTAAAAAATCGATTTAAGAAGCAGTAAGAAAATCGTTCCAAATGAAGCTTTAATTAATACCGATACTTGATGTCATGCAAAAAAACTTATATCAAGATAATTTAATTGAATTTTAGTATGAAAATAAAACTAAAAATTTATAAAAATCAGTCTAATCAATCATTTAAAATGGAGAAATGAATCTGGCCTATTGAGTGATATAAAAAATATCACTCAAATTTAAGAAAAAAAAATTATAAGATTATAATGAGACATGCAATATTTTAACATATTGAAAGTTGGCTGTCATTAAAAGAGTAGCTTAAAATTAAGTTAAGTGTTGCAAGTAAGAATGGTCAAATGAATGAGTGATTTTTCATTTACAAATATAATGTGAAATGTGAAAAGTTGGAGTAGCTTCAATGACAGAAAAGATTAGAGAGAGTTGACTTAAATGATTTGGTGAGATAAAATATGGACCTTCTAATGATTCGATTAAAAGAATAGATATATTAGATCTCATCTATATTAAAAAAGTAAAAATATTTCTAAAAATGATTCGATTATATTTGATTCTTAATTTAAATAAAAATTTGATTCTTATATATATATATATATATATATATATATATATATGACCCATATAATAAAATAAAGCCTTAATATCATTATGTTTGTATTTAAAGATATTTAAGTACAATAATTATTATTATTATTATTATTAGTTGGAAAAATGTGGGCAAAGCCCTTGAAATGATCACCAAAAAGTTACAAGAGTGCTGATATACAATATAAAAGAGAAGATGAGCAGCAATAGAAAATGAACAAGCTCACTAACCACAAAATTTTACAAGATAACAGGAGTTAAAAAAAAAAAGAAATAAAACAACAACAACAGGAACCAACTACAAAAGATAAACTCCACCTGGTTGCCCGAAGACCGTTCAAGAGATGACAATCTGGAATGCAATTTGATTCATCATTGTCCAAGGCCAATCACCAACCATCCATATATAACATAAACATCATATTCACGTTCCAGAGAAGGCAACCCATAAGGCACAACAGCACAATGCCAACACAGATCGAGAAAGAACATGACTTAGGTATTCATATAAATCAAAGCCTCAATGTTACCATGCCATCATAAATCAAAGTAGCAACCCCACCACAAAACCCAAAAATTTAGGCATGGCCAATAGCTCTTAAAATATCTCCATTCTTTCAAGTTGTCATTTTCTTGTTGACAACCATTTTAATTAGATAGCACAAAATAATAATGCTCCTAATTAAATTTGGAATTAAAGCTCCTTTCATTTCTCTCACTCCATAAAAAATATGTGGCACAACAAAACAGTCAAGAAAAAATAATATTTTTGATCTTTCATCATATAAATCTTATTCTCAAAAAATTCAAAAACTTGAGAAAGAGTTGGCCTCATAAAAAAATCTTCTTTTAAAACAAGCAATTTACTGTAATGTAGCAGGAGTGTGCTGTCGACCTGTGTATTTTTTCATAGGCCATTTAAGGCAAACTCACACATACAATGCACATACAGAGACTCAAATCCAAGACCTCTTAATCGGAAGTCTAAGCTCTCAATCAACTGACCAAGATGAGCTGTGTAGAAGAATGATTCTTAACCTATTATAATTATTCATAGTCCTTTTTTTCTTAAGGTTGATACTCAAACGTGTAAAATTCGAAAAAATATATATATAATTATTCATAATACTTATAAATTTCAATTAAAAATTTTATAATAAAATTTTAATCATTATTATTTTGATTTCTTTTTTCAAGTTAGGGATTATTATTTTGACTTAATGTAAATTATATTAATTAAAAAAAATTCAGCTAAATAATTTTTAACATTGTGTAATAATTTAACATTAAAGTTTTAAGTTATAATATTTTTTATTTAAAAAAAAATATATATTACGAAAAGATTAATAGAAATACTATAAAATTAAACTTAAAGTTTTAATACTATAAACAAGTAATATTTTGAATAAATGTGACATTATTTATAATATTTTATTAAAATGTTTAAATCAATTATTATTTAAATATTATAAAAAATAATAATTAATTAAAATTTTATATAATTTTTTAATATTAAATTTAAATTATATATATTATTTCTTCAATATTTATTATTAAATTTAAAATATGTATATTTAATGTTTATTATATTAAATCAATATGATAATTTAGATCTTATTATATCATTTTTAATTTTATTAATATTAAACATAACTATATTTAAATTTTTACATTTTAAAATAAAATATTTATATATTCAAATTTGAGGTGTTTTTCCAAGGATTCGAGCATCTTCTAAGTGGCTAAAACAATTCACCAGATAAATGTTTTTTTTTTTTTTGCTGCAGAAATGTACCAAATTATATGGTTACAAAATAGGTTAAACAACATTTTTTTATATATATTTTCAGTAGAAAACGTTAAATTATTTGGCATTTTTAAGAAAGCACTAAATAGATTAGCATTTTATTAAGAAAACGTCAAATTATTTGACTTTTTTTGCTTATTTTTAAATTTTTTAATAATCACACTCATTTTGTTTAATTAATTTATAATCAAACTTCTTTTTAAAATTAAGCTGAAAAATAATGCTAAAATATTGATTATTTTATTCTTTTAATTTTAATTATGAATCAATTAAAATTAAATATAATAATTATTGACCCACTTCATCAATTACTAATGTAACTTGAATTTTTGTTAAGGAATAAACTAGAAATGCATTTTACTTTTAATTTACCATACAAAATATTCTTTTAGATTCGTTATATTCTCTTTATTACAAATATAGCTTGTGCTTTGCATTTTGTTATTCTCTATATTACAAATATAGCATGTTATTTAGTATTTTGGTACTCTCTATATTACAAATATAGCATGTGAATTGCATTTTGTGCTCTCTATATTACAAACATAGCATGTGATTTGCATTTTGGTGGTGACCCCTTGTAGTTGATTGATGGATTATAACTCTAAGGCCTTGTGCTTTTGATTTTATTTGTTAAAGCTTGATCTTGACCCAAGAGTTTTTCTTCATATAAAATATGAATAAATTAATTTTAATTGGTAATTACTTATTTAATTTTAAGAAAAAATAATATAAATATATATAATTACTATAACTTATATATTCACTGTTTGGCTCTGTTTGCTTTTCAAAATGCAACCACAATTTATATTTGACAATTGTTTTTTTATTTTCAATGAATTTTTGGGCTATGAAACTACTTTCTACAGCAACTTTCAAAAAAGTTATTTTCTCTACAATAACTTTACAATCATCTTTACAAAAAACTGCAGTCATCCCAAACAGACTCTCATCTTAAATAAAAACTCAATCTCTCATTAAATAAATAAATAAATAAATTATTCTCTCAAAATTTTTTCAACCTATTAAATAGTTAAAACTTAATTTTAATTTAATGTTTTTCTCTTTTATTTCCATTTATTTTTCAAACCAATCAGAGCTTAGATGCTTAAAAATAAAAAAGAAGCAAGAGAGTTCAAAGTTGACTTGATTGGTAGTTAAAAAGGAGTTAAACTAATCTAATTAATTAATCAAATAATTTAATTGATTTTTGGATAAGGTTCATGATGCCCATGCTGCATTTAGTAATGCTTATCTATAGGATAAAAAAGCTTTTTCATAATCACAGAAATATTAAAGTATATAACATGTTGATGTAGAAATAAAATACCAAATGAAGTTAATTAATCATAAAATCTAAATAGATTTAGGGATACGGTTCATGATGCATTTAGGGCTCGTTTGTTTCCACGTTTTTCCTCTTTTTTTCAGTTTGAAACAGAAAACGTAGTCCTGAAACTTGTTTGGACGTGAGACAGACTTTTTTAAAAACGACATTTCTCTATTGTTTAGAGAAGCATTATATAATAACTTCTCCGTTTAAAAAAAGCATTTTCTCCTATTGACGTTTTTGACGCCGTAAGGGGAAATAAACCAAACGAAGCCTTAGTAATGTTATTGGTTAAAAAAAGTGTTTCTTCTGGAAAAAAAAAGGAAGAAATCTTATATAAAAAGTAGACGTCGAAATCTCATTCTAATTAGACTTTGGCCAAAAATTTTTGATTAATTTTTTTTTACTTAAATTAGGAGATAAATATTGATATGTCATTTCTCAAGCACAAACATTGATACTTAAATAGAAAATGTTCATAATTAAAACTATAATCATATGAGCCCCTATTTATCTTATTATTCTCTTAAAAGCTTGTGGTAGATAACTTGTTCGTACAATCTATATCTATTGCTAAAATAAATCTAATTAATACTAGTAGATTTTGTTGATTTCGAGCAATATATTCTAGAGAGATTTACATATATACCATCCTATAATACTCTATTTACATATTTAACACCTAAAACTTTAATATTACATACATACCACCCTTAGTTCATTTTCATATCAAATATGAGTGTTAGAAGTGAAATATACGAGTGGTAGGAAGGAAGTATGAGTGACATATTTGATATTAAAATAATATAGAGTGGTATGTATGTAATATTAAAATTTTGGGTGTTAGATATGTAAATAGGATGATATAAAGTGGTATGTATGTAAATTTTTCTATATTCTAATACCTATGTGACTTGATATAGGCATCTATTCGATGACTATATTCTCTACATCTTGTTTTAAATAAATCTTCTAAATTTTTAATTAGCAGTTGATTAATTATAATTTATAAAGAATGAATGATAAAAATGTAGTAGTATTAAAGTATAAAAATTAATTAATTGCATTAAATAATAAACCAATAGTGCAAAGGAGGAACGAAATCAACCTCCCTTTTGAGGATGGATAAAATAGATTTGTGAAATATATAATATTATGTATGAATTAGAAAAAAAAAATGTCTTAGAGTTTGGACAATTGTATTTACTGAAGGTAGGCATAATAGCTAAAATGTTTATTCTTCTAAGGGAAAAAAAAGTTTTAGAGTGGGTAATTGTTCATCCTGAGCTCTTTCTTGTTCCATCCATAATGCAGAGTCTTGCTATGTATAAATATAATCCGAAAAAAGCTAGTTCTTATTAAAAATGAAAAAAAAATGCATGATTATGCACAAGAACCTCTAATTAAGATGGGATAAAGAAAAACTAAAGCTTCATTTGGGATGACTTTCTTTAATTCTGCTTTCTTAAAACAGCTTCCTAGTACAAAAATTGCACTAGAAAGCTGCTTTAAGAAGCAATAAAAAGTTGTCCCAAAAGAAGCCTAAGTGTTGTTGGCTGACTCTCGCTTTGCTCTGTCGTCGTCATCTTCGCTCTTATCTGCCGTAACCGCAAATGGTTTATCCTACCATGGGTCCTTAAAAAAAATAAAATGTCTAATTTAATATTATAGAGATTCCTTATAAAGATTACCACAAAAAAACTGGTCCAAAGTTCAGCACATGAATAGGCCAAATTATTGTTGGCAACAAGTCAGTTGCATACATGGGTGGTACTCAAAGTTGTGAAACTTGCACCACAATGATCAAATTGGGCACCTGTGCAGGGATGAAAACCCCTTTTAAGTCAGGGGGCAATTGTCCCCCCTTAAAATGATGCAGCGGCAACAATAGAAGAAGATTGAACCGAAGGGAAAAGGAAGCAATGGAACAGTAATGTTCCTTGCAGCCGAAAATGATATTACTGAAGTGTGTAAAAAAACTAACTATCCTCCTCCTGTGTCTACAATTCATATAAGCTAAAATAAAGATAACCGAAATTAGCAAAACAGCTGAAAAGAGAGCTAGTCCTATGCATAACAGAAAAAGGGAATATTCAGATAAAAAGGGGTAGTGGACGCCCAATGAGCTTCAGTGATCCGCCTGAGTAACGTATCCTATTTGATGTCCGCATCACATCTCCCCCGGCTCGGAAGAACCCGACTCCGCCGAGAGAATTGGCTGTGGATCATCTGGAGGATGGAAGCTGTATAAATCAGCAACATTGAAAGTGGAAGCCGTTCGAATGTCTGGTGGTAAATCAATCACATAAGCGTTGTCGTTGATCTTGCTAAGAATAGGAAAAGGTCCAATTTTTCTGGGGCAGAGTTTGGAATAAGTTCCTTGCGGGTACCTTTCCCGCCTCATACGGAGCATAACTAAATCTCCCACATTGAAGGATTTAAACCGGCGGTGGCTATCAGCATGTTGCTTATATTTAGAATTAGCCTTTTGCAGATTTTCTTTGACAGTTCGGAGAGTATCTTGCACTTCATTAATAGTTTTGCCGGCTAAAGTTTTACTGCCTTTAGGTAGGACGGCGAGGTCTACCAATTGATTTGGGAGTTTTGTGTACACAACTTGAAACGGGCACAGTCCGGTCGATCTATTAAAGGATGCATTATACGCAAACTCCGCATGACATAGCATTTCTTCCCATTTCCTAGGATTGTCCTGCACCAAGCATCTCAACATATTCCCCAACGTGCGGTTTACCACTTCGGTCTGGCCGTCCGTTTGTGGATGATACGCCGAACTGAGTTTAAGGGCTGTATTGAGCCTTTTCCACAATTCACGCCAGAAGTGACTCACAAATTTCACGTCTCTATCGGACGTGAGGCTGCGCGGCACACCATGAAGCCGGACTATTTCTTTGAAGAAAAGCTGTGCTATGTTGACCGCATCGAAGGTTTTTTTACAAGGGATGAAGTGCGCCATCTTCGAGAACCGGTCGACCACCACCATGATAGAATCTGAGCCTCTCTTGGTCCGCGGTAATCCCAATACGAAATCAAGAGACAAATCTTCCCATATGGAGTCGGGAATTGGCAAGGGAAGATAGAGGCCCGTATTTTGTGCCGTACCTTTGAAACGTTGGCAGACAAAGCATTTCTCAATAAATCTTGTGACATCGCGCCTTAAGTGTGGCCAAAAGAAACGCGATTGTAAAATTGAAATAGTTTTATCTCTGCCTAAGTGAGCAGCCAGGCCCCCGCAATGCAGTTCGCGGATCAATTGTTGGCGCCAAGATGAATCCGGAATACAAAGGCTATTACCCTTGAAGAGAAACCCCTGCTGTAGGGAATAATCCAATGTTGGGTGGCCTGCATTGCAAACTTCCCAGACTTGAGCAAAGTCTTTATCGAAATTGTAAAGCTCCTGCAACGTCTGTAGCCCTGTAAGTTCTGTCTGCAACCGAACTAATAATGCGGAACGCCGACTCAACGCGTCAGCGACGCGGTTACTCCGCCCGGCTTTGTGTTTGATCACGAAGGTGAAGCGCTGGAAGAAGACTATCCAACGAGCGTGCATCCGGTTTACATTTTTTTGACTGTTAATATACTGTAAGGCGTGATTATCACTGCACAAGACGAAATCCCGGTGCAGGAGGTAATGTTCCCACTGCTTTAACGCGCGGACCACGGCATATAATTCTTGCTCATATGCCGACCACTTCTGACGGGATGCACTTAATTTTTCGCTGAAATATTCCACAGGCTTATCGTCTTGTGACAAAACAGCTCCTACTCCGATAGCAGAGGCGTCCGTATCAACTTGGAATGGCTTATCGAAGTCGGGAAAGGCTAACACCGGTGCTGTGCTGAGCGCGGCTTTGATCAACTCAAAGCTCTGCTGTTGATTCGCCCCCCAAGAGAATGTAGAAGACCTCAAACAATTTGTGATGGGTGCAGTGATTTCTCCGAAGCCTCTGATAAAACGCCTGTAATAGTTAGCTAAGCCGTGGAAACTCCGCACTTCTGTCATAGATTTGGGTGTAGGCCAATCCCTGATGGCTGCAATTTTCTGGGGCGATGTTCGGATGCCGTCAGTGGACAAGATGAACCCCAGGAAATGAATGTCTGTTGCGGCAAAAGCACACTTATCTAAGTTGATAAGTAATTGGTGTTCACGAAGAGTTTCAAAAATAGACTGTAGTTGAGTTAAGTGCTCTTCAAAGGATGAGCTGAAAACAAGTATATCGTCAAAATATACAACACAACACTTATCTAAATAAGGTTTGAGGACGTCGTGCATTAGCCGCATGAATGTGGAGGGCGCGTTGCAGAGCCCAAATGGCATAACTCGCCATTCAAATAAGCCGTCTACCGTCTTAAAAGCTGTCTTCCATTCGTCGCCGGGACGAATGCGGATCTGGTGATAACCACTTCGGAGATCTAACTTGGAGAAAACTTTGGCTCCCGCAAGCTTGTCCAGTAGATCGTTGATCCGGGGAATGGGGAATCTGTATTTGACCGTAATACGATTAATGGCGCGACTGTCTATGCAGAGTCGCCACTGTCCATCCTTCTTTGGGACGATGAGTGCTGGAACGGCACAAGGGCTGAGGCTTGGTTGAATGAACTGTTTTTGCAGCAACTCATGAACGATCTGGCTCAAGATCGTATGTTCTTTAGGACTCATCCTATAGTGCGGTAGATTCGGTAGCACTGCTCCGGGGACAAAATCTATTTGATGCTGTAAAGTTCTGAGGGGCGGAAGGGACGGTTGCAGCTCCATAGAAGTTATATCCTTAAACTCCTGTAACATTACCTTGATGGCTGGATGTATTATAGGCTCTTCGACCATGGTCGGATCTTTGACCACAAATGCCAATAAGGAGTGTTGTCCCTCCTGACTTTTCAAAAGAGTTGGACCCGACACAACCTTGGCCGAAATGAGGCTGTGAGTGGGTAAAGGTGAAGGAGCCACGGGAGTAGCAGGTAGCAACTTAAGCCGTTTTCCTTTCCACTCAATGGTATAAGTGTTGGCTCGGCCTTCATGAAACGCCCCGTTGTCGTATTGCCACGGTCTTCCTAAAATGAGATGACAGACGTCCATGTCTATGACGTCGCAGGTGACATGACATAAGTAATTTTTCCCAATTGAGAAGGTTACATTGCATAAGTCAGTCACAGTAAATTCCAAGCCTTTTTTAATCCAACCAATTTTATATGGATTGGAATTTTTTGTAGTTTTTAGTTGTAGTGCCTGTACCGCCTTTCTAGAAATAATATTTTCAGTACACCCGCTGTCTATTACGACATCACACACCTTGCCGTTGATGGTGCACTTCGACCGAAATAGATTATGTCTCTGACTACTAACTGAAATCCGCGGGGCGATAAGTAACTTTTCCACCACACAGATTACGGGTTCACCACTATCTCCTTCCACTTCTTCACAAGTCTCGACCGCCAGCTCGTGTTCCTCCAATTCCTCCTCGTCTTCCCCTTCGATAAACTGCGCTTGATGTCGAGAGGGACATTCATTAGATTTATGCCCCGGTTGTAAACATCTAAAACACTTAATGGTGGATGGCTTGGCATATGGATTTTCTCGACTCCCAGTACCACGCGTTCGAAGAGGTAACTTGTCTTCTACAGCCAATTTGCCCTCTGTGGCCTTCACTTGACTCGAACTAGCAACGAGTTCCTTTGTTTGGTTATTGCCAATTTTAACGATTCCCGGATTAGCCTCACCAAAAGCCCGGCGAACCGCAATTGATTTGTAGGATCTCTGCAATTGGACCTCAGCCTTTAACGCAAAATTTACTGCCTGGGAAAGTGTCCACACCGAATTGAGCTCCAATTTGTCTCGAATTCCTTCCTTCAGACCACCGGTGTACCGTGCGACGAGCTGATTTTCAGATTCCAACAGATTATTACGGGCGCTGAGCCTATAAAACTCCTCCGTATACTCGCTGACCGAGCGGATACCCTGCTTACAATGCTGATATTGAATGTACAACAGCTGCTCAAAATCTGTAGGTAGAAAATGTTGCCTCATCAACTGCTTCATACGACTCCAGCTCCGCACAGCTCCTTTTCCTTCACGCCGTCGGCTTTGGAGTATCTGCATCCACCAGGCGCTCGCTCCCCCTTTGAGACGGCATGCGACGTACTTCACTTGTTTGGCCGGCGTAATCTCCATGTACTCAAAAAAATTTTCGACTGCCGCTTCCCAATCTAGATAGTCTTCGATATGGAGTCTTCCTTCAAAAAAAGGAATATCAAGTTTAATACGCATACCTTCGTATTCAGCTCTCATCGGACGCGGTCTTCTCATCCTCTCAGCTCTCGGCAGTGTGAAATCCTCCTCCGCCTCCGATTGTTCTCCGTCTGATATGGCTTCGAACTCCGAATCAGAAATTTCCGGACATATGGGAGGACCTCTTCTCGGAATGGGATCTCCCCTCAACGGTCTACGGGGAGCCGGTATGGTTGCCGGAATAGTCGGGCGAGCTACTGGATTGGTAGCCGCCCTTACTTGCCTCATTTCATCGCGCATTTCGTCCGCGAATCGTGCAAAGTTATTGATGAGCTCCTCCAATTGCTTGGACGTTTGCCTTTGCGTTTCCCACAACGCCTCCAAGCTCCGATCGCCGTCGGTCCTGGGTCGGCTGCTCTCCGCCATTGACGCCGGCACTAGCTCTGATACCAGATTTGATGCAGCGGCAACAATAGAAGAAGATTGAACCGAAGGGAAAAGGAAGCAATGGAACAGTAATGTTCCTTGCAGCCGAAAATGATATTACTGAAGTGTGTAAAAAAACTAACTATCCTCCTCCTGTGTCTACAATTCATATAAGCTAAAATAAAGATAACCGAAATTAGCAAAACAGCTGAAAAGAGAGCTAGTCCTATGCATAACAGAAAAAGGGAATATTCAGATAAAAAGGGGTAGTGGACGCCCAATGAGCTTCAGTGATCCGCCTGAGTAACGTATCCTATTTGATGTCCGCATCATAAAATTTTTAAAATACTATAATCTTTAAGACAATTGCCGTCAGCAAATAATAAATATAATTCATCATTTTTTTTATTAATTTGAATTCCAAAAATATTCTTACAACTAAAATTTATTATGGAGGCGCTGCCCCCAAAAACTCCTGTAGGGGTGCTACCCCTTAACTCAACGATCTGACCGAGCAGGTCAAACCCCACCAGGGGTAGCTGCCCCCTTCGACCTCCGATATATCTGTGAAGTGTATGATGATCGAAGTTATAAATAAATAGGGATCGTTATTTACCTATTTTCTTATAGTGAAGGATTGAGCCAAATCTAAAAAACACCAACAATTACTTATAAGTTTATCCCCTAAAAAATAAGGCTTATTCTTCCCCTGCACCTATGCATCGCATGAGGTACTGATCCTGCTCTGTCAAAACGCCAAAAATGTCAGTTTGAATTTTTTTTTTTTAATTTTAGAGGAATAGTTTGGAATATTTTAGATATTTTATCCCCTTTAAAAAAAAATTTACCCTCATTTTATCAATTCTAACTTCTAAGCATCTTTGTCATCTCCCATCAAAAAAAAAAATTTAAGTCGGGACTAGGGCCTGGGCTCCCTACACTAAGGCCTAGGCTCCGTGACATCACAAAATCTCCTGAACGTGCGTTCTTTGCTTGAGTGGCACCGGATTTGCTGCTGCTTCGTGACATGTTGCTGCTGCTTCGTGACATGCACCTGAAATCCACTAAAATGAGTGTTTGTGCACATCAACAAATATATTTGAATTAAAATAGTGGAATTCTTCAATTTAAGCAAAATTTTTTGGGGTTAGATCTCAACTTTATCTTTTCTCTTCCCTGTAACAACGCGAGTATATAAAAAAAAATTGTGAGCTATGAGGCACATAAAGTCGTTCTGCTTCTTACTCCATGAAATGACTCTCCTCAATGCTACTAATCTATCACAGCCACCGTTCTCACACATAAATTTCTCTCAATTAACTTATGTTCTACTCACAAGATCCACAAGCCATGCTTCCCACTTCCTTCTACACATAGAACCTAACTCCTTCGAACAGCTGATCACTTTACAGCACTGTGTAGATCCCTGCATCACTACAGAAAAATCGTTCATTACCGACGAATTTTAACGAAAAAATCAACTCGTAATAGGTGATTTTCTATAGTGCACTATATCGTGCATTATAGGAAAATCATACATTACCGACAGATGTTTCAGGGGAAAATTATAAAATTTTCGATGGATTTGAAAGCTTTTTGGTAGATGTCGGAATAAAGTTTTATAATGCTGGTGATTGTTGTTTATATGTGTTAAATAATTAACTATTTTATATTTAAATAAATTAATTTCATAATAAAAAATTAACAAAAATTAAAAATAAGTTATTAATATTAATATTAAATTAGTTAATATTGATATGTCATTTCTCAAGCACAAACATTGATGTAATACTTAAATAGAAAATTTTCATAATTAAAACTACAATCATATGAGCCCCTATTTATCTTATTATTCTCTTAAAAGCTTGTGGTAGATAACTTGTTTGTACACTCTATATCTATTGCTAAAATAAATCTAATTAAAACTAGTAGGTTTTGTTGATTTCGAGCAATATATTCCCTCTCTAGAGAGATTTACATATATACCATCCTATAATACTATATATACATATTTAACACCTAAAACTTTAATATTACATACATACCACCCTTAGTTCATTTTCATATCAAATATGAGTGGTAAAAATGAAATATATGAGTGGTATGAAGGAAATATGAGTGTCATATTTGATATTAAAATAATATAGAGTGGTATGTATGTAATATTAAAATTTTGGGTGTTAGATATGTAAATAGGATGGTATAAAGTGATATGTATGTAAATTTCCCTATATTCCAATACATATGTGACTTGATATAGGCATCTATTCGATGACTATATTCTCTACATCTTGATTTAAATAAATCTCCTAAATTTCTAATTAGCAGTTGATTAATTATAATTTATAAAGAATGAATGAGAAAAATGTAGTAGTATTAAAGTATAAAAATTAATTAATTGCATTAAATAATAAACCAATAGTGCAAAGAAGGAACGAAATCAACCTCTCTTTTGAGGATGGATAAAATAGATTTGTGAAATATATAATATTATGTATGAATTAGAAAAAAAAATGTCTTAGAGTTTGGACAATTGTATTTACTGAAGGTAGGCATAATAGCTAAAATGTTTATTCTTCTAAGGGAAAAAAAAAAAGTTTTAGAGTGGGTAATTGTTCATCCTGAGCTCTTTCTTGTTCCATCCATAATGCAGAGTCTTGCTATGTATAAATATAATCCGAAAAAAGCTAGTTCTTATTAAAAATGAAAAAAAAAATGCATGATTATGCACAAGAACCTCTAACTAAGATGGGATAAAGAAAAACTAAAGCTTCATTTGGGATGGCTTTCTTTAATTCTGCTTTCTTAAGACAGCTTCCTAGTACAAAAATTGCACTAGAAAGCTGCTTTAAGAAGCAATAAAAAGTTGTCACAAAAGAAGCCTAAGTGTTGTTGACTGACTCTCGCTTTGCTCTGTCGTCGTCATCTTCGCTCTTATCTGTCGTAACCGCAAATGGTTTATCCTACCATGGGTCCTTAAAAAAAATAAAATGTCTAATTTAATATTATAGAGATTCCTTATAAAGATTACCACAAAAAAACTGGTCCAAAGTTCAGCACATGAATAGGCCAAATTATTGTTGGCAACAAGTCAGTTGCATACATGGGTGGAACTCGAAGTTGTGAAACTTGCACCACAATGGTCAAATTGGGCACCTGTACAGGGATGGAAACCCCTTTTAAGTCAGGGGGCAATTGTCCCCCCTTAAAAGTTTTAAAATACTATGATCTTTAGATAATTACCGTCAGCAAATAGTAAATATAATTCATCATTTTATTTATTAATTTGAATTTCAAAAATATTCTTACTACTAAAATTTATTCTGGAGGCGCTGCCCCCAAAAACTCTTGTAGGGGTGCTACCCCTTAACTCAATGATCTGACCGAGCAGGTCAAACCCCACCAGGGGTAGCTGCCCCCTTGGACATCTGATATATCTATGAAGTGTATGATGATCGAGGTTATAAATAAACAGGGGTCGTTATTGACCTATTTACTTATAATGAAGGATTGAGCCAAATCTAAAAAACACCAACAAATACTTATAAGTTTATCCCTAAAAAATAAGGCTTATTTTTCCCCTGCACCTATGCATCGCATGAGGTACTGATCCTGCTCTGTCAAAACTCCAAAAATGTCAGTTTGAATTTTTAATTTTTTTTTAAATTTTAGAGGGATAGTTTGAAATATTTTAGATATTTTGCCTCCTTTAAAAAAAATAAAATATTAGTCGGGACTAGGGCCTGGGCTCCCTACACTAAGGCCTAGGCTCCGTGACATCACAAAATCTCCTGAACGTGCGTTCTTTGCTTGAGTGGCGCCGGATTTGCTGCTGCTTCGTGACATGCACCTGAAATCCACTAAAATGAGTGTTTGTGCACATCAACAAATATATTTGAATTAATATAGTGGAATTCTTCAATTTAAGCAAAAATAATATATAAAATCAAAGATCTAACCCAAAAAAAAAATTGATTACTAAAGTAACACCTATCAAAATCCATCATGTATTATTATAAATTTCTTTAACCTAAAATTATCTGGGAATTTTTCGATGACTTTGTTGGATCAAGCTAATGTTTTAATCAAGCTTGCCAATGATATGGATTATGCTAGGGTTTTTGCTCACAGATCTTACTTTGTCTATGGCTGTTTTATGAAAGTTATAAAGTGGTCACCGGTTCTTGATTTGTAAGAGGAATCTTCGATCACCCCTGTTTGGCTTTCTTTTCCGGGATTACGTCCCCATCTCTTTTCCTCCCATATACTTTTTGGGTTGGGTTCGGTCTTTGGTAGGCCGATTCACACAGACAATGCTACGGCTTCTGGATCCCGTCCATCAGTTGCTCGTGTTCTTGTTGAAATTGATGTAACCAAATCATTTCCCGATTATGTTTGGTTGGGTCCGGAGAAATTGAGGTATGTCGAGAAAGTCATTTTTGAGGGCATGCCAAATTTTTGTTTATTTTGCAAAGCTTTAGGTCATAAGAAATTGGATTGTCCTAAACTTGTTTCCAAATCCTCCCCGGTTGTTAACTCTGCCCCCAGGACATTCCTCTTGTTCCTGTTTCTACTGAAGTTCCGATTATTTCTCCGGGTTGTGAAATTGCCGCGAAATTATGTGATGTTGTTTTAGAGCGAGATGTTTTAGATTGTGAAACTCTTGTTCATTATCAGACAGCTGGTGTGGAGGGTGAGATCTTGCCTGATGTTGATTGTCGGGTTTGTTCGCCTGATGCGTGTGTGCTTTCTGGTATGGCTGTGGGGGGTTTTGATCAGGCTTTAGTTTCTCCTAATGCTGCTGTTTCAAATTGTGTTGATGTTGATCAAAATAATGTTAATGTTATCGTCCCTACTTCCGTCGATGTTGCGCGCGAGGGATTTGGTAAATGTACAGTGAATGCTAAGGGATGTTGGTGAAAGGCTGGAGAATGATTTTGATGTCAATTTTGCCTTATCTTCTAATGCTGTACCTTTTTTTCCACCTAATTTACCGTCTAATTGTGTTGAGGATTTGCCGGATATTTCTGTGGGTGACCCTGTTGAGGTTCAGCCTGGGGCAATCTCTCCGGGTCTAAATATGGAAGTGTCTAAAAAATGCACTCCAGTTTCTAATAATTTCATTGAGGTTCCTGTAAATTTGGTTGATACGCGATTTGTGGGCAATTCCTTAGGCGACAGTTCTGGGCTGAATATTATGAACCATATAAATTGGTTAGATTTGTCCGAGGGTGAGCCAGATTCCGAATTTTCTGATGGTGCTGGTTTGGCGTCGCCGGAGTTCTGTGGTGGTTTTGACCCGGGATTTGATTTCACTCTTGTTAATGTTAGACCCACTTCTTATGTTGGGACTCGGGGTAGAATTCGTGGTAGAGGCAGGGGTCGCCGTAGGCGATAATGTATTTTGCTTGTCCCCTGTTCCTGTCTTGGTTTTCTATATTGTTTTTTTTTTTTTTTATGTGCGGCTTGCTGGTTTGTCAAAGATTGGGCAATGATGGGTTGGGGCTCGCATTATTGTACTTCGCTGGTGGCAACCATTGATGTGGAATTTTCGGGTTGGTTTGGGTTGGCTGTTTTTTCCACCTTTTGGACGGTCCTGGTGGGGTGTCAGTGGTGCTGGATGCCTTAACCACTTACTGAGCCCGTGGTTTATTGTAATTTTTCTTCTTTATTTTTTCTTTTTTCCTTGCTCTATCTTATTGTAACCGTTTTTTCTTGTTATTAATATATGTTTCTTTAAAAAAAAAAATCTATTTTATATCGATTGTTTCATCAATTATAGGGAATGAAGTATTTGTAACATATGATAGTGAAATTGTAACACCAAACGATACCCATTATCAGCAATATAGAGTGCCACAAAATCGAACAAATATTTATTCTTTTCATTTAATATTTCACATCATTTGCATATTCATATAAAAATATTCAATAACAATTATATTTAATGAATAAATAGAAGCATCTAATAATTTTATTTACATCAGACATATACTTATAGAGCCACTAAAAATTTTAGAAGATAGCTTACATACTTAATAAGAAGACATCACAAACACTTTTAAACAAAAAACCTTAAGTTTCCAATACTTGCTTTATCAATCTCAACTTTATCTTTTCTCTTCCCTGTAACAACGCGAGTATATATATATATATATAAAAAAATTGTGAGCTATGAGTCACATAAAATTGTTCTGCTTCTTACTCCAAAAAATGACTCTCCACAATGCTACTAATCTCTCACAGCCACGGTTCTCACACATAAATTTCTCTCAATTAACTTATGTTCTACTCACAAGATCCACAAGCCATGCTTCCCACTTCCTTCTACACATAGAACCGAACTCCTTCGAACAGCCTATCACTTCACAGCACTGTGTCGATACCTGCACCACTACAGAAAAATCGTTCATTACCGGTTGATTTTAACAAAAAAATCAACTCGTAATAGGTGATTTTTCTGTAGTGTACTATATCGTGCATTATAGGAAAATCATACATTACCAACAGATGTTTCAGGGGAAAATTATAAAATTTTCGGTGGATTTGAAAGCTTTTTGGTAGACGTCGGAATAAACTTTTATAATGCTGGTGATTGCTGTTTATGTGTTAAATAATTTACTATTTTATATTTAAATAAATTAATTTCATAATAAAAAATTAACAAAAATTAAAAATAAGTTATTAATATTAATATTAAATTAGTTAATAAAATGAAAAGTTAAAATTTTCAATAAAAAGTTAAAGTTAATAATAATAATAATAATAATATTATTATTAAAATTATTAATAGAATAATAAGTTAAAGTTATTAATAGAATAATAAGTTAAAGTTATTAATATTAATATTAAAATAACTATTACTTTAACAGCTTAATTTTAATTATCTAACGTTATAAAAATAATAATTAATAAAAATAGGCTATAAATTATTAATTAATGAAATTATAAATATATACTTTTTTTAGAAATTATTAAAATACGTCAGAAACAAATCCGCCAGAAAGCAGCCACAAAATATTCCTGAAAATTAGTTGAAAATATTTCATCTTTATCCCTTGGAAAGCCGCCAGAAAATCTGCTATAAAATAGTCCACCTGAAATCTGCTGGAAATTGGTGATTTTCCTACAGGCTACAGTGGTGCACTGCTACAATCCTATAAAAATTTCAATATCTAATATTTACTTAACAGAAACTTTTGTATATTATAGAAATAATTTTAACTATCTCAAGTCTTGTGATTTTTTTTTGTTGAGTTTAATACATAAAATTTTTTAATGTGTTTTAACATTTTTTTCTGTGTGAGTTGAATCATTGTTCAAAAGCTAAAACGTTAAACTCTCTCATTCCACTATCATGAATATTCTAGCACACTATAGTTTTTTATCATGATAGACCTGAAAATTATTGTATTTGCTTTAAGATAAATGGAATTCAAGTTCTTTATGCATAATATTAATCTCAAAATAAATTTAATGCTTTTAATCATAGAAATAAGATTGTTTTTGCATGGTGGGAAAATAAAACATATTGTTTAGTTTGAAGATATAAGAATGATAGTTGAGAATCTGCTCTCTCATATATGTTAGTTGAAAGTTTTAACTATCAATTAAAAAGTTTTGGGTTCAAAGTTTATATATGTGATGTATATGTAAATTTATCTTAATTGATTTAAATGTCCCAAAAAAATCTTCTTTCTCCATTCAACTGCAGCTTTAAATTTTCAATTACCAAAAACTTTGGCTTCTAGTATTTTGTTACTCTGCATTTTTTGTGTGAAAATTTTGGGGCTAAGCCTGTATATTAATCAAAAGCAATTTCAAAATAACAGGCCAAAAAACATAGACCAAAGCAAAAGAGAACAAGGGAACTGAACAAATGACAAGAGAAGAAAGAGACAAAAATCAACATTACATACAGATCACCACAAAAATATAATAGTACAAAAAATAGTTGTGCAAACTAAAAAAATGCTTCAATAATAGAAAAATTATTCTGTGCGGAGGCCGGACGTAAAACGCTGTCCGGAGACCAATCAGAATGCACCACATTAGTGATATCGATGATGTGGCGTATTCTAATTGGTCTCCGCACATAATAATTAATCCCAATATTGTTTACCATGATAGGAAGGATGATTAGATGTGTAACGCCAAAACTTTCCAAGGTTTTGAATAACTATAAGGTATTAAACTGAGCTGATCAGTACAAATCAGATGGAATCAATCCATTATTTATGATTCACTGATATCAGATTCTATCCAACACTTTTAAACGTGAGATAATTGGGAGAAAGTTTGAAACTGGCCAAAATCCAAATTTTAACTATTGATAATGGTTGTAGATTCTTTGAATTATTGCTCTCCAAATCGTATAGATGCATTTTATCATTGCCTTTGTACTTTTCTTATGGGGGAAACTGGAGATGAAAGACAAATTATAGGCCCTACGAGGCTACGATGCACTGAATTAGTTGATATAATATGCTCACTTGTAAATCGTTTCAGTTTTGACATCTTGCAATGACAACTCTTGGCTTAATTTTGGCATCTGGCAGCTTAATAGTGATTCCCTGACATCATAGACTTTACTAAAGAAATAAAAACTCTGTAAATAGATGCCAGCTATTTGATTTAGGCTTCATTTTTGACGGTTTTTTTATTGGTTCTTAAAGCAGTTTTAAAGTACAAAAATTTTAACTTTTGTACTAAAAACTACTTTAAGAAGCAGTAAAAATACCGTCCCAAACAAAACCTTAATTTTCTGTTATTATCAACAACGTTGTAAATAATGCGAACTATTTTTATGACATATTTGACTTCATTATGATAATAAATGACAATAATCATTTATTATAAAAGACTAATTTTTTTCAGTAATATAATATTGGCCCAAACAAATGAATTTGATAAATAACATTATTATTTCAATAATAATTATCTATTTAACGTTGCTATCAAGATAATAATGAATCCAATCAGTATAGATTTCCTACCAATGCAGTCATTTCGTCAGGAAATTTTTTATGAATTTTAACAGATAACTGTGCCTGTCTAATCTAAAAGATTTATTCACCCAAAAAGCCAATTGGAAGCAAATGGAAGAGAAGGATAGCACAATGGCTTAGAGGTCTAATCATTATAAAAAGCAAGATTTTGTTCGCTGTTATCATATTTGATATGAATATTTGACATATTAAAAAGAACCTTCAGCTTATCTGGAGTGTCATCAGAACCTGAAGGCTGGAGGATCCTATAATACATAGCTATGAGGTAATATGAACTCTATTTCCTCAATGATAAGGTTTTATTCTTGGAGAAAAAAAAAATGGAGAGAATAAAATATTCTTATCAAACAACCAAAGAACCAAAATTAATAGAAAATTATGAAATAGAGAATCAGATTATTTGCAAACCAAAGTAACTGAAGTCTGATTACTTAAATTCTAGCAGAGGATCCTCAATTATTTGCAAACCAAATGGTTGGTTGATTATCTTGGCAAATATTAACACAAGCTCTCGAAATTTTACAAAGTTGATCAAACAAGCTACTTTTGATTTCGTAATGATCCTGACCTCTCAGATTGGAGACATTGTTGCAGTGCTAAAAGATCAGAGAACTCTCAGCTTGAGGTTAGGATATCCAGCCTTAGCTTTGTTCCTTTCAAAGAGATCTTCCATAGCCGAAATAAACTGTTCTTGCACTTCATTTATCTATCAGCAAGCAAAAAATGCATATGAAATTCTGGAACTGTTTTGTTAGAGATTAAATTAACACAAGTGAGATTAGTAATTCTAAAAGTTAAGTATTATATAAGGAAAAAATTAATATTTGATTAATTTAACGTTCTGTTTGGTATGTATGAGATTCTCAACTTGGAGCGATAATGGATTAAAGAAATAATCCCAATACTCTCTTTTTCATGATATTTCTATGATAAAAGTTACACTATTTGTAATGAAGGTGGTAGACATGCAAGGAAGAAAACATACTTCTATTCTAGGAAAGAAATAATGTTGTATAAATACATTAAAAGAATATAAATTATTCCGAAATTCATGACCGATCGAAAGGAATCTCTTTCTTGTAATGATTCTGATTATGAAGAATCATGCATAAATGCTCAGTTTAACAAAAGTTAATCCAGGGAATATCGTCGATTATGATAACTATAATAATCAGACAGACATGATGAGTAATCTGGATTTTTGAATATTAATCCTCATAATAAGCTGAATCAAACACCAAATTATTTCCAAACCAAACAACACATCACCTAGTAGTTGATTCATCACTAGGACATAATACTAAAACCATCACTGTACATCCAAATATCCAAAAAACCTGATTCAAGTTAAGTCGAATCCAATTCATGATTAATCAAGTCGGTTCAAATCAAATTAATTCGATCTATTTAGTTTCATATTCGTTGGTTAATCAGGGAACTCACCTTAAACAAGAAGCTATGAGCAAGGAACTCATCCCAATAGGCGAATAAAGTGTAGCAACTGTTATCTATGAATTCAACCTTGATGATTACTGAAGGAGGGATAACTTTTCAAGGAAAACTATTGATTAACTACATGGCTAAATGACTATCAATATATACTAAGTCGATGACATCCTCAAAGCTCAACAGACGATTTTATCAGGTTGGATCATCTAATCAAGACACAATTGTTGAGATTTCTCTTATTTTCCACATCGCAATGTACATAGCTAATTCTGTAACACTCAAGCTTTGATAATTATCTATCAAATAATCATATTTATTATTCATCTTATTTAAAGGTAATATTTAGTATTCGCCTATCAAGATTCATATCCAATATTCATCTAATTTGAAGACAACAGTTAGCATGTGTGCCTATCAATATTCATATATGATATTTGTCTTATTCAATGTGATTATGAAGTTATATTTAGTATTTAATAATGATTTCATTTGGTATTTGGAATTCTTTTATTTTATAAAGATTGCATTATAGTTGATATTTGTTCTCTGAAGTAAGGGAGATTTGTAATCGATATTTGGTACTTGACATTTCATATTCACCATTCAAATTTTTGTATTTAAAATCCTTATTATTGTACTTAATTTGAAGTGATTCTTTCTCCACAAGCTTATTAAGATAGTTCGCACCTTCCATGAAGACAGGACTCCTTGGAATTCGGGTATTTTTGTGAGAGTCTTAAAGAAATTGCCGTCCGATATCAATGTTTTTTTTTTTTTTTTTTCTCATGCATCAGCCTAACTTAATCCTCGAGCTTGGTTATTTCTGAATGGACAACTTCCAAATCTTGTTTTCTCCTTTCAGCCATGGAAGTTGCCATGACAAGTGTTGTATCTTTGCGATATATCTCATCCTTCAACTTTTCAATCGACAACTTTGACAACTTTTTTTCTTTTTTTCTCATCATTCAGCAACTCGCACAAGTCGGCGACCATTCTCTAGACCTTTTATTATGGCATTTTGCCTTACTAAATGATAAAGCATCTTCTTGTAATTATTCATCATTATGTAGTTGAGTAGTTCACATTATGTAGTTGAACTGATAGCTAGTTGCATTCACCTTCAACATAGCAAAATAGAAAATACCAGCTGGGATAGCAATCATATTCCTAGATCGAGTTTGAAAAAATAGCTGAGTTGAGGTCATAAGCTACGGACTAGCACTAGGCCCCACGCTTGCCCGGGTTAGCATTTAGGGTAGGGTCAGGTTGACCCGGGTTTTTTGTGGGTCAGGTTCGGGTTCAGATTTCAGACCCGTTTATGTAATCGGACTCGAAAACCCATTTTGACACACCTGGTCGATGAGGAGAATTTGCACCTAGATGTGGCGGGGGTTTCCATGAACTCAGTGATGGGGTTTACTACAAATCACACCATAAAGGTGAGCGGATATATAGGAGGAGAATCAGTTGTAGTTTGGTGGATAGCGGGGCGACCCATAATTTCATCTCCAACTAGGTGATGAACTGATTAGGGCTAAAGCTAGTTGACACCGGCTATTTTTGGGTGATGATGGGAATGGGGAAGGTGGAAAAGAGTAGAGGCATTTGCCCAGGGCTGATGGTGATAATGTAGATGATCTAGGTGTGGGAGGATTTCCTTCCCTTGGAGTTAGGGAGCACATATATAATTTTGGGCATGAAGTGGTTGCAGACCCTAGGGGAGACCAAGGTAGACTGAAAAATATTGACTATGGAATTCATGATGGGAGGGAGGAAGGTGAGGATCAGGGGGATCCTAGTTTGTCCAAAATAAGGGTTTCTCTTAAGACCATGATGAGGGCAATCTAAAGAGTAGGGATGTGATTCTTGTTGGAGCTCAAGAGCTTCAAGGGAGGGGAAAGCATGGAGAAAGTGGACGAGGTTCTAGAAATAGTCTGACCACTCCTGCAACAATTCAGTGAGGTGTTCCAGCTGTTCCAAGGCCTACGTTCCCCGAGGGAGCATGAGCATGTCATCATCTTGAAGAGGTGAGCTAAATTTACCCAATGTTACTCAATTTATCTCTTAGGCTCAATTTTTTGTGCTAAAACTTATTCTGTTGAAATCCTAAGACTTCATACTAATAGAATTATTCTCCCTCCACTTTTTTTTTTTTTACTCAATATTCAAATATAGTTAGGAGTGATTCACGAATATTTCTGGATTCAACAATCACCCAAATATTTGTAAAAGATAATTTCATTTAAAATTTTTTCTTCTATAGTAAAAATCAACAATAGGCTGGGTTAAGTAGTACACAATTGCAAATATGTAGTTCAATAGATAAAAGCTATTTAGTATTTACAAAATAAATTATGTGCTTTACATAAGTTTATACATACATGAACATACTTCAAGATGATATTCTCTGACTGTAAAATAAGATTCTTGTAATTAGTAAGAATCATTTTCACCATGTCATGAAAGGTTTGAAATAGACCATCCAAAACGAATTGAAATACAAAGTAAATAAATAAAGGGATTTTAAGCACAGTTCAGTACCTCTTCCACAGAGGGTTGTGGATTTTTCTTAACCACGATGGGCCTTCCCACCACAATATCCATAGGTTGTCTAAAGGGGATAGGTGATCTAAATAACAACAACAATAATAATAATTAATAAAAATAAATAAATAAAATTTTCTATAAGGATAGCATAATAGCTTGACAATGAAATGTAGAGAATTCCAGACATTATTAGCCAGGGAAGAATTAATATCACTTGAAAAAATATATTCGAGGTACCCAAATCTTCCCCAGAATATGATAGGGGCAAACATGACTGCCCGAGCAATCTGGTTAAACAATTTGCCATTGAGCTTCCTCCACTTAAAAACTTTAGACTGCAAACAAAACAATAAAGGAAATAACTAAAAATTCACATTGCAAGAAAAAAAAATACAAAATCTTGTATATATGGAACTATTGATAGAATCGTTTAGCTGACTATACAAAGGCTAGATTTTATATATTCCAAACTACCTGAATTGCATAATTGGTTGCAGTTTTGGTATCACTGTTTAGTTTTAGGAATCCTTACCTGGCCAAAGCAAAAGACAGGAACAAGAGGTCTGCCGGTCTCCATTGCTATCTTTATGAATCCTTTCCTTGCTTTAAGGAAAGCAACCTAATAATAAAACAAAATGTTATGTTTAAGCACAAACTTAATGATATTAGATAAGATAAATTATTAAAGGTTTCGTTTGGGATGACTTTCTTTGTGCTTCTTAAAGCAGTTTTTTAGTATAAAATTTTTAATTTTTGTACTAAAAAGTTGCTTTATGAAGCAATAAGAAAGCCGTCTCAAACGAAACAAAAATATGCAATTAAAAAGTTCATCAGCATGTCTTTGAAAGGCTTAGCCAACTCATTAATCAAGTGAACAAAAGACTCCCCTTGTTCTAAATAAAAACTATTTGACATCATCAAAAAGAGACATTTTAGTTATTAGCATTGATATGACCCCAACAAATTACTGATTCCAAATCAGCTTGGACATTTGATCAAGAACACCAAAATTTATGCTTCTACAATCTCCATGTAATGGTGGCAAAACAAGATAGCAAAATATACATTGTCAGATTTCTTCAAGACCTATAGTAACCCTTCAATCAAACCTAAGATAATTAACACCAATCTAAAAACATCAACTGCCTGATTTCAACCTTCATCAGCAGAAATCTCAAAGGCCAAAGGCTCCATCCCTCCATCTATTACCCAATAGATATGATGTTCCCACTCCAATCTTGATGATGACATGTCTTAATCCTCAACTCTCTTATTCATTGCAGAACACAAATACCCACAGTAAGGAATAATTTTATTCAGTATAGATCTCTAAGATGAAGTGCATCTTCCATCCATCATTCATCTCATCAAAGGTACCGAACTAAGCTGCACCCAAACAGCTATAAATAACCCTTAAAGAAGGAAGGTGAAGATTCATTCCAAAACTTCATCATTTGGAGAAAGCTTTATTAAAGCATCCTTAGCTTTAAGCATTCTTACTGACTTAGGTATCAAATTGTTTTCTTAAGGAAACATTGTTGGGAAATTTCTATTTGTGGACCCATATATTTATACATATAAATTAAGTATTATACATTAATTGCTATCTAAAATTGAGCCATTTAAATTCGTGATCTATTTAAGAATTAAATTATTATTTGGCTTATGTGCATCTCATTTGTATGAAATTAAATATTATATAAAGGCTAAGTATTTATTTTATTTGAATCATGGGCTGAAATAAAATAAATATAATTATAGTATAAAAGAGTCGTGGTCCCCAGTTTAAGTGGTTAAGTTTTCATTTTCTTCATTTCTCATCTTGAGTGAAAAGAAGAAGTCTCTCATTCTATTAGAGAACACCGCTTCAAACATGAAAGACCGAAAACCTTGATTATGCATTTCAATATATTCAGATATGCTTCCAATTATTTTCTAGATGATTTGACATGTAATTTTGGGGAGTTGATATTATTTTTTGTCTCCAATGTATCTCTACAAGTGGTATCAGAGCCTAGTTATCATGTTGAATCAATAAGAAATTATTTTCTCTGATTATTTCATTAATTAATTGAGATTTTTTGTCAATAAAAATTTTCATTTCATAATTTTTTCCTTTGAGAAAATTTTTCGATTTTCAAATATAAAGTATTTGCAAGCAATTTTTCAATATCTACTTTGCTTTGTCCTGAAAAATGATCGATAAGTATTATTTTGTGAAGTTTAACATTATTGTAATCATATTGTTTCTTCACTAATTTTTCGGCATCAATCACATTCATTGTTTTCAATGGATTCAATTTTTTCTTAAAAAAACAAACGATGAACTGACGCTTCTTTGATTTTTCAATTATCATTTTATAGTTATTTAAATAAAGTGATCTCGATATTCAGGGGTGAATCTCCCTTTAGATCAGGGGGGCAATTGCCCCTAATAAAAAAAATAAAAAAACTCTTTATTACATGATTCTTTAGGGAATTTCCCCCCTCCATCTATTTTTTACTCTTTATTACAGGGGTCTTTACACAATTGCCCCCCTCTAAAAAATTTAAAATACTATAATCTTTAGGCAATTGTCCTCCTAGAAAAATTAAACACATTGTGTAGACATGTTATTGTTAGGGAACAATTAACCAAACACAAAGGGAGAACGGCTTCACTATAGAAAAGAGAGGGAGTACAAAACGACTTACAAATCCTAAGCCCTTTACAACATATTTATAGGGCAAAAATACCCTTATAGCCAAGATTTATTCCTGCTAGGTGGCGCTGCCCCCTTGGACCCCCGACATATCTACGAAGCATATGACAATCAAGTACATGAACAAACGAGAGTCGAGCCAAATTCAAGGCAACACCAACAATTATTTATAAGTTTTCCCCCCTAAGAACTAATGTTGGTTCCGCTCCTGTCGATATTGATGCACTGTGAAATCATAACTAACTAATACTCTTTGAATCAATGTTTAAAATTGCGTATTCGGGTATTGAGGCGTTTTTCATTCGTGAGGCGAGGCGTAAGCCTCAAGGCGTTTTGAGGCGTAAGCCTCAAAATCAAAAGATTGCGTAAACATAAAATAATAAATTTTTTATATACTAATGAGTGAATAATATAAAACATAAAAAAACATAAGATATGAAGTGAAATCAAAATATCCCAATAATAAGACAACATGAAATATAGTTCAACTCAAAATTCTATATTTCCCAAATCCTAGTATTCTTTTTATTAACATATAATTCCAATTTCAAAAAATAAATAGCAATGACATATCACATAAAAACTCCAAGGCATCAGCATTGTCATCACTAAGGAGTTCTTCATTTGAATCATCATTATGATGAACTGTTCTCTCCCCTTCCTCCTCTCCTATAGAGTCCAATGTCGGGCATTTACTTCAAGATTTATGTAAGTTTTAATATACATAGTGTGAGGCGTAAGCCTCATGCCAGTGAGGCGAGGCGGGCCTCAACCAAGTTGAGGCGTAAGCCTCATAAAAAAAACTCGAGGCGTAAGCATCGAGGCGTTTTTTACTCGAATTGCGCAAAGGCGGGCCTCAAGGAGAGCCTCATATTGCGCAATTTTAAACCATGCTTTGAATAAAGTTTTACCAAATTAATTTATAAAACATAATTAATTTTCTCATGAAATGGTGGATTCAGTGATTCATTTCCAAAGAATTTGCTTTTCCAAATGTCACATACATTGGATTAATTTTCAAATGTAATTTAGAATTGAAATGGTTGGATAATATTTCGGTTAAAACGTGCAGTTATGTTACTATAGCATCATTAATTTAATTAATGTAATTATAACTATCGAATTATAATTGTTAAAGTTTATGAAAAATAAATGGGCTTTTGAATATAATTATAGGCCTAAAATTTGCTTTGCAAGTTTTAGAGAAATGTTCTGAGTGCAATAAATTTTTAAAAGTTGTACAATAGTAAATTACTAAATTATTCATTAATTTAAAATTAAATTAAATTGAAATAATATATCACCAATGTGACATCTACTAAATCAATCTATTTAATTTTAAACTTAATTAAACAATGCTAAAGATTTATTCAAATCTCTACGAAAAATTATCGGCCCAAGGAAAGATTATTTTTTTGGCCGGACTCTAGAGATGTAATAATAAATATGTAATACTTTTAGAATTATTCATGCATATAGTAAGCCGGTCCAAAGAAAAGCTTATTATTGACAAAATTTATTATCAATATTTATTAATTACAATTTTTAGAGTGTCGTTTACGAATTGTAATTTTTTATCGAAGATAAAATTATAATATTGTGTTAGGTATCTTATAAAGGGCTCACCTTACATTATTATATATAGTTAATAATTTTCATATCATTTCTGTGTATAGATATGACATTATTATTGATTATGACCTTATTTTTTATTCTTTTTCTGTTAATAGTTCTTCAATATATGTCAATTTAAATAACATTTCAGCGTTTAATAGCTCTAATTTTATGAAATAAAAGAGCATATTACTATTTTTCTTGGATGTATGGATCTAGATTATGCGATTCGGACTAAATGCCCTCCTGCTCCTTACCGCATAAAGCACTTTTAAACAAAGGGAAAAAATTGAAAAGTTGAAGCGTTCAAACCATATGAGCACTTTTGACACAGATTTTCCTACAAACAACAAAGCCTCTTGCAAATACAAGTAGTGCAACACACGATAAATGTGAACACCTACTAGCAATGACGGGAGATTCGTCGTATGTACAGTAGTTTACCTACGGTTGATGATCAACGACAGACAGTGGATGCTACGACACTCTTGCAATCAATCACCGTTCAATGACAGTCAAATACAGTGATCCCTCACAAGCAAAAGATGGTTCATATGCAACAAATGCAAGCACACTCAATCTCCAGAGGCATCCAATCTATTGTCAAATTGGGACCTTACTTTGCCTTCAAGCTTAAAATGAAACACTGCATTATTCGAATGGAGAAATGCTACATTATAAAGAACAAATATATGAGAGTCAAGCTTTACAACCTAATGTCTTATACGTACATCGTAAATACATGGAATGAACTACCCAAGTATATTATTACGATGAGAAGGTTGTGAATTTGGAGAGTGAACTTTCACGTTCCTCCAAGACTAGGAGTTGTAGCCGTGTTGAGGGGAGCTTCTCTCGGTTGCTATGTCAAGGGATATAGGAGAAGCTTCCATGTTCCATGTGCATGCCAGATACTAGAATGTCATTGGGATACTGAAAACTATATTCTGCTATATCCTGTTCATGCATTGAGGATATTACTTTGTGACAAATCTAAGACCAACAGATGTAATGGTGTATCAGTCGAGCCTTTAACTTTATTATATTATGATACATCATCTATCACAAGAAGACCTCGTACAATTTAGATGTCCTAATCTAGTCTGTAGAGATCAGATAGTTTGTGGATCTGATCTCTTTAAGGTCAAGAAGAGTATTACAAGAAAAGCTCGAAACTACTGAGGCCTCAGCTCTTAAAGTAGAAACTAATATTTGTGATACATTATTCCTTAATGCCATTGCTGCCAATGAACTTCAAATACCATGTGAAAATACGTTGTTAGAACATGCCACCGGATTCGCAAAACTCGCATAAGCATACAGAAGGTATTTACAAGCTTCCAAATATAATATTTTGCATACTCAAATGACAATCATTTGCGCAGCTGACTAGTGTCAAATACTTTAAAATGCACCCCCACATGCATTGTAATAGGCCGAATACATCATTCAAGCATGTCATTCAGCTGTAGTAGTGCATCAAATTAATATGCAAATATGTAATGTACACCAGCTGCACTGCATATATATAACTACAATACAAACAAAATATGTGAAATACATGTAAAGGTATATACCTACATGGGCCCGACGAGTGTGATGTATGCATATACATGATGTTTAAGGATGTTGCGCGGGTCAAGAATTTAAATTCGAGCCCGATCATTCTATGTAAATAGATAGGAGTCGACATGACTCGAACGATGAAACAAATATAAGATCACGACATCGACATGGATATTTGTTTTATATGTTCATATTAGGCCTCCAAGGTCGATAATAAAGAAAATTCACTAATAAAGACATAAAGCTGGTGAAGAACCCAATCCTCTATTGAAAAATAGGTCGAATCGACAAAGTTCAACTAACAAAATGAAATTGCCCATAAGTACCCCAATGATGGCCGTATAGACAAAAAATCTCAACCAGAGGGGACCTCAAATATTTGAAAATGCCTCCCAAATTTTCATGAAAATTCAAAATTCCAAAAATATCAAAACCTAAAAAATTTAAAATTGAAATAAAATATCAAATACTTAAAGCAAAATATACATCCACCCATCACAATAGTTTGCTGAGGTATATAATTAAAAATCACTTCAACTCACAAAGAGCAAATGTCTAGTAGAAAATATCAATCGGATTTATTCTCAAATCATTTCTTGTCAGTAAGGGTGTTATCCTCTAATCGGTGGTTTCGCCGCCAAATAGTACCACATGTAAACGATTATGATCAGGACCCTCTAACTAGGTGTTTATGCCTCCAATTGACACCATTAAATTACGATCATGATCAGGGCCCGTATGTTCCCCAACATAAGTAAATCATTGAGTAATGAATTAATAAGATAAGACTGATAGGGTACAAAGTCTTCTGTTAGCTAAGGTGACTTCAAATTTATCCCATTAGACAAGCATTCACCCTGGGTCTACAAGGTACCCTTGGACGAAGCAATCAATGGTTGCCGACAGGGATCCTTCTATCAGGTTGGGTTGACTACCTCCTCTGATTAAGTAGACTGAGGAGCATAATGATCCGAGATGACGGAACCATAAGATCTTGATCGGGTCTATCATCATTCCCCCCAACATCTACTTTAAGTGCAAGGTGGTGAATTTCTAATTTTAAATGTTAAGTTTTAAATATCTAAACTTTGTTGCTACTATACACTGAATACTATGTATATGTTTGACGACTAGTTTTAATCGAAAGTTCTCTCTCGCTATCAGGAGGGGTAATTAACTATAGAGGCTTGCGCCTATAGGAAACCTGAACTCAGATCATAAAGTCCTCTTAAAATGAGGGCAAAATCTCTGGGTAATGTCCTATTCAAAACTCAATCTGCCTTTTGAAAATTCGCCTCGAAACTTGTTAAAACTCTCATCGATGACCCGAAAAAGATAATGGGGCCATGGAGAGGCTGGAGCTCGAATTTTCGGAGCCCACATTTGAAAATGAAGACATCTAAATGGTTTTTCGAGCTTTTTTTTAATAACTTGATTTATTTTCAAAAATAAAATTTTAAAATAATATAAAACACATATAAAATAATTTAATAAAATTTAAAATAAAAAACATAATATCAAAACATGCCCTTATCAATTACATTAGAACTAAACACCAAGAGTGAAATCATTAAGTAAACTGCATTTGCATTCCCCCCAATTCCTTCAAACCAACCAAGTTGGCACCCTAAAAAAACAAGAAACAAGAAAGGAGAACCATAAAGATGCTGAAGGAAATTCTGTTTTGGAGGATGGATATCACCGAGGACTTAAGTCAAGCCTATAAAGCTTCTTTATTCTCATGTGTATCCCAGCAGAAATATCATAAATACAAACTCAAGGGCCAGAATCCTTACCTCCGAATCAGAATCCATGTAAAGAATCTCCCGCACACCACCAGGCACGATGACACAACTGTACCCTGCTCCCAAATACTTGTAAAAATTCCTCCTTGAGGCTGGAACCATACCCAACCACGTCCATATATGCCTTAAAAATGGTATATAGAACAGCTGGACACAGAATATATACCAAGAACACATAAAACAATAAAAGTTAGAATATGGAAAAAAAAGGTAAATCACACAGTAAATTAAGCTAACATAAAATCCGTCTTCAAGAAAAAATTATGATAACTTTCACTCATACAAAATGGAAGAAACCTTACAGAACTGCCAGCAAGAACTTTGATCTTAGGAAGCGGAAATAAGCCAGCATCTTGAGAAAAAGCACAAAAGCCAATCGCCATCACTGAATGAGGCTCATAACCGAAAACTGCAATGAATCATTCTATTAGTTCTCCCAATGCGTGTGCTTGTGCGTGTATGTGTGTGTGTGTGTGTGTGTGTGTGTGTGTGTGTGAGAGAGAGAGAGAGAGAGAGAGAGAGAGAGAGAGAGAGAGAGAGAGAGAAATATGTTTTTAAAATTTTTATAAAAATATAAAATTGTTTGTTAGTAAGATAAGGACTACTAATTCTAGCATACATCTGCTAGAGCGCTACCAGTAGTTATAAAATTTTGATTCCAGCAAGCATGCTAATTTCATTATTTTTGTTTACATAATAGAATAAACCGTTATTTTATCTGCAATTTTACTCTTTTTTTTTCTGTCAGTTCACAAAAGACCAAATTATAGGAAGCTTTATACAAATAACCCAAAGACAAATCTAAACCCACCATATGCTTGGTTCGGATCAAAATCACTTGTGTCCTCCACATGGACAGTGACAGGAAAATACCCAAGGGCGTATTTGCAGATAAATCTGAAACCCCAGTATAAAATCATCAAAAAGTTGAAATATTTACTTGAATCCCAAGTTGAGGAAAGTGAAGAACAGCAAAAAAATAAAACCTTGACAAATTTCGCCCCCATTTGCTCTTATGGTTTAGGGGAATCACCATGAACAATAACAGCAGCGCTAAGACTCTGCAAAAGTAGAGGTAAGAATTAGAGCGAATACAACGGGAGGAAAATAAGAGGAGACTAGCTGCGACGAACCCGGCGGCGTAGCGGAAGGGGAGGAGAAGGAGCGAGGCGATGATGAGGAAGGCATTGAAGTAAATGCCGCCGAGCCAGAGTGCGAGGGCCACTGTCGAGCTAATGGGCGAGTACTCAGTTGCTCTGAACACAGCCGAAGCCATCGAAGAAGGCAGCACAGAGAGACAGAGAGAGAGAGATTAGAATAAAGCAAGACAAACAGTTGGTGGTTGACGAATTAATACTCCATGGCATTTGAGTATCTGAGAGCTTGACGTAATAAATTAAGGTGAAAGATTAGGTGAGCAGCTCATGTTTGATTACCAAAAAAAAAAAACAATGAAGCATAATCTCTTCTATATTAAATTTTGTACTAAGATAAAAATAAGAAAAGAATTTTATGTTGAAAAATATGATGATCAGCTAATTTACATGTGAGATATTTTGAAAATTATTGCTATTATTCTTAAATCAAAATTGTATTTCAACAATTTAAATTTCATTTAATTTTTTTTAGAAAATTATTGAGTGGATTTAGGGATTATTTGGTTGGTTGAAAAATGAATGCAATATAAAAAAATACTTTAGAATTTAAAGTTGTTTAGAGGAGTGTAAAAGAAATGCATATGATTTTTTTTTTATTTGAGGTAAAATGAATCCAATGTAAAGTTCAAATAGGGGTGATAGTTGGTGGGCGACACTGACGATGATGGACATCGATGATCGTCGAAGACGACAGAGGTGGTGGCTTGCGGCTGGTTACGAAAAGCGATGAACAGAGGTGAGGGGTGGCTGATGGTGAGCACGTCACCAGCGACTAGCAGCAAGGGGTGTCAATTGCGATGGCCATGGCCAGTAAGCGATGGCAGTGGTGGCGGGGTGGTCCATGGGTGGGACGATGGCGGTGTCCAGCAAGCGATTGCGATGGTTGCTATTGGGGGGTAGCGCGTGCACAAACAGTAGGCTGCAGTTGGTGAAGAGTTGATGACGGTGGCTAACATCAATAGGGGGCGAGTGACGATAAAGGACACTTTGTTCTAGTATAAAAAAAATTCGCTAAAAACTAAACGATTTATTTTATCCAAAAAATAAACAAGAATACTTTATAATACACTTGATTTTTTTAGTTGACATTCATGTTTCATCTAACCAAACAATAATATTTTCAAATTCCTTACAAAATTAATATTTTGCACTCACTTTACTTCCAACCATAATATTTTACACCTACTTTTCTTCCAACCAAATAGCAAAGTAAATCTTGAGCTATAAATGAGTAAAAGCTCAAGCTAGTGTCATGTGATAGTATTAACTGATCATTTATGTAAGTGATCTGTATATTATACAGAAAAATACCTCCCTGATATATTATTTATATATTAAGATTTAAGAAGCAGTGTATTTATATTTATAATGTCTAAGAAGGACTTCTCTATGATTTGTGTTTATTAAAAAAGACTATAAACCCAATACATTTTAATGGCATGGAAGGTCTGCCTATAAATGGTCATAAATCTTGAAACCATTGGCATGTGTATTCATTATTGTTGATAAGAACAGAAATATTTTTTATATAATTTTATATAAGAATATAAATACACTTCTCAAATTTTAAAAGAGGCCCATTTTTTTTTTTAGATATTATAAACTCTATAATTGTAAAGAATTTTAGAGCTCAGATCGACTCTCAAAATTGCATGTAATCTAAGGTTTCGTTTGTTGTAGCTTTTAACTACTATTTTTTCAGTGTTTTTTAAAAAAATTGTTGTAGGAAGCAGTAATAAAATCATCTCAAATGAAACCTAAGAATAGGATTGTATCATTTGTCTCTAATTGATTTCTTCCATTGAACTCGAATTGCCGCTTTGATAAGGGCTATGGTTTCGTTTGGGACAACTTTTTTATTGCTTTTTAAAGCAGTTTTCTTATATAAAAAAAAATTTGTACTAAAAAACAATAAAAAATTTGTCCCAAACGAAAATCAACATTAGTAGGTATCGTGGAAGGGGATTCTTTATTGAGTTCGCAATAAATTGAGTAAAATTGTAGCCATCAAAATAAGCTAACTATGAAGGAACTAAGATGGACTTCATCATGGGCAGAAGGATGAAGCCTTTGGCCTGGCCTAAGTTATAGAGAAAACACACCACCAAGGTTTTGTTTGAGACGTCTTTCTTACTGCTTCTTAAAGCAGTTTTTTTAGTAAAAAAACTTTAATTTTTAAACTAAAAACTATTTATAAGGGCAAAAAAAATTTGTCCTAAACGAAGCCTAAGAGAGGAGAGGCAACGTTGCGAAGCAAACCTAGAAACTGTAAACCTTCATTTATTTCATAAAGAAAACAAAATTCTCAAGACAATCAAAACTAAAATAAAATATATATACAAGAACTTGTACAAATAAAGACCAGCCTACCACCATTGAAATGGCAGTTAGCTTTGAATATTCTGAACATATGGATCAAATGAATACTTTATAAGATTTCATCAAATTATTAAAGTTTCATTTGATACAATTTTTTTATTACTTTTTAAAATGATTTTTAAATACAATTTTTTTTAAGCTAAAAAATTTTTAATTAAAAAACTACTTTATGAAATCGTAAGAAAACTATCTCAAACAAAATAAGAATAATTATTAGGTGCGGAGTGCGGACGGGGTGAAAACCGTCTGCACAGACACAGGGTACCAAGCGGTGCCCAGTGGTACCGAACGGTACCGAGCGCGATTTTATACTAGTGTGCGGACGGACGGTTCTCCCGTCCGCACTCCGTACCTAATAATTTCTCCTCAAACAAAGCCTAAGATTTTTTACCTAATCTAGGTAAAGAGTTCAGCTGCATTCTGCCTTTTTTTTTAGAAGCTAAGAAAATTTAAGAAAAAATTTGAACATACAATATCTACCTCCAACTGTCTTAGAGCTTATATTCAAAATCACAGAAATTATCAAATCCATATAACTAACGATAAGAGATTCATTACAAAAAAGTCTTTAAGAATTCTTTGTTTGATTTCTATGGTTGAGCGACTACCCCCTTACATATTCAGAAATTTCTTATTCTGAAATAGCACTCACCAACAGTGTGGCTAATGCATTTCTCAAACAAGAAGAGGCCGAACAAACCTCATGATTAAAATTAGATAGAATTGAATTCTGATTCTTCAACCCTAAATCCTAAACCCTAAACTAAAATATAAAGTACATAAATATCAATGCAACTCATTCAAATACAAGAAATTATTCTGTGCGGAGGCCGGACGCAGCTCTACGTCCAGAGGCTAATCATGTGCAACTACGTCAGTGATACCTAGTCACGGTACCGAGCAGTACTGAGCCGCGGTACACAACGAAGGGGTGATGTGGCGCATTCAGATTGGTCTTTGGACAGTATTCGACGCCCGCACATAATAATTAATATTCAAATACACACTTTCAAAAAAGAAATTCAGCACACTCAAACACTTGAAAATCCATGAGCATCGCCATATATTTACATCAATGACTGAGAATTCTGCTCTGCACAAGTCATATACTGAATTTTCAGCTTATTTTCCATAAAAATTAAAGATGCTCCAGCTAGAGATCCTCCCACATCAAATCACATAGCTATTGAGGGGGTTCGAGAGTTGAAATTGGACAAAAAAAAATACTGCAGTGCTAAACCATGCAGGTACAATGAAAGGTTAGAAGCTACTTAAAGAAACATAAGAACCAGAGTTTCCTCCTCAATATTCAAACACACCATATGCAGCCATGTAAGTATGTAACCTGATTGGAAGTTTGCAAAAGAAAAAAACATAAAGAAATAAAGCAAACATTTTTTAAGGAGTTTAAATAGACAAAAAAACTTCATCTCTACATAAACAAATTTATTTCTCTTGAAAAAAATAGAAAAAAAGAGTCATAAAAATAAACTTCTAATATTACCCACACACATAAACATACAATCCCAAACTATCTTCAAAAAATAATTTTGGAAGCAACAAATAGAAAACTTTCAACAGAATATTGGAGCACGTTAAATTATACTAACCGCTGAACTAAATCAAAACAAGATAACTAAATCATTTAAAAATTGCTCTTCAAATTCACTCTCAATATGGATGATGGAACTCAATTGCCAACAAATTCCTTCACCTTCTTTAACCATGTCAGATATTCCCTTTCATCCTTATTCATCATGTATTCATGCAAAAAATCACGGAGAGAACTATCAATGCCTCTTACTTTCAAATATTTGTGAAAAGCCTTTTGCAACCCCTCGTCCAATTCTCTGCAAGCACATAGTGAAAATAAAGTTACTGAGATCCCTTTGTTGGGAGAAGCGTAAAGACTAAAAAATGAAGTCATTGATGCTTTAGCTTCTTTATATCACTCTTTTGATTGAACGTAAAACAAATTCAAAGAATAAAATGGGCATTGTGACAAAATCCTATCAAAAAGAATTCCGTCAGGCAAAAGAAAGTGCATGAGAGCAACAAACACGAGAAAAATAAGTAGAAAATTAAAAGAAAATTATCCAGAAAAAAAGGGGGATTTATGTGATTCCGCAAATATTCACCTATGTCCATAATCGCACATCAATAGATTAGAAATTATGAATTCTCAAAGTTTGTATTCAGCCAAGGATATACCTTCAAAGTCACCATTTTGAAATTATGATTTAACTGAAGAAATTCATTGTATCTAAAAACATCGTAGTATCAATATAAAAATATATATATATATATATATATATATATATATATATATATATATATATATATATATATATATATATATATATATATATATATATATATATTTAAATTCTAGTTTACAAATAAATTTTTAATAAAAATATTATTAATAATTCAAGTCTACAATGATCCTAAATTAAAACTAGAATTATTAATAAATTTTTTGCTTAAAAAAATTACAATTACTCAAAAATTATATTTAATAAATAATTTAATTAAAAAATAACTAAAATATCTCTTGATTTACCACTATTAACTCTAAAATTTGATGTTATAATAAAAAATGCCTCTTTTTAAGGAGTTCAAGGACCAATTCCCTCAAAAGAGTTGGGGATCATTTTAGGCCTTTTCTCTTATAATATATTATACGCAATGGAAGGCTGGGCTAGATTTGAGCAACAGATTTGGTAGCAGATACCTTAACAAACTTTGACCCTGATCCGATAAAATTTTGAAACAAAATAGTCGCCAGACCTTCATCAAATATTATACAGAATTATGCGAAAAATAATTCTAATTTATTCTCACATTTTATACCAAGTTCTTGATAAATTTTAGGGTCCGTATCTAACAGTGGGCAGCCTTGCTTTGCAACAATGAGACTATTTCAGAGAAAGAAAACCTTAGTTCAGGAAAACAAATAAAGAAACACCGTACTCTAATTACTTGTCTACTCTACCTACCATTTCCAAAACATAGCATTTGAAAGGGAAATTATGCAGATGCAAATAACTCTAGCCTACATTTCCCAGATCTTTATATTGTTTTCTAAGCCAAAGGAAAACATAATAAGTAATAGAAAGAAAACTCACGAAAATTCAGGTCCTTGGTAAGCTCCCTGGCCATCAGAATCATGGGTACTTTTCATTATCAAGCTTTCAATTTCAAGATCAGAAGAACTGATATTGCAACCAATTTCCAAGACAGGACCCTCCCCTTTATCTATAGCAACAAGAAGAGAAATATTTAGAGCAGCAGCACTCTCCTGATCAACCTCGCTATCGTCTTCATCATCCTTGCTCATATCTTCCCCATCAACATTCATATATACTGTAGCATGGATGTTCTCACCAGCAAATTCACGCTTAAGAATGATTGTTTGATCGCCGGATTTATCAATGATTTCAAAAGGAAAATCTTCTGGAGCATCGACTTCCTGCAAATCGCCAGGTTCAGCATTATATATATATTTAATGTTTACTACACAGATTTAGGAACAGAAAAGTGCACAAAACACTACCAAGAGTGATTTTGGTAACAGCTTGTGGAATCAATCATGTATGAAAATGCATTGCCAGATGGGATGTGGTTAATTATACCATCCAATTACTATGTAAATTGGAAGAACCTAAATCTGTTAAATAAGACTCTTGATACAATAACCCAAGAAACATATATACTTCAGTTAAGAAATACATCATAACATTCAGATATGAAATACTATCATCATCATCACCATTATGCTAATTCCAACTATTTGGTTTCAGTTTTATGAATGAATCCACATTATGCACTCATCTCATTAACAAAAAATTTACTTAACCTATATCCATGTTATATTTGAACTAACCACCTCCTCCACTGTTTAGCATTAACTTCAACTAACTATTTTATTAGTGCATTTATACAGCACATTGCACGAGCCCAACCCTATTAGGGTATTTCAACTATCTTATCTTTAATGTACATTACTCCCACAATCCTACTAAAATAATCATTTCTCAATCTATTCCTATTAAGCTTTGTCAAACATGCATCTAATATAGCTAATGATTGTTTGCCTATGATGTATTGATACTTCTTCTTAAAGAGGTCAACATTTGCTCATGATCTCATCTCTGCAACACTTAACTTAATATTATGCTTCTCTTTTAATGGTCAACATTCTGTACCATAAAGCATTGAAGGTCTAACCACCATCTTGTAGAATTTTCCCTTAAGTTTGAGGGGGACTTTTCTATCACACAACAAGCCCGATGCATTTCTCCACTTCAACCATCCAACATGAATTATACTAATAATATTCTCATCTATTTCACCATCACCCTGAACAATAGACCTAAGGTATCTAAAGCGTGTACTCTTATTAATGATTGAATCACCCAAAGTCACAATCCTCTCACTAGAACTATTATTACTAAAATTACATTTCATGTATTCAGTTTTAAATCTACTGAAATGAAAGCCTTTAGACTCTAAGGTTGACCTCCATAATTCAAGTTTATTTTCAACTCCCTCTTTAGTCTTATCAACAAAAAAATATCATCAGCAAAAAACATAAACCAAGTTACAACCTCTTGCAAATGTCTAGTGAGAACATCCATGACTAAAGCAAAAAGATATGGGTTTAAGGCTGATCCTTGATGTAATCCAACTGAAATAGAAAAATACTTGGTCAAACCACCTTGGTTTAGACACAAGTAACAAATCTTGCATATATATATATCCTTAATGACATGAATATAAGCATTATTAACCCCTTTCTTTTCTAGAACTCTCCATAGCACTCCTCTTGGGACTTTATCATATGCTTTCTCTAAATCAATAAATATCATATGTAGATCCTCCTTATTCTCTCTATACTTCTCCATCATACCTCTCAATAAATGTATAGCTTCCATAGTAGACCTACCCGGTATGAATCCAAGCATAGAATATAATTGTAATATTAAAATGTATTTCATTAAGGTGATTTATACATGGTTAAAGCCTAACATATTGTTTGCCTATAGAGTTCTAACTTTCTACTTCCAATCTTCCTCTACAAGTAGATTAATTCTAATGCCAGACAAGTCAAGGTTGGCATTGGCCCCAAGTGACCATTTGTATAAGTCCCCATCGTCTGCCAAACCACACCTGATTCCACAAACTTCCAGATAGAAGGGAACCCATCTCAAGAATCTCTGGTTAACAGACTATTTGAATATAGTATTCGAACTTTCTACTCTCAATTTTCCTCCATAAATAGATTGATTCCAATGCCATAACAGTCAAAGTTGTCCCAAAGAGGCCAAGGAAGCGAAGAATTTATGAACTACCAACGGCAGGAAAGCCAAACACGAATCAACATAACTCAGAGAATGCTATTTTCCTTTTTTTGCAGAGGCACATAACACCTTGAATCGAACAAAACAAAAGCATACATTTTACAAAGTTTAATTTCGATAAGAAGAGGATCACGAGATTCAACGAAAGAATGTAAATTAAAAATGAGACCAGATAAAAATTCCAAATTTTACACGATCCAGGCCCCAGGGACACCTAGAAAAGTCAATTAGACAAAAAGCAATCAAGGCAAGGATGCCCTTCAGTGCAACTTACCCGGCCGTGCTCTTCAGTTTCCTGGGCGCATTCGATCTCGGACAGGAGAATATTCCCGAGGTTCTCATCAGCTTCCACCTTAGTCGAAGCAAAACGGAAAGAAAGTAAGGCTGGAGGCTTCGTAAGTGTTAGGCATTGAATCGGAAATTTTCTGATCAGCGTAGCAGAACGAGAAGTAGACGCCATAGAAGAGTAGAAAAACTCAGGGAAGTGCCGAACAAAGATAGCAGAGTAGAGCGGGAGGCGGGCAGTTCTGCGGATTAGGGAATTGGCGACGGAGGAAGCCATTTCCACCGTGGTGAAAATGCTTTTGTTAGAGTCACTTTATGAAAAGCAATATATTCGACCGCTTCTCAAAGCGAAGCTCTGCTAGGGTTTAAGAAGAGGAGGGACTGTTGACACAGCAGACAGGGTTTAGGCGTAAGGGACAAAGGGCAAACTCGTCCGAGTCTAAAGAAAGAAAGAAATCAAGAATAGAGAGAGACAGAGAGAGAGACAGAGAGAGAGAGCTTGTAAGACTTTTTTTAAGATCATAATTAGCCACATGATTGATATAAAATTATATGGAATTAAAATTACAAAATAACAAATTTGTTGGGATCATAAAATTTCAATTGATCTTAACACTCTCAAAAAAGATAAATCAGTATATTAAAATTTTATATCATAAATTAAATTAACTTTCAATCATACAATTTATGATCAAAATTAACTTAGCTCATTTATGATATAAAATGATTGAATTTATTTGAATTCGCCTTTTTCTTTTCCCTTGTTGAGAAGAATATCAATGACTTGATAAAACACACAAAAGATAATGACTTGAGAGTTTAGAAGTTAGAAGCGATCTCTTGAGAGAATTAATGTGTTATGAAGAGAAACTTTAACTATTGAGAGAAATTTATCAAAATTAATAAAGAGTAGCTCTAAAAAAGAAAAACTTTGGCTTATAATTATAACATTAACAAAGAGTAGCTCTAAAAATGATAATCATTCTTGACCTCGTATACTTAAAAGGAGAAATAATAGGTAAGTCGAGATGTTGACACCATGAGGAGAAACTTTCAACCAAAATGTTGATCAAGTTATACTTCCTCAACTACAAATGACTACATTGATGTAGAAGTTGAGAAAACATATCCTTATGACATCTTACAAATCTAATTGCAAAAAAAAAAAAATTAATCTCTTTTGAAGATCTCTTTATCACACTATTAATAAAACAGAAGTTATTATAGGCCAGAATGTGACTTGGGCTTCGTTTGGGATAGATCTTTTACTGATTTGTAAAATCGTTGTAGAGAAAATGAATTTTTAAAGTTATTGTTGAAAGCAACTTTCTAGTACATTTTTTAAAATAGTTAAAAAACAGTAACCAAAAATAAATTATGATTGCAGTCTGAAAAATAAAGTAGTCTGAAAAACAAAGCAGTGAGAAAGTTGTCTCAAACTAAGCCTTATAAGATAAAGAATCCAAAATATAAATCTGCACCTTTGATGGGAAAAAATTATCTAAAGAGAAATATTTATTATGAACATATTCAACTTATGAAATGTCAACTCATGTATCGTGTGGCTCATTGAATGTAACTACACAATGAGATCGTTAGTGCATAACTCTCGCACATTTCACAAAGGAGTCCAAACCATATCAGATATTGTGCTATTATGAGGAACAAACATCATGACATCATTTTAATTGTCATCCATCAAACTTTCACATTCTAAGACTAACATTTACATAATCTCAACAATCAAGTATTCTAGCATCTATAAATGGAAATTCACACATATGTCTAAGAGCTTTTTTAAACTAGTTTTACTTTTCTTAAGGAACTCATTTCTTTAAGAATATCTCTAATTTTCTTATATGTTTTTAGCTTTCTCTACAAGTAATAAAATAATAGTAGCTCATCATAAGTGAATATTAGTCACAAGATTGAACAATATTAAATTCTTTATGTTTAATTTTTCAATTGTATGCATTCTCATAATTTTGCTTATCCATTGTGAACAACAAAACTTGATTCTTCCCATTATGGCAAAGAGTGATTCTATCTCAAAAGAAAATGATGTGTTTCACATATAAGTTTAGAAAAAACAAGCAATCAATTATGAACAAAATTATTTTATGAAGAGACAGAGTTTTAAGTGAGAGATAAAATAAGAAAGATAATATATATGGAATTTTAAGGTGATTCGGTCCAATAAAATTGTTTATTATTGTAATTTTGTTATTATATTTTTATCAATGTTAAGCGAGAATTATAAGATGTTAAAAGCATGTATAATCAAGATTCTTAGAATGTAAAATTTTTTAATTAACAAATAAATTATTAAATATAAGATGAAGTACAATTACAACATATACTATTTATTCTTCATATTTAAAAAAACTAAATGATAACATTATTGTTAATACAATATATAATTTATTTTTCAATATAAGTGATATTAAGGTATCGTTCATCCACTAATATCCAATTTGACTGCGTAGCCAATTTTTTATAATAGTCATTGCATAAAAGTTCTTTCAACTCCTGTTGTTGCAACATGTAGTACTAATGTCAGCTTCAATAGCATAAAAATAAGAGGATATAGTATTTTCTTCATGCTCTAAATTATTTTTTCAGTAAGACTTCATATATCTTTTAACAATAAAAATTGAGCATCAAATCGCATATTTATAATATAAGTTTCCAACTGATTATCAAGAATTATCAAATTGGAAGGAGTGAAATCGCATGGATATAAGTTTGTCATTTCAATTAACTTCTCTTTCTTAAATGCATATAATAAATTTAATGGATTCAAACAAGCAATACACAAAAGTAGTTGAGCATTAGCCTCTATAAAATGATTATTCGACTCTTGAAGTTGCATATCAAGTACTGTGTAAAATATTTCAACTCGATATTGATGTAAGTTTGTTATTTCTTGAAGTCCACGTCACGGTCTTCTACATGCAACACATTTATAATTTAAATTGGGGGTGATAATTTTATGCTCAACACAAAAGGAAGTCGTTTTCTTAATGCATTCATCCCACTTGTAGTCTATCATGTCTTATAATCTAATTTTTGATATTCGAACTAATGACTTGGCATTCATAATATCATGATCGTTTCTTTGCAAAACATCTGATATTTCAGTAGTGATTCCAAGTATGGCTTTCATTAAGTACAGACAAAAGGAGAAGTCAAAAGATTGCAATGAATCTAATAATGTAAATTCCTCTTCTCTTTGTTCAGAGCTCATGCCATCGTCCAAAACTATTTTGAGCACATTAATAAATGAGGAAAATATTGTAATCAATCGAATAAGTGACTCATAATGTGA